>CM066032.1:413318081-414518081 GCA_033557465.1 Ichthyophis bannanicus | reverse complement strand
GTTTTAACAACTTTAAATAGTTTTGTGTCATCTGAAGATTTGATAACCTCACTCGTTATTCCCTTTTCCAGGTCATTTATGAATATGTCAAAAAGCAGCGGACCCAACACAGATCCCTGGGATACTCCACTATTCACCTTTTTCCATTGGGAAAATTGGCTATTTAGCCCTACCCTCATCTTTTAACCAATTCCTGATCCACAACAGTACACTGCCTCCTATCCGATGACTTTTTATTTTTGCCAAAAGTCTCTGATAAGGTACCTTGTCAAAGGCTTTCTGAAAGTCCAGATATACTATATCAACCGACTCACCTTTGTCTACCGGTTTATTCACACCTTCAAAACAACATAACAGATTAGTAAGACAAGATCTACCTTGTCTAAAGCCATGTTGGCTGCCCCCCATTAAGCCACGACTATCTAAATGAGTAATTTTGTTCTTTATAATGGTTTCTACCATTTTTCCTGGTACTGACGTCAGGCTCACCAGTCTGTAGTTTCCCAGATCATCTCTGGAACCCTTTTTAAAAATTGGCGTTACATTGGCGATCCTCCAATCTTCAGGTATTACAGATGATTTTAATGATAGTTCACAGATTACTAATAGCGCGTCTGAAATCTCATGTTTCAGTTCTTTCAACACCCTTGGATGTACACCATCCGGTTCAGGTGATCTGCTACTCTTCAGTTTATCAAATAGTTATAATACATCTTCCTGGTGTATCGATATTTCTTTCAATTTTTCTGCAGTATCACCTTTAAATACTACTTTAGTCATGGATAACATCCCTGCATCTTCCTCAGTAAAGACCAAAGTCTACCCCAGTCTCAACTCCGCTGTCTTCAACTACTCCAGAACACCGCAGCCAGGATCATTTCACATTCTGCACACTCCTTATTGACCTCCATTCGCTTCCCGTTAAATGCTGCATCCACTACAAAATATTCACTGATTCACTGATCCATTTACATACATATCCTGAAGTATCTCACAGATTCTATCCACTTTCACACCCTGACTCGCAGCTTGCATTCCATGCCTATTAAATGATTACATAGTAACATAGTAAATGATGGCATATAAAGACCAGTATAGTCCATCTAGTCTGCCCAGTAAGACGGCAAGAGTAGGTGCACCTGCTGCTCTGTGCAGGCCACCCCTCCCCATGTCTTTGTTTAGGGGTGAACCCACCGCGCCATGTAGGACACCTCTGTTTGTTGAGAATTTAGATAGTTAAGTTTATTTTGATATTATCCTGTTGCTGTAAAGGGATCCACTGTGTCTGTCCCATGCCATTTTGAATTCTGTCACTGTATTTGCTCCCACCACTTCCATCGGGAGGGCATTCCAAGCATCCACCACCCTTTCAGTGAAAAAGTATTTCCTGACATTGCCTTTCAATTTACCCCCTTGCAGCTTCATGTTATGCCCTCTAGTTTTACAGCTTCCCTGTCTTTGGAAGAGGTTTGTTCATTATTTCTCTTTAAGTCCCTATCCCTCCTCTCCTCCAGAGTGTACATAATTAGGTCTTCAAGTCTCTTCTCATAAGACTTCTGATGCAGGCTCCACATCATTTTGGTCGCCTTCCTCTGAACAGTTTCCATTCTTTTTACATCCTTTGCAAGATATGGTCTCCAAAACTGAGCACAGTATTCCAAGTTGGGCCTCACCAGTGACTTATACAGTGGCATTAGTACCTCTTCCTTTCTGCTGATAATTCCTCTTTGTATGCAACCCAAATTCCTCCTGGCTTTTGCCACTGCCTTGTCGCACTGTTTTGCCACCTTGAGATCCTCAGAAATAATCACACCAAGGTCCTTCTCCTGGTCCAAAGCTGAATCTAAAGCTATCTTCAGAAACTGCTTAAAGTGAGCCTTACCTACATCAAACTACAGTTGAAATATGTGGATAGAGGATTTGCACATTTCCTGATTTAAACTGGTGTAAATGAAGGCACATGGTTGGATATCAGAAGTCTCTATTCTTGTGCTTTAAGAACTGGGTCATTTAGTTCACCTACAAACAAGAATAGAAAGAGTCATGTGGGTGTTCTGTGACTCTGTGCAGGAGATTCAATATCTGGGCCAGCTTGGGTTGCTACCTGCTGTGTCAAAAAAGTTGTAAAATGAATGCTCTGAGCATTGTGCAAAAAACATTTTTCTGATGAAGTGTGTAGCTGGGTATCTCTGGGAGCTAGTGGTTTGGGGGGGAATCAAGTGCAGGGGTGCTGAATGAATAGTGGATGGGGGATATTATGATGGTGGTGGGAACTTATTGATTGGATGGGAGGTTATTGGTGTGTGGAGTGGATGAGGGGCATGAGGGCATGTTTGAAGGTTATGAATTATTGGTAGCAGCTGACTGAGTGGATGCAGGTGATGCAAATCACTTAGTGGATGGGGGACCCGATATTCAAAGGCCCTCACACGGGTAACTTCCTTAGTATCCGGATATTCGGAAGTCACCTACACAGATAGTGCCCTTCGAAATTCCAGGCTAAGTCCCTAACATGCATTGGGGTGTGTTGGGGCGTTCCGAGGTAGAGTGTGGGCGGAGGAAGGGGCTACACAGGTAGCAGCGATATTCGATGCACAGAGGCTATGCGGATAAGATCGAATATTGCTGCTACCCATGTACCCTCTGTGGCTGCCGGGCGTGCAGGCTTACCTGGATTTTCACTTCCACCGGCGCGAAAGTGGAAATCCAGATTACGGGGGTTGGTGGGAAGGCTGTGCACATAGCGGTTTCTAAGTGGTGGGGTACTTCATGAGTGGATGGAAGTTGTAAACCGGAGAGATGGTTAGGAGTAGTGCAATGACTCCTGAATGTGTTAGTGGATGGGGATTATCATTTTCAGGAGTACTGAATGAGCAGATAGAGGTGAGCTGAGTGAGTCAGTGAGTAGAGAGGAGTGAATGGCGCAGGGCTGAGTGAGTAAATGAGAACGGATCGCAGGAGAGAGGAGGAGGGCAGCTTAGAAGTGATACTGAGTGACTAAGAACTGCTGGCAATATTGAAGCATGGCAGGGGTGGCAGATCCCTTTTATCTGTGCCCTTCTCTGCCACTGCCAACTCCAGAATTTGTTCATTCCATCTTGCTGCTCCATATGCCTGGAACAAACTACCTGGGTCTATGCATTGGGCCCCTTCTCTAGCCCTATTCAAATCAAGGCTAAAAATCCACCTCTTTGAAGCTGCTTTTGGATCCTGATGTTCCTCAGCTTTGTCCATTACTAATTTGCATTTTAATGTACTCTAGTCCCCAGTTTCACAATAAGCCCAATTCAGAGACGCAGAGAGCGGGGCTGCACATCCCAGTAGGACGTGCAGCTCTGCTCTTTGTTTGGAGCATATGCTGCCTCATCCTCTCCCCACATGCACTGAGCCGCTGTGTGGGAGGAGCTGGATGGGGCAGACGTGGGTGGGAAATGGGCGGAGCAGGGATGGGCCAAGGCACCAGGACATACAGGGCTGATTCAGGTCTCAGCACTGTATGTCCAGTGGGTGGGCGAACGATGTGCTGTTTATTCCACCTAGGAGGTGGAATAAGCACCGGCGAAGATGGCTGTTGGTCCTGGAAGCCCCTCAAGGCAGGGATCAGCTGCAGGGAAGTCCCCTCCACTCAATCCCAGTCCTAGCAGGCCCCACCAGGGGTCAGGTGGTGGGGATAGGAGGTATGTTTCTGCGGCAGGTATTCAGGGCTCCTGCTGGGTTTCTCAGTGCCATGTGTCACAACCCCATCCTTTTAGCCACGTGCGTAAAGGTCAGGGTGGACATTATTGTTGTATTGACGGTAGAAACGTTTGTTAGCCCAGAAGCCTTCTGGTACTAGTAGTCCCTTTCTTCATAATGTGTAAGCCATGTGAATGGTAAAGTATAGGGTTTTATTCCCTTAATGCACAAAAGGTTCAAACAAAGACAACAGGATTTCCACCTTGTTCAGGATTTTCACATAAGGTATTTACATAAGTAAGAAACTTGGACATGCTTCACAGTCTTTGTTAGCTATGCAGGGTTCAAACAAAACAGGTTATATAAACAAAAGCAATGCTTCTTCTTTCAGCTTGTCAACTGTGTTTCAAAAGTATATCCTGCATGCTATATTTCTCTCAAGGATTCTAAACTCCCAGTACAACAAAACGTACAGTCCATAGGGCATTCAGTTAGCAAAGGGTCAGGTTCAACAGGGTCTATCTGCATAGCCTCTTGTTGTGCTGAGATATCTGTGGCCCCTGAGCTTTCCCCATATATTCCTGGTTTTACTTCAAAGGCTCTCCAGCCTGGCTGTACCCGGTCTGGCAAATATGCAACAGGATTTTTGGTAAGCACTCTTTCTATAGGTTCCCAAACCTTTCTCCAGCTGCCTTGGCTGCTCTTACAGCTCCCTGGCTTCCAGGCCTTTCTGTGACGCAGCCTCAGTTCCTGGTTCAGATCTGTGTCTCTTAGACTCCTAGGCTGAGTCTGGTTCACCCACCTCTGAACTCCTTGTGGCTCACATACAGGGAAAGAAGCATGAAGGTACCTCTGAACTCTTGGGTCTGTGTCTCTGGTATTCTCCCTACCAGGCACTCTCCCGGTTCTCCTTCTGTCCTTCCTGAAGACTTCCTTCTGGAGCTTCCCAGCCTGAAACTGGCTCTCATGGAACTTGTTCCTTTCCTGTAAGGGCTGCAAGTCCAACTGCCTTTTCACCTCTCTTTGGAGCCGTCTCCTTTCTCTTTCTTCTCTATCAGCAGCTGCTGCGGCTCGTGCCGCTCCTCTCTTCTGGCTTGTCTATGCTTTTCTTATAAAGCTGTTTCTTAGGTAAGGATCCTGTCCCTCTGACCAGGTGTATCTGATTATGCTTTGAATTAGTTCTTGCATTATCCCAACCTGGACGTGTCAGCCTACCTTCTGAATCTCCGTGCATGCTCCCTCTGGCTGCACTTCTCACTAACTGCACTTTATGTATATCATTTCCTTTAAAGAGATCAGTGTTTTCTTCTACCTCCATGGGTTTACTGGCGTCTGCTTCATCACACATGGCAACGGGATGCCAACGCACCTGCACACCAGCAGGAACATAGGGAGGGCTGGACAGGGTGCCAGGTGGATGTCCTGCGTCTCAGCACTGGGGCACCACGAGGCTGCCTCAATGCCTGATTCTGCAGCCGTGGGAACGTCTAGCTCCCACAGTGCAAAATCTGGTACGATCTGGGTCCATCCTGTTCCTGGACGTCCGGACATCCCAAACGTGCCACTTCCTAAATTGGGCTCCACATGTTTTGTCGATTAGATTGTAAGCTCTGACGAGCAGGGACTGTGTCTTACATCTATATTTACAGCACTGTGCATGCCTTGTAGTGCTATACTGGAGGGAGGAGTGGCCTAGTGGTTAGGACTTGTTACTTCAGGCCAGAGGGACTGGGGGTTCAAGTCCCACCTGGGGACAGCAATCTCAGGCCAGAGGGACTGGGGCTTCTAGTCCTATAGGCACTCCTTGTGGCCTTGGGCAAGCCACTTAACCCTCAGTTATCTCAGGTACACATAGATTGTGAGCCCTTTGGGGACAAGTACCTGCTTGTGGTAATTACATAATGTAAACCACTTTGATTGAAAGATAAGGCAGTATAGAAAACAGGCTAAATAAATACAAATGATTGGTAGTAGCAGTAGTAGTAGTAGAGTTTCCTTGGTAATAATGGAGCTAGTTTGAATAGAGAGGGGGTTTTTCACTCACCTACTTCCCCTTCTACTACCATGGAACTTCCCCCCTCCCCTTCCACTGTACCTCCTCCTCCTTCTTCTGCAGGCTGCTAAAGCCCCTGCGTCCTCTCAAGCCATTCCACAATTTCCAAGCCTCAGCATTGCATATGCAGGTGGCACGTGGGCTCCTGGTTTGCAGCAATGGTGACATTTTTTGGGGGTGCACTTCTTCAGTGGGTGGGACCCAGGCTCCCTGCCTGCCACAGAGATCAGATTTTCTAGCCTCAGCATTTCATTAGTGTGTGAAGCCTAGGCTCCCCCCAGCCTCCATGCTCACATTTCCTGGGGATCTTCACTTCTTTGATGGATGTGGCTTAGGCTTTCCACTTGAAGCAGAGAGAACACCTCTCCTGCAGCATCAACAGGAACAAACAGGGAGCAGGACACAGTTTACCTTGGAAGGACAATATTTATTCATCCAAATTGAGGTCAACTTGATATGTGTTTCAGCTGGGAGATCTTCTTCAGGGGACTAAGACTTCAGTAAACGAATATCACAAAAACAAGGAAGATAAAACACCTTGTTTATTGTTAAGACTTTCACTACTGTCTAACATTTGCCACTGCACCAGAATCTGGTCCGAACGTGGCAGAAAGGACTCCTTCTCTGCAAGGTGTTTTACCTTATTTGTTTTTTGTTATATTCATCTACTGAGATCTTATTCCCCTGAAGAAGGCCTCCTGGCCGAAACACGTGTCAAGTTGACCTTAATTTGACCGAATAAATATTGTCCTTCCAAGGTGAACTGTGTCCTGTTCCTGTTTGTTCCTAGACTTTCCACATGCAATGACAATCAAATTTTCCAGTCTCAGCATTTCAGCTCCCTGACTTCTGTAGCCATCACATATCTTGAGGTCTTCACTTCAGCAGGTGGGGCCCAGCTAAGATGATCATATCTTGGGTAAGTGAGGTCAGACTTTCCATTGCAGTTTGTACTAATATGTAGCTGGCAGCAGCAAAATCTCCACAGCACTCTGTCTTCCCCCCACAAGCTTAGACTTAACACTACTTGAATGGCTGCCACTGCAGTCTATCTCCTCATTCATACCTTTGTTTATACATGCGAGAGACAAAGCTATGCATATGGAGAGAGAGACAAAGAGACAGACTGACCCTGAACAACAGGCAGTATCACCTGATATGAAGCATGCCGAAAATAGTTTATTGTGAAGATGGCAACTTTCATATCAGGAGAAGGAGCACCTTAATCTTAGAATGAGGCACAAAAGTGGCCTTTATGTTTTTAATGGGAAGGCTTCTTTTTTTGTCTAGTCCTTCAGATACATAATGGTGCTAGTGGTTAGGGGAGGGGACTTGTCTTCTGGATTACAGCTAGGGCTTTTAATTCTAGGGGTTTATACATTGTAAATATAGGTATTCATGTCACATTAATTTGATACTTTGATAGGATACTAAAAGTCTATGCTTATCAATGTTTTTGCATCACAAAATTACATTTTAGAGATCTATTTGGGTGGATTCAATTTGTATGTACTTCATTATTAAAAATATAAAATTCTTGTACTCTCCCCCTCTTCATTTCCAGTAATCACACAAATCTTTCACCCTTGTCATCCCTATCTGTTAGTTTTTGTCTCAGTTCTCCATCCCCAGCAGTCTCCCCCCTCAGTGACTCCAGCACTCTCCTCCAGCATCTCTCACAGCTTCCTTATTCATCGATCTTAGCATGGGAGAGTGAAACATCTTTTTTGATTGAGAGAGGGCACAAAGAAACCGACCTCCACTCATGCCCATCCAGACTCAGTAGGTGGCAAAATGTTGATCAGACCATGGCCCTGGTGGTCCAGCCCACTCTGCTGCATGTACAACAAGAATGAGACAAGCTATTGCATGTCAAGGCTGAAGTAATATTCATTTATTCCTCCCTTAATGCTAGCATACACACATCTCTGTAGTCAGTAGTAAAGTTTTAGTGGATGAACAAGACTGCCTTTTAAAATATAGGATTTAAAATGGATTCTTTTAGAGTGTCTGCTCTACTCTGCACATCAATTCTGCCTTTTTCTAGTTAAGTCCATCTTGACGTGTTAACATAGCTAAGAAAAACTCCAGATGACAGCGAGATTGTCCCTTTTAAAATAGTCAAGTATTTGATCTCCTTACCGTTTGGCCTCTGTTCTCATGCCACCTTCACTTCTCCTGCTCCAGCCCAGTTTCCTTTTTCCATGCTGCTGCGGCTTCCACTGTTTAGCGTACTTCGCAGCAAGTTTTCAACGAGAACCCTTGTTTTCATCATGTAGATTTAGTTGAATTTCAAGCAGGTTAAGGGGGTTTGAATATGCAAAGAACTGGGAAAATTTACTTCATTATCTTACTTACTGAATTTTGAATATCTTCCCCCTAAGAATTCTTGCCCATTCTGAGATTCATTTTATAACAGGCCACCTGGGTAGGAAGCCTGCTTTGGGGTATGTTATAAGCACCTATGTGCCTTTATAAAATATTTATTTGTTTATTTGCATTTTTATACCACATTAATGACCCGCTCTATATAGTGTACAATAGCCTCAGAAGACCTGCAGCAGTTGTGAGTAAATGCATCTGCATAAATTTACATCTACTTGTCTAAATTTATGCTCATGAAGTTCGTACATATATGTGTACGTCACACTAATACCTGCAATCTGCCGAAACCCTTCCCCTAATCATGCTTACACTCGCCTGGCAGAGTGGTCTCATGGTTAGAACAGCAACGTAGAGCCAGAGAGACCATCATTCAAATCTCACTAGCACCCCTTGTGCCTTGGGCAAGTCACTTAGCCCTCCATTGCCTCAGGTACAAGTTAGATTGTAAGCCCTTGGGGGACAGGGAAATGCATACTGCACCTGAATGTAACTCACCTTGATCTTCTCCTAGAAATGTGGGAGCTAAATAGCAATAATAAATAAATCAACTTGCTAATCATCACCAAAACCCCTGCAAGCATCACATTAAAACATGCCACCCCCAAGCGGAATCTGAACCATGGCCTCATGAAAGAAGAGGGAATGCAGTTGTTTTAAAAGGTGCATACCAGCTGTTGAGAATAAAGATTAATAAATTCAGCCCAAACACAAGCGGCTTGATATTCTAAGGAATCTAGTTTGTGCCGCTACTTTAAAAAACAGTTTTTAAGTTTGCATATATAATATGCCTGATATTCAGAGCAGGTATAGAGCCGGCATGTCTGTCGAAAGGCAAAGATCAGCAGTGACATTCTAAAATCAGCCATACATGTGGATATTTTATAGACCACCCCAGACATGCCTACACAATGCCCCTGTGCAATAATGATGTGACCATGCCAGACATGTGTAAAACAGGCCTTTCGAAAATGGCCTTTACGACGTGGATGTGATTGATACGTCTCAATAGTAGTGCAATATAAATGATTAGTAGTTTTCGGACATGCAAATCACATAGAGGTATGTTTACTAAACCGTCTTAATGTGCGCTTTATGACGTTATCGCGCGATAAGGTACCTTATCACGTGATAATGGTGCTTTATCGCGCGGTAACGCACGCAGCGGCGCAAACGAGCGCTGAAGGAGGAGAAAGGCTCCCGGAGGGCGGAGGAAGGCTCCCCAGGGGCGGAGAGAAGGGGTTAATGGGTGGAGAGTGGGAGTGGAAATCCGAGGCTGAAAACTAACGCCAGTGAAACCCTGGCATTAGAGCTGATTTAAAGGGAAGGGAAACCATTTCTGTCAGCAATGTACAGCAAAACCAGGGAAACCTACAAAAAAGTGATAAGTGTGATACATGTGCACGGAACAAAAGGGCAAATTAACAGTGAAAATGACCAGAAGAAAATGGAAAAATAAAATAACCAAGCTGGGCAATAGTGATCTCAATGGAAAACATAAAAAAACACTCCCAAGAAGGCACCAAAAAAAGGATATGAATTCTTGAAGGGTCCATGCTCCGTCCCCATACAAGGTGAATGAGCCCACAGTGAAATAGCGCTGTGCAGGGTTTTCCTCTCCATCAGACAGGTTTCCTATGGCGTGCACATGTGCAGCAACAGCAGGGCAGGCATGTCGGAATGGCCAACTGAACAGATGCTTGGAAATGGGATACAGAGGGCTGCAGGCGGCACGTGCTGTGGTGCAGCTAGGGCACAGTGCGGACTAGGCAGATGCCTAGGTGGCACTTAGGAATGCTGAAACTGTACAGCAGCCAGACAGCAACTGATGAGGGCCCAACATGGGGCCTCATCAGTTTATCACAGTTTATCACAGTTTATCACAGTTTATCACAGTGTCACAGGGGATAGTACCCAGCAGGTACCTCCAAGGGCACAGAACATTGGCAGGCGGTGTTGGAGGGGAAGCGTGGACGTCTATGGAAGCACCCCTACCCCAGAACACGCACCATAGGCAGCTGCCTACCTGCACACTGGATGGCCTGAGACTGCGCACCACCAGCACCACCAGCAGAAGGGCATGTCAGCATGGTGGCAGAGGTGTATTGGTGGTGGAGGGGGGCAGTGGCAGCTGCCCAGAGCAGACCATGGCCTAGCACTGTGTAGGTGGGTGCCAAGCACTGCAACAGACAGGCCCTGCCAGACGAACAGTCATGGTATCACCAGGGAATGCACTGCCTCTGTGGCAACACAGTGGTGCAGTGCACACAGCCAATGTGTGCAGAGGCAGAAGGTCCCAGGTTCAAGTCCCAGCTGTGGTTCCTGCCAACCCAGTCCCCATATTTTACCCACTACTAAAACGTGCTAATACAGACAGAACCTTTAATGCAGATGACATAAACATGCCCAAAACACCTACATTTTACCCTACAGAGCACAGACACCATAAACAGGTGCATTACCTAGAGCAGAGTCCCCCAAATGCAGTCCCGGAGGGCCAAAACCAATTCAGGTTCCATGCTGCCTCTAATAAAGATGCCTGTGCTGCATTTCTATGCACCGCCCCCATGGTATGCAGATGTATCTCATGTATATTCGTGAGGGACAGCATGAAAACCCGAACAGTGTTTGGCACACCAGGACTGGAGTTGGGAACCTCTGCCGTAAAGCAGCAGCAAACAGGGACAGACACACCCGCACCCACAGGCTCCATTATCCAATGCCTCCTGGAGAGGCAGGACATTGGGCCCAGTGTGCATCTCCCAATACTAGCACTTGCATACCTTAGCAATCCCACCCTAAACCCGGGAATACGGTACACAGCTATCAAAAGGTTGCTATGATTACTGGCAGATAGCAATTCTAAAGTTAAGTACAATTTTCTGATTGAGCTGCATCATGGCAACCTTTCTGATGTCTGTGGAGTGTGCTACAGGTCTTGTGTCTGACAGTGTTTACCACCCTGGGGAGTGACCCCAACAGTATTGCGTACCATAGCCATGACTGCACTGTGCCCAGGGCTGCCAAACACCTCTATAGTTGTACAATGCTGGCATAGGTGTGGGAGTGTGTGTCTGTCTATCCAGTGTGTGGTGGCTGCAAACACCCTCCACAGCCCACACTGCCAGCACTGTTGCCAGTATTGGCCTGTCAATGTGCATAATGAGGAGCAAGGTACCATGGGTATAGCCAGGACAGGGTGGCCTGGCCAGGATGCATCTGCACAGGGCATAGGGCAATGGCAGGGACATTGTAGTGCCCGGCCACCACCTGCACAGACAGGGTGGCCACAGCATGTCCTGCTGGGAGATCACTCTCACCCTGACTGAGCAGTGACCATGGCATGGCTAGGTTCCCCCATAGTGCTCTATAATGTTTTTCTCATATGATATTTATGGGTTCCTTTTTGGGGCCCAATCACTGACCTATCTGCTTGGTGTGTATATTGACATCCCCGTTCTGGGTGCATGCATCTGCTCCAGGAACATGCACTATGGACTAGCTAGCAGACTGTCTGCAGCTAGTATGTGCTGTGCTGGAACACCTTGCAGGGTGCAGTGGCTGGAGGCTTGCTGCAGGAGAATATCAGATAGTGGTTGGGTGCAGCTGAGCATTTCTGGGCCTAATATCTGTCTGCTATTGCTTTACAGATGTGTACAGAGCTGCCTTGTAGGGTGTCTGTTCCTCAGCAGGACTGTGGTTGGTTGTTGGTCCCCTCTACTGCTGCCATTGCAGGGAGGTAAAATGTGGATCTGTTGGTGGGAGACCCTGTTTCCCACCTTCAGCCCCAGAAGGTGGGTTGGGTGGTGGTACATAATCCACCTATGGGTCTATAAGGGCTAAACCTGACTGAGAAATACAGATGTATCCAAAGTGTGTCTGCAGAAACTACCTAGCTCACACACTAGCACTGCTGGGGACCTGCAGCATGGCCTATTTCTGTTATGGAGGGTGCTGTGGACCTGGTGCTGGGCGCCCCACCTCTCCCTTAGGGTGAGCACAGTACCCGCACAATGTGACGGTGTGTAGCTACTCTGTGCCAGTAACACACATGGTCAGTTCTCCCTACCAGGCCGAGGTGCTGTGGGGGTGCATACCCCATCTTGTGTTCATCTGTATACTGCTGATTTGCATGTGCAGTGCATCATGGGTATGGGTGGGTTAACCCTATCCTGGTGATCACAGCAGACTGTTTGTGTGGTGACGTGCAGTCCTTCTGCAGCCAGCCAGGGGCTTGTTAGTAGCTATAGAGCTGTAGCCCACTGGTTACTTCACTGCCTGTGGAGTCAGAGGTCATGGGTTCAAACCCACAGTGGTGTTATTTGATAGGGCTATCCAAAGCATTATTTATTTTTAATGTACATTAGTGCTGCCAGCAAAAACACCCTCAGCGTACTGTAACCGTAAGGTGCCTCAGAAGGCGCCCTATAAAGCGCCTTCTGAGGCACCTTATTGTTACCGTCCATATAAGGTGCCTTATAAGGTATCCTATGGAGCGCCTTATAGGGTGCCCTATAGGGGACATTATAGGGTGCCGTGGCGGACAGTGCACTTTATAATGTGCCCTATGGAGTGCCTTATAGGGTGCCTTATGCGGCACCTTAGGTTACAGCACGTGAGGGTGTGTTTGCTGGCAGCAATAATTAAAATACAAATAAACTGCCTCAGGAAACAATACTTACATGTCAAAGCTGATGCCTCAGCCAGCCTTATGCATTAGGCACACTGGGGGATTGAATTCATGACCCCTGTATCATCAATCAGTGCATTAACCATTGTGCTACACCTCTGTTTTGATATGTGCATGTCTGGGCGCCTACTTAAGATTACCGCGTATTAACGCACTTAGCGGCGCTTCGCCCGATAATGTGCGCAGCAGCGTGCATTATCGCGCGATACTCCCGTTTTGCTGCTTTAAGACTGAAACGCCCACTCCTTTTATGGCAGCCTGCACACTATCGCCGGGCGCACGTTAAGACGGTTTAGTAAACATACCCCATATAGAGCTTATAAAATGACCCCTTAGTTTGACCAAGCATAACACATCTTCTCTTGTTATGTTTTTATGTACAGAGTTATTAGCATAAAATGACTTATAACATGAGTCGTCATTATTTTTTATCCCTCCCCATTTCCCAGTGCAACAAATCAATGAGACTTCAGGCATAAAAAGATGCAGCACTCTTATAACACTATTATAATGGAGAAGCCCCCTCACCATTCATCCAGACTTTTCAGACCAATATATATATAAATCTATGCACATTTATCTTGTGCATAGTTGTTATGGATATCATAATATCAGGACTAGCCAGGTATATGTCCAGGAATGAAATGAGAACCATTGGCCTAGTATAGTAAACTGAGTTCCCAGTCTTGTGTTCTCTCTCTCTCTCTCTCTGATTTTTGGCAAGTCCTTTTATCTTTTTTTGTCTATGTTTAGTCATCTGTAACTGAGCAATTAATAATAAAGTTGTTTCTTATCACCTTTGGAAGATGTAATGAAGTTTATAATACCAAAATAGGTACAGATGATGGAAGAAGCAAAGTCTTCTGCACAGTGTAATTCCGAACAGAGGAAGGCCAGAAATAGGATATGGAAACAACTCATTTATTAACCAACAAATCTGTGAAAACATAATTAAAAGGGGGGAAATCCAATAAGTGTGCCATTTATTGGAACTCAATCAATAGCCTGAATCAGGGGCTCATGCAAGAGTTGATTAGTTGATTTGTGAAGGGACAGGACAATGGTAGTGGATAGCGATGGATAAGCCCCAGCAGCAAGGAAAAAAGCCTCAGAGAAGATAACGGGAGGAAAAGGGAGTCAGGAAGAGGTGAGAAGGAAAAATGCAGCTTACTCTAAATAGCCTTTTTTGACATTATTAAGATTTGCTCAGTATTTAGATCTCTAACAATGTGCGGGGCAATATTGAGCCCACAGCTGTCAGTGACTTTTTTTTTTAATCCAGCTGCTGCAGACAAAAAAAAAATCCAGATCTTCAGTGATAATTTTCAGTCAGTGCCTGCTGCTCAATATTCAGATTTTTTTTTTTTACATTATTTATTTTTATTATTTTCAAACACCAAACAAAACAGCTACAAACTACAAAAGAACAAAAGAACAAAATACAGTAAATCTTTCAGCTTACACAAAACCCCCACCCCCCCTCCCCCCTCCCCCCCCAGGGACCGTCAGGGAACATTCTCCTATGGGCAATAACCACCAATACCAGACTGTCGGGCAGTTAACTCACTAAGCAACCATGGGCAACAAACTCGTTAAGAGCCTGCCATTTCACATATTGGGCAACTCCAAGGGGTCCACCCTTTCTGGACATTTGTTCATATTTACTATACAACGAAAGCTGATTCCACCAGGCAAGCCAGCTTACATCATAGGTGTGCTTCCAGTTCCGGAGAACCATTTGTAAGGCTACCCCCAATATGAAGTCAAGAAGGAAATAACAATCCTTATCCAGAGGAGGAATTATAGCTTGTGATCGAAGGACTACTATGGTCCATGAGAGAGGCGCCTGAAACTTCAGCACAAGTTGTATCCTTTCCCAAACCCACTCCCAAAAACCCCAGACACAAGGGCAGCCAAACACGGTGTGCTCTAGCGTGCCAACATCCCGTTGACATGACCAGCACTTGTTGCCAGAAGTCTCATCCCACTTGGCCAGTTTAACAGGTGTACAGTGAGCCCTATGTGCAAAAAAGAAGAGGGATTGGGTCAGTGATGCCGACCTTGACACCCTGACCGACTTAGACCAGAACCTAACCCAACTCTGGGCGGGAAGGTCGACATCAACTTCCTGGTGCCAAACACCTTTCAATCCCTGGATCCGAGAAGGGTCCTTCTGCTTTAGCAGCTTGTAATATTGAGACGCGACCCCAGTCTGCTGCATCACCTGTTGAATCAAGAGCCCCATCTTATCCTCCGCAGCCAACTGCTGCATATTCCCAATCACCTTCCCCACACAATGCCTAATTTGCAACCACTGAAAGTATAAAGAACCAGGAAGGTGATACTCCCTTTGTACCATATCAAACGGCTTCCAACTACCCTGCGCCACAAGTTGCCCCAGCTCCCAAATGCCCTTCCGGTACCATTTGCACCAAGCAAAAGTCTCACGCTGTATTTTAAATAAGGGGTTGTGCCAAAGGGGCATAGAAGCAAACATCTCCTTGTCATATGACAAAGCTTGCCGCAGAGTTGCGAAAGCTCTTTGCGAATCGCAAACCATTGCTGGGGCAACCTCTTGCGGACAAACCATCTGAGGTAGGAGATAACTAGGAATCGGGGCAATGAGCTTCTGCTCCAACACTAACCAAGTAGGGCTCCGCTCCGTAACCTTCTCCAGCCATCTCGATCCTTGTTTAAGTAAGAAAGCAGAATGATAGGCCCAAAAATCGGGAAAATTAACCCCACCCTCCTCCTTTCTAGCTTTCAATTTTGCCAATGCAATTCTGGGCGGTTTATTGTTCCACAGGTAACGACTTAACAGACCCTCGATCTGGTGATAGACCTGCTTTGGGAGGAAGCAGGGGAGCATTTCGAGGACATAGTTAATCTTAGGGGTAATGGCCATCTTAATAGTCTCTAGCCGCCCCCACCATGACAAAGCCAAAGGAGACCACTTACTGGACAGGTCCTGTACTAAATCTCTCAGCCAAGAAGAGTTGAATCGAATGGTCTCATCCAAAGGGTAGCAGAACTGTACCCCCAGATACTTGATCATCTTTGGCTCCCATACCAAAGAAAAGTTCTCCACATCCCTTTTCTGCGCCCTCGAGTTCATCGGAAACACTGTGGATTTTGACCAATTTACTTTATAACCGGACAAGGAGGAATACCGATCAATAAGACTGAAAATCTGTAATAGGGAGCCCGGAGTAGAGAATAAAAGCAGGTCATCTGCGTAAGCCGATAGCTTGACGTCCAAGCCCGCCATACGGATCCCCTGAATATGCTGATTCTGGCGGATTAGCAACGTCAAAGGCTCCAGCGCAAGATTAAATAACAACGGGGAAAGAGGGCATCCCTGATGGGTGCCCCGACCTAGCATCATGCCCTTCGATTGCGTGCCATTCACACAAACACAAGCAGTGGGTCGGGCGTATAACACTTGAAGAAGTTGGAGAAAACCCTTACCAAAACCAAACCAATCTAACACCGCAAACATGAAAGGCCACTCCAAACGATCAAACGCCTTCTCGGCGTCGAGTGAAAAACCGATAACGGGGTAGTCCACTTGTTCAGCCCCTAATAAGGCGTGACAGAACAATCTAGCGTTATCAGCCGTGGACCTGCCCTCCACAAAACCGCACTGATCAGGGTGAATCAATCGAGGGGCAACTTCAGCCACCCGGCAAGCCAGGATCGCCGCATAAATTTTATAGTCGGAGTTCAAGAGCGAAATAGGGCGATAGTTACTAACCAGCTGGGAATCCCTCCCGGGTTTCTCTAACACAATAACGTTCGCTGCAGCAAAAGCACCGGATTGAGATGGCTCTTGACCTAAGGTTTGAAAATACAACTGGAGCCACGGGACCAGCTCTACCGCGAAAGTTTTAAAGAATTCAATAGGGAGCCCGTCCGGGCCAGCTGCCTTCCCCCCCGACAGGGAAGTAATCGCTTGATGTATCTCTCCTAGCGAGAAGGCAGCGTCTAACCTATCCACTTCCTCTTCATCCAACACAGGCCTCTGCAACTCAGCGACCAACATCTCAAAACCCTTCTCCGTGAAATCTACCTCAGAAGCATAAAGATCCCTGTAGAAGGCTTCAAAAGCCTCTGCGATTGCCACATCCGTAGTCAGGAGACTCTGATCCTGTGGGTCCCGAATAGCGGCAATCCGACCCGCCGCCCTACGGGCTTTCAAAGTATTGGCCAACAGTTTCCCTGCCTTATTGCTCTCCCAGTAGTAGGTACCTTCCTGCACCTGAATACTACGCGACACCTCATCCGATAACAACTGGTTATATTGATATCGCAAACACTGCAATTTCAGCAAGATACAAGGATCGGAGCGGCGACATAGGACACGCTCACCCGCTTTGATGCGTACCTCCAGATCTTGAAGCTGGGTCTTAGCCTGCTTTTGTTGCCAAATACTATAGCTGGTAATCACTGCTCTGATGGAGGCTTTAAAACCTTCCCACCAGGCCCAACCCGTCATATCCTGTACCTGGTTAAACTGAAAGTAATCCCGAATCGCCAGCCGTATTGTCGACCGGAACTCCTCCCGATCCAAGAGGCTCCGATCGAAAGACCATCTCTCTGAAGGAGCATCAAGGGTACCTACCCCTAGCGATAAAGATATGGCAGCGTGATCTGAGATATGCATCGCATGGATCCTTGACTCTATAGTCACAGGGACAAGCGTCTTGGAGATTAAGAACATATCTATACGGGAGGAAGTCTTATGTGGGGGAGAGTAATAAGTAAACTCTTTACCAGACGGATGCTGAAGCCTCCAAACATCAACCAACCCGATCCCCTCCAGAAGGGGCCGAAGAATGGCATGAGCCCTCGAGGGCTTCACCGTTTTCACGGGAGTGCGATCTATAAGGGGATCCAACACCAAGTTAAAATCGCCCCCTAGGACTAGCGGCACAGAAGAAGTCGCAAAAAGCTCTTCAGCCAGCGTATTGAAAAAGCCCGGACTATCGACATTAGGAGCATAGATATTAAAGAAAGTTATCTCCATTCCCCCCACTTTCAAAAGGGCTCTAACCCACCTACCTTCAGAATCCGAGCGCGTTTGGAGCACCTCTGGGTCCAGAGACTTCCGCATCAAGATAGCCACACCATTGTGCTTATGTATCGCAGCCGAAAAGGCTGCAACGGTAAAGGGATGAATGCTTAGTTTCAGCGATTCTCTGGAGTCTAGATGAGTCTCCTGAAGAAACAGGACATCAGCTTTCTCCTGTCTCCCATACTGAATTATTTTCTTACGTTTAACAGGATTGTTATTCCCCTTGACATTCAAAGAGAGTACCCTGATATGCACCATATATAATCATAATGAAGTCCCACTACATGTGGACCCCATATGCCCAAAGTATCGTCAGCCCTGCCCCGTCTTAGGTTATTAGCCCAGAAATGGAACCCTCGTAAACATATTACCCTTACCAACTGACATTGCCCCCCATACTCCACATAGCCCCAATATCCCTGAAGGCCCCGGGCGAGTATCCCTTTTAGCAAAATAATAGGTGAGCCCAGAGGATACAAGATGGGCACAGAGGGGAACATAATCATTTGAAAAAAAAAAAAAAAGAAAACTACCCCAAACCTTAGCCCAAGCCTCATTTTAACAGAGAAACTATTATAAAGGAGAATCCAAACCCAGCGTCCACCCTCATCCCTCCACCGCCTAACGCACATACCCACACATCCCAACACACAAACCAACCCTAACACTTGTTACAAAGAACCAGCCCTTACCCTTCGTGAACCAGGGAGATCACCCCTTGGACACAGACAGGGCCCCACCACCAACCCCCAACCACCTATCCAAGCAGTAGCACCCCACAGACCCATAGCAAACAAACAGCTCCTCCACAAGGTCCAGCCACTTTGACACCAGACCCTCCTTACTGGGCCTCAGCGCATCTGCAATTGTTCTTTTTCCTCCAAGAACGCCGCCAAAGCCTCCGGGTCCTCAAAAGTCCTGGTTTGATTGTGCAAGGTCACGCGCATCCGAGCCGGGTAGAACAGCCCGAACTTGGCTTGAAGCTGCTGCAAACGTGGCCTCAAGGCTAACAGGGCCCTCCGTCTATCCACTGTATGTTTGGCAAAGTCCGGAAAGAAGAGCAACCTGTGCCCTTCGTACTCCACCAGGGCACGTGCCCGGGAGGCCTCCATAATCTGCAGCACTTGTTGGAACCTCAGTATCTTTAGGATGACCGGCCTCTCCCGTTTACTGTTTAGCTGGGGCTGGGATGGAACCCGATGTGCGCGCTCTATCTCAAAAGGGAGCGAGAAAGAGAGTCGCAGCACCTGAGGGATCAGCTTCTGTAAAAAAGCCACCATATCTTTGCCCTCAGCCCCCTCAGGAATACCGATAATTCGCACATTATTTCTTCTTGCTCGGTTGTTTCCTTCTTCCAGCTCCTTTTGCAGCGATTTAATTTGCTTCACCTGCCTTTCCAGAAGACGCAGCCGCTCATCGTGCACGCCCAGGACACTCTCCGCCTTATCTTGCCTCAGGTTAAGTGCTTCCAAAGAGCTCCGCAGCGCCCCGACATCCTCCTGGACTGCCGACAGTGCCTCCCCATTCGCCCGCACCATCTCCCGGACAGCTCGCACCTCCACAAGGAGCTCCTGCAGGGCCTCGGGGTCGCGCACAGGCGCCATCTTTTGCGGTGAGGGAGGCTCCGTTTTCGAGCGCTTAGTGCCGCTGTTTGGCGCATTCGGGAACTCAAGCCGCGTCGGCTTTGAAGCAGACATTCTCCTCCTGGCTCGCAGACCCAAACAGCCCTTTACACACCACCAGGTTTGGGGAAATTCTTCAGGATACTATCCTCACCCTCCGGAGCAAAGCTCTATGCAGCCATCTTGCTCGACGCTAGGCTCCGCCTCTCGTCAATATTCAGATTTTACAGTTACTGCTACTACTGATAATTTGTATAGCGCTACAAGCGTATGTAGCACTGTACAGAGACACGTAAGAGATGGTCCCTGCTCATTAAAATAAAAAATGAAATTAGATATCTAGGTGTTATATTAGATACACACCTTACAATGGAAACCCACATTAGAAGCACCATAAAGAAAATCTATTTCAAACTTAAAATTCTCAAACAACTACGCCCGCTAGTATTTGTACAAGATTTCGTTAATATAACACAAGCCACCATAACCCCTCACTTTGATTTCGCCAACCTAATACTTATGGGCATTTCAAAACAGAACATTAAAAGAATTCAACTAGCCCAAAACGCAACAGCAAGAATTATACTAAAAATAAACTCACTCCAACACATAACACCAATACTAGCTTCCCTTCATTGGTTACCAATACAAAGCAGGATAATATGCAAAACAATAATAACCTCATTCAAAGCATTAAATGACATGGCTCCGACTACACTATGTAATCTAATATGCAAAGAAACACTTAAGCCTACTCACAGAAAAGAACAATTAAATAAACTAAAAATTCAGAAGGACTTCATAAAAGCACATAAATTAACCAACAATAGAGCCTTCTCTCACATAGCTCCAACAATCTGGAATTCCTTACCAGAGGATCTACGATCACTAACAGAGATCATGGAATTCCGCAAAAAATTAAAAACTTATCTATTCTCTAAACACTACAACACCATGGAAAACCTTGCACTCATCATAGATAAAGGCTAAACAGGTAACTGGCTACATAAGCAAAATCCTCCCACCTAATGGATAACACACATAGCTCAAATGAAATGACGATCCAATCTCTTATGCCCTAATACCTCATGTATATAGTTGTATCTGCTATGTACTGCCTTATGTATATAGACACTACATTTGTTGGTTAATTGTTTTAACACGGTTCCAGTTTAAATGCACTGTTTAGTTTCCTAGACTTAACTTTGTTTAATGTATGATATAGACTTAACTTTGTTTAATGTATGATATTTTAAGATGTTCTATGTAAAATTAAGATGTTCCATGTAAAACAAACTTCGCTTTGTTGATTGTTGTTATTTGTACACCGCAACTGATCTCTGGAAGATGCGGTATAAAAATGAGTGTTAAATAAAATAAATAAATAAAATTAGAGCTTAGAATCTAGTCAAAGGTGACACAAGAGCTCAGGACAAGGATATGGCTAGGGGAATGGTAAGGAAAAACATAGTTGGAGAGCAGGAGGCTAAGCAGATCAGGATCCAAAAGCAGTGAGTTTTTAGCCTGGATCTGAAAAGGGACAGGGATGAAGCCTGATGTACCAACTCAGGTAGTTTGTTGCAGGCATAAGGAGCAGCAAGGTGGAAAGATCGAAATCTGGAGTTGGCAAAAGAAGAGAAGGGCACAGATAGAAGGGATCTGCCAGAAGAGTGGAGTTCCCGAGGAGGGGTGTAGGGAGAGATAAGAGAGGAAAGGTAGGGAGGAGCAACAGAACGAGTGTACTTATAGGTCAGCAGAAGTTTGGATACAGAAACAGAAGGGGAGCCAATGAAGCCATTTGAGAAGAGGGGTTATATGAGCATAGCGAGACTGACAGAAGCTTAGACGAGCAGCTGAATTTTGAACAGATTGAAGGGGATAGAGATGATTCAGAGGGAGACCAACAAGGAGAAGGTTGCAATAGTCTAGGCAGGAGGTAACTAAAGAGTGGATAAGTGTCTCAGTGTGTTCAGAAAGGAAGGGGTGAATTTTGCTGATGTTGTAGAAAAAGAAACAACAGGTTTAAGAACATAAGAACATAAGATATGCCATACTGGGTCAGACCAAGGTCCATCAAGCCCAGTATCCTGTTTCCAACAGTGGCCAATCTAGGTCATACGTACCTAGCAGTTTCCCCAAAAGACACAGGTTCCGCAAAGCCTGTACCGGGTCAAGCATTGATATCCTGGGTCCCTTCTTAATAATGGTTTATGGACCTTTCCTCCAGGAAATTGTCCAAACCTTTTTTAAACCCAGCTACACTAACAGCCTTTACTACATCCTCCGGTAACAAATTCCAGAGTTTGATTACACGTTGAGTGAAAAAAAATATTTTCTATTATTAGTCTTAAATAGTTTACCCTGTAGCTTCATTGCATGTCCCCTAGTCTTTCTATATTCTGATAACGTAAACAATCGATCTACGTTTACCCATTCCACTCCGTTCATTAATTTATAGACTTCTATCATATCTCCCCTCAGCCGTCTCTTTTCCAGGTTAAAGAGCCCTAACCTTTTTAGCCTTTCTTCATAGGAGTATCCTTCCATCCCCTTTACCATTTTGGAGGCTCTTCTCTGAACCTTTTCTAATAATCGCTATATCCTTTTTAAGATACGGTGACCAGAATTGCACACAATATTCAAGGTGCGGTCTCACCATGGAACGATATAGAGGCATTATAATATATTTTGTTTTATTTTCCATTCCTTTCCTTATGATACCTAGCATTCTATTTGCTCTCTTGGCTGCCGCTGCACACTGGGCCAAGGGTTTTAACATGTTATCCACAATGACGCCTAAATCTTTTTCCTGGGTGGTGGTTCCTAATGTGGAACCTTGCATTGTGTAACCATAGCTTGGGTTGTTCTTCCCTAGGTGCATAACTTTGCACTTGTCCACATTAAATTTTATCTGCCATTTTGATGCCCAGTCTTCTAATTTATCAAGATCCTCTTGCAATTTTCCACAATCCTCTTGGGTTTTAACAACTTTAAATAGTTTTGTGTCTTCTGCAAATTTGATAACCTCACTCATTATTCCACTTTCCAGGTCATTTATTTATTTATTTATTTATTTAGTATACATTTGTATACCGCTACTTCCAGCGATCAGCAGCGGTTTTGATTACAGATTGGAAATTGTCAAATCATGACAGGAAAGTTTTTTTTGAGGTATAAACACATTGATTAGACAGGAAAGCATAGCACACAGAGAACTATTTTACAGGGAACATGGGCTATGGAGGGTTAAGTGGCTTGCCCAAGACCACAAGGAGCACCTGTGGGACTAGAATATGTCAAAAAGCAACGGACCCAGCACAGATCCCTGGGGTACACCACTATTCACCTTTCTCCATTGGGAAAATTGGCCATTTAGCCCAACCCTCTACTTTCTATCTTTTAACCAGTTCTTGATTCACAGTAGTACACTGCCTCCTATCCCATGACTCTTTAGTTTTGCCAAAGTCTCTGATGAGGGACCTTGTCAAAGGTTTCTGAAAGTCCAGATACACTATATCAACCGACTCACCTTTGTCCACCTGTTTATTCACACTTTCAAAAAAACATAACAGATTAGTAAGACAAGATCTTCCTTGTCTAAAGCCATGTTGGCTGTCTCCCATTAGGCCATGACTATCTACATGCTGAGTAATTTTATTCTTTATGATGGTTTCTACCATTTTTCCCGGTACTAACGTGAGACTCACAGGTCTGTAGTTTCCCGGATCACCCCTGGAACCCTTTTTAAAAACTGGTGTTATATTGGCGATCCTCCAATCTTTAGGTATTAGAGATGATTTTCATGATAGTTCACAGATTACTAATAGCAGGTCTGTAATCTCATATTTCAGTTCTTTCAACACCCTTGGATGTATACCATTCGGCCCAGGTGATTTGCTACTCTTCAGTTTATCTAATAGTTGCAATACATCTTCCTGATGTATCGATATTTCCTTCAATTCTTCCGCACCTTTAAATACCACTTCAGTCATGGGTAACATCCCTACATCTTCCTCAGTAAAGTCCGAAGCAAAGAATTCATTCAGTCTCTCCGCTATCGCCTTGTCGCCTCTTAGTGCCCCTTTAACTCCTCTATCATCTAATGGACCAAATGACTCTCTCACAGGTTTTTTGCTGCAAATGTACTTGAAAAAATCTTTATTTCGCGTTTTTGCTTCCACAGCAAGCTTCTTCTCAAATTCTCCCTTTGCCTGCTTTATCAATGCCTTGCATTTGACTTGACAGTGCTTGTGCTGTTTCCAGGTTTCGTCGTTTGGCTCTTTTTTCCATTTCCTGAAAGATGCTTTTTTGGCAACAACAGCCTCTCTGACCTCACCTTTAAACCATGCTGGCAGTTTTTTGGACTTCCTTCCACTTTTCTTAAAGCGTGGAATACAGCTGGTCTGGGCTGCCAAGATAGTATTTTTCAACAACACCCAATCTTAATGTAAGTCTTTAACCTTTGCAACTGCTCCTTTTAGTTTTTTCTTAACTATTTTCCTCATTTTATCATAGTCTCCCTTTCGAAAGTTAAAAGGTAGTACTGTGGATTTCCATACTATCCCTCCTCCACTAATTAAATCAAAGGCGATCATGCTATGATCACTATTGCCAAGTGGCCCCAACACCCTTATCTCTTGCACTAGATCTGGTGTTCCACTAAAGACTAGGTCTAATATGGCTTCCCCTCTGGTCGGTTCATGAACCAGCTGCTCCAAGAAGCAGTCATTTATTTCATCTAGGAACTTTATCTCACTAGAATATCCTGCCGTGACACTGACCCAGTCGATACCGGGGTAATTGAAATCACCCATTATTATTACTGCGCTGTAACTTTTGTTAGCTTCCTTGATTTCTTTGAGCATTTCATCATCCATTTGTTCATTCTGGCCCGGTGGTCGATAGCACACTCCCACTGCCATCGCCTTCCCCTTTTTACATGGAATTTCAATCCATAGAGATTCTACAGCAAATTTTGTTTCCTGCAAAACTTTAATCCTTTCTGACTCAATGTCCTCTCTAACATAGAGCGCAACCCCTCCACCAATTTGATCAGCTCTATCATTATGATATAGTTTGTACCCAGGTATCACAGTGTCCCACTGGTTGTCCTCCTTCCACCATGTCTCTGATATTCCAATCATATCTAACCTCTCATTTAGTGCTATATATTCTAACTCTCCCATCTTATTTTTTAGACTTCTAGTATTTGCATACAAACATTTTAGAGACTGTATTTTATTCATATTAATTTGGCTATTGGTAGACATGGGTAATTTGGGATCTTTAAGCTCTGTCTGCTCCATACCCGAGGGCATTTGGGCTACTTTACTCTTTTTTGGAACCTCTCTGCTTTTGGTAGTATACTTCAAGGTTTTAGCTATCAGATGGATGTGTGTGGAGAAGGAAAGGGAGGAGTCAAAGATGACCCCAAGGTTGCAAGCCAAAGTCAGCAGTGAAGGCTAGAGAGATAGCAGCGATTTTTACCTGCTCTCCCAATAGAATCCATATACAGTTAGAACCTCTTTTTACCTAAGTTATGCAGATACATATTTACATAGCAACGCTGAAATGGATGCTGTCCGAATAAGTGCCAGCTCCTCTCTAGCTCTACGCATGGACCACCCAGGAACTCTCCTGACAGTCACGATGATTAAAGAAAGTATTCAACAGCACTGTCTGGATAATGCCACTGAATGTTGGCCTCACCGGTGATTATCCAATTAACAGATCCTGGATAAGCCCTTTGTTAATAATGAAAGAATGTAGATTTTCTTTGGGACTTAGCAGTTTTGTGATTGATCTGCTAGTGTTTGGGGTACCCATAGTAATAGCTGCACTCTGTAGCAAGACTGGAACCCCTGATGAATAAACTCCACTTGCCAGAAGTAGAGGGAGTATTAAACTGAAGAAAAAGCCATTAACACAGTTTGAGAGACACTTAGCAGATAATCTTTTGCTGAGACAAAATTGTTTGCCAAAGGAGTTCTTACTGATGTTAGATATATTGCAGAGAGATTGAGATTGTAGAAAAACTTGAATTCAGAAAACATGAGTTGAATGTAGCATTTCAATCAAAGTTGACTAGAATTCAATTAAAGTATACAATGAAACACTCTCAAAATCAGAGCATTTGTTTATAGTTATTCACTTCTTTTGTAGCTTAAGGCGAGATGCACTGAGGTTTAATACATGTTTCCCTATGCCCAGAGGGCTTAATATTTAAGGGCTTGATTTACTAACCTACTAATGTGCCTTGTTTAATACAGGCCCATTATTACCAGAGTGGCCTATTAAACAGTAGTAGTAGTAAAAACTAGTGTAGGTTAATAAATCTAGCCCTAAGCATGTACCTGAAGCAATGGAGGATGTAACAATTTGTTTAAGCTCACAAGGAGCATCAGTGGGATTTGAACCGTGGCTTCCAATATCCTTAGCCTGCTGACAGGCCAGGAATTCCCCATTACTACTGCTACTACTATTGATCATACCAACCCACTTCGAATTGCCTTAAACACCACAGTAAGAATTATCAAGAATGCAAAAAAACAGGACCATATTACCCCAGTGCTGAGGGAGCTACACATACTCCCTCTAGAAGCAAGAATCAAATACAAATCCGCCCTACTCACCCACAAAGCTCTCTACCAAACTCAAACCTCCCAGCTCTGCACTCTACTGCCTCAGCCAGCCCACAACAGAACAACCAGACAAACCACCAATAACTCCCACACCATCCCACACAAAAGAACGAAATACAATCAACGGACCTGCAACAGAGCCTTCGAACTATATGCACCATCCCTCTGGAACTCTCTACCAAATCACATCAGAAGCAACACAGACCTCTTATCCTTCAGGAAACAACTTAAAACTTCACTATTCCAAGAATTCCTCGGACCAGAGACAAGCACCCACCACTGACTCCCTCCCAACCACCATATTTCGTCCCCCTGAACATATGTCATATGTAACCATAACACAATGTCTATGTCTACGTCCCAATTAATTGTTAACAATCATTATTGTTGGCCACCAGGTGACGGCCCCAAACCCTTGTAATTGATTATTGTATGTTCCACCGCTTTGACCCGGTGAAAAGCGGGATATAAATACAGCTAAATAAAATAAAATAAATTTGTATAGCGCTAAACGGCATATGCAGCGCTGCAGGGGCACATGGAAAAGATGGTCCCTGCTCGTAAGAGCTTACATCTAGTTAAGACAGACAATACAACAGCTGAGGGCAAGAATACATCTAGGGATATGGAAATGAAACACATAGGAGATTAAGTGAATCAGGTTCCAAAAGCAGCCTCGAAGAGGTGAGCTTTCAGCCTGGACTTAAAAGGGCCAGAAATAAAGCCTGACATACAAACCCAGGTAGTTTGTTCCAGGTATAAGGAGCAACAAGGTGAAAGGATTGAAGTCTAGAGTTGGCAGTGGAAGAGAAGGGCACAGACCGAAACGATCCGCCAGAAGAGCGCAGCTCCCGAGGAGGGGTGTAGGAATAGATAAGAGAGGAAAGGTAGTGAGGAGCAGCAGAATGAGTGCACTTGTAGATCAGTAGGAGAGGTTTGAACTGGATACGGAAATGGATAGGGTGCCAATGAAGTGACTTGAGAAGAGGAGGGGTTATATGAGCATATTGAGGCTGGCGGAAGATTAGCCATGCAGCTGAGTTTTGAACAGATTGAAGGGAAGAGAGATGACTTAGAGGGAGACCAGCAAGGAGGAGGTTGCAATTGTCTAGACAGGAGGTGACTAAAGAGTGGATAAGTATCTTGGTAGTGTGTTCAGAAAGGAAGGGACAGGTCTTAGCTATCAGTTGGATATGTGTGGAGAAGGAGAGGGAGGAGTCAGAAACAACCCCAAAGTTGTGAGCCAAGGAAATAGGGAGTAGTAAAGTGTTATCCACAGAGATTGAGAAAGGAGCAAGGGGAGAGATAGGTTTAGGGGAAAAATAAGAAGCTGGTTTTGGCCGTGTTCAGTTATAAACAGCGGTGAGAAATCCAGGCAGCAGTGTCAGAAAGGCAGGCAGAGATCCGGGCCTGGATTGCTGGAGAGAGTTCAGGTGCAGAGAGGTAGATCTGAGAGTCATCAGCATAAAGATGGTACTGAAACCCACGGGAGAAAATGAGTGTACCGAAGGACTGGGTATAGTGAAAAGGAGTGGGCCCAAGACAGACCCTTGGGGTCCACCAACTGAGAGCAGGATAGCAGTACAGGAGGATCCAACAGAACAACACTGAAAGTGCAATGGGAAAGATAAGAAGAGAACCAGGATAGCACAGAGCCCTTAAAACCAAGAGAGGACAAGGTGTCGAGGAGAAGGTGATGGTCAACAATATAAAAAGCAGCAGAAACGGATAGTTGTGTGCCTATAAATATGATCACAAAAATGTGATCCTCCGCCGTCAACACTATCCCATTCTGCTGCTGCCCAGATGGGTGGTATGTCTTGGTCTGGCACCTCAGCTGAGACCTGTCCATCTTGGGAGACCCTGCCAGTAGTTAAACTACCGATAGTTTAGCTCTCAGCATCACTGATGCACGCAAGCCCTCACAGCACAACAAGCTGCAAACAAACTATGCAGAACAAATCATCAGAGAAGCAGGATTGTATGAAGACAACAGAGGTGTGAAGATTGGTGGAAGACTCATCAACAACCTTCGCTATGCTGATGATACTACATTACTGGCTGAAAGTGAAGATGATCTGAAACATTTGCTTCTCACAATCAAAGAACATAGTCTCAAAATGGGCCTGCACCTTAATGTAAAGAAGACAAAGATCATGACAACTGGCATAATCAGCAGGTTCATCGTTGAAGGAGAAGAAATTGAAATTGTGAACAATTTAACCTACTTGGATCAACTATCAATAAAGAAGCAACAAGCAGTCAAGAAATCAAACGACGCATTGCTCTTCGCAGAATGGCTATGAAAGACCTAGATAAGATTCTCAAGAGCAGAGATGTCTCTCTCCATACAAAGATTTGACTTGTTCAAGCCATGGTATTTTCAATAACATCATATGGATGTGAAAGCTGGGCAGTGAAAAAGATAGGAAGAAAATGGATGCCTTTGAATTATGGTGCTGGCGGCGAATACAGCACAGTTACTTACCTGTAACAGGTGATCTCTGGGAACAGCAGGAATAAGTCTTCACATATGGGTATCGTCGGTACCCACGGAGCCTGCGCGGGAACGCTCCCCAGCGTCCAAAAGGAAAGCTTTTGGGAGCATCCCACAGCGCCTGCGCGCTGCCTTCCCGCCTTTCCTAACCGCCTCTCTCCAGTTTGAGTTTTAAAGCTGAGACAAAGAGAGAGTGAGGAAAGGAAAGAAAGATAGAGAGATACAACTCCTAGGGGAGGTGGGTGGGTTGTGAAGACTTATTCCTGCTGTTCCCAGAGATCACCTGTTACAGGTAAGTAACTGTGCTATCTCCAGGAACAAGCAGGAATGAGTCTTCACATATGGGGACTCCCCAGCTAGAGATGCCTGGGAGATCACCCAGGTTGTGAGTCCCTGGGAAGGGCTCTACCTCCACCCATGAATCTCAGGCATCCAGCCAGAGATGGAGGGTAGGAGTTGGTTAGGTATGGAACAGGTGTTTGAGAACAGCCTGACCAAACAAGGCATCCCAGCGGGAGTCCTTGTCCAAGCAGTAATGGGCTGTGAAGGTATGAACCGAGGCCCAGGAGGCTGCTCGACAGATCTGGTCGATGGACACAGAATTTAGATGAGCCATAGAGGCTGCCATGGCCCTCACATTGTGAGCTGTGACATGGCCCTCCAGAGAAAGGTTCTTACTCTGGTAGGCGAAAGAAATACACTGAGCAATCCAATTGGACAGAGTTCTCTTAGAAACTGGAAGTCCTAAATGAGAGGGATCAAAAGCAGCAAAGAGTTGAGAGGACTTTCTATGTTGCTGTGTCCTTTGTAAGTAAAAAGCAAGAGCTCTTTTACAATCCAGGGTATGAAGATTCCTCTCTGCACTTGAAGCATGAGGTCCTGGAAAAAAGACAGGTAAATAAACCTCCTGGTTCAGATGAAAAGGTGAGACCACTTTAGGCATAAAGTGTGGATTAGTCCTGAGGACTACCTTGTCATGATGGAACCTTGTATAAGGAGGATTAGCCACCAAGGCTTGCAGCTCACTGATATGGCGAGCTGAAGTGACTGCAATGAGAAAAATAACCTTCCAGGAAAGAAATTTCAAGGAGGTAGTGGCTAAGGGTTCAAAGGGTGGCTGCATAAGCTGGCCAAGAACCAGAATCAAGTCCCATGCCACTGGAGGTGGTCTGATGGGAGGTTTAGACAAAAGAAGGCCTCTCATGAATCTTGTTATAAGAGGATGAGAGGAAATAGGCTGTCCATTGAGAGGTTTAAGGGATGCTGCAATAGCACTCAAATGGACTCTTACTGAATTCGTTTTAAGGCCTGCATGGGATAAATGCAGCAAATACTCTAGTAAAGAATTCAGAGGTATTGCAAGAGGGTTAAGACCCTTCTCTGCACACCAAATGGTAAACCTTTTCCATTTAAAAGCATAGGAACGTCTAGTGGAAGGCTTTCTGGAAGCATGAAGGATATCTTTCACCTGTTGAGAAAGATGCAAATCTTGAAGGTCTAGGCCTTCAGCAACCAGGCTCTGAGGTGAAGAGACTGGGGATTTGGGTGCCACAACGTTCCCTCCTCCTGGGACAGGAGGTCTGGAGCAGATCCCAAGTCCAGGGAGGGAGCTTGGGAGAGATGCAGAAGTAGAGGGTACCACACTTGGCATGGCCAATGTGGTGCTTTGAGGATCATAGACCCCTTGTCTCTCTGAAGTTTGAAGAGTGTCTTGGGAATTAGGGGAATGGGTGGAAAGGTATAGAAGAAGTCTTGCCCCCAATGAAGGAGGAAGGCATCTCTGGCCTGAACTCCCTGACACGGAATCCTGGAACAGAACCGGGGAAGTTTGGCATTCTACGGACTTGCAAAGAGGTCTATGTCCGGGGTTCCCCAAATTCGGAAGATCCTGGCTATCTGGTCCCCATGGAGGGACCATTCGTGTGGAAGCAGAACTCAACTGAGTCTGTCTGCCCAAGAGTTTTGAACCCCTGGAAGATACACTGCCATGAGATGAATTTGATGCTCTCTGGCGAAGGCCCACAATCTCAGAGCTTCGTTGCAAAGCGACAGAGAGCCAGTCCCGCCCTGCTTGTTCACGTAGAACATGGCTACTTGGTTGTCCGTGTGGATGAGGACTGTCTTGTAGCTGAGCAGGGTGTGGAAGACTCTGAGAGCTAGAAAAATTGCTCTGAGCTCTAAGAGGTTGATATGTAGAGATGTCTCTTGTAGAGACCAGATGCCTTGAGTGGAGAGATCTTGAAGATGAGCTCCCCAACCTCTTGGAGAGGCCTCTGTTGTAAGGGTTGCTTGGGGTAATACCTGTTGAAAGGGGGACCCCAGCAACAGATTTTGAGTGGACTTCCACCACTGGAGGGACCAAAAGAGGCGACTGGAGGTTGCTATTTTGTCTGACAGGCAACCTGATGCCTGGGATCATTGGGTGGACAGAGTCCACTGAGCTGCCCTCATGTGAAGGCGAGCGTAAGGAACCACATGCACAGTGGATGTCATGTGGCCTAACAGTTGTAACATCTCTCGAGCAGTTAAATGGGATTTTAACTGAATTTGTGATGCTAACTGCACCAAGCGTAGGCAACGGGCCTGGGGAAGATAGGCCCTTGCAGTTGTGGTATCCAGCAAGGCCCCTATGAACTCTAGAGACTGAGTAGGGGTGAGATGGGATTTTGGAAAGTTTATTACAAGTCCCAGATACTGAAGGATACGCCTTGTGCAGGTTAGAGAAGTCTGGGCCTCTGACTGGGATGGAGCTCGGATGAGCCAGTCGTTCAGATATGGGAATACGAATATCCCTAGAGTGCGTTGAAATGCAGCTACTACTGCCATGCATTTTGTGAACACCCTTGGTGCAGAGGCCAGACCGAAAGGAAGCACTCTGTATTGGTAGTGCTTCCCTTGATAAAGGAACCTAAGGAACCTTCTGTGTGTTGGATGAATGAGGACATGGGTGTACGCATCCTTGAGGTCTAGAGAGCAAAGCCAATCCTGACTCTGAAGGTATGGAAGGAGAGTACCGAGAGAAATCATCTTGAATTTCTCCTTGCATAGAAACTTGTTCAATTCTCTGAGATCTAATATGGGTCTGTAGACCCCTGTTTTCTTTGGGATAAGAAAGTAAGGGGAGTAGAACCCTGAGCCCTGTTGAAGAAGGGGTACTTCTTCTATTGCCCCTTGGGCAAGAAGGGTAGTAATCTCCTGACCCAGAAGGTCGAGGAAAGATGTCTGAGAATTGAACTGTCTCACCATGGTGTAAGGAGGAAGGTTTAAGAAATGAAGCTTGTACCCCTCCCTTATGATGGAGAGGGTCCATTGCTCTGCTGTGATTTGTTCCCATCTGGGAGCAAAGTAAGCCAACCTTCCTGGAATGGTGAGAGGCTCTGGATGTTCTAGAGCCAGAAAGGCTAAGCTCTCTAGTTGTAAGTCAAAGCTCTCTAGTTGTAAGTCAAAGGCCCTGAGGAGGCTGAGGCTGTTGGGCTGTAGCAGTCCTAGCAGCCTTAGGCTTGGCCTGTTTCGGTTGTTGCTCTCTCTTTGTAGCAAAATGACCTGCTGAAGATGACTGCTGACCATAAGCAGAATAATATTTCCCTTTTTTGGGAAAAAATCCCTTTTTGAACAACTTTTTCTTAAAAGGAGCAGAAGTAGACTTTGAAAATCTATCTAAAGCAGAATTTTCAGCATCCATTTGGGTGGCCTTTGCTTGCCAATCTTTGCCAAAAAGGTTTTCACCTGTACAAGGAAGGTTTCCTAGTCCATCTTGAACCCAGGGTTCAAAATCAGAAGCTTGTAACCAAGCAACTCTGCGTGCACCTATGGCAATGGCCGAGGCTCTGCTGGCACCTTCAAAAGAGTCAAAGGCTGCACGGTTGGAATACTTGGAAATATCCTGGGCATGTTTGAGCCAGGTGAGGAACTCTTCCCTTTTATCTTCTGACATAAAAGGAGATAAAGTTTGCAGATGATCTGTAACTTCTTTTAGAAACATCCCCATATAGAGACTATAGGAGTTGATTCTGGCAACAAGCATACTGGCCTGGAAAATTCTCCTGCCAAAGGCATCTAAGGTTCTGCATTCTCTTCCTGGAGGAGCAGAAGAGTGCCTTTTTGTACTCTTTATCTTCTTCATAGCAGACTCCACCACAATGGAGTGGTGAGGAAGCTGAGTCTTATGGAAGCCAGGACAAGGAGGAACACGATACATGGTGTCCAACCTGTGAGAATGAGGGGAAGTGGTGAGAGGAGTCTCCCATATGCCCAACATGTGATCATAAAGAATCTCATGTATTGGTAAAGTGGCTGCCTTTTTAGGAGCCCTAGGATATTGTAAAATATCTAATTTTTTGGCTCTAGGCTCTGTCTCAGGGCCACTGAGATGGAAAGGTCCCTGGCCACTTCCCTAATGAAGTCTTGAAAAGACAAGTTTTCTGGAGGAGACATTCTCCTTTTTGGAGAAGAGGGCTCCTGAGGATGGATCACCGATGCTTCGACAGAGACCTCTGATTCATCAGAGTCTTCAGAGGAATCGAAGTATCGCCTGTCTGGATGCTTCTGCAGAGCCCGATACGCGTACCGGGTGGTATCGACATCGGGAGTGATCGGTACCGGTTCGGTACCGATGGGCATCACAGAACAGTGTACCGCTGCAGTCGACACCGAAGCGGATGTCGACGCAATCGGTACTGGCACCGGAACCGATGTCGGTACCGGTGCCAGAGTCGGTACCGGCAACGGAATTTGAAAACCTATGATTGGCTTTGCTGCGGCCAGACTGGTGGGTGTTGTCTGGGAAATGTCATCACCTCTAACTTGCTTTCCTATCATGCTGATGGAGCTTTTTGGTTCATTGTAAACTGCTTTGATTTGAGTCATGAAAGGTGGTATATCAAATGTAAATAGACCATAAACCATAGGTCGGGGCAAAAAACAGTAGCAAAATTCAAGAAAATCGGGGATAAGCAGAGGATACCGAGTTGTGAGGGACTGACAGAAAAACCAGTGTGTCAGTGGTAGTGCACAAGGAAGGACTAGATGGGCCTTAGGGTACCTAGCTGCCATCAAGTCTTATGCTTCTTTGCATGTATGGTTTAATACTATATGGTATACACCTTTTATTTATTCCGTTTTATTTTCTTCTGTTTGCTTTGTGCATATTTAGCATGTCATCTTTCAGTTCTTTTATCCACAAAAGTGAGAATAAAAGGAAGTCAGAAGGACAGAATGAATATATCCTACAAATGTACACTAAATAAATAAATAAATCCTATAGTGTACAACAGACATATGGAGCTGATATTCAAAGGGATATAGCCAGATCACTAACTAGTTGCCCTCTGGATGCCTTCTAAGATTTTCCCTCCAGTGAATCAGGCTGCTAATTGGCCGTTAGTATTGACATAATGGACTAAAGTCTAGCCAGCTCCGTTTAACTGGCTTGGTTTACATCTACCTTTAGCATCACTAGTTGGCTAAGTAGTGGCTGAAATTTATCCTGAACTTAGCCGGCTGTCTCTGCTGCTCAATGACCTTTTTAGTGTCAGCCCCTTACTGAATAAGAGCATAATGTGGCTTTTCACTTACTGCATAAAGAATATTCTATGATACATTTTGCTAGGGCAGTTCCTCTCTGTCACTGACCTTAATAAGTGCAGGGCTTCTGTGCGCCTTGCTACTCTCGTCTGAGACTTTTCATGGCAGAAATGTCCTACAGGGACGGCTCCATTCTTCTCTGCCGCTACTTATGAAAAGGACCGTTGCAGACCAAAAATAATGACCAAGTGGTTTAAATACCTAACTAAATTCAGAGATGCACGTGTGCATTCCTGCCTGGAAATTTGGTGATCCATAAAACAGCCTGCAAAAAAAAAATATATGATTGTCAACTACAGGATGATTGACAATTCCCTAAACTTGCCAGTTACATTTATGGTTCATTATTTCTAGCCGCGTTGTGTATTGGCTACAGACTGTCCCAGTCTTGTGTACATGCTGATTTATGGAGCGATGGTCTCCTGGGTTATCTAGAAAGGCCCATTCCCAGCCAATATCATCACTTATGCTGGCAAGTAGGTAGAGCCAGTAATGTACAATTTCATTAGTAAATGGAATATTGTGCTCTGTAGCTAGGTCTTCGTAATAGCAGCCAGCCGGGGCCACTGATGCAGTAAACCGGAGCAGTTCAAAGCTGCAGTGAGCTTTGCTGAGCATGCAATAGCCGTTCCGGATGAGAACCGCAGGGGTTATAGAGCTGCACTGGCTGCAAAGCAGGACTAGAATTAGCATAGCTTTCTTCTATAAGCAAGTCATGAAGAAGTTTCAAAAGCCTTTTTATATTAATGTGAGACATAAGCTTTGAGAAGTTATTTTAATTTTTGTATTTATTAATTTTTATATTACAGCTAAATTCAGTAGGTGATAAAGCTTCCACTGTACACTCCATAAGATATTTTCTGAACATACCATGAGGGACATCACAGAATTTCTAGGAAATTGAAAATTTGTAAATTGTATCTTCTTTACAGCTTTTATATATTATCAGTCTTAATTAGATTTTTAAATAACAGTTTTCCTTAACTAAGGCATGACTGACCTTGAAAAAAAATCAGAAATCTGTTGTTCCAAACACTAATTTTACAGTGTAAGCAAAGTGAATTATCATAAATTAAGCATTTTGCCTGGACTTGTTTATTAGATGTTGATAGTTCATCGGAACCTTTAATGACAGATTTGTAAAGAACTCATTCCAGAGTTGCCTTCTTGGGACAAGTCCCCAGTCTCTGCTCTCTCATAGCAGCCAACTCAAGAGTCCTCTCTCCCTCTGGTGCCTAGGACCTCACACTGAAACTTGGACCTGGAGCTATTAAAAGCCATACTCGCCTAAAGCACTGATAAATGAAGGCCTTACTTGCCTGGAACATGAAACATGGGCAAAGCAGCCTTTGGCCTATCCATAGAAGGCTGCAGATGCACAAATCTGTCTCCCATTAGCTGCAAAGACTCTGCCAATCCTCAGGCACCATGAGAACATCACAGCGTGCCTCCTCTTCTTCAGTGTCAGGTCACACACTTGATGAAGACTCCCTTATGGCGGAGGGGTATTTACTTCCTCCTTTGACCCTGGACCTCAGTGAGATACGCTGCAGTTCTGGGCTAAATTAAGTTTCAAGCTACAGGCAGGAAATCCCCTTCTCCTGCTGGCAAGCTGTCTCCAGAACTATATCTCCAAGTTATAAACTTATCCATTGGACTCAGGAGAAGAAAGGATGAGAGCTCAAGTGGAAGGGGACATGCTAGCCTTCCCTTTTTCCATAGTGGTAAATTTAGAGAGCACTTAAATGCCAAAACTCAAAGCGTCTGATCCTACCAATATGATTTTGATCCTTCTCCCCCTCTTTTGTAACTGCACTTTTTGAACAAATTTGCCATTTCTATGAGCCCATTAATTTTTCTACATTGATTCATGCAACTTATCTTCTAATTAGCTATTGCTTCTAGCATATTTATGTTGCCTTTTTAGATATTTTTCACTTAAGCAGTAGCATCTGTTATTGAGGGTCTATCAGTCTGCTTGTCCATCTGCTCATGTCCAAACAAGCCAATGTGTACACTCGAAAAAGAAGGCAGAAACGTCTAGAGTAGAAAGCAGCATGGTGGTGGGAGAGTAAAGCTGTACCACTGAAAGATGAGTGGGGCAGTGACAAAGTACAAAAAAATATATAAAGTCCACTGGAAACCAACGCCTGCCGGGGGAAGTGTATTGGTACTTTAGAATATTGTCAAATTGATAGATCTTGCATCAGAGCTTGTCTCATTCACTCAATGTCAATCAAGCTTGACACTTTCCTGAGAGTTATGCTGCCTGCAAGAGGTTGCCCTGAAGGGATATACCAAAGGGGCAAGGCCCTTTGTATGCTTGGGTAGGTTCCAGGGTGTGAAAGTGTGAACAATCATAGATCTTTAAAAACCAAGAACTTATGAAATGAAAATGGTGGTTTCAGGAACAAGATTATGAGCCCTCTAGTGACAGGGAAATACCTATGCTGGTTCGTGAAATGTTTTCTGTATGAGTAATTTTATAACAGGTCACCAAGAATGGGAATCCAAGTAGGTGTCTATTTTGAGGCTTTTTATAAACACATATCGGAGCATAGGTTCCTTTATGAAATAGCTTCCCAAAACCAGCATAATCCTGACCAAAATGCACCTGCGTATATTTACATATGCTTGGGAGCAATTGTAAAAGTACGTGGGTGTAGTATGCACTCAGGTATGTTTTTTTTTAACTATGCATATACTTTTGGCGCTGCCCACACTCCAGCCAAACTATGCCCTGGATCACTTCTACACTGGGTCATGGAAAAGTACATGGCTTCTTGCCATTGCTCATACTTTTACACACATTACCTGTGGGGTAATTTTATAAGATACTTTTCATGCATGTAAAACTGGGTTTATACACAGGACCGGCCCAACCATTAGGCTAGACTAGGCGGTCACCTAGGGCAGATGCTTCTAAAAAGCAACAAAGAGCAGTAGCAGTCAATGCAAAATAATTGATCTTGATACCCAGACAAACTCAAAAGAGCCCTCAGCACGTTCTTTTACCTACAGGGAGAGTGGACACACGTACATGCATACAAAGCAAAGTTTAATATTTAGAAGTATGGGGCCAGATTTTCATCTAGGCAGGCTTTGCGCCGCATCAGCGCATAGCCTGCCCACTGACCCCCCCCCCTTAACCCGGATTTTCACTTCCACGGCGACGGAAGTAAAAATCTGGGTTTGGCTGGACAGACCTGGAGCCGCTGAGGCTAAATGGATAGCCACAATTTTCAATGCTACCTGCTTAGCCGCTGCGCCTGAAAGATAGCCAAGGTTTTTCTTCGCCTATCTTCAAGGCGCAGAGGGCTAAGTGGGTAGCATCGAAAATTGCTGCTACCCATTTAGCCCTTTCCCCCACTCCAGAATGCCCCCAACATGCCCCGATGATAACCACATAGCATCTGAGCACATTAGGGACTTATCCAGGATTTTCCAAAGGCACTACCCATGTACCTTTGGAAAATCCCAGATAAGGCATTTACATGGGTAACTAGATCAGTTATCCATGTAAATGCCTTCGAAAATACCGCCCATGATGTCTAATTATGCCTTTTTTTCTGAATTTTTGTAGGGGTGGTGGTGCTGGGATGACCATGATTGTTGAGTTGAATTATCGAAATCTCAGAGAAGTGAAGCGTAAGGCTGAAGGCTCACCTAGAGTACCCAGTAGCTTTGCGTTGGATGGTTTACACACCAAAAAATCTCAGGGAGGGGGCATAAGACTGAAGGTTCGACTAGGGTGCCTAATAGCCTTGCACCGGCCCTTTTTCCATACAAAATAATCCTTTGTGGAAGTATCCGCAAAATGCTTGCAATCCTTGGTTTGTTATATGTTCTCCCAGGCAGTACTTTTCTGCATTTTTCCCCAATTTCTTTTCCATATGTTTCATAGACTTTGTTTTCTTTTATTCCCCTTTGAATACATTGAGCTTATGAGTAATTCTTAAGAGCAGTGGACAACTGGGATCAATTTTCAGATTGCCCGGGCTATTTGCAGTTCTGCCGATACCTTTGTAGTGAGGCTTCCCCTGTCATGGGACAATTATTATCCCAGGGGCCCAATGACAAAATTTCATTCCAGGCTCTCTCCTACTCCACCGCTCAGCTTGCACACACTTTTATCTGAAGGGAGCAGATTCTTTATGGGGGAAGAACCCTTCAAAGTGCTGGTGCACAAGTCCAAAGAAACCCTTGACACTATAGTTATTAGCAGACACCAAGGTTTTTTTCTGTCCTCATCGGGGATCCGACTTCACTTTTCCTTCTTTCTGCACCCAGAGGGAAACTACCCACTGTATGCTCTGCAGAAAGCAAAGTCCATTCTAGTAATTCAGTCTTCTCTTTAGGCCTGGGAATTAAGCCAACTCCTTGGTTCTTTTTCCACACTCTGGCAGAGGGATAGGTACTATAAAATCTTCTGCCCTATACATACACTTCACAATAGATAACGTTATCATTCAATGGGTGATTCCATATTGGACATAAATGAAAAGAGAAGATGACACAAGAAAAGGTCAATACACTGAAAGCAACAACCACATAGACACCATACAGCACTATCAAAGCCACACAGAACCAAAGAGCACATCTTGTTCCCAGGGGTTATATATGGGCAGGCACAGCCAAACGGTCATCCCACAAGAGAGGGCATTACAACGAGATGGTATTCACCTACTGCTAAGGCTAGAATGGCAAGGTCCTGGCACAAAGCATGTTGAACTAGTTGGGGTCCTAGAGGCATCTTTAGAACTAGTGCCCATGGGCTTGCAAGGTCATTTTCAAAAGGAATATTCCTTTGAAAATCCAAGATCTTGGGGTTTGCATCCACAAAAGTACTCATGGACTTTGCATTTGCTTTACAACAGGTTCAAAATACCTGTATTAAAGGATAACTAAGTCTCAGCCCCCCTCCCCTTTCCAACATGTTGAAAAGTATGCGTGCTGTAATTTATGCTGATGTCATGGAAAATCATTTTCAATCCTGGGAATTTGTATGAAGAACTGCACCCAAAGTCCTTTCAATATTGTCTTCTAATTTCCACTACTAGTATCTCATATCTTTTAATAACAAAGAGACTTTTCGTATTAAGACCTATGCTTTGAGTTATACAGAACGAGATTACTGGTGTTCCTACTAATAACATTTGAATGGAAGTAAATTGTTGAAGAGATCTCAAACTCGGATCCTAGTGCTCTGAATCTCCATGTAGTGAACGTGGTAAAAATAATCTTTTTTTGCATAGAACAGAACAGAAAAATGAAATGAGACTCCGGTTTAATCTGAGTGCTATTTGCATAAAGTACTAAATTGTGAACATTCACTAAGAGAGAGTGTAAATATTGTCTGGCTAAAAAATGCATAATTTATCTATTGGCATTAATCCAGGACACACAAATGAAAATAGTGTGATTCATACAGCTGGAGGTAGTCCAGGCTGGAAATCTATTTAAAACAGGAATGGCTTCTTAATTCAACTGAGCTAATGTCAGGATTGATTTATACTATTGGCCAGAAAAAGGAGATCCCGGGAGTGCTTCTGTATGTCAAGAATTATTTTTAATATCCCCCATTATTTCCCAGCGATTAATTTTCACAGCAGTGTGACGTGCTAGTGTCAGCTCATGTGGTGCTACAGGATAAGTAAGAGACAACATTCTGTAACAACTCCACGGTATATTGTCCCAAAATGCCACCAAATGCCGTTCCCTACGCATCCCTTGGAACCAGGATCATACCCCATAGGAATCTGAAGGCCAAAATGATTGTGGGTGCCAAGCTCAACTCCCCCGAACAAAAAAAACAAAGCAAACGTTTTTCTGTTATAGTGTGAAAGAGAATATCCTTCTCTTGCGGATAAAGCAAAGAAGAAAAACTATCATTACTTCCATTCAAGTAATAAATTGAATTAGATACTGGCCCTACTCAGAAACCATCTTAAACACAGAGTTAAATAAATATGGTAAAAGATCAGACTGAGTGTCATTTGTGACAGGATGGGTCTGCCTATTTTTCATGATCTCTAGGGACGTGCAGGGGCAAAACTTGTTTCATTTTCTTTTCTTTATCTATTTTTTCCGTCTTATTCAGTTTCATCATGTGCTGTTTCATTTTAGCATATGCTAGCACGAAACAGCCTCATGTTAACATAAATGATTTCATTTTAGTATGTGCCATCAGTTTGTGTTCAACGAAATATCACATAATGCAGAGAAACTAAAGTGAGCAGAATAAAACCGCGCGTCCTTGGTGAACTTCTTCCCATCCAGCAGGTTAGGTCTCTTGATCAGTATACTAACTCTGTCTCCACTCCCTTTTCCTCGTACCCAGCAAACAGCTGCACACCGTGCCTTTAAAGCCATTTAAATGAATGGTAATGAAGCAATTAACTGTGAAGCACAGGAGTGCACAGAAGATTAGAAGACTAAGCGCAAGAGCGATGTTTTAATGTAAGGTCTGAGGAGGCATACAGGGTAGCTCCTTTTTTGGTAGTCGGTGCCAGTGAGAGGTTTATGCCTGTTTCTTCTCATGCATGTGGCAAGCTGGAGTGGAGGAGTAGCCTAATGGTTAGAGCACTGGTTTGGGAAGCCAAGAGACTAGGGTTCAGTTCCTACTAGCACTCCTTGTGGCCTTGGGAAAGTCACTTAACCCTTCATTGCCTCAGAAAAATCCAAATTATCAATGTCTCTGTTTAATACACGTTACATTTAAGTTACAATGTAAACCACATTGACTGAAATGATAAAGCGGTATTAAAGACCTGTTAAATAAAATGTTCTGCGCAGAACAATTTTGCAATATTATTAGTTAAGTGCAGACTAGCATTCCATCATATGAGTGGATGTTACATGCAGGCACCTCAGAAGTGCTGAAATGCGCATGGCTCTTCAGAGATGCATGCGCATAACAGGTGCGTATCATGAAATACTATGCTGCACATAAATAATAATACTGCAAAAGTGGTATATGCAGAATAACATTCCATCATATGGTGCCAGTAGAGATCCATGTGTCTGGCATTCTCATGCTCTCCCATGTTAGTGCATGGTTTTTGCGCATAGCCCATTCGCATGGTTTGTGTTTACATCACTGGGGAGCTAACTTTCAGCGTTAGGATTGAATTTGAAAACCATGCACTAAGCTTTAGCTTATAGCTCTAACATATGGGAACTGCACCAGCCTCACTTTACTGTCAACTTGTAGCTCTATAGCCCCAGTGCCTTTGAGCCACCTGGTGCTCATAACCCTGCACCTCACAGTGAGAACAAGGACAGCACGGGAGAATGGGCATCGTGCACCTCAAACTTCCCAACAGTCACATGGTGCTACGAGTCAGACAAAGTACTTCCACTTGCCAACAGCAGGACAGTAGCCTCTCTCGGTATTGGGAGTGTGGTAGACTGGGCTGGGTACAAAAACAACCAGGCCAGCAACAGCAGCAGACATGCAAAGTCTAACTTATTATATATGGCTCTCATGCGATATGGGGTCTCATGCTAATATGCATTGGGCCCTCCCTTTCATGTATTGGGCCAGGACAGCATGTTCAGCAGGGTTCCTCATATCCCACTGACTCATGAATCAAAAAAGAGTTGAGGACTCAACTGAAGAAAAATAGCAGGGGAGGTCCCCGGGCTCCATTAGCCTAAGAAATGGAACAAGGGCACTCAACTGCAGTTACTCTTCAGCCATGACCGTTGGCCCAAGTATCTAACTAGAGCAGTATTACTAGTAGGTCTCTGCAGTGCTAACACTTACCGCGCAGTAACGGAATCCATGTAGACTGTATGACATAATCCCCACGTTGTACACACCCATTCCGAATTAACATGTGTTGTCGAGCTACTGCTCTAGGGCCCATACTATTAGCACACGCCAATTCCCTTAGCACAATTTAGCAAATAAGCCACTTTCTGATTGTTTCCTTAATTTAATTTCTACAGACTATTTTATTTTCATTTTCTCCGTAGATTTATTTGGAGCTAAGGATCATAAATCCAGATGAGCATAAACATTTTTGACTTCTTACCCTTAATTTGAAACCATGATACTTGGTGGGCTCCCTCAACCCTGTTCCTGATAATGTTTTCATGAGTTTCTCAGCATATCTAAAAAGAGATAAAGAGGGTCAGATATCCAGTATTGTCATGAAATTGTTAATTTGTGATAGAATGCAGAATGGAGACAGCCTAAAACCTGCATAAATGGTGGTTATATGGTCTTTCCAACATACCCAGGGCCACTAATTGAGTTTTGAAGACAGGCATGCATGCTCATAGGGGATATCCTGTAATAGATAAATAAAATAAATAAACCAGACTGGCTAGGAGGGTCTACATGGACTGGGTTGAGAGTCACTTAGTGCTTTTACCCACCCAAAACTCTCTTCATGTCTTGAGATGCTCCAATTTTCATCTCTTCTCTACCCAGAAGTACAAAGGATTAAAATTCATTAAATGCACTTATAAGCAGAATAAGCAGAAAATATCATTGCTTCCCAGACTAATTTTCCCCGAGTTGATTAAACAGAGACATCTTTTATTTCTGCATGCACACTAAATTCCACTGTATGTAGTGTGTGCTGATTCTTTAAAGTTCTGCTAGAGTTTTTGAGATTTCGTGTTTCACCTTCAGGCTCCCTTGACACAAAACCATTAGAACAATGATTGTGATTGTAGGGTGGATGACACTTTATTTAAAAGATTTTTCTTTAACTTTTGAAGTGAAAATTAAATCAAAGATTAGGTGTCAAGGATTGTTCCATTGCTAATTTCAGTGTTGCTTTTTATCAGTAGCGAAGTGTCAGAAACTGCTAACACAATTGTACCGAGCGGATGTGGAGATTAAATAACTGTGTGATATATTGTTTTAGTATGTGATAAGGCTCATAAAGAGTATCATAGAGAGCTAGGATGGTGCAGTGGATTGGTGAAGATATCAGTCTTTCATTGACTTTAGACTGAGGTTGGCTTTCAAACCTTTACTGAGGTATTGTCTGGTGTAAGTTATTTTTCGACTTGGTTTAATCCTCCTCATCAACACTTCTTCTCCACATGCACAAATTTTGCATATAATGAGTATCAGGCTTGCATTATTACAGGCAATATAGGATGGGATTTCATATTTATTTATTTTATTTATGTAAATGTATACAGTTCACTGCTTCAGGAAAATAATTACTCTCGATGGGTTCTGCACCTGAAATCTCCCAGGTATCTAGGCCTGTTTCTCTGCCTGCCTATCTGACACTGTTGCCAAGATGCCCCACCACCATCAGAAAATGAACATGGTCCAAACTGAGCTTCTTATCTTTTCCCCTAAACCCATCTCTCCCCTTCCTCCTTTCTCTGTTTCTACTCCTCCCCGTTTCCTCAGCTCACAACCTTGGGGTCATCTTTGACTCTTCCCTCTCCTTCTGCACACACATACAACGGTTAGCTAAAACCTGTTGTTTCTCTCTCAATAACATTGGTAAAATTTGCCTTTTCCTTTCTGAATACACTATTAGTACCCTTATTCACTCTTTAGTCAGCTCACAGCTCACCTTCTCCTTGCTGGTCTCCCTCTGAATCATCTCTCTTTACTTCAATCTGTTTAAAATTCAGCTCCAGGGCTAAGCTTCCACCAGTGTTGCTATGCTCATGTAACCCCTCTTCTCAAGTCACTTCACTGGCTCCCAATCCATTTCTGCATCCAGTTCATACTTCTACTACTGACCTACAAGTGTATTCATTCTGCTGCTCCTCACTACCTTTCCTCTCTTCTCTCCCTACTGTCGCGAGCACTACCCTAGTGTTAAGTAGCGGTCGGACATAACTATATAGGGGGGAGATTGGCCAGTAATCCAGAGGCCCAATTGGCTTTTGGTCCTGTTAGTTTCCTGGATCCTAATCTTTCAAAGAATTCAACTGCACAAGTGGTGGGAAAATAAAGGCTTTTATTTCCCTTTCACGCAAGGGTTCAAAGGATTGGGCAATAACAACAACGCAAATGTCCTTATTTCAAGTAAGAAAAAGTAAAACAAAAGTTTAAAGCAAAACTGTTACTTTCACAGTAGCGCTGGTATTCACACAACAGGAATGTTCTATGCAGTAACACATACAGCTTACAAGCCTGGCAAAGACTCTAGGCTTCCCGTGGTACAGTACGTGCAGTCCATTTCTGTATCTGAAACCTCATTTGCCAGTTCCACTTGCATTGGCTCATAGGCGGAAGCCTCTGACTCTGAGTACCTAGATTCAGGTAGGTTATAATCAGGCTTCTTATATAGCTCTTCTAGCACAGCCCAATGTTCTGGGTAACTCGTAGGGCATCGGCTCTGTGCTGTTTTATATTGAGGAAACTTCTCTCTCCTTAGAGGTTTTATGGCAGCTTTATAAAAACACTTATTATTCACAATTCTCTTATCCGGTAAACTTTTCCTATAGCCTGTATCATAAAAAGCTTTACCTTGGGAATTTGACTTCTCTGTTTCCAGTGAAGGTTGAGGCCTGCGCCAGCTTCTCCGTTGGCTTGCCTGTACAGCACGGCTTAGGTCTTCAGGCTGTGACCCTGTTGGTTTTGGACAACAGTTGCAGCAACGCCTTTGCCACTCTGGGCAAACAGCTTTTACTCCTCTGTGAGCTGAGACCTTCCCAGGTTCCTCCTTAGCTCTCAGGCAATCACCTTTCACTCTGGGTGATCTCCTGGCAGTGGAATATTCAGGTTTGCATTCTAACCTCTTTTCCTCTGTCTTGCCTTCCTTCCTGCTGCACGCTGTCCTGCTGCATTCACTCTTGCTGCCTCCTCTCCAGCCGTCTCTCCAGCTGCCTTCACTCTGGCTGCTTCTCCTTCTGCTGCCACTCCTTCCGCTGCCACTTCCTTCGCTTCTCCATCTGCCTCCACAGCTGCCTACTTTCCAGTCTTCCACACCCTCCTTAAGAAGTCCTCCTGCGCTCGAGGATTGGAAGCTGGCTGGCATTACCTCATGATCAGTGGGGCATGGTTCCTCAGTCACTCTGGAGTCACTCTTGCTCCCTCTACCTGGCTCCTCCAGATATTGCAGCTTGTATGTACCTTTTTCTTTATTTAAAGCATTTTCCTTTCTCTCAACCAGGTCTGCTGGGTGACACTACACACCTCCTCGGGAACTCCGCTCTTTTGGCAGATCCCTTCTATCTGTGCCTTTCTTTTCCACCAACAACTCTAGACTTTGATCTTTCCACCTTGCTGCCCCTTATGTCTGGAATAAACTTCCCAAGTCAGTACGTCAGGCTCCATCTTTGTCCCTATTCAAATCCAGGCTAAAAACTCACCTCTTTGAGGCTGTTTTGGATCCTGATCCCCTTAGTCTCCTGTTCACCTCCTGGATTTCCCTACCATTCCCCTAGATATATCCTAGTGCCAGTTGTTGTGTTGTCTTTCTTGACTAGACTGTAAGCTCCGATGAGCAGGGACTGTCTCTTACATGTCTCTGTAGAGCACTGTGTATGCCACATAGAACTGTACAAATGATTAGTAGCAGTAGAAATAGTAGTAGCAGGATTGTTTGCCTTTGATCTTTTTATTTGTTTTAATTGTAGTTTTGTATTGGCTGTTGTTGTAAACCGCCTAATTTTAGGCAGTATAAAAGTTTTGTGACCATTAAACATAATAGGGCTCATTCTGTTCCGGACGTAGATCCCCTCTATATGTCCGGTCTGAACCGGTCGTACAGAGGGGATCTCGATTTTGATCCTGCGGGGCACGTTTAGCCCCGCAGGATCAGAATCACAGTCATGTACGTGCAGGCCAGGACTTTGATTCAGTCCGGCCTGCACATACATAACCTGTCTGACTAACTCAGTAAGAGTTTTTAAATGGAGCTATGGCGCCATAGCTCCATTTAAAAGCCGTGATGCCAGTCACTGGATAAAAGTGTTTATTCCCTGCAGCCCAACCCCCAATCTGGCCTCCTAAGGTGAGGGCCGGGCTGTGGAGAATGTCCTCCGGACCCCCTGCCCTATCCGCACCCCAGCAGTACAAAAGAAAAACGTCCAGGGAAGTTATTCCACCTTGGAGGTGGAATAATTTCCCCGCACATGTCACCAGCCCTGGACGTACAGGGCCGACATTAGAATCAGCCCTGTACATCCAGGGCCGGCGACCGCCCAGACTCTATCCCCAAGCCCCCCCGTCCCCCCCCCCCCCCCCCCATCTAACTTCCCCACACAACCGGCAGGGAAGTTAGACGCGGCTGGAGAAGGCACGAATAGCGGGGATGGACGTCCATCCCCATTATTTGTGACACAGAATTGGGTGCAATATATATAATAAACATAAAATCACATATACTAGACTTAAAACACTTGTATCAGTACATTAAAACCTGCAATCAACCCCTGCCAATAAACAACAAAGCCACCCTGAAACCAATAGGCCACCCAGCTCTAACAACCTTCACTCTCCTCTTAAGAACCAAAAGCTTCTGCAAATATATATACTGCATGCATGACAGACGTGCACATCTTCGGGACTTGCTTACACTGTGATTGATTACATCTGGAAGACTTAAACCTTGGCGTATAGGAATTGGACAATGCAGTACATAAACCACTCTGAATCCATTGCTTATAAAAGTGGCATATTAATGGGAATACAGAGTTATTTTTGCAAGTAGGAGATGGATACCAAATGATAGTTTTTCAGGAGGGCTCTCTTTTAGTCCTCCATCAGTTATTGCCTTGGAGCAAGTGGCAGTGACCATTGTGATGAAATGAACTCAGAACAAAATGGAGTTTCTGGAACTACAGTATTGATTCATCATAAAGACTCTCTCAATGGAGACAAAAGCTATGTACATAATGCCACCTCTTAAAAGTCATTGAAAAGTAAGGACGTGGAGTCATTCAAAATGAACGCCATAGGAAATGTCAATGGCATTCATGTTGTTTTCAAATGGAAACAGTTAAAAAAAACCCAAAATGTAATTACTTCCTGTCTGTCATAATTAGTACATACTATTGGCAAATAATGCATTCTATCGCTCAATGATGCACACAATGGAGCAATAGGGTGCACGACTGAACAAGAGCGCATGCATTTGTGCACATGCAAATGCATGTATGACTAGTACGCATTACTGAAAAATAGCGCACACTATTAAGCGATAGTGTGCGCTGATGTTTGAAACTGTGTACATGCATTGAAATGAAATTAAATGAAAATTTGGAAAAAACAAAACAATACAAAAAAACCCACAAACAACATGGAAAGCTAAGGAAAGCAAACGTTTTTGGCCTGCACACCCCTACTGAAAATGCATATCCCAAAGGACATTTTTCCTTACACCTGTGCTTCTCACCTGGTTTTCAGGACTGCCACAATGAATATGCATCAGATAAAAACATAAGAAATGCCTTACTGGGTCAGACAAAAGTCCATTAAAACCAGTATCCTGTTTCCAACAGTGGCCAATATAAGTCACAAGTAACTGGCAGTTCCCAAAGAGGCACGCAGGTTCCACAATGCTTATTCCGGGACAAGCAGTGGATTTTGTGGGTCCTCTTTTTTTTTTTTTTAAACTTTTATTTTCATTTTGCAACAAACAAAAAAACCACACACCAAAGGAGACAAAACAAATATACAATAAGGAAAAAACAAACCCTATTACCCCCCTGCTTCTTCTCTAAGTCGACAGTATCAGCATGTGAGCGCTTCCAAACAACAGTGATTGTACAGCAAAACGAACATAAATAGCATCTGCGATACAGAATGATCATGTGACAGAGATTTATACCAATTTAAACAGTCAGATGAGAGCATTTAGCGGTGTGAACATAGTCATTGAGCATCTTCCATTTAGACAGATGATGGGGGGTCTGAACGGAAGAAGCAAACATACGAGGTATTTGTTCATATTTACTGTAGAGACAGACATGATTCCACCATTCATTGGGGCTCAGATGGGAGCTATTTTTCCAGTATTTCGTAATTAGGGAAATAGCAATGCCCAGCATGAAGTCTAAAAGGAAGTGAGCCGATTTTGGAAGAGAGGGGATCCCCGCAGCTGAGCGGAGTCCCACTATCCTCCAAGACAGGGGCTCTTGAAAGTGCAAAATAGATTGGATACGACCCCAGACCCGACGCCAGTAATACTGTAGTGCGGGACATTCATACATAACATGAGTTAGTGAACCAATGGCCGCATGGCATGTCCAGCATTTATTGCCCTGGGAGGTGTTCCATTTGGCTAATCTGTCAGGGGTATAGAAACACCGGTGGGCTAGAAAGAAGAGTGTCTGAGTGAGTGAGGCGGATCTGGAGACCCGTGTCACTCTGCTCCAGACAAGACTCCATTGCTCCGGGGTCAAAGTTACATGCAGTTCCCGCTCCCATGCTTTCTGTGCTATAGGGGTACCTCTATTTACAGCAGTACTTAAGGTTTTGTAAAAGTTAGATGCTACACCCGGTGAGCTCCCGATAGATCGGATAGTCTCCGACAAGTCTTGGGTAGGGGATTCCGATGGCGGGAGCACCTTAGCACTCCGAAGACAATGCTGTAGTTGCACCAACTGAAAGTAGTGTTTCGCTGGGAGACCAAATTCAATTTGCAATTCACTAAAAGTTTTCCAGCGACCATCATGGAACAACTGGGTAGGGGTCCAAATGCCCCTAGTGTACCAGGGGCTCCACGCCATCGGTTTATTTTGTATTTGAAATTGAGTATTGTACCAGAGCGGGAGTCTGTCTAACGGACAGAATCGGGAGTCTAGAGATTGAATAAGAGTATTAAAGGCACCTAAAGTGTCTAAAAGCATTGGTGGATAGTGGGAGTCTGATGGGAGAGTCATACCAGGGAGAGAAGTAAGAGGAAACGGTTTGCAAAGGTGCTCCTCTATATCTAGCCACACAGGTCTACTCGGTGCTAGATCTTCCAGCCAACGAGCGCCTTGTTTGAGAAGAAAAGAGTGGTGATATTTCAGGAAATCAGGGAATCGGACACCCCCATTTTCCTTATCAGCTTGTAACTTATGCTTCACTATCCTAGGTGTCTTGTTTTGCCATAAGTATCTAGTCAGAAGGCCCTCTAAATCTTTATATGTACGTCGAGGTAGGAGACAGGGCAACATTTCTAAAATGTAATTCACTTTAGGAACAATCATCATTTTTATGGTTTCTAGGCGACCCCACCAGGTAAGTGTTAAAGGAGTCCAACGGTGAGTAAGCGCCCGGACTTTAGAGGTTAAGTCTTTGGCATTAAAGGAGATAGCATCTTCCAAAGGAGAGCAATAGTGGACCCCAAGGTATTTGACCATGCGAGGTTGCCATAAAAAGGGAAAGGATTGCATATCTGCTTGATGAATTAGAGAGTTTAATGGGAAGGCTACCGATTTGGTCCAATTTATCTTATACCCCGAGAGTTGTGAATATTTACCGATTTGCTCTAGGACAGCCAGCACCGAGTCTAAAGAGACAAAGAGCATAAGGTCATCAGCATATGCTGAAATTTTAATTTCCCTATGAGAGAAGGGGACTCCATGAATCTCCTCCGATTGCCGGATTAGTAAAGCTAAGGGTTCGAGTGCAAGATCGAAAAGAAGTGGAGACAGTGGGCATCCCTGACGAGTACCGCGTTGAAGGGGAAATGGCTGAGACTTTAAAGCATTAGCACAGATACTGGCTGTAGGCTGTGCGTACATGGTGTGGAGACAACGGAGAAAACCTTCTCCGAATCCGTACCAGCGGAGAGTTGCAAACAGGAAAGGCCATTCTAAGCGATCAAAGGCCTTCTCAGCATCAAGTGAGAGGCCGACAAATGGTCGATCAAGATTAACTGCGGTAGTCAGTACATGACATAGAGTCCGAGCATTGTCAGCGGTTGATCTACCGGGAATGAAACCGCATTGATCTGGGTGTATCAAAGTAGACATCCTATCAGAGAGCCGGGTGGAGAGAATGGTGGCAAATATTTTATAGTCCGCATTTAGGAGGGAAATTGGACGATAATTGGCTGTTAGTTGCGGATCTCTCCCCTCTTTCTCAAAAACTACTACATTTGCCATAGAAAAGGACCCAGAAGGAGATCCCTCCTCGGCCAGAGCAGAAAAATAAAGTTTCAAAACTGGAGCTAAGTCAGCGTTAAAGGTTTTGTAGAATTCAGCAGGGAGACCGTCCGGGCCGGCAGCTCGACCTGTGGCACATCTCTTGAGAGCAGAATGAATTTCTGATAAAGTGAATGGTTTGTCCATGGCCTCTCTATCTTCGTCAGATAGGGTCGGTCGTTGTACCCCTGAGAGCAATCGTTCAAATACTTCTGGCTCAAAATCACATTCAGATTGATAAAGCCGAGTATAAAAATCACGAAAGAGTTCTAAAATTTCTGTATCTTTAGTGACCAGGCCCCCCCCCCCCCCGATGGATTACGGAGAGCGGTAACACGCTTGGCTTCTTTTTGACCTTTCAGGGCATTCGCTAATAATTTGCCAGCACGGTTATTTTCCCGGTAATACAACCCTTGTTGTGACTCAATATTTTTAGCAGCAGCAGTATATAAAAGCTGATTGTATTGAAAGCGGAGGCGTTGTAAACGGAGTAAAATACATGGGTCAGTACGGGACGTAAGGAGACGCTCCCCAGCCTGTATCTGTTGCTCTAGAATCAGTAAGTGCTGCTTTCGTTGTTTCCCTTGTCGAATTTGATAGCTGGTTATAGTAGCACGGATAGATGCCTTAAAACCCTCCCACCAAGCCCAGCTCGCTGTGTCATGGGGTGAGTTAAAATGAAAATAATCTTGGATAGCGGCCTTTATGTCAACCTGAAAATCTTTTTGATCCAGTAGGGATCTATCAAAAAACCAAGCACGGGGATGATCATCTCGCGTAGTGACATGCAATGAAAAAGATATGGCAGCATGGTCAGAAATATGAAGAGGATGAGTCCTAGCCGTGTCCACTTGAGAAATCAGTGCTTTGGAAATGAGAAAAAAATCTATTCTAGATTGTGAGTGATGGGGGCAGAAAAAAAGGTGTACTCTAAGTCAGAGGGGTGAAGCAGCCTCCATATATCTACTAGCGCAAGGTCTTGCATCAGAGCTGTAAGGGTAGCAAGACTCTTGGGTGGACTACTCGTTCTAGGCGGTTGTCTATCTATCAAAGGGTCTAGCACTTGATTGAAATCGCCACCAAGTATTAATGGAGTATTGGCAGAGGCCTGTGCCAACTGTGCAATACTTGCATAGTAAGCAGGGTTATCCACATTCGGGGCATAAATACAAATACACGTGAATTCACTATCTCCAACCTTAAAATGTGCACGGGTCCATCTACCCTCCTTATCAGAGCTAGTATCTATTACAGTAGCTTGCAAAGACTTCTTAACCAGAATGGCCACCCCACACCGTTTGGAAACGGCGGGAGAATAGGCAGCCACCAGATAAGGTTTAGCATTGAGTTTCAGTGTTTCAGCGGAATTTAGATGCGTTTCCTGAAGAAACACTAAATCAGCATGCTCATGATTAAGATAGCTAAGAATTTTCTTTCTTTTGATTGGACTATTGATGCCTTTTACGTTAAGTGATAAGATCTTACATAAGGCCATTGAGCAAGATTAAAAATTCTGAAAGAGAACATGATAGCGCACATAAGTTCACAATGTCCCTCATAGTAACTGTATCTGGCTGTACACAGGACATGATAGAAAATAAGCTAATGTAATACAATGAAGCGCCCCACATTAAAAAATAAGAACCGCAGCGCGGTAGAGAAGAAGCAGAACCCCAGAAATTACTGGCGACCATGTGTCTGCGGGGAGAAACCCCAGAGAAGGCCGAAATTGAAAACAGATAACCTGTATAACTGTGCGTGCTCCGAATCCAACCGAGGCACACATCATGGAGGGATAGAAGACCAAGTAAGTCATATAAAGACAGAAAGAAAAGTCCAGGCAGTCTCTGTGCTTGGCGATGACCACCACGTCGGGCCCTTCAAAATGGCGGACAGAGCCGGCAGATAATAAGTCCAAGTTGTTGGGTTAACGCATCTGCTCTGCTTCTTTGGAGTCTAAAAATGTTGATAGTAGATCAGGATCTTCGAATGTCCTAGTTTGGTTGTGGAGAGTCACTCGGAGCTTCGCTGGATACAACAGGCCAAAGCGAGCCTGTAGCTGTTGAAGTCGAGGGCGAAAAGCAAGGAGCCTCTTCCGACGGTCAACTGTGGGCTTTGCCAAATCAGGGAAGAAGGAGACTTTATGACTTTCAAACTCCAGATGACGATTCGCCCGGGCAGCATTTAGAATTTGTTCCACTTGTTGATATCGTAGTAATCGAAAGATAATAGGCCGGGGGGTCGTGCGGTTGAGCGCCATATGGGTAGGAACACGATGTGCTCGATCAATTTCCAGGTCTCTATGAAATGTGATCTTCAACAAGGAGGGAAGAGTTTTGAGCAAGAATTCTCTGATATCTCCTGCTTCCGCCCCCTCCGGTATTCCAAGGAGCCTCACATTGTTGCGACGGGCGCGATTATTGCTATCCTCTAACTCTTTTTGAAGATTCTGTATCTGGCGCTCAGCCTTGTCCAGTTTGACCAAGCGCACCGCGTGCGAGTCGAGGACCCCCGCCATGTTGTCCTGCCGTAATGAAAGGCTTTCAAGTCGGTCCTGAAGCACACCGAAGTCTTCTCGCATGGCTCGAAGCGCTTCTCCGTTGGACTGCACCAGTTCCTTCACTCCGCGTATTTCCTCTAAGATCTCCTGATGCATTTTGGGGTTTTCCCGAAGTGGAACCATCTTCTGTGGGGAAGACACCTCTGTTTTGGAGCGTTTTCCGTGTGAAGAAGAAGGAGACCCGAAGTCCAAGCGCGCTGGTTTATGGGCCGCCATCCCCCCCGAGGTACCCCGGTAAGTTCGGAGCAAAAAATTGAGTTTATGTAGGTATTAAGTCAGGATTCTGAGTAGGCCTCTCGGGAGCTTCAGCGCGAAGCGTCTAACCCGCTGGACATCAGGCTCCGCCCCCCCTGTGGGTCCTCTTTAATAATGGACCTTTCCTCCAGAACCTGTCCAAACCTTTTTTAAACCCAGCTACACTACCCAGCTTTTACTACATCCTCCGGTAACAAATTCCAGAGTTTGATTACATGTTGATTAAAAAAAAATATTTTCTCTTATTTGTCTTAAATGGGTTGCATTGTAGCTTCATTGTGTGTCCTCTAGTCTTTCTACCTTTTGATGGCATAAACGACCAATCTACTTTTACCCGTTCCACTCCATTCATTAATTTATAGATCTCTATCATATCTCCCCTCAGCCGTCTCTTTTCGAAGTTGAAGAGCCCCAACCTTTTCAGCCTCTCCTCATAGGGGTATCCTTCATTCCCTTCACCATTTTTGTCATTCTTTTCTGTACCTTTTCTAATTCAGCTATATCTTTTCTAAGATATGATGACCAAAACTGCACACAATATTAAAAGTGCAGTTGCACCATGGAACAAAACAGAGACATTATAATATCCTCGGTTTTAGTCTACATTCCTTTCCTTTTGCTTTCTTGGCTGATGCTGCATAGTGGGCGGAGGGTTTCAACGTATTATCCCCAATGACGCCTAAATCTTTTTCCTGGGTGGTGGTTTCTAATGTGGTGCCTTGCACTGTGTAACCATAGTTTGGGTTGTGCACTTGTCCACCTTAAATTTCATCTGCATTTGGACGTCCAGTCTTACAATTTTTCAAGGTCCTCTTGCAATTTTTGAAAATCCTCTTGAGCTTTAACAACTTTGAATAACTTGGTGTCATCTGCAAATTTGATTACCTCACTCATTATTTCCATTTCCAGGTCATTTAGGAATATGTTAAAAAGCAGCGAGTCCAGCACAGATCCCTAGGATACTCCCCTATTCACCTTTCTCTGCTGAGAAAATTGGCCAGTTACCCTACTCTCTGCTTTCTATCTTTTAACCAGTTCCTGATCCACAATTCTACACTGCCTCCATTCCCATGACTTTTTAATTTTGCCAAGAGTCTCTCATGAGGGATCTTGTCAAAGACTTTCTAAAAACCCAGATACACTTTATCACCCGCTCACCTTTGTCTGCCTATTTATTCACACCTTCAAAAAAATATAACAGATTAGTAAAACAAGACTTTACTTGGCTAAATCCATGCTGGCTTTCTCTCATTAAACCAGGACTATCTAATTGTTCAGTAATTTTATTCTTTATAATGTTTTCTACCATTTTGTCCAGTACTGTCGCCAGGCTCACTGCTCTGTAGTTTCCCGGTTCACCCCTGAAACCCTTTTTAAAAATTGGAGTTACATTGGCCACTCTCCAATCCTCAGGTACTACAGATAATTTTAATCTGCAATCTCATATTTCTGTTCTTTCAACGCCCTTGGATGTATATCATCTGGTCCAAGTGATTTGCTACACTTCAGTTTATCAAATAGTTGAAATACTTCCTCCCAGTTTATCGATATTTTATTTATTTTATTTATTTATTTAGCAAACACTTATATACCGCTGCTTCTTTCAATTCTTCCACTACATCACCTTTATATACCATTTCAGGCATGAGTAACTTCCCTACATCATCTTCAGTAAAGACTGAAGCAAAGATTTCATTCAGTCTCTTTGCTATGGCCTTGCCCTCCCTTAGCGCCACTTTTACCCCTCTATCTTCCAATGGTCCAACTGACTCTCTCACAGGTTTTTTGCTAAAAATGTATTTGAAAAAGTTTTTATTGTGTGCTTTTGCTTCCACAGCAAGCTTCTTTTCAAATTATCTCCTTGCCTGCCTTATCAATGCCTTGCAACTAACTTGACAATGCTTATGTTGTTTCTGGTGTTCATCACTTCTTTTTCCATTTCCTGAAGGATGCTTTTTTGGCAACAATAGCCTCTCTGACCTTGCCTTTAAACCATGCTGGCAGTTTTTTGGCATTCTTTCCACTCTTCTTAAAGCATGGAATACATCTGGTCTGGGCTTCCAAGATAGTACTTTTAAACAACGTACATGCTTGATGTAAATCTTTAACCTTTGCAGCTGCTCCCTTTTGTTTATTCTTAACTGTCGGGGTAATTGAAATCACTTATTACTACTGTATTGTAACTTTTGTTAGTTTCCCTGATTTCTTTTAGCATTTCATCATTCATCTGTTCATTCTGGCCAGGTGGTCGGTAGTACACCCCCACTGCCATCACCTTCCACTCTTTACATGGAACTGTTATCCATAAAAATTCTACAGTGTATTTTGTTTCCTGCAAAACTTTAATCTTATGTGACTCAATGCCCTCTCTAACATAGAGTGCAACCCCTCTACCAATTTGATCTACTCTATCCTTGCAATGTAGTTTGTACCCAGGTATCACAGTTTTTCCTCCTTCCACAAGGTCTCAGAGATGTCAATCATATCTAACCTCTCATTTAGTGCTATATATTCTAGCTCTCCCATCTTATTTTTTAGACTTATAGCATTTGCATACAGACATTTGAGAGGTTGTATTTTATTTATATTAATCTGGTTATCAGTTGATAGGGATAATTTGGAATCTTTTGGCTCTGTACTGAAGGGCATCTGGGTTACTTTTATCTTTGTTGGAACCTCTCTGTCGGGATTCCTTAACTTCCCTCTTTTGCTAGAATCCGTCAAGGATATATCTTTCCGAACCATGCACTCCTGGGCGATTGTCTGTTTTTCTCTACTATCTAGTTTAAAAGCTGCTCTATCTCCTTTTTAAAGGTTAATGCCTGGTTCCATCACTTCGGAAGAGCCCCTCCCTTCCCCAGAATGTTGCTCAGTTCCTAACAAATCCAAAACTCTCTTCTTTGCACCATCATCTCATATAACAGAAAGCCATTCTATGTAAATTATTTGCCTCCAGGATAGGGTTGAATATCACTTTTCCAGTCTGATAGAAAGTTAGCAATTTATGGCTATATTCTTTTCATGCCTTTATTAATTCTTTCAAGCTATCAAAAATGGATAAAGCTCCACTCTTTTAACTAATCTTTAGACTGACGTACTATAAATAAATGTTACTTGTCTAATTTAGCGACTGGGTCTCAGAATACAGACTGCTCACTCAGCCTACTCAACGGGCATGGTGAAAACGTCTTTCATACATCAATGACCCACATTTGTTGTCGCTGATATTTCTTATGTATCCTGGTTTTTTTATTAATTCTTTCAGCATTTCACTCATCTCATAGACTTTTCCAAAGATCATTCTTCAGTTAGGTGTTTTATTTTAGCCGAATACAAATTGAGAATCAGTAAGCTGTCGTGCAAGGTTTATCTCACTTCATTTCATAGTGCAGGCATCTATGATTGCTTCGGAAAGTTAATCATAGTGCACTCCATGCTATCCTGGAGACATGCAAATGTTTTTGTAAAAGTCAACAATTCCTGCTATGAGCAGCAGCCCCACCTACTAGATGGAAGGCTGATGCTTGCAATGAGTGTATCATGAAGACCTGAGGAGGATTTGTACTGTTTTCTAGATTGCATCACAGGTCAAAGAAAAACACCTCCAATGTGTGCATTATAAATGTTTTCCAGCATATAACATTCACATGTAATTTAAATCAATGCCTCTTATCTTCAACCCATAAGACTTCAACAGAGGCATGGGCTATGAATTTGGCATAAGTGCTACTTAGCTTTAGACATGGGTCTGCAACAATGTTTATTACTCCTACGCCGGGTGTTTCGCCTGAGCTGCTTCAGGGAGTAAAACCACTCGATGTCCTATATTGAAGCCATCTAGGAGAATGCCAGAATCACATCAGTGAACACCACTTCGCTGTCTGTCACCACTTGCACCTAAACAAACACAACTCATACTGAACCCATACGCCCAAAAATGCAGATGAACATACTCACGTAAAGAGGAAATACAAATCCATATAGTCACAGCAATTACCCAGTACCACCACCTAGAAACCAGTGTATGCAAGTAGGAATGCCACATCTGCGCACATTTTAAAATCCGTGATGTGACCTGTGATACAATCTAGTGCAACTGCGGCCCATGCAAATTGGCTGCTTTACTGATTAGTTGAGCCATTGCATTGGCTTTTTTGAGATGTCCTGAGGTCTTTTTTTCCTCCAGTGTTGGGCCACCAACAATCTACTGGCAGCTTAATTTGATATGTGTGTGTTTTTTGAGTTCTGTTTTTTTTTTCCATTTTGAGTGGTTATACCAGTCTCCTGTTGAGGTTGACTTTTTTGTATTAGGATGACATTTCATAATGGGACATCCAAGTGCAATCTGGGACATCAAAGCCAGAACGTCTGAAAAAAAACAGGAATGCGCAAGTTCAGGCACGATTTCAGGAACGTGGACGTGCCTGATATAAACGTGCATCAAAAAACTATATAGGTGTCCCCAGGATAGCCTTTCAGGCCCATGATATCTAATAGCATGATGGTTAGAGCAGTGGCTTAAAAGCAGAGTGGTCAGGGTTCCAATCTCAGTGTGGGCTTTTGTGATCTAAGGATAGTTAGTTAATTCTCCATCTTATCTACACTCTCTGGATGTTTTAAGTGAAAATAAGCACTTTCCTGATGCCTATTTATGCCTGGAGCAGGTATAAAAATTGGCATGCCTGCAGATGTCTCCTACATTTCTGAGACTGAATGCGGATATGTAAGTACATTGCCACACCGCTGTGCCTACTTGGATGTCCCTGCACTGAAGACATCTGCGAACATCATTTGTTGAATGGCTACGGAGACGTATCGGTGATTTCAAGATGCACGTCCTCAGATGTCCAAATCACAACTAAACCTTTTAAAATGGTCCTCATAACCTACAGCTTGTTGTTGACATTTATCTGCTTGGAAGTGATACTGTTGCTGTCATGGGATAGATGGGGGAGGCAGGATAATAGCTCCTCTTCCATCTTCCCTTCCTCACGCCTTGTTGCTCAAACCTGTAACTAAGGTGTCCCTTCATCCCCCCTCCCCCCAGCACACAAAACACTTCAGATGTGTCCCAGATACTTACCACCATGCTACATCCACTGAAGTGAATGTGAGAAACAAAAAAGCATCATCCTGCACAGGGCCTGGGAGCTTCTGAGCACACTCAATGGCTGCTGCATCCCATAGACTTAAGCTTACCAGATGTCCCTGATTTTCAGAGATTGTCCCCAATTTTAGAACTGTGCTCCTGACTCCCACCTGTTTGGCAGCATGATGTCCTCAACCCAGAGCTGCCTTTTTTTCTTTTGGGTTGGTTCTTTTTTGCTCTGTTTGGGGGTTTTTTCCAAACTCTTCCCTCTGCAGAGGTAATAGCAGCAGCAGCAGCAGCTTTACCGGCAACCTGCTCCCTCATCCGGAAGCAAAATGTTTCTGATGTTACAGTGGGAGATCATCTCACCTCCAGTGATCACCAGCTAGTATGGTTCAGAGTATTAGGGCTAGGGCTGATAAAATCCATTCAAAAGTGAGGGTCTTAAACATTAGGAAAACTAACTTTGCCAAGATGGGACAATAACTCAGAGTCATTAGCAGGATGGGAACAGCTGGAGGATATAGAAAAACAGTGGGCAAAACTGAAAGAGGATATTTTAAGGGCAACAAACCTTTTTGTTAGAAAGGTAAATAAATGTTAAAGAAAAAGGAGACTGCTCTGGTTCTCAAAATAAATAGCTGAAAAAGTGAAGAAAAAGAGGGAGACCTTCATGAAATGCAAGAGATCACAGAGAAAGGAAGACAGGCATCTATATTTGGAAAAACATAGAGAAGTTAGGAAAGTAATCAGGAACGCAATGATACAAAAAGAAGAAGAAATAGCCAATGCAATAAAATGGGGGGATAAGACATTTTTCAGATATATTAGTGAGAAGAGGAAGGGCAAAAGTGGTATTGTCAGAAACAAGTATGAAAGGGAGGAATATGTAGAAGCTTATGAGGATAAAGCGGAATTGCTTAACAAATATTTCTGTTCCATGTTCACAGATGAAGTGTCAGGAGCAGGACCTCAGAAAACACCCACAAATAGAACAGAAGCAAAGGGGATCTCAATCGACTTTCAGAAGACTGTGTTCATGAGGAACTGGCTAAACTAAAAGTAGACAAAGCGATGGGTCTGGATGGGATACACCCTAGAATACTGAGGGAACTTTGGGGCATTCTAGCTGCTCCACTGTCTGACCTTTTCAATGCTTCTTTGGAGTCCAGAGTGGTGCCAGAGGACTGGAGAAAGGCACATGTGGTCCCTTTACACAAAAGCAAACGTAAGGTTGACATTGAGAACTAGAGTTCAGTTAGTCTAATCTCTGTGGTTAGTAAATTATGAAAGGCTACTAAAAGAGATGTTTCTGGAGTCCAGTGGTTTGCAGGATCCAAGGCAGCATGGATTCACCAGAGGCAGGTCTTGTTAGACAAATCTGATTGGTTTCTTTGACTGGGTGACCAAGGAGTTGGACCGAGGGAGAGCCATAAATGCAGTATACTTAGATATCAGGATGAGGGTGAAAGATGATAGACTCAGGAGTAATATGCGGAAATATTTCTTTACAGAAAGAGTGGTGGATCCGTGGAATAGTCTCCCAGTGGAGGAGATAGAGATAAGGACAGGATCTGAATTCAAAAAAGCATGAGACGACTTCCGGTGACGTCATCCACCTGAATGGCGGCGTAGCATGAGAGCTCCGCCACCAACAAGCAATAATATGCTGTATTAGCCCCAACGGGCAGCGAAGGGCAGCCCGGAGAGCGGCCGCGAGAGAGGAGAACACCACCGACCCCAGCGGAGGCCAAAAAATAAGAGAGGAGGAGTAGCGGTGAGCCGCGAGAAGATCGTGAGCGGCAGTCCAGGCAAGCGCGGGCTCCATAGCCGGCGGAGGTGCGGGGCAGGCAGCACGAGTGCAGAGCGTGCAGAGCAAAGCCGGCTCAGTGAGGAGCGAGCGCCGGGAGCCTGCACGTGGCAATATCCTCCACAGCTAACATTGAAAATAAAAACCGCAAAGCGGAGTGCGGTGGAGGCACGCTGCATGTGGAGCACAGGAGGAGAGGAGGCAGAGCAGGCCTAGCACGTGGCTCAGAGACCGGCGGCAGAACTGAAAGTACACAGCACCTGGAATAAAGAGAGAGATCAGTGACAGAGCAGAAACCAGCAGTAAGTCCCCATAACACTAAGACTTAAGATCTGGGACTGAGGAAGGAGACAGAGTGCTAATGTGTGTGAGACTGGCCCATTGTAATGGCTGCAGAGAGGAGAGCGAGCGGTGAGCCTGAAGCGTGGGTCGCAGTGACAGCGGAGGGTGGGGGCCACCAGCCCAAATACATGGAGAAATCCAGTAAAAAAGAGACTTTGATGAAAAAAAAACTGGTGGAGTTCCGTTCCCCGTATGCAACCTCCAAAGGAGGGGGGGAAGGAGGGGGAGAAAACAGGAAAACCAGCGGTAGAGGGCCCGCAGAGTCTGGGGGGGAGTGACGGTGGAGAAGAAGGCCTGACAGCCGCGGAGCAGATCAAACAATGGCTCCTTGAGCTGAAGGAGGAGTTGAAGGTGGAGATGTGTGGGGTGAAGAACGAGATCAAGGAAGTGGTGCAGACTATGCGCCAAGACCTGGTTGAGCTGGGAGAGCGAGTGGAGGAGGCGGAGACCAAGTTGGAGAATCATGAGGAGACCCTGTCACAGATCCAGAGCGGTTGGGAAGAGCTACAGCTGGCGCAGGAGAGTCTTAAAGCCAAAACTGAGGACCTGGAGGACCGCTCACGTAGATGCAATCTTCGAGTGCGGGGAGTACCAGAAGAGCCTCAATATAAAAACTGTGAGGCAGTGGTCCAGCGGATCTTCAGGGATCTCATAGTAGCAGCTGGACAAGAGGGGGTCACCGAAGATACTCGACCGGGCATAGAAAGGGCGCACAGAGGACTGGGGCCCATTCGCGAGAATAGGCCTAGAGACATAGTAGTCTGCCTTCGATCCTTTACGAGCAAGGAGCTCCTGCTGGGAGCAAGCCACAAATTGAAAAGCTTCAACTGGGAGGGACATAAGGTGGAGTTGTATCAAGACCTGTCCCAAGGGACGCTGCAACGCAGGAGAGAGATCAGAGACGTCACAGAGTATCTTAGAAAAGCTGAATTGAGATACAAGTGGCTCTTTCCATTTGGATTACTTATCACGGTGAAAGGGCGCTCAAAGACGGTGTGATCTAGTGTGGAGGCCTGGAAGGCGCTGCGGGAGCTGGGAGCAGAGCGATTACCGGAGACAAGCGACGGCCCCACTACACCACCGAGAAAAGGATCTCGGACCGGAGGAGTGGAGACCATGCAATGGCGGAGGGCGAGTGGACGGAGATTGGCCAGAACATCCAAGGACTCCAACGAGAGTTGGCATTCCGAACCAGAGACTGGCTGAGCTGATGCACCCTCCTAATGGACTGATATTCATGAATGAGATGTGACAGTGGGTGGGGGGAAAGAGCTGGGTTAGGTAATAGGATAAGAGGGGAGAGAGAGGGTGGAGGGGACCAGGTTGTGGGGAAGGAGGAATAAGGTGGGCGAAGGGAGGTGGGGATAGGGGGTGAAGGGGGGGTGTGGAAGGCTGGGGCAAGGTGGGAGCGGGGAGGTTGAGGGGCCGCTGAGGTAGGTAGGTGGAGAGGGGGAGGAGGTCACCATACTGGAAGTTACATCTCCGCAGTGGAGAGTGAGGAAGGGGGGAGGGGGAGAGAAAGGGCAGGGGGGAGGAGGGGGGGAGATAGAGGGGGGGAGGGGGGAGATAGAGGGAGGGAGGGGGGAGGGGGGAAGGGGGGAGGGGGGGTCGGATGGGTTTAGGGGTGCGAGGATGGGGAATGCAGGAAGGAACGGCATTGAAAATCTTAACAATGAATGTGAAAGGATTAAATTCACCAATGAAAAGACAGAAATTGTATAAGGAACTAGCAGGGCATAAAGCAGATATAGTAATGTTGCAGGAGACACATCTACAGAGAAAGCATGAAGCACTGGTACAACCCCGGGGATACAAACATTGTGTGTTCGCCTCCAATCATAAAGAGAAAAAGAAAGGAGGCGTGGGGATCTTCATCAACGGGGAGGCCCCCGCCGAGGTCCAGGTGATAACCAGGGATAAGGGGGGGCGATACCTCCTGCTGAGGATTAAGCTGGGGGAAGAGTGGTTTTGTGTGGTGAATGTGTATGCCCCGACGAGTACTCAAACGGAATTCTGGAAAGAACTGAGTGAGCAGGTGGCGGCAATGGGGGAGGGGGTGTTGATCTGTGGAGGGGATTTTAACATGGCCTGGGAGGTTGGGAGAGACACGACAGGACGGAGGGTAGGGAGGGGAACAGATAGGAGGAGATACCATAGATTCGTGCAGGAGAATGATCTGATAGATGCGTGGCGGGTATTAAATCCCGGAAGGAGGCAGTTCTCCTTCTACTCTGCCGTACACGGCACGTACTCCCGCTTAGACGCCATATGGGTGGGGAAAGAGCTAGGGGGGAGGCTGCTGGGGAGCGAGATAGAGCCCATCACATGGTCCGATCATGCTCCGGTGGTGGTGCGAGTGTGCGCGTGGCGGGGGAAGATAAAGGCCGACAATTTTGGAAATTGAATGAAGGACTATTGGAGGATGCGAGGGTGACGAGCGAGCTTGAAAACTTAATACCGATGTATTTTGAACAAAATGAAGGGGGGGAGGTGAAGGATGGAGTAGTCTGGGATGCCTTTAAGGCTGTCGTGAGGGGAGTACTCATTAAGTGGGGGGCACGTATAAAGCGGGAACGGGCGGAGAGGGAGGAGCAGCTACGCGGGGAACTGCGGGAGCTGGAGGAAAGGGATGGGCTGGATGGTAGTGGACAACTGCGGGGAGCGGTCCTGGAATTGCGGGCTCAAGTGAACGCACTTGAGGCGGAGAAGATACAATTCCGACTGCAGCTGATGAAACAGCGGTTCTTTGAAGGGGGGAACAAAGCCGGGAAATACCTCGCAAGACAATTGAAAAAACGGAGGGAGTGGAATAGGATCTTGCAAATTAAGAGTAAGGGGGTGGGGGTGCGAGAGGTCCAGCGCATTCGGGAGGAATTTGTGGCCTACTACAGCAAATTATACGCGGCACGAGAGGCGAGGTCGGAGGAGGACATTAGTGAGTATGTGCGGGAAGCAAGGCTCCCGGTTCTGACGAGCGAGGACCAGGAGGGGCTGGATAGGGAAATACAACCCGAAGAGGTCTCTCAGGCCATTAAGGCGATGAAGAACGGCAAAGCCCCAGGGCTCAATGGTCTAACGGCACGGTTTTATAAAAGATTTGAGAGTCTTTTGCTGAAACCGCTGACTAGGGTATGCAATGGGCCGCGAAGGGGGGAGGCGCTACCAGAGACGATGGGGTGGGCGGGCATCACTCTGATCCACAAGGAAGGGAAAGACCCTCAAGATTGTGCGTCTTACTGTCCAATCTCGCTGTTAAACATTGACGCGAAAGTCCTGGCGAAAGCGTTAACGACCAGGCTTAATAGACTGATAGGAAAATTGGTGCATGAAGATCAAGCGGGGTTTGTGCCTGGTCGGCAAGTGGCGGACCACATTCGGAAAGTATTAAATGTAATGTGGTCAGCGCAAAAGCGGAGGGCGGAAGCCTTGCTAGTCTCATTGGATGCTGAGAAAGCCTTTGATCAGGTGTCCTGGAAATTCCTGAACTCGGTACTGGAGTCCCAGGGGTTCGGGCCAGGTTTTGTGCAGTGGATAAAGGCTCTCTATGCTAAGCCGAGGGCATGTGTTCGGGTAAATGGGGGATACTCGGATTTCTTCCCGCTTGGAAGGGGGACTAGGCAGGGCTGCCCCCTATCCCCTTTACTATTTGCGCTCTCCCTCGAACCCTTAGCGGCACGGTTGAGGCGCAATGCAGACATTGCGGGAGTTCGGGTAGGACGACAGGAATGTAAAGCATCTCTCTTTGCGGATGATATACTGTTGACGCTTACGAAACCTAGAGACTCCTTGAGGGCAGTGATGAGGGAGATTCAGGAATATGGCGATAGGGCGGGCTTTCGGATCAACTGGGGGAAATCCAAGATTTTGAGGATAGTGGGGGAGCAGGAGGAGCAACGAGACTGGGAAGAGAGTTTTCCCTTTAAATGGGCAAAAACATCGATTTGATACCTAGGGGTCCAAATAGGGAGGAATTTGGAGGACTTGTATGCTTTAAACTACGCGAAATTGGTGGGACAGGTGGAAGGGCGCCTGCAGGGCTGGAGCAGGGGGTATTATTCATGGTTCGGGCGAATGGCAACGGTGAAAATGAAGCTTCTCCCCCAGTTTCTATTTCTTTTTCAAGCCTTGCCAGCTCCGATACCCCGGAAAGTGCTGAGGAAGATACAGCAGCAGGTAGAGCGATTCATATGGGGGGGGAGGAGACCAAGGGTTGCGGCGAGAACGATGCAAGTGTCGGTGGGGGAGGGGGGGTGCCAAACGTCCGCCTTTACTATGCGGCAGCGCAGTTGCGTGCAGTCTATGCGTGGCTGCGGGAGCCCCAGAAGCAGTGGGTACAGATGGAGCTGGATGAATACAGGCCGGGAGAACTGGAACGGATAGTCTGGGAGGGGAAAGGAGAGAAGGGGAGGAATCCCATCGTGGGGCATACATTACAGGTGTGGCAACAATATAGGAAACGGCTAGTAGGGGATAAACGCTGGTCGCCTACAATGTCACTTCAAGCATGCTGTGCGGAAAGTACGGGGCCAGAGGCCACGGTGCTGCGAAAATGGGCAGAGATGGGTTTGATTCAGGGGTCCCAGATCGTGGTAGGAACACAATGTCGCGGTTTTGAAGGCGTGCGGGACCTCTATTGATTGGGGGAGGCGGATAGGTTTGCATACGCGCAGCTCTGCTCAGTAGTGCACAAGAAGGGCCGGGAGCAAGGGGGTCGGGGGGGAGGAGAGTGGTTTTAAGGAGCCTGTCTGGGCTCCATGGGGCGGCAGGGGATGCTATCTAGGATCTACAGAGGTTTGACAGCGCGGGGGGAAGGTAAGTTGAAGTATATGGAAGCGTGGGAAAGGGATTTAGGGGTCTCGTGGGGGTGGAAGAGTGGGAAACAGTTGTAACGGGCATAGCTAACTTCTCCATTGCCACATCATTGCGGGAGAATGGGTTCAAGGTGCTGAGTTGATGGTATCTCACGCCACAGCGATTGTGCAAAGCGGGAGTGGTGCAAACGGATGAATGCTGGCGGAAATGTGGGGAAAGAGGATCATGGATGCACATGTGGTGGACATGCCCAGCGGTGGGAGAGTATTGGAAGAAAATAGGGGAGCACATAAACAAAATTGTAGGTGCGCAAATAACGCTTGGTCCTGAGATGTGTCTCCTGCATAGACCTGATGGGAGATGGGAGGGGGATTGGAGAATTATTTGGTACTGTGTAACAGCGGCTCGGTGCGAAATTGCCTGGTATTGGAACAGGCCGATTTTACCCTCCATAGCGAGCTTTGCCTGTAGAGTGTCAAATCTTTACGCTATGTATAAACTGACAGGGGAGAGGGGGGGGAAGAAGGGAACAAATGGAGAAGAGGTGGGCGGGGGTGTGGAAGTGGTTGCACGCAGAGGGATGGAAGTAAGGGGGAGGGTTTATCTTGGGGGGGACTGCTTGGTTCAAGTTAAGTATTGACAATGCTGGGGGGTTCTCTGGGGTATGCCCTGAAGCCTCCACATTCTGATGTTCAATGTTACACTGTTGGAATATAAGGGCAGGGGGGGGGATGGAGAGGGGGGATTGGGCTGGGGGGGGGGGGTAGGTGGGTTGAATAACTGGTAGTAAGTGTACAATGATGGGTTTCTCAAATGTTGATTGGGGAAATCTGGATGTCCTGAAGTTGTTGTCCCGATGGAAATGTAACTGTTACAGATGCTAATAAAAAAGGTAAATAAAAAAAAAAAAAAAGCATGAGACAAACACAGAGGATCTCTAAAGTTAAAAAAGGCACTTTTGAGGTTGATATGGAAGGCTGGACTAGAAAGGCCATGTGGTCTTTTTCTGCCATTGTGTTTCTATGTTTCTAAGTGCTCCAAGATTCCTGGCATGAGACATTGTTCACGTTCAGTTTGATAACTGGGACATTTATGTTCCTGGTAAACTGCCAGATTAGTTCTTTTGTTTAGTTAATTTTGAAGTCTCTATAGCTGCTTTCGCTTGAGGACCAGCCAAGAGATCTCTTGCTAAGTTCTTCCAGGTTTCTGATCTCATGATTCATCAAGAGAACACAAGAAGCAAAATCGATTTCGGCACAAGCAACTTTGCTTTTGAAGACTTTTCAGACACTTTTATTCATATGCGTAATTGCATTGGCAGAATTTCTCCAGTGTAACATAACTGTGTGCCCCCTGAAGAAGGCTACAGCCGAAACGCGTAGGGGTCTCAATAAACATGTTCCACCTATCTACGACTCTTGCTTCTTGTGTTCTCCTGGGATTTACTGCAAGAGCAGGCGCTCCTCTTTGTGTCTCATGATTCATCAAGCCATCAGTCAGGGCCTTCCTAGGACACTCCAAGTACTGCTTCTGTACTGGTGGCTGTGAAAAGACAGGTGAAATTTTCTAAAACATCTTTCCAGAACAGACCTATGATTCTGTCAAGTAACTAAAAGATCAAGTAAATTGCTGTTGATGTTGTTAAGTGCCATCAAGTCAGTGTTGATTCATGGTGACCTTCTGGATAGTTCTCCTAAACTGTGTTCTGTCTTCAGTCAGGTGGCTCATTGTTGATAGAGTGACATCCATAGCTAATGTTATTGTATTGATCCATCTCATTGCTGGCCTTCTTAACATAAGATATGCCATCAAGCCCAGTATCCAACAGTGGCCAATCTAGGTCACAAGTACCCAGCAGTTTCCCCAAAAGACACAGGCTCCACAATGCTCCTATTGGGGCAAGCAGTGGATATTCTGGGTCCACTTCAATAATGGTTTATGGACCTTTCCTCCAGGAACTTGTCCAAACCTTTTTTAAACCCGGCTATGATAACAGCTTTTTCTACATCCTCCAGTAGCAAATTCCAGAGTTTGATTACACTTTGAGTGAAAAAAATATTTTCTCTAATTAGTCCCAACCTTGCCAAACATGATGTCTTTTTCTAATGATCTCTCTCTTTGCATGATGTGTCCAAATTGTGAAAGTCAAAGTCTTCTCATCTGAGCTTTGAAAGAAAGCTTTAGTTTGATTTCTTCTAGTATTAACTGGTTTGTTCTTCGGGCAGTCCATGGTATACACAATAATATTCGCCAGCACCATAATTCAAAGGCATCGGCTTTCTTCTTGTCTATCTTTTTCACTGTCCAACTTTCACGTCCATAAGATGTTATTGAAAATACCATGGCTTGGACAAGTCAAATCTTTGAATGGAGAGAGACATCTCTGCTCTTGAGAAACTTGTCTAGGTTCTTCATAGCCATTCTTCCAAGAGCAATGTGTCGTCGGATTTCTTGACTGCTTGTCGTTTCTTTATTGATTATTAAAGTCCACTATTTCAATTTCTTCTTCATCAGTGATGAACATTGATTTTGTCAGTTGTTAGGATCTTTGTCATCTTTACATTAAGGTGCAGGCCAATTTTTAAGACTATATTCCTTGATTTTGAGCAGCAAATGTTCCAGATTGTCTTCACTTTCAAGCAGTATTGTGGTTTCATTCGCATAGCGAAGGTTGATGAGTCTTCCACCTATCTTGGGACTTCATACAGTCCTTCTTCTCCACAACTCAAATCTCAGTACCTACAAGAACTCAAATTTACCACAAATCCACCTTCCAGGCCAAACAAAAATGCTACAATAGCCTACTCACACGCTCCATAAACAAACCTAGAGAACTTTTCAAAATCGTCAAATCGCTTTCCAAAGATCCTTCTCACTCCAACCGGGACCACTCCTTCAAGTATGGGAAATAATATCCCTGATGTTGAAGCTTTGGTGGGAGTGGCTGACTTGGATTTAGTGGCAGTTACAGAAACATGGTTCACAGAAAACCAAGATCGGGATGTAACTATACCTGGCTATACTTTATTCAGAAAGGACAGGGTAGGAAGAAGGGGAGGAGGAGTGGCGCTATATGTAAAAACTACTATTAAAACTTTGGAATTACAGAGCTTAAAAGGGAGAGAGGAGGCATTGTGGGTTAAACTAGAAAGAGGGAAAGAGAAATCTATTTGCTTTGGTGTGATATACAGACCTCCCTCACAAGAGGAAGAGGTGGACAGAGAGTTAATTGAAGACATACGCAGCATTGCTAGGAAAGGGGAAGTGCTACTGATAGGAGATTTCAATATGCCAGATGTTGATTGGCACATCCCTGCTGCAGTATCATCTAGAAGTAAGGAGATCCTGGATTCTCTACAGGGAGAACTATTCAGGCAATTGGTAACAGACCCCACACGTGAAGGGGCCATACTGGACTTGGTGCTTACCAATGGTGAAAGTGTTTCTGATGTTGTAGTGGGAGATCATTTTGCATCCAGTGATCACCAGATGGTGTGGTTCAGTATTAGGACTAGGGCTATTAGAATCCATTCAAAGGAGAGGATCTTAGACTTTAGGAAGACTAACTTTGCGAAGATGGGCCAATACCTCAGGGAGTCGTTAGTGGGATGGGAACAGTTGGGGGATGTAGAAAAACAGTGGGCAAAACTGAAAGGGGATATTTTAAGGGCAACCAAGCTTTTGGTTAAAATGGTAAATAAAGGTAAAAGGAAAAGGAGACCGCTGTGGCTTTCGAAAGAAGTAGCTGAAAAAGTGAAGAAAAAGAGAGAGGCCTTCATGAAATACAAGAGATCACAGAGAGAAGAAGACAGGCATCTATATTTGGAAAAACTTAGAGAAGCTAGCAAAGTAGTCAGGAAGGCAAAGATTCAAAAGGAGGAGGAAATAGCCAATGCAATAAAATGGGGGGATAAGACATTTTTCAGATATGTTAGTGAGAAGAGGAAGGGCAAAAGTGGTATTGTCAGACTCAAGGGTGAAAGGGAGGAATATATAGAAGCTGATAAGGATAAAGCAGAATTGCTTAACAAATATTTCTGTTCTGTGTTCACAGATGAAGAACCAGGAGCAGGACCTCAGAAAACACCCACAAACAGGAACAGAAGTGAGGGACATCTTTAACAATTTTCAGAAGACCGTGTTCGTGAGAAACTAGCTCAACTTAAAGTAGACAAAGCGATGGGACCAGATGGGGATACACCCTAGAATAATGAGGGAACTTGGGGACATTCTAGCAGCTCCACTGACTGACCTTTTCAATGCCTCGGAGTCGGGAGAGGTGCCAAAGGACTGGAGAGAGGCTCATGTGGTGCCTTTACACAAAAGCAGAAGTAAGGATGTGGTTGAAAACTACAGGCCAGTTAGTTTAACTTCGGTGGTGAGTAAATTATTGGAAGCGCTGCTGAAAGACAAAATAGTGAGGTTTCTGGAGTCCAGCAGACTATAGGATCCGAGGCAGCATGGATTCACGAGAGGCAGGTCTTGTCAGACAAATCTGAGTGATTTCTTTGATTGGGTGACCAGGGAGTTGGACCGAGGGAGAGCCCTAGATGTGGTGTATTTAGATTTCAGTAAAGCCTTTGACACTGTTCCTCACAGGCGACTTATAAACAAACTGAGCACCCTAGGGATGGACCCTAAAGTTACTGCTTGGGTTAGAAATTGGTTGGGTGGGAGTGCGACAAAGAGTATAGGTAAATGGAGCTCACTCTGAGGAGAAGGATGTTACCAGTGGTGTGCCCCAGGGATCTGTCCTTGGTCCGATTCTTTTTAACATCTTTGTTAGTGATATAGCGAAAGGGCTGTCGGGGAAGGTTTGCCTCTTTGCGGATGATACCAAAATCTGCAATAGAGTAGACACCCAGGAAGGTGTAGATAACATGAGGAGGGATCTACCTAAGGTTGAAGAATGGTCTAGAATTTGTCAGCTGGGATTTAATGTTAAAAAATGTAAGGTCATGCATTTGTGCTGCAGCAATCCAAGGGAGCAATATAGTATAGGGGGTGAAGTACTTTTAATGATTTTCACACCGTTCTCCACTTCCACTCCAGACTACTCCATGCTCTAAAGCTGCCTCACTGAAACAGTTTCTGATATATGCCGATGATATAATGATTTTCACACAGTTCTCCACTTCCACTCCAGACTACTCCATGCTCTAAAGCTGCCTCACTGAAACAATCAGCTGGCTCCACCTTCATAATCTCTCCATCAATCTGAGTAAAACAGCTGGCTCCTTCACATAACCAAGGGCTTCAACATCACCATTATAAGAACCATCTTCCAAACCTCAGGGCACACCCACATCACACCCATACTCAAACATGTCCATTGGCGCCCCATCAACTCAAGAATCCACAAAACCCTGAAGAATTCATCAGCAGCTGTGCTGCAGCAATCCAAGGGAGCAATATAGTATAAAGGGTGAAGTACTTTTGTCCACTAAAGAAGAGCGGGACCTAGGCGTGGTTGTGTCTGATGATCTTAAAGTAGCTAAAGAGGTAGAAAAGGCGACGGCAAAAGCTAGAAGGATGCTTGGGTGCATACGGAGAGGCATGGCTAGCAGAAAAAAGGAGGTGATAATGCCTCTGAATAAGTCTTTGGTGCAACCTTATTTGGAGTATAGTGTGCAATTCTGGAGACCGCACCATCAAAAGGATGTGAATAGGATGGAGTCGGTGCAGAGGGTGGCTACTAAAATGATTAGTGGTCTTCATTATAAAGCATATGAGGACAGACTTAAGGATCTTAATATGTACACCTTAGAGGAACGGCGGGATAGAGGTGATATGATTGAGATGTTAAAATACCTCCGTGGCATAAATGTTCAGGGAGCAAGTTCTGCTATGAGGGGACATGGGATGAGGGTGAAGGGAGATAGATTCAGGAGTGATATGCGGAAATATTTCTTTACGGAAAGAGTAGTGGATCCTTGGAATAGTCTCCCAGTGGAGGTGGTAGAGATGAGGACAGTAACTGAATTCAAAAAAGCATGGGACAAACACAGACGATCTCTAAAGGTAAAAAGGGGACTATTGTAGTTGTTGATATGGAAGGACAGACTAGATAAGCCATGTGGTCTTTTTCTGTCATCATATTTCTATGTTTCTATGTAATCCCCAAGACATGGCCTCACACCTACTAGCCAAGAACAAACAGACACCATCAACCAGCCTCTTCATCCCAACCTCTAACGATAAGCCTCATCAAGACCAACACTGGACCACCTTCAACACTCTCTCACATGAGGAGTTCAGAAAAATCATCTGCAATCTCAATACCACCACCTCCCTGCTTGACCCATGTCTGGCCTCTTGGCAGTGACACAGGACCAATTCCTACCTTTCTTATCCAACATTATCCAAGTATTCCTTCCCCCTCCCTCAAGCAATAATTAATCAGACCACTCCTGAAGAAGCCAAATTTGGATCCACACTCACCATCCCCCTACAGACCTATAACCAGTATACCCTTCATCTCCAAAATCATTGAAAAAGCCGTACAAACACAAGATCTCATAGACCTTAATGCACCATTAAATGCATAGCAACATGGATTCAGACCAAATCATGGCACTGAAACTCTGATGACCTCCCTGTTAAATTCACTCATCACTGGCATTGAATCAATCACACAAGGCTTCCTTCTGCTGTTCAAGACATTTCTGCTGCCTTTGACACTGTATCCCACCAACTCCTTCTCAACAAACTCCACCAAATTGGAGTTCGCAGCACCCCCCTCAAGTGGTTCCACTCATCCAGCAATCGCAATCAGCAGATAAGGATTCAATCACATACCTCCACTCCATTCACCCTTAACCAGGGTGTACCACAAGGCTCCTCTCTTTCCTCTCTACTATTCAATATTTACATTTGGCCTCTATGTGACATCCTCCAGGAATTCCCAGTCCAGTTTCTGATATATGCCAATGATTAGAATACAAAATGATGGAGTCACTATCCAAAAAAACCTTCTTGCAGTCACTACTTGATAATAAATTGACATTTTCAGTCTTATATGCCAGAAAACAAATAGAATGTCAGGGATTTTTCACTAAGGAACGGAGAAGAAAATTGAGAATATCAAGCTAACCCTGTACCTTAAGTACTGTGTGTCGTTGTTCTGAAAAGGATCTCAGAAAGGATATAGCAGAGTTGGAAAGGTTTCTGAGAAGGGCAACAGAAACAATAAGTAGGATGAAAACCATTTCTTATGAAGAATACCAAACATAGAATGGGAGCGGCAGATAAGACTCTAGCCCTTTACTGGGCAGACTAGAAGGACCCTGCTGGTCTTTATCTGCTAAAATTTATTATGTCACTCTAAGCCCTTTCCTCATTGTGGATTGTTGCGACAATTTGCTTTTACTTAGCTGCATTATTTGTAATATTTTTGCACTTGCAAATTTGAAAGTGAATTGCCAAATTCTAGGTAAAGTTTCACCATTTGATTTTCAATCATAAGCTTCTATAACCCACTCGAGAGCAGTCAATTCCCAATTCTTAAACTCATCATTAACTCTGAGATGTTTTCCCATTGACACAGAATGGGAGAAAAGTTGATTGAGTCAAAGGCATCTCTTCTGCTGATGCTCTATGACATCAGAGATTGCCACTCTGTAATTTCTGATGTCACCAGCAAAATGGATTAGAGAGGTTTTATGAGGATTATCAAAGCAAAAGCTGCTGCTGAATTCTTATTAGCATTGTCTTTATCATGTGAATTCCTTTATCATAAGTAAGCCAATAAATAAAGGAAACAAAGCAATAATTTGATTTCAATCAAAAGGCGAACATATTTTTAAACCATTCCTTGAGGCATCAGTAGCTCTGGAAAACCAGGTTTATTTCCAGCTTCTACTAAATCAGTGCTGGTATTTTTAGCAAATAAAGCTGGCAATGAAACCTGTGAAAATAACAGTTCTCATTCTGAATTTCACAGCTCATTACAATATGTACACAGTGAATGGAAGTGTGAGTTTTCTCTTTGGCATCTGTTACAGATAAATATTTTCTGTAGAACAGTTGATTTTTCCCAAGAATTATTTTGATTATCTTAAGAAATCATGAAAGCATCCAGATTGGATTTCGAAAGGAGATGATTATCCTTATGATGGAAGTCTGTGGCATTGCTGGGAAGACACCAGTTTGCCAGTGTCCAGGAAATGGCAAACTGGAAAAAGAAAGGGGAAGGAGGAGAAGTGCTTTAAATTAAATCCCCACCATTTGCAGATGATGTAACTTGCACATTACTTTTGTCAGCTTCTGGAAGGGATAAAAAAGGATGTAGAATTAGCCAAGAAAACTGTGTACTAAAAGCATAGTGGGTTTTGATCCAATTGGATAATTAGCACTTTGGGGGCAAAGTCGTAACGCTTTGCAAGTTTTTACAAGGCAAAATAATATCTTTAGGTGACCCAGTCAGCATGTTTATGCTAGAGACAGGAGTGGTAGCTTGGAACCAGTTTTGATTTGATCTCAGATGAGGTCACCACAGCACAGATATTTGTCCCAGTTTCCATGAGATTGTAATCTGGTTCAAACCAAGGGTTAAGGCAGAAAACCCGCACTAAAGACCAGCGCTAAAGCTCTAATGCAGTATTTCTAAATGCAGGTTTCGCGCAGATGTTTTATGCAGCCATGCTATGAGCAAACAAAATGCAAATGAGATGAGTACAAAATGTCGGTGCTAAACTGGGAGAGCAAGCCAGGCGCATGCGCACAGATGTCTGTGTTAGCAGCGTCTGTTGTGGATCCTGAGCAAAAAGTGGTCCCTGTGCTGGACTATCATGCGATGCATAAGAGTTATATCGTTCTGCTTATAAGTCTGCTGAGAATAATATTGGTGTTTAAAGGCCACATTTATTTATTTACATTCTCTTATATACCGTGCTATTCTGCATCAGTGTGGTTTACATTGAACAAACTGAAATTACATTGAACAGGGCATTATAACTTGGAGATAACTATTTTACAGGGAACATGGGCTATGGAGGGTTAAGTGGCTTGCCCAAGACCACAAGCAGGGCCGGCCCGTCCATTGAGCAAGAATGTTCTTTGCACAGGGCCCTGCGTTTCAGGGGGCCCCGCGCAAAGAACATTCTGCTTTTTTTTTAAATTATATTAAAAAAAAAAAAAGCTGGCTCTGGCTGCTGCCGCGGCCTCCGCGGCAAAATAGAGTGTCCCGCGGGGCCCCCTCTCCTCGCTGAGCCTCTCTGCAAGGGCTTTCAGATTCGCAAAGGGAGAGTGTCTGTCTCCCTCGTGTCTCTGTTAAGCCCGCAGGGGCTAATGGGAAATTTCCCATCTGCCCCTTTAGACGCGAGGGGCTGATGGGAAATTTCCCATTAGCCCCTGCGGGCTTAACAGAGACGCGAGGGAGACACTCTCCCTTCGCGAATCTGAAAGGCCTTGCAGAGAGGCTCAGCGAGTAGAGGGGGCCCCGCGGGACACTCAATTCTGCTGCTGTCGCGGCGGCAGCGGCAGCAGCCAGAGCCAGGGTTTTTTTTTAAATTTTAAATTTGCCATAAGCCGATATGGGGGGGGGGGTGTTAAGACTGGGGCGGGGCTGGGCTGGGCTGGGGGGGCTGTTAAGACTGGGGCTGGGCTGGGCTGGGCTGGGGGGGGTGATAAGACTGGTGCAGGGCTGGGCTGGGCTGGGCTGGGCTGGGGGGGTGTTAAGACTGGTGCTGGGCTGGGCTGGGCTGGGGGGGGGTGTTAAGACTGGTGCTGGGCTGGGCTGGGCTGGGCTGGGGGGGTGTTAAGACTGGTGCTGGGCTGGGCTGGGGGGGTGTTAAGACTGGTGCTGGGCTGGGCTGGGCTGGGTTGGGGGGGTGTTAAGACTGGTAATGGGCTGGGCTGGGATGGGCTGGGCTGGGGGGGTGTTAATACTGGTGCTGGGCTGGGCTGGGCTGGGCTGGGGTTTGTTAAGACTGGTGCTGGGCTGGGCTGGGCTGGGTTGGGGGGGTGTTAAGACTGGTAATGGGCTGGGCTGGGCTGGGCTGGGCTGGGGGGGTGTTAAGACTGGTAATTGGCTGGGGGGGTTAAGACTGGTAATGGGCTGGGGGGGTTAAGTCTGGTAATGGGCTGTGGGCTGATGGGGGCTGTCTGGAAATGGTGTGATGGCGGGTTAAGACTGGTAATGGGCTGGGGGGGCTAGGACAGATAATGGGCTGGGGGGGGCTAGGACTGGTAATGGGCTGTGAGCTGTTGGGGGGTTAGGACTAGTAATGGGCTATGGGGGGGTTAAGACTGGTAATGGGCTGTGGGCTGATGGGGGCTGTCTGGAAATGGTGTGATGGGGGGTTAGGACTGGTAATGGGCTAGGGGGGGGTTAAGACTGGTAATGGGCTGTGGGCTGATGGGGGCTGTCTTTAAATGGGGTGATGGGGGGTTAGGGCTGGTAATGGCGGGGGGGGGGGGTTAAGACTGGTAATGGGCTGTGGGCTGATGGGGGCTGTCTGGAAATGGGGTGATGGGGGGTTAGGACTGGTAATGGGCTATGGGGGGATTAGGACTGATAATGGGCTATGGGGGGGCTAGGACAGGACATGGGCTGATGGGGAGGGGTTAGGACTTGAGGTGGGCTGATGTGGTTAGGACTGGTAATGGGCTGTGGGCTGATGGGGAAGGGGGTTAGGACTGGCAGTGGGCTATGGGGGGCTGACTGGAAATGGGCTGATGGGGTTAAGACTGGAAGTGGGATGATGGGGGGTTAGGACTGGTAATGGGTTATAGGGGGGGCTTAAACTGAAAATGGGGTGAGGGGGGTTAGGACTGGAAGTGGGTTGATGGGGGGCTAGGAATGGTACTGGAAATGGGCTGTTGGGGGGAGCTAAGATTGGAAATGGGCTGTGGTGGGGGCTTGAATTGAAATGGACTCATGGAGGGGCTAGAACTGGAAGTAGGCTCATGGGGGGGCTTGGACTGGAATTGGGCTGAGTGGAGTGGAGCTAGGATTTGACATGGGCTGATGGTGGGGCTAGGAAATGACTAGAAATGGGCTGATGGGGGGCTAAGATTGGAAATGAGCTGATGAAGGGACTCAGACTGAAAATGGATGGGGGAGCTAGGACCGGAAATGGGTTGATGGGGGGTAGGACTGGAAATGGGCTGATGCAGGGACTAGAAGGGAATGGATGCTGGGTGAGACTGGAACTAGAAGGGAGCTGATGTTGGGGAGGATTAGAATGGGATGGGGCTGGGAGAGTAAAATGGAGAGGGGAAAAATATTTTGTGTGGGAGGGATGAAAAATCTACAATTGGCCGGTTATTGGGAGAGTAAGTGGGGATTGAGGATGGAGGGGTAAAATTTGTGTGGATGAAATAGGAATGAGGAAAGAGCAAAAGGAGAAAGATTAGTATGTTAAAGCAGATGTAGAGAGAGAGAATAGAAAAAAAAAACTAGAAGAGAGAAGAAAGAACAAATGGACAGCAGACGATGGAGAGTTAGCAGAAAACATGAAGAAACCAGAAGAAAGTGGCTGGAGCAATTGCAACTGAAAAAAAATGCACAAAAGGTAGAAAGATATCTCTTTATTTTGAATTTATTAACTGGAAAATGAAAGCTCTGGGAAATGTGCATCATTAACGTCTGCGCTTTGTTTGGTACAAGAGGAAATTAATTTATAGTTTTATTTCTACAGTGTTGTTGTACATTCCAAGTTTGGCTTTTGGGGTTCCCAGTTTAATTATTGCCTTCCTGTTTCTAAATTGTGATTCCTTGTTTGATGATGGTCTATGTTCTGCATGTGTAACTGAGCTGAGGTATTCTGTTTATGTAATTCCTATTTGACATTGCCACTTGTTCTCTTTCCCCAGTATTCTCTGAAATGTATTGGTTTAATATTTGCAGTGTTGCCTTTTGATAGGTAGGGTATGGTGCTTTGTGAGTCCTGGTAATGCTGTCAGGATAAGGCGGGTTTGCTATGGGTTCTATATGGGCAGCGTTTGTAGTAGTTCCTAATGTGCCTGGCGGTTGGCACTGGATTATAGTAATGTAGAAATCTTTTAGTCTTTCTTTATCCATACCCTCATTAAGAGACATGTTTACTAAAAGTTAGCATATGGTAACATTATTCAAATATGGCCACTTATGCAAATGAGGCCCTGCACCAAGTCTCCGCACATGGCCCTGCACCCCCCTTGGGCTGCCCCTGACCACAAGGAGCACCTGTGAGACTAGAAACCCCAGTACTTCCAGCCCAAGGTTGCTGTTCTCTAGTGGGATTTGAACCCCTGACCTTCTGGTCTGAAGTACCTTGCCCCAGCCACTAGGCCACTCCTCCACTCCAACTGACCCCAACCACTAGGCCACATAGCATTCCAGCACATGCTCCTACATTGTTCCTAACCCCCCCCCCCCAAACCTTACACTACAATAGTAATAAAACAGACGAGGTTTAAGTGATCAATTCACTCCATCACATGAGGTGCATATATGAATGAAATGCAAGGGTGTTAGTGGTGTGCTGGTATTAAGTGAGCACTGACGTGTCTTTGGTCTGCCACCTTCCCTTCATTGAGGCACCATTTTCTTTCTTCTTTTTTGATCTCTCTTCCCTGAAGGCTAGGTGGGTTTTTACCCCATCCTTCAATAGTTATGGGCTTGGGTTATGTTTAAAGTTATATTACATACACTGTTCCGGCATATTTCCCCTGCCATTTATTTTCAGGAATCAGTTCAGCAAAGCCCAAAAAAGGCTGCGGAGGTTGTCCGCTCAAAAGAAGGCATAAATTCCTCCTCAGCACTGACCACAGAGCCCTTACGTCTCCTCCAGCCTGGCGTTAAAGTTCCTGCATTGAGCTCAGCCTTCTGGTCTTTTGCACAATTTTCCGCATTTGCATGGCATAGCTAATTGTTTAATTACACAGGTACACTAAAAAAAAAATTTTTTAAACTGCCTCTAATGTTTCGATTGATTTTTACGTTTTTTGGTGCGCTGAATCCAAATCTGGTAACCAATTTGCTCCAACATGTACAGATTTTTTGCTACATTGGGTTAGCAGTTTGAGGTGAACGCTTCAGATTGAGTGCGATCGAGATAAAAGTTTCTTGGATGAATTCTTTATACTAATTGTTTAGTAGTTATTCAAATAAGAATAAAGAAAATTGTAACAAGGCAGCACATAAGAGTAGAGTAATGTCAACAAAACACACTGTGATGGTAGCAAAATTGTCTGCACTTAAAACAGCCACATACATGTGCATAAACATTGAGCATATAAGAGCGAGGTTAGACACAAAGCAAAGCAAAGAAATGTGCAAAAAATGTTGTACAGGTATGTATGTAAGAATAGAAAACGCAAACCACTGCAATACATGAAGACAAACACCCGATGGTGTGAAAATAAAATTCTAATAAATGAGATCCGACACTGTGGTAATAACTAGCACATTTTTATTTCAAAGTTTAGTAAAAACACGATATTTCTCAACACAGTTTAGATTTTAAAGTCATTCTTGGGTCAATCAATCTCCTGGTGGGCCCGTTTCTTCTTCCCCCGAATGCTTCTCTTGGTGCGCTGCTTGACGTATTTTTCATCTGGGGTTTCCCGCAGCAGCAACCAGCAGAAATCAGCCATCATAGTGGTGTTCCATCTTCCTTGGTACCTTCTCTCTGCGTCCTTGATGTCCTGGTGAAACCTTTCACCTTGTTCTTCACTGTACGCCCCCAAGTTTTCGGGAAAGTAGTTCACATGGGAGTGCAAGAAATGGACTTTCAGGCTCATGTTACAGCCTTGTTCTTTGAAGGCATTGAGCATCCTGGCAACAATATACTTATAGTTCTCATCCCGCCTGTTCCCCAAGAATTTGAGAACAACATCCTTGAAGGAATCCCAGGCTTCTTTTTCCTTCTCAGACATCGTTTCAGCGAATGCTCCATCTGAAATGAGTTTCCTTATATCAGGGCCAACAAACACTCCTTCCTTTAGCTTTGCTTCAGAAAGTCGGGGGAACTTTGAGCAAAGGTACCAAAAGCACTCACCATCTTTTGGAAGGGACTTGATGAATTGCTTAATGAGACCCAACTTAATGTGGAGAGGTGGTAATAGAATTTTATCACGAGGTACCAAGCTCTCATGAAGAACATTTTTCTCACCGGGTCTCAAATACTCCCGAATTGGCCAGTCTTTTTTCCCCCAGTGTAGTTCGCAGGCCCGGCTATCCCACAAGCAAAGGAAGCAGGGATATTTGATGAAACCGGATTGCTGCCCTAATAGCATGGATAGAATTTTAAAGTCTCCACAAATCATCCACTTATGCTCATCATAACGAATCTTCTGAAGAATCAGGGCCAAATTCTCGTATTTTTCTTGGAGAATAACAGAGTGAGCAATAGGAACTGAAGCAAATGTGTTGCCATTATGAAGAAGAACACCTTTTATGCTGTCTTTTGACGAATCAATGAACAGCCGCCATTCAGCAGGATCATACTTGAGTTTAAACTTTTCCATCACTCCGTATATATCGTTGCAAAATACCAAATCTTCCTCTTTGCTGAAATACTTCAAAAATTGTGTCTCGCGGTTGCGGTACCAATAAAAAGTTGTTCCTGGTGACAATAGATTTTTCTGTTTAAGCCGAGAACCTAGCAGTTGGGCAGCATCTTTTGGGAGTCCTAAATCCCGGACTAAATCATTCAATTCAGCTTGAGAGAAAAGTTCAGGTTTCGGATCTGGTTCAGTTTCAAACTCGGAAGTACTGGACTCATCGGGAAAAGCCATCTGATGAGTCTCATCATGATCAGAACCGTCCACACAAATATGATCCAAAGATTTTGGTGATTCAGGCACAGGTACTTCATTGCTATGAGGCATAGGCCTAATTGCTGAGGGAAGGTTGGGGTAACTTATTACGTTCTTATTTTTTAAGTTGTATCCCTTCGCAATGCAAGAGCAAAAATAGCAGTCACTGCTGTGGTCTCTTTGTTCACGCCACATCATAGGTATTCCGAAACGAAATGCTTGTTTTTTACCTTTCATCCATAAGCGTAGATCTTCCTCACATGTCTTGCACACTTTGTGAGGAGCCCACGGTTTGTCTTGATCGCCTAACTTCAAACCGAAATAGGCGAAATATACTTTTTAAATTAATGCAGAAATGTTCCTCTGCCGCTTTTTCACGGTATATTCCCCACAAATAAAACAAAAACTGTCTGGAGAGTTGACGCAACCTCTGGCTCTGTGAGCCATCACAAATACACAGCACTGCAAACTACAACTGTAGTGAACCACTTCGGAATAAAGCTGGATTACGACTGAGCAAACAAAAGGTAATAATGAACTTGCAAGAAACTGAAATTTGACAGGAACGTTCATGTCGCAACCACCGTGTTTGAGCGAGCGAACGAGGCGAGGCGAACAGGAAAGAACATGCGCCAGCGCGAGTACTGGATGTAGCCCCCCGCCTCCCAATTGTCCTGTTAATGTATAAAATGAATACAAAACACTCTAAAATATCATGAGGGAGTGTTTCTGATTAGTTAACCATTACAACCTCTATTTTGGGCCAAGAAAATAAACTGCAGTCGGCTAAAAAGAAATTATGTGAACACTCCTTATATGGGTAAGAAATCTAATTTTGCAAGAAAACGTGACGTGATGGAACATTTTGGCTATTTTTCCTGGATTCAGCACCCCAAAGTCTATAGGAATCAGTTGCAAAACTGGAGGCTGTTTTTTGGTAGTGTACCTGTGTTATCATCTAGTTTGAATGGATTTAAATGGGCTGTGTGCTGCCATTAGTGTTGGCATCTGCACGGTGATTACGCTAGTGGTAAATCCCTTTCTATATTCAGAAAATTGTGCATAAGCACTACACCCTTTTTTGCTTCGGCCCTAAAACCTAAGAGGCCTGCTAGGGGACGCCATCTGCATTTTATGACACTCTTTCTCTAAAGGCAAAATGTGAGTGTTCCATTATTTATTTTTATTTATTCAGACAGTTTTGTATACCACCTTATCCTTCAATCAAAGTGGTCCCAACACAATTGGGGGATACATTTAACACAAGGGTATATGAGACACATACACTAATACTTACAGGGAACATGAGCAATGGAGGGTTAAGTGGCTTGCCCAAGACCACAAGGAGCACCTGTGGGACTAGAAACTCCAGTCCTTCCAGCCCAAGGTTGCTGTCCTCTAGTGGGATTTGAACACCTGACTTTCCAGCCTGAGGTAACTTGCCCCAACCACTAGGCCACTCCTCCCTGTGCTTATGAGCACTGAGAAGATCATACACTATGCATGGGTGTGCTTGGGGGCTAGTGGAGGCAGAGGTGGGATGCAGCTGCGATATACATATTTTATACAATACTCATGTACACACAGAGCACATGCATAGGTTTACACCACTTTCAGAGCAGATGTAAAATTGTTCACTGTCAGGAATAATTCAGAACTTTTTTACTTTGTATTTATAGGTTTCTTATACGAATTCCAAGCATTTATATTTACTTAACACCAGAAATAATCCAAGGAGTTCTTTTACTAAAGAGCGTTAGCTGTCAGCATGTTGACAGCTAGCATGGGGCCATGGTAGAGCACAGGGCCGGCCCGTCCATTGAGCAAGAATGTTTTTTGCACAGGGCCCCGTGTTTCAGGGGGCCCCGCGCAAAGAACATTCTGCTTTTTTTCAAAATTAAATAAATAAAAAGAAAGCTGGCTGCTACCGCTGCCGCTGCCGCTGCCACTGCAGCAGAATGGAGTGTCCCGCGGGGCCCCCTCTGCCCGGCTGAGTCCCTCCCTCCCTCCCTCCCTCTGCGATGGCTGAGCCCCTCTGTGCCGGCTTTCAGATTCGCGAAGGGAGAGTGTCTCCCTCACTGTGGGCTGATGGGTTAGGACTGGTAATGGGCTATGGGGGGGTTAGGACTGATAATGGGCTATTGGGGGCTAGGACATGAAATGGGCTGATGGGGAGGGGTTAGGACTTGAGGTGGGCTGTTGGGGGGGTTAGGACTGGAAATGGGCTGATGGGGGGTTAAGACTGGAGGTGGGCTGATGGGGTTAGGACTGGTAATGGGCTGTGGGCTGTTGGGGGGGTTAGGACTGGTAATGAGCTATGGGGGGGGGCTAGGACTGGAAATGGGCTGATGGGGGGGTTAACACTGGAGGTGGGCTGATGGGGTTAGGACTGGTAATGGGCTGTGGGCTGATGGGTTAGGACTGGTAATGGGCTATGGGGGGGGGGTTAGGACTGATAATGGGCTATGGGGGGCTAGGACAGGAAATGGGCTGATGGGGAGCGGTTAGGACTTGAGGTGGGCTGATGGGGTTAGGACTGGTAATGGGCTGTGGGCTGATGGAGGGGTTAGGACTGGCAATGGGCTATGGGGCTGACTGGAAGTGGGTTGATGGGGTTAGGACTGGAATTGGGCTGATGGGGGGTTAGGACTGGTAATGGGTTATAGGGGGGGCTTAAACTGAAAATGGGGTGATGGGCAGTTAGGACTGGAAGTGGGTTGATGGGAGGGCTAGGACTGGTATTGGGTTGGGGGGTTGTTAGGACTGGAAATGGGCTGATGGGGGGCTAGGACTGGAAATGGGCTGATGCAGAGACTAGAAGGGAATGGATGCTGAGTGAGGCTGGAACTAGAAGGGAGCTGATGTTGGGGGAGGATTAGAATGGGATGGGGCTGGGAGAGTAAAATGGAGAGGGGAAAAATATTTTGTGTGGGAGGGATAAAAAATCTACAATTGGTCGGGTATTGGGAGAGTACGTGGGGATTGAGGATGGAGGGGTAAAATTTGAGTGGATGAAATAGGAATGAGGAAGGAGCAAAAGGAGAAAGATTAGTATGTTAAAGCAGATGTAGAGAGAGAATGGAAAAAAACTAGAAGAGAGAAGAAAGGACAAATGGACAGCAGACGATGGAGAGTTAGCAGAAGACACAAAGAAACCAGAAGAAAGTGTCTGGAGCAATTGCAGCTGAAAAAAATGCACAAAAGGTAGAAAAATATCTCTTTATTTTGAATTTATTAATTGGAATATGTCAGCTCTGGTAAATGTGCATCATTAACGTCTGCGCTTTGTTTAGTACAAGAGCAAATTAATGTATAGTTTTATTTCTACAGTGTTGTACATTCCAAGTTTGGCTTTTGGGATTCACAGTTTAATTATTGCCTTCCTGTTTCTAAATTGTGATTCCCTGAAATATTCCTTACTGGGATATACTGACCATCTTCATATCTCAAAATGTGTGGTTTATCACATTGTTGAGGTGAACTTAATGTACTCTTATCAAACCAGGATTTATTTTATACATTGCAAGGCAATTTATTATCCAAGAGTGTGAGATACTGTCAAAATCTTTCTTATAATCAATTCATGCTATGCTGAGATTTCTGATTTTCTTAGCACTGACTATTGTTCCATATGCTCTTCTATCATTGCCCTTTTGCTCTACTGCCATGATGTTATTTAACTCATTATGATCATATAGTCTGGATGCACCTATTGCAGCGAACAGCTTATAGATTGTAGACAAACAAGTTATTGGTCTATAATTATTGGGACTATTACTTGGGTCCCCCTTTGGAAGGAGAAATGTTCTTTCTATAGTAAGCCATTGTGGTGTTAAGTCTGGCTGCTTGAGCAATTGATTTTTGCAGTTTGCTAGGTCTTAGTGAAGTGATGAGCCAAAAGTTGGTTACTCCATCTGGGCCAGAGGTCTTCCAGTTTGGGGATAATTTTAACCAATTTTAATCAAATATCAATTGTATTGATATTTGATTTGTTATAATGTAAAATCAATTTGTTATAATGTAAAATGTTCCTAGTTCTTAAAATTCAATGTACCTGTTCTGTTTGTTATAATGTAAACCGCTGCTGATCCTTGGAAGCAGCGGTATATAAAAGTTGTCCAAATAAATAAAATAAATAAATAAAAAAACCTGCTTTCCAGTTTTTTCATTGTTACTGCAGGCCATTACATAGGTTTGATATCTGTTTTTTCTAAATGATTCCATATGCAGGGTAACTATTCCACTTCTTGATTGTGCTCTATAGCGTCCTTATATCATTTTCTCCAGAAAGTTTCTGTTTCAGCTTTGGTTGGTGGTGCTTTTACCATTTTAATGCTATTTTCCAAATCCCTGTAGAATTGTTTTGGGTTTTCTCTAAATAGTTTATTTTGATATCTTTCTTTTCTGTTTTCTTCATATCGTCACAGTTTTTGTACTTCTGCTGCTACTTTCAATTTATTGTTGGGACATATATTTTTCAGGTCTTCTTCTGTTAAGGCAGCATACTTCAGCTTGATGTCTTGGATCTTCCTCAATAACTTTGATGATCTTAATCCTTTTAGATACATGTCGATCAGGGATACCTCCACATGCAATGATAGTATTTTCCTTTGATGCCCCTTTTCCAAAGAGGAACTGTTTTTTGTTCTCTTTTTCTTCTGGACCTGTACTTTAGTTTGTAGTATTTTTGCAGTAATAATTTTAGTGACACAATCTTATATTCTATTTATTTCGGTGATGTCAGTAAATGTTCCCTTTATATTCGATATGGCCTTGTTCATCTTAATTATCATACTTCTAACCTTAACTGTTAAATTTAACTTGGGTAATCTTTCCCTTGCTTGGAACCCAGCAAATTCATCTCTTTCCATGTGGACTAGGAGTTCGATTGGAATTCCTCCACCGCTGAGTCTTTCTCCTCTTCAGTTGATTCATTGACCCATCCTTTATTCAGCTCACTCTCCTGCAGTTCCAGATCTCTAAGCTCCATCTCTCCCTCAACTGCTCTTTCTTTTTTTGTGTATTCCTTTCTTCTGGTACTCTCACATAGGTCTTCATACAGCTTTGTACTTGGATCTAACTCCTCTTGAGTTAACAGATAGAAACATAAAAACATGACGGCAGAGAAAAACCATATGGCCTATCTATTTTGCACTTCCATATCATCTACTATAGTCCCTTTTTTTTCCTTGAGAGATCTTGTATGTTTGTCCCATGATTTCTTGAATTCAGATAGTATTCTCATCTCTAACTCTCTCCAGTGGGAGACTATTCCACACATCTACTACTCTTTCCATAAAGAAATATTTCCACATATTACTCCGGAGTCTCTCCCCTTTCACCCTTCTCCTATGTCCCTTCATTGCAGAGCTTACTTTCAATTGAAAGAGGCTCTCCTTCTGTGTATTTATGCCATAGAGTAGATCCCACCTTTCCTTTAGAGTATACATATTGAAATTTTTAAGTCTGTCCCCATATGGTTTATAACAAAGACCACTGACCATTTTGGTAGCCACTTTCTTCACTGACTCCATCCTGTTTATAGCCTTTTGAAGGTGTGGTCTCCAGAACTGCACACAGTACTCCAAATGAGGTCTCGCCAAAGACTTATACAGAGGAACTGTCAACTCTTTTTTTTCTGATGACCATTCTTCTCCCTATGCACCCAAACATCTTTCTGACTTTCGCTGTCACCTTTTCTACCTGTTTAGCCACTTTAAGATTGTCAGAAACAATCACGGCTAGGTCCCTCTCTTCTTTCATGGATAGAAGTATTTCACCTCTTGTACTGTATCCCTTGCTTGGATTTTTGCAGCCCAAATGCATTAAATCTCAGCTGCAAATTCTTGTCCATTCTTCAAGCTTAGCTAGATCCCTCCTCATGCTTGTTTACTCTATTGAATATTTTAGTTTCATCCACAAAGTGGCAAACCTTACCCGACAGCCCTTCCGCAAAAAAGAATTGGACCAAGGACAGATCCCTGCAGCACACTACTGGTAACATCTTTCTCCTCAGATTGAACTCCATTCATCTGTACACTTTGTTGTCTCCCACTCAACCAATTTCTAATCCAGTCAATCGCTTTAAGATCCATCTCTAGGATGCTCAATTTATTTATGTCACCTATGCGGAATAGTGTCAAAGGCTGTACTAAAGTCTAACTACACCACATCTAGAGCTCTCTCTCTCTATCTAACTCTTTGATCATCCAGTCAAAGACGTCAGTCAGATTTGTCTGACAGGACCTGCCTCAAGGAAACCCATGCTGCCTCAGATCCTGCAATTTACTCCAAAGACTTCACTATCCTCTGTTTTAGCAGCGTTTCCTGTAATTTACTCACCACAGATGTCAGACTAACTGGTCTGTAGTTCTCAACCTCATCTTTTCTTCAGATTTTGTGTAAAGGGACCACATGTACCTTTCTCCAATCCTCTCTGACCTCTCCTGACTCTAAAGAAGAAATGAAAAGCTCAGATAATGGTGCTGCTAGAACTTTCTCAAGTTCCTTCAGTACTCTTGAATGTATCCCCTCCGTCCCCTTCACTTTGTCTACTTTCAGTTTAGCTACTGTAGTTCCTCACAAACAGTTTTCTGAAAATCATTCCAGATCCCCTTCACTTCTTTCCTACTTATTGGTGTTTTCTGTGCTCAGGGCCCTTCATTTGTGAACACAGAAAAGAATAAAGCAGAATTGCTTAACAAATATTTTTCATCAGCTTCTACATTTCCTCCCCTTCACCCTTGAGTCTGACAATACCACTTTTATTTATTTATTTATTTATTTACATTCTCTTATATACCGCGCTATTCTGCATCAGTGCGGTTTACATTGAACAAACTGAAATTACATTGAACAGGGCATTATAACTTGGAGATAACTATTTTACAGGGAACATGTACTTTTGTACTTCCTCCTATTGCTAACATATCTGAAAAACGTCTTGTCCCCCCATTTTAGTGCATCAGCTTCATCTTTTTGTATCTTTCTTTCCTGACTACTTTCCTAGCTTCTCTAAGTGTTTCCAAATATTAATGCTTGTTTTCCTCTTTCTGTGATTTCTTGTATTTTGTGAAGGCCACCCTCTTTTACGCCCAGACCATAGACCTGATTCTGATCCCAAGGGCATGTCTAGCCCCCTTGGGATCAGAATCGGGTCTACCTTTTGTGCGCCCCACTTCTGATTGGCTACACAGGGGCTGCACAGCCTGAATGGAATAGGCCTTCACATGTCTTCTATTAAATCTCTGTCAACTTCTTTTCCCTGTGAAGATTTGTATATCACACCAATGCAAATGGATTTCCTGTTCCCTCCTTCTAGTTTAACCCACAGTGCCTCCTCGCTCCCTTTTAAGACCTGTAATTCTATAGCTTTAATATTATTTTTTACATATAGTGTCACTCCTCCCCTTTGTCCTACCCTGTCCTTCCTGAATAAAGTATAGCCTGGTTCAATTACATCCCAGTCATGGTTGTCCGTGAACAACGTTTCCGTAACTGCCCCTAAATCCAAGTCAGCCTCTTCCATTAAAGGATCAACATCTGGGATCTTATTTCCCATACTATGAGAATTTATGCACACCGCTCCCTAGATGTTGCCTCTTTTACCCATTTCTACAGAGGTATTTAATGTTTTACTTACCTGAGGGCTTTTACTTACCTGGGAGCTTTCTTCACCCATCATCAACAAATCTAGTTTAAAGCCCTCTTCAGTAGGTAAGCTAATCTGCTACTGTAGATGCTTTGACCCTTCTTGGATAGGCAGATGCCATCTCTGCTCTGCAGCCCTTGTAAAATCATCCATGGTCCAGGAAATCAAAACGCTCTCGATGACACCATCAATGCAGCCATTCATTCATCTTCAGGATGTGCGTTTTTCTGCCTCAGCCTTTACCCTTAACAGAGAGGATTGAAGAGAGCACCACCTGCGCACTAAATTCAAATAAATGAATGAACAAATAAATAACTGTATGCACTGCTAAAGTGTATAAACACTTCTTGGGCTATTGAAACTTAATGACATGCCATAGCACTAACTAACCTGAACTTGTATAAATTTGCAAAGGACCATCAGTGGTCTGCATGTTAGGATCTTGGGATCTTTTTATGTTTTGTGAACCTCCTTGAATGCATTCTAGCATATGGTGGCATAAAACATAAATAAGCAGTGCAGTCACTGTAATTTCAAAACTGTATATGCTCACCAAAATCAGTCATCAGTCCCAACTTTGCAATTTTGATTTTTTAAAACAGCTCTACATATGCTGATACTTGTGACATTCCAGCAAAATTTACATAAGCTCACGCTTTTCTTGCTCACAGAGGATGTTGCTTCTGACAGATACACTGCCACTTGCCCACCAAAGTTTGCCACTTTTCTGGACAACCTGATGCCTTCGTTTTGAATCTTCTGTGTTTGGGGCTGGCAAATGACACTACTTCTTCTAATGGGTGAGCAAAGCAAAACTGCAACTGTGACAAAAACATTTCAGTGAAAACAGCAGGGTGTATTTGTTGAGATGGACGGTGTATTGGTCCTATAAGAATGTTTCCTTCTATGTGGGAGTAGTTCATTGGTTTAAGAGTCACATGGTATGAATCAAGTGCAGGAGTAGCCTAGTGGTTAGAGCAACTGCCTAGTACCTAGAAAATCAAGATCAAATAACTGAATTCAAAAAAGCATGGGACCAACACAGAGGATCTCTAAAGATAAAAAGTGGACTGTTGTACATGTTGATATGGAAGGACAGACTAGATAGGCCATGTGGTCTTTTTCTGTCATCATGTTTCTATGTTTCTATGTTCAATTCCCACTGGCACGCCTTGTGACCTTGGGCAAGTGACTTTACCCTCCATTGTCTTAGAAGAAAAGGCCTGGCAATCTACTTCCAATGAAAGATTGCCAAGAAAACCCAGAGGCAGCTGGGTTGCCAGGAGTCAGCACTGACTTGATTGCACTAAAAAAAAAAAAAAAGTATTAACTGAAGCAGGAAGTTGCTACCCAGTGGAATTAAGCCTTTAGAGATAAATCCAGAATAATAAAAATCAGAGGCCAAATGCACCCGAGATAGAAGTAAAATATAGAAACATAGAAACATGACGACAGAAAAAGACCACATGGCCTATCTAGTCTGTCCTTCCATATCAACAACTACAACAGTCCCCTTTTTACCTTTAGAGATCCTCTGTGTTTGTCCCATGCTTTTTTGAATTCAGTTACTGTCCTCATCTCTACCACGTCCACTGGGAGACTATTCAACGGATCCACTAATCTTTCCGTAAAGAAATATTTCCGCATATCACTCCTGAATATATCTCCCTTCACCCTCATCCCATGTCCCCTCATAGTAGAACTTGCTTTCAATTGAAAGAGGCTCTCTCCCTGAACATTTATGCCACGGAGGTATTTAAACATCGCAATCATATCACCTCTATCCCGCCTTTCCTCTAAGGTGTACATATTAAGATCCTTCAGTCTCTCCTCATGTGCTTTATAATGAAGACCACTAATCATTTTAGTAGCCACCCTCTGCACCGACTCCATCCTGTTCACATCCTTTTGAAGGTGCATTCTCCAGAATTGCACACTATACTCCAAATGAGGACGCACCAAAGACTTATACAGAGGCATTATCACCTCCTTTTTTCTGCTAGCCATTCCTCTCCGTATGCACCCAAGCATCCTTCTAGGTTTTGGCGTTGCCTTTTCTACCTGTTTAGCTACTTTAAGATCAGACACAAACACGCCTAGGTCCTGCTCTTCTTTAGTGGACAAAAGTACTTCACCCCCTATACTATATTGCTCCCTTGGATTGTTGCAGCCCAAATGCATGACCTTAAATTTTTTAACATTAAATCCCAGCTGCCAAATTCTAGACCATTATTCAAGCTTAGCTATATCCCTCCTCATGTTATCTGCACCTTCCTGAGTGTCTACTCTATTGCAGATTTTGGTATCATCTACAAAGAGGCAAACCTTACCCGACAGCCCTTCCGCTATATCACTAACAAAGAAATCGGACCAAGGACAGATCCCTGGAGCACACCACTGATAACATCCTTCTCCTCAGAATGAGCTCCATTTACTTGTACTCTTTTTCGCCTCCCACCCAACCAATTTCTAACCCAAGCAGTAACTTTAGGGTCCATCCCTAGGGTGCTCAGTTTGTTTATAAGTCACCTGTGAGGAACAGTGTCAAAGGCTTTACTGAAATCTAAATATACCACATCTAGGGCTCTCCCTCGGTCCAACTCCCTGGTCACCCAGTCAAAGAAATCAATCAGATTTGTCTGACAAGACCTGCCTCTAGTGAATCCATGCTGCCTCGGATCCTGTAATCTGATGGACTCCAGAAACCTCACTATTTTCTCTTTCAGCAGCGTTTCCAAAAATTTACTCACCACTGAAGTTAAACTAACCGGCCTCAATCACATCCTTACTTCCGCTTTTGTGTAAAGGCACCACATGAGCCTCTCTCCAGTCCTTTGGCACCACTCCCAACTCCAACGAGGCATTGAAAAAGTCAGTCAGTGGAGCTGCTAGAATGTCCCCAAGTTCCCTCAGTATTCTAGGGTGTATCCCCATCTGGTCCCATCGCTTTGTCTACTTTAAGTTGAGCTAGTTTCTCATGAACACAGTCTTCTGAAAATTGTTCAAGATGTCCCTCACTTCTGTTCCTGTTTGTGGGTGTTTTCTGAGGTCCTGCTCCTGGTTCTTCATCTGTGAACACAGAACAGAAATATTTGTTAAGCAATTCCGCTTTATCCTTATCAGCTTCTACATATTCCTCCCCTGCACGCTTGAGTCTGATAATACCACTTTTGCCCTTCCTCTTCTCACTAATATATCTGAAAAATGTCTTATCCCCCCATTTTATTGCATTGGCTATTTCCTCCTCATTTTGAATCTTTGCCTTCCTGACTACTTTGCTAGCTTCTCTAAGGTTTTCCAAATACAGATGCCTGTCTTCCTCTCTCTGTGATCTCTTGTATTTCATAAAGGCCTCCCTCTTTTTCTTCACTTTTTCAGCTACTTCTTTCGAAAACCATAGCGGTCTCCTTTTCCTTTTACCTTTATTTACCATTTTAACCAAAATGTTGGTTGCCCTTAAAATATCCCCTTTCAGTTTTGCCCACTGTTTTTCTACATCCCCCAGCTGTTCCCATCCAACTAACGACTCCCTGAGGTATTGGCCCATCTTGGCAAAGTTAGTCTTCCCATTGTCTAAGATCCTCACCTTTGAATGGATTCTAACAGCCCTAGCCTTAATACTGAACCACACCATCTGGTGATCACTGGATGCAAAATGATCTCCTACTACAACATCAGAAACACTTTCACCATTGGTAAGCACCAAGTCCAGTATGGCCCCTTCACGTGTGGGGTCTGTTACCAATTGCCTGAATAGTTCTCCCTGTAGAGAATCCAGGATCTTCTTACTTCTAGATGATACTGCAGCATGAATGTGCCAATCAACATCTGGCATATTGAAATCTCCTATCAGTAGCACTTCCCCTTTCCTAGCAATGCTGTGTATGTCTTCAATTAACTCTCTGTCCACCTCTTCCTCTTGTGAGGGAGGTCTGTATATCACACCAATGCAAATAGATTTCTCTTTCCCTCTTTCTAGTTTAACCCACAATGCCTCCTCTCTCCCTTTTAAGCTCTGTAATTCCAAAGCTTTAATAGTAGTTTTTACATATAGTGCCACTCCTCCTCCCCTTCTTCCTACCCTGTCCTTTCTGAATAAAGTATAGCCAGGTATAGTTACATCCCAATCATGGTTTTCTGTGAACCATGTTTCTGTAACTGCCACTAAATCCAAGTCAGCCACTCCCACCAAAGCTTCAACATCAGGGATCTATTTCCCATGCTACGGACATTTATACACACTGCTTTCCATATGTTACCCCTGTTACCCATTTCCATAAAGGTATTTAATGTATCACCTACCTGGGGGCTTTAACCTACCTGGGGGCTTTCTTCACCCATCCCCAATGAATCTTGTTTAAAGCCCTCTTCATTAGATTAGCCAGTCTACTACCGAAGACGCGTTGACCTTTCTTGGACAGATGGATGCCATCTCTGCTCTGCAACCCTTGGAACAGCATCCCATAGTCTAGGAAACCAAAACGCTCTTGATGACACCATCCACGCAGCCATGCATTCATCTCGAGGATGCGAGCCTCTCTGCCTTGGCCTTTACCCTCAACAGGGAGGATTGAAGAGAACACCACCTGTGCACCTAACTGCTTCACCCTCTATACCAGAGCCATGAAGTCACTTTTGATACATTCCGAGGTATACCTGGCAGTATCATTTGTTCCAACATGGATTAGCAACATTGGGTAAAAGTCAGTGGGCTTAATGACTCTCGGCAAACTCTCTTTAACATCTTGGATTTTGGCACCAGGCAGACAGCATACCTCTCTGGACATCAAGTCTGGTCGGCAGATGGACCCCCCAGCACCCCTCAGAAGAAAGTCTCCAACCACCACTACCCTTAGTTTCCTTGTGGTCACTGATTCTGCAACTTTGGGGAACTTGAGCTCTGGTTCTTCCCTTTCCAGGGATGCTTTGACCTCCTCCACTTCCAGGGCTGCATAATGGTTCTTCAATTCAAGGGCTGAAGAAGTTGGATTGGTGATTTTGCAGGCCCTGTTGACTTGTGTCCAACCATCGACATTCTGTTGGCACCCATCTTCTCCTCTGATGGAGAGCTTGGTTGCTGCAAGAAGCATCTCATCAATGTACTTCTCACTGTCTTGAATGCTCCTCAGCCTCGCCACCTCCTTTCTGAGTTCCTCCACTTGTTTCCTCAGAGCTTCAGCATGCAGGCACCCTGCACATGGAACCGGTCCTTCAACTGGCATTAGGACCTCTGTCTGGACCGAGGCAGAAGCTGTAACGGGGGCAACAGCTTTAGCGATACGATTTTTCCCAGCCATTGTTCTGTTCGTGAAGCTTAGGTATCTGTTAAAGCAAAAGAGAGAGATCTACCAAGTACCAACCATTTCCCAGCTGTCCTTTCAGAGAAAAAGCAGCTAAATCTCTTTAATTATATTCAAAATGTGCTAGTCCAATTCTCTGTGCTTTGTTAAATGGGGAGGTGCCCTATAAAGCAAGACTGCTCACTAGGGGTGGGTGGGAGTCGGGGTGGGTAGGGAGGGTTCTAACACCTGATTAGGTGTTAGCAGTTCCCAAAGCTGAGGAGGTTACTAGAGTTCAACAACCTACTCTAGTCAAGGAAATTTCCAATAAAGCACCAAAAAGAAAGTAACCTTGCTTTAAAAATATACAAAAACCCTTTTAAGAGCTCCCAGTCAGAGAGCTAGCAATTTACTAAAATAAACCCTCAAATCCGTACTGTTGGTTGATCTGTAGAGCCCCTGTTAGGAAAGCCTCAACAGGGCAGAGCACTGGAGCCTTTTATGCAGGCCTTAGCTGATCTCAGGTAATCAGGCCCACTAACTCCTGATTAGGTGTTAGCAGTTCCCAAAGCTGAGGAGGTTACTAGAGTTCAACAACCTACTCTGCTCAAGGAAAGTTCCACTAAAGCACCAAAAAGAAAGTAACCTTGCTTTAAAAATATACAAAAACCCTTTTAAGAGCTCCCAGTCAGAGAGCTAGCAATTTAATAAAATAAACCTTCAAATCCTTACTGTTGGTTGATCTGTAGAGCCCCTGTTAGGAAAGCCTCAACAGAGCAGGGCACTGGAGCCTTTTATGCAGGCCTCAGCTGCTCTCAGGTAATCAGGCCCACTAACTCCTGATTAGGTGTTAGCAGTTCCCAAAGCTGGAAACTGGAAAAATGGACAATTTACCTCACTTTAATCCACTGGAAATCTACAGTATGTCATACCTGTGTGAGTTCTAGCAACCTTTTGATCAGACGTTTCAATAGCAAGGATGGTTCGAGACTGAGTTAAGTCTTTAGGCTGCTTAAACTGTTCTCCAGTAGCCTTTGCTCTCTGCAGGTTCAAGGGTTGTTATCCATGAGAGAAGCACATTTTCAAGAGCTTACTGGTGAGGAGCACTGCAATCTCACCCTGCTCCTGCCAACCCTGTCTTAAGATTCATAGTATGTTTTTGTATGCTCAGCTTAAACAGACCTCAAATAGTAGCTATGGCCTTTGAACATTCATGAAAGCCAAAAGGCAGTAAGTCTTCATGTAAATCACTTCTTACATTTGTTTAGCAGCAAACAAAATCTGAGTTGTTACTAGTCTCAGCTTGAAAGGGCTGGTCACACAGAAAGTAAAGGTACAAGAATCTTCTAGCACCAGGATTCTCAACCCAGTCCTTGGGACACACCTAGCCAGTCTGCTTTTCAGGATATCCACAATGGCTATGCATGACAGAGATTTGCATACAATGGAGACCGCATATGCAAATCTATCTCATGCGTATTCATTGTGCATCTCCTGAAAAGCAGACTGGATAGGTATATCCTGAGAAATGGATTGAGAACCATGTTCTAGTGTTAAGCACGGGCCATATTTTCCCAAACTGAGGTGTCATGGCAGAACACCACCACCATCCTATCTCTGCATGGGTAGCCCTGAAGTACTGTAAAACAGCATGCATGGCAAAGGGCCTCTGAACACAGGACTGTCATGTCCCGCCTCCCTCTGGGAGGAAGTTTGCATTGGAGGGAGAAGCACCCAGCAGAGCCTGAATATATGTTAGTACTCAGAGGTCCTATACTGTGCATGCAACTTTATAGTGCTTCAGGGTGAGGTAGATTTGCAACGGCAACAATGGAGGAGGGGAGAAAGCAGACCCTGCAAGCCCCCAGCTGGCTAAAGGACAACAACCTTCAAATCAACTGCAACAAAACAGAGGCACTCTATATAACGAAAGCCAACACCATCACCCCTCTTCCCTCAATAACATTGAACAACATGGAAATTAAAGTTAAGACCAAAGTAAGGTACCTGGGAGTCACTCTTGATCAACACCTCAATTTTCAAGCCCACATCAACAAAACTGTTTGCACCATATATTACAAAACAAAAACACTTCAACGCCGCCAACCACACCTGGAGCCAATGGACTTTTGTATTGTGCTACAAGCCTCTATCATACCCTACATGGATTACTGTAACGCTCTCTATCAAGGCCTACCAAAATCCACGCTTCTACCCCTTTAAACGGCTCTTCACTCAACAGCAAGGGCCCTGCTAGCAGCAGCAAACATGACCACATCACGCCTATACTAAAGCAGCTCCACTGACTCCCACTACGGAGCCAAATAAAATTCAAAACTATAATGCTCACCCACAAAGCAATCCACTCCGACCTCTCTGCACACCTCCACTCACTACTTCAAACCTCTCAGTCACACAGGACTAGACGGACCTCAACGAGGAACACACTCACCATCCCACACATCAGAACCAAATCCAACCAACAAGCTACTGGACACTCTACCGGACCAGTTAGGGAACATCATGGACCTCAAATGCTTCAGAAAACACCTAAAAACACACCTATTTACAGAGCATTTCAACCCTATCACATAGCCCCCACAGTGGGAACAGTACCAAATGTCTATCACGAGCACTGTACATAGTTATAATTGTATATAGCAATTGTATGAAATCAAAAACCTAGCATTTTCATGATGTATATAGTTTGGGACACCGTTATAGTGTATTATCAAATTTGTTCCCTGTGAAAGGCGGTATATAAATTTAGCTAAATAATAAAATTTATTTATTTATAAACTTTTATATACCGCCACTTTCGGAGATCAGTGGAAGTTTACAATGAACAGATAAATAAATAAACATGCTTAGACCCTTAACTTGTATTGCACTGGTCTTATTTTATTTATTTATTTAGCATCTTTTATATACTGCTTTTCAGTTTTATCAAAGCGGTTTACAATGAAACATAATGAAGGTTTACATAGAACAGTACAATAGCAACTATTTACATTGAACAATTAACAGTCAGAACTATTTACATTAATCAATCAAGCAAAACATCTCTGAAAAGTCTCCTACAAAGGATCCTGTGAGCAAAATTGCTCCCTATGTGAACCGCATTACATACAATGGCATGCATTTACCCTCTGTAGCCAGAGCATTGTCCCAGGCTCAGTAGAGGTGTTGTCCCCGAGGTATTTTTCTCCTTATATTTAACCAATTCTGCTCATGGGAGCCTTCGTAGGAGATTTTTCAAGGATTTGTTTTTGTTTGATTGCTTGTATTTATTTCTTTAACAGTTTTTCTATGCCGCCTTTGTCCAAGGCAGTTTACAATGAACAACATAATAATTGCATAGTGTGATGCAGTGGGGGCTGATGAGAGCCCTGATAGAAGAAGAAAACCTGTTTGTCAGCAGGGAAAAGATGTGAACAGAGTGCAATGTTCACTGGGACCAGCTAGAGGGAGCAGGAGTGCAGTCAGGAAGACTGAAGGGCCACGCCTAGCTGGTCAGGAGCACATGACAAACATTTCACAAGCCTCAAAGAGAGGAGTCCTTTATAAGGAAGCACTGCCTCAAGTTAAACAGAAAGAGACACAGACACAGAGACAGACACCGAAAGAGCGAGGACTGGGGCAGAAAGAGACACAGACACGGAAGGAGGAACAGAAAGAGAAAGCTGTTTGCTCGCAGAGGAGAAAGACTTATATGGATTGCAGCAAGAAGCAAGGAGGAATCAGCCGGTAAGGAAAACCAAGGCTGAGCAAGGAAGCCAGGATTTGGGCTATTGCAAGAGCAGGCATTTACCAGCAGAGCTGTTCCCACGGGTGAGAGAGGAACCAAACTTTCAGAGGAAAGCTTGGCACAAAGCTTCTGAAGGGAGGAAGCCGGCCCAAGGAGAAAACCTTTCCTCATCGTGCTGCTGCAATAAGAGGTATGAGAATTATATTCCTACAAAGAAACCTTTGCCCTATAAAAGTTCTTGTGAAGGAAGTGTGGAATCTCTAAGAAGAGAAAGCCCAGTTAATACTAAGGGGACATGTGGCCAGCACTCCAGGCTAGGCCTGAGGCACTGGAAAGTATTAAGGAAAATATATAAAGCTCCAGAATACAATATTCCAGAGACTGTTAACACAGAATTAGACATACCAATTCCTGAGCTGATGCAAGTGGAACTGGTGGAACAGTTGCCAGGCCCAGAGGAGATGGATTGCTCTCTCTGCATTTCCCATAGCACAGTCTTTGGAGGACGTATGAATGGCTTGTGGTATCTGCAGAATGTCTATTATGTGCTGAGCAGAAGAATTGTACAAATTTGCTTTAAACTGGAAGCTATGTTTGTGCCCTGCTACTACTGTGAAGTTAACAGTTTCCTTAAACCTTGTATTTTCTTTTGTGCCTGAAGTTAAGGACATTATTTTCAGTTGTGACCAATTTATGACCCCATGCGTAAAGGGAATAAAAGCCTTTTTCATCCCTACCACTCTGCTTTAATTGATTGCTTTAAAGGATTGGAGTTTAAAACCTCTAGACCAAGTTTCCTTGGTTCTTAAAAAGGACTCTCCTATCTAATAATAATCATTTTTATGCCACTGTGTGACAATAGGAATTGTTTTACATTAAACAGGGGAAGCTAACTTGGAGATAAATACGGGGTTAACCATAGGAAAGGAATGAACTATGTCCATGGGGAAGGAACGTCCATAAACGGGGAAGGTAGAATGCAGGAATGATCTGAGCAGTCAAATGGTGTAGGATGTATTAGATCTCATTATGTCATGTCATTGAGTCCATAGTATTCTCTGAAGAGATGTGTTTTGAGTAACTTTGGATTGTTAGAATCGGTTGGGAATCTTTTTTTTTTTTTTTTGCAATTTTGGTTTCCCTCTTCTTTTCAAAGTTCTCTTGTTTTCTTTCTACACTACATAAAAGAGAAAGGGCCTACACATCAGAAATGCAAATTTAAATGACCATGCTGAGATAAGGCAATACCATTTCTGATTTAAAGAGTTGATTTGAATCCAGTGGAGAAGTAGCCTATTGGTTAGAGCAGTGGGTCGGTCAGCAATGTGAGCTGAATTTGAATCCCATTGGCACTGCTTGGGCCAGTAACTTCACCTTCCCTTTTCTCAGATACAAACTTAGCTTGTGAGCCGCCTGGGGACAGGAACATACTGACTATGCCAATCTACCTCCGGTTGCACTTTGCCAAGAAAGCCCAGTGGTGGGTCAGCATTGACTCAATGGTATATACATAGAAACATGATGACAGAAAAAGATCACATGGCCTATCTAGTCTGTCCTTCCATATCAACAACTACAACAGTCCACTTTTTACCTTTAGAGATCCTCTGTGTTGGTCCCATGCTTTTTTGAATTCAGTTACTGTCCTCATCTCTACCACCTCCACTGGGAGACTATTCCACGGATCCACTACTCTTTCCATAAAGAAATATTTCCGCATATCACTCCTGAATCTATCTCCCTTCACCCTCATCCCATGTCCCCTCGTAGCAGAACTTGCTTTCAATTGAAAGAGGCTCTCTCCCTGAACATTTATGCCACGGAGGTATTTAAACATCTCAATCATATCACCTCTATCCCGCCTTTCCTCTAAGGTGTACATAATAAGATCCTTAAGTCTGTCCTCATATGCTTTAAAATAAAGCCCACTAATCATTTTAGTAGCCACCCTCTGCACCGACTCCATCCTGTTCACATCCTTTTGAAGGTGCGGTCTCCAGAATTGCACACTATACTCCAAATGAGGTCGCACCAAAGACTTATACAGAGGCATTATCACCTCCTTTTTTCTGCTAGACATTCCTCTCCGTATGCACCCAAGCATCCTTCTAGCTTTTGCCGTCGCCTTTTCTACCTGTTTAGCTACTTTAAGATCATCAGACACAACCACGCCTAGGTCCCGCTCTTCTTTAGTGGACAAAAGTACTTCACCTCCTATACTGTATTGCTCCCTTGGATTGCTGCAGCCCAAATACATGACCTTACTTTTTTTAACATTAAATCCCAGCTGCCAAATTCTAGACCATTCTTCAAGCTTAGCTAGATCCCTCCTCATGTTATCTACACCTTCCTGGGTGTCTACTCTATTGCAGATTTTGGTATCATCTGCAAAGAGGCAAACCTTACCCGACAGCCCTTCCGCTATATCACTAACAAAGATGTTAACAAGAATCGGACCAAGGACAGATCCCTGGGGCACACCACTGGTAGCATCCTTCTCCTCAGAGTGAGCTCCATTTACTTGTACTCTTTGTCGCCTCCCACCCAACCAATTTCTAACCCATGCAGTAACTTTAGGGTCCATCCCTAGGGTGCTCAGTTTGTTTATAAGTCGCCTGTGAGGAACAGTGTCAAAGGCTTTACTGAAATCTAAATACACCACATCTAGAGCTCTCCCTCGGTCCAACTCCCTGGTCACCCAGTCTAAGAAATCAATCAAATTTGTCTGACAAGACCTGCCTCTGATGAATCCATGCTGCCTCGGATCCTGTAATCTGCTGGACTCCAGAAACCTCACTATTTTCTCTTTCAGCAGCGTTTCCAATAATTTACTCACCACCGAAGTTAAACTAAGCGGCCTGTAGTTTTCAACCACATCCTTACTTCCGCTTTTGTGTAAAGGCACCACATGAGCCTCTCTCCAGTCCTTTGGCACCACTCCCGACTCCAACGAGGCATTGAAAAGGTCAGTCAGTGGAGTTGCTAGAACGTCCCCAAGTTCCCTCAGTATTCTAGGATGTATCCCATGCGGTCCCATTGCTTTGTCTACTTTAAGTTGAGCTAGTTTCTCACGAACACAGTCTTCTGAAAATTGTTCAAGATGTCCCTCGCTTCTGTTCCTATTTGTGGGTGTTTTCTGAAGTCCTGCTCCTGGTTCTTCATCTGTGAACACAGAACAAAAATATTTGTTATGCAATTCCGCTTTATCCTTATCAGCTTCTACATATTCCCTGCCTGCACCCTTGAGTCTGACAATACCACTTTTGCCCTTCCTCTTCTCACTAATATATCTGAAAAATGTCTTATCCCCCCATTTTATTGCATTGGCTATTTCCTCCACCTTTTGAATCTTTGCCTTCTTGACTACTTTGCTAGCTTCTCTAAGATTTTCCAAATACAGATGCCTGTCTTCCTCTCTCTGTGATCTCTTGTATTTCATGAAGGCCTCCCTCTTTTTCTTCACTTTTTCAGCTACTTCCTTCAAAAACCATTGCGGTCTCCTGTTCCTTTTGCCTTTATTTACCATTTTAACAAAAAGGTTGGTTGCCTTTAAAATACCCCCTTTCAGTTTTGCCCACTGTTTTTCTACATCCCCCAGCTGTTCCCATCCCACTAACGACTCCGAGGTATTGGCCCATCTTCGCAAAGTTAGTCTTCCTAAAGTCTAAGATCCTCACCTTGGAATGGATTCTAACAGCCCTAATCCTAATACTGAACCACACCATCTGGTGATCACTGGATGCAAAATGATCTCCCACTACAACATCAGAAACACTTTCACCATTGGTAAGCACCAAGTCCAGTATGGCCCCTTCACGTGTGGGGTCTGTTACCAATTGCCTGAATAGTTCTCCCTGTAGAGAATCCAGGATCTCCTTACTTCTAGATGATATTGCAGCAGGAATGTGCCAATCAACATCTGGCATATTGAAATCTCCTATCAGTAGCACTTCCCCTTTCCTAGCAATGCTGCGTATGTCTTCAATTAACTCTCTGTCCACCTCTTCCTCTTGTGAGGGAGGTCTGTATATCACACCAATGCAAATAGATTTCTCTTTCCATCTTTCTAGTTTAACCCACAATGCCTCCTCTCTCCCTTTTAAGCTCTGTAATTCTAAAGCTTTAATAGTAGTTTTTACATACAGTGCCACTCCTCCTCCCCTTCTTCCTACCCTGTCCTTTCTGAATAAAGTATAGCCAGGTATAGTTACATCCCAATCATGGTTTCCTGTGAACCATGTTTCTGTAACTGCCACTAAATCCAAGTCAGCCACTCCCACCAAAGCTTCAACATCAGGGATCTTATTTCCCATGCTACGGGCATTTATACTTTCACAGCCCACCTTGAACTACTACTGGAAAGCTAAATATCATTAAATAAACAGTTTAAAAACCTTTTTGGGATGCTATCATTATCTAAAAACTCTAAGGCCTTGAGATAGGATCTGTAAATATGTTTTAGGCTTAGGAGTTTATATCATGGCATCAGATGCAGGATGGATTTGTGGTTCCGCTTTGTATTTTTCTTGTCATATCCCAAGGGCAACCCTCCATTACCAGCTGTAGTTCTTACCACTTCATTGGTAGGATTGTTTACTTTGTTTGGGGTAATTATTTTATTTCAATTGACACATGCATTTTATGTGATCTCCAAGTCAAACTGCAGCCATATTAGCTAGAGATTTAAAACAAAGTGTCTTCCAGCACAGTCAATATTTTTATTCAGCCTTCACTGCATTCGATCTGCAAATGAATGACTTCCTTAAGAAGACCTGGATCTGAATTTTAATTTGGTGCCAACTGATTGCATGGCAGGATGTGGTTTCGAAATTAGTTCTCACTGTGCAAATTTCCCCACTTTGTAATCTTTCTTTCTAATTTCTATATTGATTTAAATTTAATTGTTATTCTGGAAATCACAGACTCTTTCCTGAGACCTTCTAATGACTTGTCCCTGCATGATGGATTGAATTATTAACTCTTTGTTGTTTTCAAGGTCAATTTTCTTTGCCTGGGCTATGCTGAAGCTGCTATATCACATCCTGTACTTTATTTTTTTTTTCAGTCAACGGTGAGCCAGGTGCAATAGGATATTCTTTTCCTCTGTTAAGCAATCCACCTTAGATGCCTATCGGAAGCAGCAAAAAAAGAAAATCAGCTTTAGATACAATTTTGGAAGTCTGTTTTATATAGTTTGGGTTTCTGGTGACTTCTTTGTGTTTTAGTTGTACTAAGGAGGTGCATTCATTAATGTGCATTTGGTTTGTTAGCATACCTTGAAAATGTAGACCAAATTAATTTACAAATTAAAGCAACGATCGATTAATGCATGTTAAAGATGTCTACTGCATGTTAAAAAATGTTATGAACCCGAAAGTTTGAAAGAAGGTGAGAAAATGTCTGAAAATCAGGAAAATTTTGAAAATGACCCTGTTTTTTCCATGCATAATACTAAGTTGTGCTTTTCTACCTGCATTTCTCCTCTCAACTTTCTGAGCTACTAAACAAGGTTCCCTTTACTAAAGGCCGCTAGTTAGTTAACGTACATTTTAGCATGTGGTAACTAGCAGCTGAGAACGCTAGCACGTATGCCAGTTCCCGGCCGATAAAATTCACATAAGTGACCATTGCATGCTAGGAGGAAAGTGGGTAGGTTAAGAGTGTGGTATGTGGATGTGGAGAGCACATTGTTGCTAGCACGAGGGCAATTGCCACATGTTCATCGGTAATGTGGCAATTAGCGTGAGTGCACATAATGATACCTTTATGGGTGACGTTAGTCCACCTGCATGAACCATGCCGTGCGTTCCGGTGCTGGTTCATGTGTTAACTGTCGGGAACATGCCGGACACAACCACCAACAGATTGCACATAACGGTCGCATTTACCATGCATTAGTTTTACCACTAATCATGTGGTAGATGCAACCCTTTAGTAAAAGGGTCCCTAAGTATTTATAGTTGGATAATTCAGATATTTAAGAGTATGATGTAACCAAAATATATGAAGATGAGCTAAAACGTGGCATTTTACAAATGACACCCAAGTGCAATCTAGGATGTCCAAGCCAGAATGTGTGACAAAAAGCAGGCACAATTTCACAAACATGGATGTGCCTAATATGGACATCTGAAGAGGCATCTACATAGCCATGCCTAGAACAGTACTCTAGATTGCGGCCCTCTTGGAATAACCTAATGGTTAAAGTAGTGGACTATGACCAGGAAGCCACAGCTCAAATCCCACGGTTGCCGTCATTGTGATTGTGCAGAGTATTAGGGATGCTGGAGTGCCATCTTCTCTACGCCATGTGGATGTTTTATGGCCAAAAGCCCCCACTTTTCTGGTGCCTATTTGTGCTTGAAGCAGGTATAACCTTAGACACAACTCCAGATGTCCGGGTTCTTGGGAAACGCTCCATCACGCCCACTGGACGGCCACAACCCGGCTTCTAAAATGCCTCTACAGACATCACATCCAAAGCACAAAGAGGGCTTCTAAAATAGCCCCATAATGTGTATTCTATGGACAGTGCTGCGAAATAGAGGTAGGAGAAAAGAATTAAGGAGACTGGGGATACATAGTAGCAGATTCTTGGGATCCAAAGAGAAGGAATGCAGAACAAATCTGCTCCAAAAATGCAGAATAAAATACAGAAGGCCTCACTGGGTGGGAGAAGGTCATTTTACACATTACTTGAAAACATTTTAATTGAATCTAAAAGTATAGAGACCAATATTCAAAAAATATAAAGAAGATATTATTATAGCAAGCTAAGTTACACCACTTTAAAAAGTAATGTGCATACATATTTTTCTGTTTGAAAATTACCCCATGCAGAGTGCATATACATTTACAACCTGTTATTTGGTACACCGCGGAAGAAAGGCCCGGCAATCTACTTCTGTATCTTGCCATGAAAACCCAATGGATAGTTACAACAAAACAAATTGTGCTATGGTGCTGGAAGATGAGACCCCCAGGTCGGAAGGCACTCAACTAGCTACTGGGGAAGAACTGAAGACTTTTCAGAGTAAAGCTAGCATTTATGATGTGGTTGGATCAAAGCCCTCGGGAAGTCTGACTGCTGATGTAGCTGCGCATGAAATGAGAGTCAGAAGCTGTAAAGATGTTTTACACATTGGAACATGGAACGTACGAAGCATGAACCAAGGGAAGTTGGAGGTGGTCAAGAATGAAATGGAACGTGTACAACTTGATCTGTTGGGTGTCAGCGAACTGAAATGGACTGGCATCGGGCACTTTGCATCAGATGATCACATGGTCTACTATGCTGGAAATGAAAGACAAAGAAGAAATGGTGTTACATTTATAATAAAGAAGAAACTTGCAAGAACTGTAATGAAATACAATGCAGTCAGCGAACGCTTAATCTCTATTCATCTACGAGGATTGCCTATCAACACAACTATAATTCAAGTATATGCCCCAACAACAGCTGCAGAAGAGAATGAAATTGAAGAGTTCTATGAACAAGTACAAGCTGAAATTGACAGAACATGCAAACAGGATATCCTGATAGTCATGGGTGACTGGAACGCAAACGTTGGCAACAAAGAAGAAGGCAAAGTAGTTGGAAAATATGGACTTGGCAACAGAAATGAAGCTGGAGAAAGGCTGATAGAATTCTGCAAGACCAATGATCTATTCATCTGAAACACCTTCTTCCAGCAACACAAGCGGCGACTGTACACATGGACTTCACCCAATGGATTGTATAAAAATCAAATTGACTACATCTGTGGAAGTCAATGATGGAAAAGCTCTGTAACGTCAACAAAGACAAAACCTGGAGCTGACTGTGGTACAGATCATCAACTACTAGTATGCAAACTCAAGCTAAAGTTGAAAAAGAGCAAACTACTCATGAATGCAGCAAAATATGACCTTGAGAATATACCACTGGAATTTAAAGACTGCCTGCAAAATCGATTTGCTGCTTTAGATACAAATGACAGAGCTCCGGAAGAGTTATGGAATGACATCAAGAACGTTGTGTTGGAAGAAAGCGAGAAGTCTCTACAAAAGGTGAAAAAGCAAAAATGGCCAAAATGGATGACGGAAGAACCTCTGAAAATTGCCCAGAAACGCAGAGAAGCTAAAGCCAGAGGAAAAAGAAAGACAATTGCAGAACTCAACAGAGATTTCCAACGTGCAGCAAGACAGGACAAGGAAAAGTACTACAACGATGCATGCAAGGAAATAGAAGCAGAAACTATTAGAGGAAGAACAAGATCAGCTTTCCTAAAGCTACGAGAGTTAAAGAAAAAGTTCCAGCCTCGAATTGGAATGTTACAAGATGCTCAAGGTTCTATGTTGAATGATGCTGAGAAGATCAAGAAAAGGTGGAAGGAATATACAGAGTTTTTATATGATAAAGATCAAGTGGACCAACAGCCGTTTCAACCTGTACCTTATGATCGGGAACCATTGGTGATGAAAGAAGAAGTTGAAGCAGCATTGAAAGCCTTATCAAAGAACAAAGCACCAGGCATTGATAGCATTCCCATAGAAGTATTGCAGCAATCTGATGCAGCTGTTACCATACTCACAAGGCTCTGCCAAGAAATATGGAAGACAACATCATGGCCAACTGACTGGAAAAGATCTGTGTTTATACCAATACTAAAGAAAGGTGATCCAACTGACTGTGGAAATTATCACACAATCGCTCTGATCCCACATGCCAGCAAGATTCTACTGAAGATTATTCAAAAGAGACTACAACCATACCTGGAACAAGAACTACATGAAGTGTAAGCAGGGTTCAGGAAAGGGTAAGGAACAAGAGACATCATTGCAGATGTGAGATGGATCCTTGAAAAGACTAAAGAATACCAAAAGGATATCTATTTGTGCTTTATCGACTATAGCAAGGCTTTTGACTGTGTAAACCATGAGAAACTCTGGACCACATTAAGAAGCATGGGTATACCAGAACACCTGATCGTTCTCTTGCGCAATCTGTTCATTGATCAAGAAGCAACAGTTTGAACGGAACAAGAAGAAACAGAATGGTTTAAAATAAGCAAAGGTGTAAGACAAGGCTGCATACTTTCCCCCTACCTGTTTAATTTATATGCAGAACAAATCATCAGAGAAGCAGGATTGTATGAAGACAACAGAGGTGTGAAGATTGGTGGAAGACTCATCAACAACCTTCGCTATGCTGATGATACCACATTACTGGCTGAAAGTGAAGATGATCTAAAACATTTGCTTCTCACAATCAAAGAACATAGTCTCAAAATGGGCCTGCACCTTAATGTAAAGAAGACAAAGATCATGACAACTGGCATAATCAACAGGTTCATCGTTGAAGGAAAAGAAATTGAAATTATGAACAACTTTAACCTACTTGGATCAACTATTAATAAAGAAGCAACAAGCAGTCAAGAAATCAGACGACGCATTGCTCTTGGCAGAATGGCTATGAAAGACCTAGATAAGATTCTCAAGAGCAGAGATGTCTCTCTCCATACAAAGATTCGACTTCTTCAAGCCATGGTATTTTCAATAACATCATATGGATGTGAAAGCTGGACAGTGAAAAAGACAGATAGGAAGAAAATTGATGCCTTTGAATTATGGTGCTGGCGGCGAATACTGTGTATACCATGGACTGCCCGAAGAACAAACCAGTCGGTACTAGAGGAGATCAAACCTAAGCTTTCTTTAGAAGCTCAGATGACAAGACTTCGACTTTCATACTTTGGACACATCATGCGAAGAGAGAAATCATTAGAGAAAGACATTATGCTTGGCAAGATAGAAGGTCAACGCAAAAGAGGAAGGCCAGCAATGAGATGGATTGATACAATAACAGCAGCTACGGGTACTAGTCTGTCAACAATGAGCTGCCTGACTGAAGACCGAACACAATTTAGGATAGCTATCCAGAGGGTCGCCATGAGTCGACTCCGACTCGACGGCACTTAACAGCAACAACACATTTGGTACACACATTCCTAATTTATCTTCCATGCATATACACATGTTTTATAAAGTATATAGTAAGTGCTAATTTCTCCCCAACCCCAACCTCTAGAATGCCTCTGCTCAGGTTGGATAAACTTATGTACATGTAGATGGTATACACATACTTTCACTGTCTACAATAGGAATATACAGGGTGGCCCAAATAAAGTGAGAACATCTCGTAAATTAAAAGCTTAAATAGTTTACTTATTTACCTTTTTTAGCTATATAACGTCTTTATTTCAACAATTTCGGGTCACCATCTTTTTTTTTTAATTTGTCAGTCATTTACATCTGTCTTTTTGAATTTTTAAATAACTTATATGCTACGAGATGTTCTCACTTTTTTGGGGCCACCCTCTATATGCATTTGATATAGTTTTTAATCCAAAAAGGACACTGAAAAATCCAAAATGTATTTTCCCTTAATTTCATCACAGGTTAGCCTCAAACCAGTAAAATTGTGAATAGAAAGCAGACATCTTAAAAGACAGGAGGTGCTCTCAGGTGAAGCTCATTACCCAAATCAGTCATACACCAAGGACCTGAGATTAATTAAGCTTCAGGTGAACAAGGTATATTAAACTTCTTAGGTACAGTTTTAGTGGTATAAATATCCATTGCACCATTTAGTACATATAGAACTTAAAGATCTAAACACAAACTTAAAACTAAGATGCAGACAGCAGTCCAGCAGCGGGATGTGGGCTTTCCAGTCTTTTGCATTGAGTGTCACATGTATGATTTTCTCCCAGCTGGTGAGAGGTCTTACGTGTGCACTAGGTGCAAGGAGCTCTCTGCTCTCAGGGAACGAGTCCGTTCTCTAGAGGCTAGAGTAGCAGACTTGGAAAACATAAGACAGACAGAGAGGTACATAGACGAGACCTACAGGGATATAGTCCTGAAGTCCCACCTCCAGTCTGGCAGCATCCCTGTTGCCATGGAGGAGAGAGGTCACGTGACAGGAGAGCATCACCCTGGTGTGGCAGGAAGTGATCCTGTAACTAGGACCTGTCCTCCAGGTGATGTAAACCCCTCTCGCACCGAGGAGGTTTCTCCAGGGCCAAGTGCCCATGCGGGAAGGGTTAGGACAGCAGTTATAGTTGGTGATTCGATCAATAGGCATGTAGATAGCTGGGTGGCTGGTGGACGTGAGGATCGCCTGGTAACATGCCTGCCTGGTGTGAAGGTAGCGGACCTCACACGCCACCTAGATAAGGTCTTAGATAGTGCTGGGGAGGAGTCTGCTGTCTTGGTACATGTTGGTACCAATGACATAGGAAAATGTGGTAGGGAGGTTCTGGAAGCTAAATTTAGGCTTTTAGGTAGGAAGTTGAAATCCAGAACTTCCAGGGTAGCGTTCTCCGAAATGCTTCCCGTTCCACGCGCAGGACCCAATAGGCAGGCAGAGCTCCGGAGTCTCAATGCGTGGATGAGACAATGGTGCAGAGATGAGGGGTTCGGATTTGTTAGGAACTGGGGAACATTCTGGGGAAAGGAGGGGCTCTTCCGAAGGGATGGGCTTCACCTTAACCGGGATGGAACCAGGCTGCTGGCATTAACCTTTAAAAAGGAGATAGAGCAGCTTTTAAACGAGATAATAGGGGAAAGCCGACAGTCGCCCAAGAGCGCATGGTTCGGAAGAATGTATCCTTGAAGGATACTACAAAAAGCAGAGAGGTTCCAAAAAAGAGTAAAGTAGCCCAAATGCCCTCGAGTATGGAGCAGACAGAACTTAAAGATCCCAAATTACCCATGTCTACCAATAGCCAAATTAATATGAATAAAATACAGTCTCTAAAATGCTTGTATGCAAATGCTAGAAGTCTACAAAACAAGATGGGAGAGTTAGAATATATAGCACTAAACGAGAGGTTAGATATGATTGGAATATCAGAGACATGGTGGAAGGAGGACAACCAGTGGGACACTGTGATACCTGGGTACAAACTATATCGAAATGATAGAGCTGATCAAATTGGTGGAGGGGTTGCGCTCTATGTTAGAGAGGGCATTGAGTCAGAAAGGATTAAAGTTTTGCAAGAAACAAAATTTGCTGTAGAATCTCTATGGATTGAAATTCCATGTAAAAAGGGGAAGGCGATGGCAGTGGGGGTGTACTATCGTCCGCCTGGCCAGAATGAACAAATGGATGATGAAATGCTCAAAGAAATCAAGGAAGCTAGCAAAAGTTACAGTGCAGTAATAATAATGGGTGATTTCAATTACCCCGGCATCGACTGGGTCAGTGTCACAACAGGACATGCTAGGGAGATAAAGTTCCTAGATGAAATAAATGACTGCTTCTTGGAGCAGCTGGTTCATGAACCGACCAGAGGGGAAGCAATATTAGACCTAGTCCTTAGTGGAACACCAGATGTAGTGCAAGAGATAAGTGTGTTGGGGCCACTTGGCAATAGTGATCATAGCATGATCGCCTTTGATTTAATTAGTGGAGGAGGGATAGTAAGGAAATCCACAGTACTACCCTTTAACTTTCGAAAGGGAGACTATGATAGAATGAGGAAAACAGTTAAGAAAAAACTAAAAGGAGCAGTTGCAAAGGTTAAAGACGTACATCAAGCTTGGGTGTTGTTGAAAAATACTATCTTGGAAGCCCAGACCAGCTGTATTCCACGCTTTAAGAAAAGTGGAAGGAAGTCCAAAAAATTGCCAGCATGGTTTAAAGCTGAGGTCAGAGAGGCTGTTGTTGCCAAAAAAGCATCTTTCAAGAAATGGAAAAAAGAGCCAAATGATGAAACCTGGAAACAGCACAAGCACTGGCAAGTCAAATGCAAGGCATTGATAAGGCAGGCAAAGAGAGAATTTGAGAAGAAGCTTGCTGCGGAAGCAAAAACGCGAAATAAAGACCTTTTCAAGTACATTCGTAGCAAAAAACCCGTGAGAGAGTCAGTTGGTCCATTAGATGATAAAGGGGTTAAAGGAGCACTAAGAGGCGACAAGGCGATAGCGGAGAGACTGAATGAATTCTTTGCTTCGGTCTTTACTGAGGAAGATGTAGGGATGTTACCCACGACTGAAGTGGTATTTAAAGGTGTGGAAGAATTGAAGGAAATATCGATACATCGGGAAGATGTCCTACAACTATTAGATAAACTGAAGAGTAGCAAATCACCTGGGCCGGATGGTATACATCCAAGGGTGTTGAAAGAACTGAAATTTGAGATTGCAGACCTGCTATCAGTAATCTGTGAACTATCATTAAAATCATCTCTAATACCTGAGGATTGGAGGATCGCCAATGTAACACCAATTTTTAAAAAGGGTTCGAGGGGGGGGGCGGAGCCTGATGTCCAGCGGGTAGGATGCTTTGCGTTGAAGCTCCCGAGAGGCCTACTTAGAATCCTGATTTAATACCTATACAAACTTACTATTTTGCTCCGAGCTGACCGGGGTACCTCGGGGGGGGGATGGCGGCCCATAAACCAGCGCGCTTGGACTTCGGGTCTCCTTCTTCTTCTCACGGAAAACGCTCCAAAACAGAGGTGTCCTCCCCCCAGAAGATGGTTCCATTTCGTGAAAACCCCGAAATGCACCTGGAGATTTTGGAGGAAATACGCGGTGTGAAGGAATTGGTGCAGTCCAATGGAGAAGCGCTTCGAGCCATGCGAGAAGACTTTGGAGTGCTCCAGGACCGACTTGAAAGTCTCTCATTGCGGCAGGACAATTTGGCGGGGGTCCTCGACTCGCACGCGGTGCGCTTGGGCAAACTGGACAAGGCTGAGCGCCAGATACAGAATCTTCAGAAGGAGTTAGAAGATAGCAATAATCGAGCCCGTCGCAACAATGTGAGGCTCCTCGGAATGCCGGAGGGGGTGGAAGCAGGAGATATAAGAGAATTCTTGCTCAAAACTCTTCCCTCCTTGCTGAAGATCACTTTTCATAGAGAACTGGAAATCGATCGAGCACACCGTGTTCCTGCCCACATGGCGCCCAACCGCACGACCCCCCGGCCTATTATCTTTAGCTTGCTACGATATCAACAAGTGGAACAAATTTTAAATGCTGCCCGAGCGAATCATCATTTGGAATTTGAAGGTCGTAAAGTCTCCTTCTTTCCTGATTTGGCAAAGCCTACCGTTGACCGTCGGAAGAAACTCCTTGCTCTTCGCCCTCGACTTCAACAGCTACAGGCTCGCTTTGGCCTGTTGTATCCAGCGAAGCTCCGAGTGACTCTCCACAACCAAACCAGGACTTTCGAAGATCCTGATCTACTATCAACATTTTTAGACTCCAAAGAAGCAGAGCAGATGCGCTAATCCCAAATCTTGGACTCTTATCTGTCGGCTCTGTCCGCCATTTTGAAGGGCCCGATGCGGCGGTCATAGCCAAGCACAGAGATTGCCTGGACTTTCTTTCTTTCTCTATATGACTTTTGTTTTTTGGTCTCCTATCCCTTCATGATGTGTGCCTCGGTCGGATTCGGAGCACGCACAGTCCTACAGGTTATGTGTTTTTTCAATTTCGGCCTTCTCTGGGGTTTCTCCCCGCAGACACATGGTCGCCAGTAATTTTGGGGTTTTGCTTCTCCTCTACCTTACTGCGGTTTTCTTTGTTAATGTGGGGCGCTTCATTGTATTATATTAGCTTATTTTTCTTATGTCATGTGTACAGCCAGATACAGTCAGTTTGAGGGACATAGTGAAATTATGTGTGCTATAACGCTCAGAATTTTTAACTTTTCTGAATGGCCTTATGTAAAATCTTATCAATCACCGTAAAAGGCATTAATGGTCCACTCAAAGGAAAGAAAATCCTTAGCTATCTTAGCCATGAGCATGTTGATTTAGTGTTTCCTCAGGTAACGCATTTAAACTTTGCTGAAACACTGAAACTCAATGCTAAGCCTTACATGGTAGCTGCCTATTCTCCCACCGTTTCCAAATGGTACGGGGTAGCCATACTGGTTAAGAAGTCTTTGCACGCTACTGTACTTGATATTAGCGTTGACAAAGAGGGTAGATGGGCCCGTGTACACCTTGAGGTTGGAGATAGTGAATTCACGTGTATTTGCATTATGCCCCGAATGTGGACAACCCTGCTTACTATGCAAGTATTGCGCAGTTGGCATTGGCCTCTGCCAATGCTCCATTAATACTTGGTGGCGATTTTACTCCAGTGTTCCCTCGATCTTTTCTTCTCAAATAAGGCGCTCGTTGGCTGGAAGATCCAGTACCGAGTAGACCTGTGTGGCTGGATATAGAAGCGGGCCTTTGCAAACCGATTCCTCTTACTTTTCTCCCTGGTATGACTCTCCCATCAGACTCCCACTATCCACCAATGCTTTTAGACACTTTAGGTGCCTTTAATACTCTTATGCAATCTTTTAGACTCCCGACTCTGGTCAGTACAACTTCAGCATCGCCTTCGGAGTACTAGGGTACTCCCGCCATCGGCATTCTCTGCATAAGGTTGATTGGAGACTTTCCGATCTATCGGTAGTTCACCGGGTGTAGCATCCAATCTTTACTAAACCTTATGTAATGCTATAACTAGAGATACCCCTATAGCGCAGAAAGTATGGGAGAGAGAATTGCATGTGACTTTGACCTCGGAGCAATGGAGCCTTATCTGGAGTAGAGGGACACGGGTTCCCGATCCGCCTCACTCACACAGACCCTCTTCTATCTAGCCCACCGGTGTTTTTACACTCCTCACAGATTAGACAAATGGAACACTACTCAGGGCAATGGTTGCTGGACATGTCCTGCGGCCATTGGTTCATTGCCTCATGTTATGCATGAATATCCCGCACTACAGTATTACTGGCGTCGGGTCTGGGGTCGTATTTAGTCTATCTCGCACTCTCAGGAGCCCCTTTCTTGGAGGATAGTGGGACTTCGCCCAGTTGCGGGGATCCCCTCTCTCCCCAAAAAATGGCTTATCTCCTTTCGAACTTTATGCTTGGCATTGCTATTTCCCTAATTAAGTAATACCGGAAATTTAGCTCCCAGCTGAGCTCCAATGAATGGTGGAATCATGCCTGTCTTTACAGTAAATATGTACAAATACCTCGTCTGTTCGCTTCCCCTGTTCAGACTCCTTCTCATTGGTCTCAATGGAAGATGCTCAATGACTATGTACATTTTGCTAAATGCTCTCATCTGACTGTCTAACTTTGTATATATCTCTGTCCCATGATCATGCTGTATCGTAGATGCTCTTTTGATCGTTTGATGTATAATCACTGTTAATTGGAAGTGCCCACATGCTGATCTAATCGGGTAGAGAAGAAGCATCGGGGTGGGGGGTAATTGGGTTTACTTTTCCTTATTGTATACTTGTTTTGTCTCCTTTGGTGTGTTGTTTCTTTTGTTTGTTGCAAAATGAAAATAAAAGCTTAAAAAAAAAAAAAAAAAGGGTTCGAGGGGTGATCCGGGAAACTACAGACCGGTGAGCCTGACATCAGTACCGGGAAAAATGGTAGAAACCATCATAAAGAATAAAATTACTCAGCATATAGATAGTCATGACCTAATGGGAGACAGCCAACATGGCTTTAGACAAGGAAGATCTTGTCTTACTAATCTGTTATGTTTTTTTGAAGGAGTGAATAAACAGGTGGACAAAGGTGAGTCGGTTGATATTGTGTATCTGGACTTTCAGAAAGCCTTTGACAAGGTCCCTCATGAGAGACTTTTGGCAAAACTAAAGAGTCATGGGATAGGAGGCAGTGTTCTACTGTGGATCAGGAACTGGTTAAAAGATAGAAAGCAGAGGGTAGGGCTAAATGGCCAATTTTCCCAATGGAGAAAGGTGAATAGTGGTGTACCCCAGGGATCTGTGCTGGGTCCGCTGCTTTTTGACATATTCATAAATGACCTGGAAAGTGGAATAACGAGTGAGGTTATCAAATTTGCTGATGACACAAAACTATTTAAAGTTGTTAAAAGCCAGGAGGATTGTGGAAAATTGCAAGAGGATCTTGATAAATTGGAAGACTGGGCATCAAAATGGCAGATGAAATTTAATGTGGAGAAGTGCAAGGTTATGCACCTAGGGAAGAACAACCCAAACTATGGTTACACGATGCAAGGTTCCACATTAGGAACCACCACCCAAGAAAAAGATTTAGGCGTCCTTGTGGATACCATGTTAAAACCCTCGGCCCAGTGTGCAGCGGCGGCCAAGAGAGCAAATAGAATGCTAGGTATGATAAGGAAAGGAATGGAAAATAAAACAAAAGATATTATAATGCCTCTATATCGTTCCATGGTGAGACCGCACCTTGAATATTGTGTGCAATTCTGGTCGCCATATCTTAAAAAGGATATAGCAATTTTAGAAAAGGTTCAGAGAAGAGCCACCAAAATGGTAAAGGGGATGGAAGGCTACTCCTATGAAGAAAGGCTAAAAAGGTTGGGGCTCTTTAACCTGGAAAAGAGACGGCTGAGGGGAGATATGATAGAAGTCTATAAATTAATGAACGGAGTGGAACGGGTAAACGTAGATCGATTGTTTACCTTATCAGAATATAGAAAGACTAGGGGACATGCAATGAAGCTACAGGGTAAACTATTTAAGACTAATAAAAGAAAATATTTTTTCACTCAACGTGTAATCAAACTTTGGAATTTGTTACCGGAGGATGTAGTAAAGGCTGTTAGTGTAGCTGGGTTTAAAAAAGGTTTGGACAAGTTCCTGGAGGAAAGGTCCATAAACCATTATTAAGAAGGGACCCAGGATATCAATGCTTGAACCAATACAAGCATTGTGGAACCTTTGTCCCTTGGGGAAACTGCTAGGTACGTATGACCTAGATTGGCCACTGTTGGAAACAGAATACTGGGCTTGATGGACCTTGGTCTGACCCAGTATGGCATATCTTATGTTCTTATGTTCTTATGTTATCTTGCAGAAGAACCATCACGCCTCCACAGTGAGCTGGCTCTAGCCAGCCTGCTCTTAACTCTGCTGATGATTTTTCTTCCTGTTCCCTGATTGGCCCAAAGTTTGTCTTGCATTGGAGCTCTATGGAAAATTCAAACTGGAATTTTTGTTTGTGAATCTATTGACTCTTGCTGTTGAGATTTGCTCCAAAGATTTTTTTCGATCTTCTTGTGCCAGAAATTCTATGAATCCATGTCTAAGTACTCAATCTAGATCCTGGTTGTCCAATTAATGATAATCAAGCAGGATCTGGTTTAGTCTTGGAAAATGTCTCAGAGTATACTTGGACATGGTTCCACAGAATTTCTGGCACAAGAATATTACAAAAGAAAAATCTTTGGACTAAATCTGTACAGCAGGAGTCAATAGATTTGCAAGGAAAAAAATATCCAGTTAGAATTTTCCATAGCATTTCAGAACAAACTTTGGGCCATTCAGGAAATAGTGAAGAAGTTCATCAACAATATGAGGAGGAGGGGGGGGGGGGGGGGTTGCGGCTGATATGTCTCTGGCCTTGTAATGAAACAGAAAACTATGGGCACACTTCAGTTCCAGAAGTCCAAATGAAAGAAAACTGCAGAGAGATTATTCAGATCTCCGGAACTGAAGTATGCCTGTAGCTTTCCGTTTTGTTACAAAGCCAGAGAATTATCAGCCCACCCACCCACCCCCCTCCCTCGTACAAGTGCTGACTGGATAAAACCAGCACTATGGAGCTGTGATAGCTCTTCTACAAAATGCCTACTTTGTAACCAAAAGGTCCGTTTTATACTTCCAAAGTCTGGAATGACCTCCCCTCTGATCTCCATCTGGAATTGTCTTACTCTAGATTCAAAGCATCCCTCAAAACCTATCTTTTTCAGAAGGCCTTCTTCTCTTGTTTTGGACAATACAAAAACCTGATGTTGTTTCTCTCTTTGTCTTTGACTTAACCTGCCCTCCCTTGCTTTCCTTTCAGCCTCTTGTATGAATGGCTTTACTGTCTTTTAATGGATTTACTTTCCTAATTCCTCCTTTATTTATATTATTGTTAACTGCTTTTCTGCTCCAGTATAGTGGCATATCAAGTTTTAAATAAACTGAATTACTCATTGTTTTTGAACCGGACAAATCGAAGCATTGGAATTGTTTTTTTGTTTAGCTAATGCCCTTTCAGTGATAGCTCAAGGTAAGTACACTCAGGTACAGTAGCTATTTCCTTACAATATAAAACTAGCATGACAGCATCTGAACTCCTAATGCTAATGCAGAGAGAAACTACTCGTCCCCTCATTCACTGTTCCTTAAATGGATTTATCTGGTGTCAGTTCAAAGAAGACTTTGCAGCTCAAGAAGAACCTCACTATCCAGGCGAATGACTTCTCTGGATCCCCTATCTCACATTTGATGCTGTCTTGTTAGCCTAAAGTAGACTGCTTTCTTCTTTTCCCTAGACACACACCTCTGCTACTACAGACCACTTAGTTCAAACTCAGAGCTGGAGACAGTCTTTCAATAAGGCACTGGGCTGATTGAACGATTTACTTAAATAAACTTGTACTTGGTAACACTATGCAAAAGGCATACCACACACAATGGGGCATCTTTCTTAAAGTGTTGTCAGACGGCTGCCTGGGTGAGAATCTTCACAGTCTTGGCAAGTGCATATATCTATATGATTTGCAAGGAATTGTGGGCAATGCAGTTCATTCACACCAGACACAGCTGCTCACAATAATTAGTTGTGCTTTTGGGTAAAGCCAATAAGATATTTATTTATGGGGTTATTTCTCCCAACACAGATATGCTTGGTAGCACATAAATCAGGTTACTTGCTTTCAGTGTTAAACTTGAAAAAAACAAAATCAGGAAAACAACCTTTAAACTTGTCAGGCAATTAAAGCAAAAGAAATAAGACCTGGTTGGCAACAAACTGGTCTTTTCTGTAGGCTTAGCTAATATTCTCTTAGCATGTATCAAACAACAAACCAAAAGCTACAAAGAAAGAAAAAAACTGTTCTTCTCAGGTTAACTTCTTATATCTTCCCACATAGATTCAGAAGTGATTCTCTCCTAGCTCACAAGCAATTAGGTAAGGCTGAATTGCTAGCAGTTATCCAGCTGAAACCCCTTAGCTGGCTTGCTTTCTACTGCGTGGCTAGAAAACCTACACAGGAGCTTTTCTGAGTAGATTAAAGAACAAGTTTGTATTTCTTTGTGATGGTTGCTGTACTTTATAACAGAAAATCACCAAAGGAGTTTAGACAGAGAGCAATCCATGTAAACAGATTCTTCATCTGCTATCATTCCCTCTTCTTCAACAAGCATGGGTTCAATATCATGGATTGGCACAGATGAATCTCCCAATGTAGCACTTTCAGTAGAATACTTGTTTCCCTGCTGTCTTTCAAGGTTATAGCTAGGGCATAGATCAGTGTTCATACCTGAGCTTCCATTGCTGTTAGAGTTCCTCTCTATATAGCCTGGCCAGTATGTAGTCCCGTTCTTATGTCCAGCCTTCCAATCCAGATCCCTGGACACTGGATCTCTCTTCACATACCTTCTGGCACGGGTCTTAGGGTCCCTTCCACGTGCAGCCGTCTCTCTCACAGATACCGTCTGGTGATTCCTAGCTCTGCAGCACCATTTCTCTGGCTTCCCCCAGTCCAATGGTGTATGCTGGCCCTTGGAATGCCTCCCAGTATACGTACTGCTCTGGACTCTTCTAGACCTCTCAAAGGCTTTTCTCTTCCTTCTTCCAAAGGGTTTCTTTCCCTCTCTGTCCGTTCGGTTTGGCTTCTGCTTCTGATGATGATGATCCTCAGGATCCAGCTCAAGCTGATTCTCAGGATATCCAAGGTGATCATGAAGATGGTCATCTGTAGAATAAACTCTACCTTTATTCTGCTTAGATGAGTGCTCCTCCCTAATACAGCGCAGCTGTGCTGAATCAGGCCCTGCCCTTTGAGATGAGTGCTTAGGGATTACCTCATAGCCCTCCTGATTGAACACACGTTCCCCCACTTCAGCTCCTCTAATGGCTGTTGGGAACCTAGTGCATTCTGGGACTGGTAGTCTTTTATAAGAAAATTCTGTTTTCTTATTTCTACCAGAACTGACAGGTTGCTTGTTCAGAGTCACTTCACCTTTTCTATAGCTCCTTCCTGAGCTATGATAAGCTTCCTTATCACATACCCCCCCTGCTTAAGTTATTACGGACTGGTGTTACTGGTGAAACTTCTTCTCTACAGTCCGTAATACGGGAAAGGGCATCCGCATTCTTGTGTAACTTCCCCGCACGATGTTCAACTTGAAAATCAAATGCCTGTAAGGCCATGTACCAGCGTGTCAACCTGGCATTGTGGTTCTTCATTTGCTGCAACCACTTAAGTGGGGCATGGTCTGTGACCAACTGGAACTTTCTCCCTGTAAGGTAAAACCTTAACGCCTCCACTGACCACTTAATAGCTAAACATTCTTTTTCTACTGTGGAATACTTTTGTTCAGCTGGTGACAACTTCTTGCTCAGGTACATCACAGGATGCTCCTCCCCTTCATGACACTGGGATAGAACCGCTCCTAGCCCTACGTCCGATGCATCCGTTTGAACCAGAAAGGGTTTCTTGAAGTCCACCCCTTTCAGTACCGGTCCTGTACACAATTTTCCTTTTAGGACTGAAAAAGCTTTTTCAGCTTCAGGTGTCCACTTTAGCTGGTTTGGACAATTCTTCCGCAGCATATCCGTGAAAATTGCACTTTTCTCTGCAAATTGCGGTATAAATCTGCGGTAGTATCCAATAAGTCCTAAGAAACTTCTTAGTTGTTTCTTTGTTGTTGGAGGAGGAAAATTCCTGATGCTATCTACTTTACTCATTAGAGGTTTAATTTTTCCTCTTCCCACTAGGTGGCCCAGGTATTTTACCTCCCTATTTGCAAAGGCACACTTCTTCGGGTTTAAAGTGATTCCCGCTTGCTTCATGGAGCACAAGACTGCCCTGATCCTCTTCAGATGCTCCGCCCAGGTGTTACTATGGATTATGACATCATCCATATATGCAAAAGCATAATTTTGGTGGGGTCGAAGTACCTGATCCACTAACCTTTGGCAGGTAGCCGCTGCTCCATGCAGTCCGAAAGGCATCCTCTTGAACTGGAAAAGGCCAACGGGGGTGCTGAACGCAGTCTTCGGCTTCGACTCCCTGGTGAGAGGGATTTGCCAATATCCTTTTGTCATATCAAGGATGGTTAAGTATTGAGCCTGTCCCAGCTGGTCCAACAGCTCTTCAATTCTAGGCATTGGATATGCATCAAAAACTGATATGGCGTTTACCTGCCGGAAGTCAATACAAAACCTTAAAGATCCATCAGGCTTCGGCACCAGGACTATGGGGCTATTCCAGGGACTCTTTGACTCCTCTATTACTCCCATGTCCAACATCTCCTGGACTTGTGCCACTACTTCCTGTCTCTTAGCTTCAGGCAAGCGGTATGGCCTTTGACGAACTAATTTCCCAGGTGGAGTTATTATTTCATGGGCAACCAAATGTGTCTCCCCAGGTATGGGTGTCAACACATCTGGAAACTCTTTGAGCAATTTCCTAATTTCTTCCTGTTGTACCACTGTCAGGTCCTCCCCTATTTGGGGCTCTGATTTTTCTTTACAATCAGATATCTGGGGTCCCAAATCTTCCTCTTCATTCACCTCCCTCTCTCGGGCACAGGTGGCAGCTAGGCTTTTAACCCCTTTTACATCAGTAGAACCAAAGCCTTTGGTTCCACGCTCAGAATTTTCCAGGGATGTGACCTCCTCCACAGGTGGAAAACCCAGCCTCTCACAGATCAATTGGGCAATTCTGTCTCCTGTCTTCACGTGATAATCATTCTGTCCAAAGTTAAATAACAGAACTTTAATATTGCCCCTGTAATCGGGATCAATTACTCCCGCACCCACATCGATGAAATATTTAAGGGCTAATCCGGACCTTGGGGCTACTCTCCCATAGCATCCAATAGGTATTTCCACTTGGAGACCGGTGTCAACCAGGGCTCTCCCTTGGCTAGGTACCGTCACATTTTCTATGCTGCACAGGTCAAACCCAGCAGCTTGAGGGGTTGCCCGCTTAGGAGCTTGGGCCTTCTCTGTGACCCTATGGTACTTTAGGACGAATGTCTGCTTTGGGGTAGCTTGGTCTTCTGGACGCTTAACCATCTTTTTAGCTGGGGTCTGAGGACTTCCAAATAAAGGCCCGGGAGCTATTACCATTAATCCTTCACCCTCCTTCTTTCCTAGTCCTTCCACTAGACCCTGCTTAAATCTTGGCCAGTCTCTTCCTAGAACCAAATCAAAGGGTAGCCTAGGCACCACTGCTAACAGGACTTCCTCTTGTTCCCCCAGGCACATAACGTTTAGCCTATAGGTGGGATATGATGTTGCAGCACCATGAATGCATCTGATGTGAACTTGGCTTTCAGGGGTTCTAGGCACAAATCCTTCTTGGGCCTCTATCCTCTTCCAAAGCCTTTTTGACATCATACTCTGGTCTGCCCCAGAGTCTAACAAAGCATTTGTGGTAATTCCTTGCACATCAACCATCAAAAGAAATCCTTCTTTGGGCTGTTTTAAATCCACCCCCATTAAGCTAGTGTGTGTCTGGCATCTCTTTTCTAAATGTCCCCATTTTCCACATTTGAAACATTTCTTTCTATTCCACTGTGTCATCTGGTTTGATACAGTACATTCATTTTCAGAAACATTTTTAATTATTCTCTTTTCTGATACAGCACATCTAGCCTCAGCACCAATCTTCAGAGGGCCACCCATTCTATGGCAAGCCTGCGTGGCTTCCAAGAATCTCTCTGCTAGCATGGTTGCCTCTCCAAGATTTTGGCAATTTTGCTGTATAAGGAAAGTGTGCAAATCTTTAGGGACCGCAGACATAAATTGTTCAAGCATTATAATGTCTAATAACATTTCTACCGTCTTTTGCTCAGGCTCCAACCATTTTACAGCTAAACCTCTGATTCTCTGACTCAGAGCCCTGGATGTTTCACCCACTCTCAATGTAGTAGCTCTAAACATTCGCCTATACTCTGAAATAGACAACCCTAGGTGATCTCTAATAGCAGCCTTTACATCCTTATAATTCAAAGCCTGGGCTGCTGGCATTGCTCTGTAAGCTGCAAGCGCCTCTCCAGTTAATGAGGCTGCCAGCCTTACTGCCCACTGGGTCTCTGGCCATGCTAATGCTTGTGCCACTCTTTCAAAAGACTCTAGAAAATCATCAACATTATCATCTGGAGTTAGCTTCCCAAAACTAAATGCCCCAATCCCTTGATTGAGTCCCACACTGTCCACATGTGGTGTACCAGTATTTACTGCTGGTCTTGCATCTGTTCCACTTTGGTTCTGCAGCTTAACTAGGGCTTGCACCAGATCAAGCACTGGCTTCTGCTAGTCCATTAAGGCTTTCATAGCAGTGTCCTGAGCCTGCTGTGCTAACTCCTGTTGCCTGCTAAACTGGGCTGCCATCCAATCAGCTAGTTCCCTTGGATCCATCTTGATCCCTTCAAGAAACAAAACAAAAAAACAAAGTGCACCACCTTCCAAACAGGTGTGTTTTTTTCTACTTTTTTTTTTTTCAATTACCCCTGTGCCTTACTCCCATCCACCACTAGACATGCCCAGGTACTTATTACCTTATGTCAGTGATGAATCCAGCTCTGCACAGGGTCTTTTCCTCCTGGGACAGCTTCCTGGAACATCCACTTCTCCTCTAAAGTGCAGTTGAGGGAAACTCTTTTTTTCCAGCTTTAAACTTGAACTTTAGTTGTAATCCTCAGCAAGTAAATCCCTTTTGTGCAAAAGCAATCCGAAAAACTACGCCATTTGTCAGACGGCTGCCTGGGTGAGAATCTTCACAGTCTTGGCAAGTGCATATATCTATATGATTTGCAAGGAATTGTGGGCAATGCAGTTCATTCACACCAGACACAGCTGCTCACAATAATTAGTTGTGCTTTTGGGTAAAGCCAATAAGATATTTATTTATGGGGTTATTTCTCCCAACACAGATATGCTTGGTAGCACATAAATCAGGTTACTTGCTTTCAGTGTTAAACTTGAAAAAAACAAAATCAGGAAAACAACCTTTAAACTTGTCAGGCAATTAAAGCAAAAGAAATAAGACCTGGTTGGCAACAAACTGGTCTTTTCTGTAGGCTTAGCTAGTATTCTCTTAGCATGTATCAAACAACAAACCAAAAGCTACAAAGAAAAAAAACCTGTTCTTCTCAGGTTAACTTCTTATATCTTCCCACATAGATTCAGAAGTGATTCTCTCCTAGCTCACAAGCAATTACGTAAGGCTCAATTGCTAGCAGTTATCCAGCTGAAACCCCTCAGCTGGCTTGCTTTCTACTGCGTGGCTAGAAAACCTACACAGGAGCTTTTCTGAGTAGATTAAAGAACAAGTTTGTATTTCTTTGTGATGGTTGCTGTACTTTATAACAGAAAATCACCAAAGGAGTTTAGACAGAGAGCAGTCCATGTAAACAGATTCTTCATCTGCTATCATTCCCTCTTCTTCAACAAGCATGGGTTCAATATCATGGATTGGCACAGATGAATCTCCCAATGTAGCACTTTCAGGAGAATACTTGTTTCCCTGCTGTCTTTCAAGGTTATAGCTAGGGCATAGATCAGTGTTCATACCTGAGCTTCCATTGCTGTTAGAGTTCCTCTCTATATAGCCTGGCCAGTATGTAGTTCAGTTCTTATGTCCAGCCTTCCAATCCAGATCCCTGGACACTGGATCTCTCTTCACATACCTTCTGGCACGGGTCTTAGGGTCCCTTCCATGTGCAGGCGTCTCTCTCACAGATACCGTCTGGTGATTCCTAGCTCTGCCGCACCATTCCTCTGGCTTCCCCCAGTCCAATGGTGTATGCTGGCCCTTGGAATGCCTCCCAGTATACGTACTGCTCTGGACTCTTCTAGACCTCTCAAAGGCTTTTCTCTTCCTTCTTCCAAAGGGTTTCTTTCCCTCTCTGTCCGTCCGGTTTGGCTTCTGCTTCTGATGATGATGATCCTCAGGATCCAGCTCAAGCTGATTCTCAGGATATCCAAGGTGATCATGAAGATGGTCATCTGTAAAATAAACTCTACCTTTATTCTGCTTAGATGAGTGCTCCTCCCTAATACAGCGCAGCTGTTCTGAATCAGGCCCTGCCCTTTGAGATGAGTGCTTAGGGATTACCTCATAGCCCTCCTGATTGAACACATGTTCCCCCACTTCAGCTCCTCTAATGGCTGTTGGAAACCTGGTGCATTCTGGGACTGGTAGTCTTTTATAAGAAAATTCTGTTTTCTTATTTCTACCAGAACTGACAGGTTGCTTGTTCAGAGTCACTTCACCTTTTCTATAGCTCCTTCCTGAGCTATGATAAGCTTCCTTATCACAGTGTGCTAATAGTCAATGTAGGATTTATCACCTACTACATACACTTTGATAATGGTTACCACATGCTAACTATGCAGCCACGGTAAAAATCCAGTGCCAATTGCTTAGTGCGGGTTGGGGCGGAGACTGGACGATTCAGGGTTGGAATGTGCACATAGCAGTTAGTGCAGGCATCTTTAGCACATGCTAACCGGCAATATAGTAGTTAGCATAGATGCGCTTGCTGCCCCCTCAGTGACTGACGGCAGGGTCAGCCCAACCATTACGCAAATTAAGTAGTTGCCTAAAGTTGCAGCTTCTGAGGGACGGCAAACAGCACAGCATTCAAAGCTATACAATAGATTCTGACAGCCAGGGGGAGTCATAAGGCTTAAGATTTTCCAAGGATGCCAGCACCTTGAACCAACTCTGTGGCTGGCCTTGGGTAGCGGTAAGTGCACCAATGTTAATCGCAGCAAATGGTTCGGCAGGGGGGCACGGTTGAACCTGCACTAACTTCATGAGGACAGGCATGCCCCCATCAGCTAGCACAGGCCTGACTCCGTTCCCAAGCTAAAAGATGGGTCTTAACATGCGCTAACTTAACCTATTTTAGTAAACATGCCTAATGTCTGTTAATAGTACATGTTCCATGGCATAAAAGAGACCACAAGAGATTTCTGAATCTCACCACTGACTGGCCCTCTCCATAAGCAGTTCATGTTCTTCCTATCAATGTTATCTGCATATTTTATAAAATCAATGACTCCGAACTTTGCTGTAATTTAGCTGCATTTACATAGGAGCTTATTTGTTCTGTTGGCATTTATGCTTAATAGTGAGGAATGGAGATGAGGTAGTAATTAAGTAGGAATAATTAAGTAGGAATGCAAAATGAAAAAATAGAAGCGTACAACTGCAGAAAAAACTTGGGGTCAATATACAGTAGTGGCAGTCAGCTCCTTTAAAGCACCTGGCTGCACCGGCGCCTATGAGGCATTTAGCGCTGAATATCTGGTTTCACCAGTTAGAGATTCTGCTATATAGTTAGCAGTGATATTCAGCCATTAACCAGATAGTAAAAGTGCGTAATGTGGAGAAAGCAATTGACATGGTTTAGCTGAATATCACCGTTAACCGGGTAGCTGTTGGGACTGTTACAGCTCTGCCCACAGACCATCCCAATCTTTCCTGTGGTCTGTGGAGATATTCAGTAGCCCTATTGGGCTCCCCGAGCTTGCAAACCCCATAAACCCATCTGAATATTGACTTCTTAGGTTTTAAAAAGAAAATATGAATGCATGGCGAGAAAACTGAGTTCCTGTAGCCATTAGTATGCAAACTGATTCAGAAAGAAGAGTGAAAGTCTTGGTTTACCAAGCTGACTATAATCTCAATTGCCAAAAATATCTTCTTGAGAGCATATCAGGCTATGAGATTTTAATCAGAATAAAAGCCAATTGCTGTTATCACAAAATGTTAACATATGTAATTCTCAACAGCTTCTTGCCAATCTGAGTCTTGTGGTATCTGGGCTGGAAAATGCAGTAAGCATGGAAATTTCTGGAAATGCTGATAACTGGCATTTCTAATAGTTTCAGAGGAGTTTTATTCAAGCCCAGAAAATTTGTTCTCTTTAGGTGATTGCACTGTTTCTTAATGTGAGATCAGCAAAACTTTGATAAAGTTGAAATACAACTTAGTAAATCAACTGTGCAAATAGACTTCAAACATTTCAGTGCTTCAACTCTATTACAATTCTGTATTCTGTTAGGTAAATAGCATTAACACAAGTCCCTAGTAAACACAGAAGTAGATTAAACCTACTTCACAGTAGAACTTATACGCTATCCTTTCGCTCTTGCAGAAGGTTAGAAGCTTGCTGGGAGTCAAGCATGTGGAGCTGGGCTGATACAAAGCACATTGCTTTACATAAGTTGCAAGTTGAAGGTTGTAAACTTCCTGCTGGAGAGGGCAGGGTGCAGAAGAACTTGAGTACCCTCTCCTTACCTACTCATCCAGGTGTCCAACATCTTCCATTCACTTCCGTATCCAGCCTCCACAGGTACATGACATTTCCCATCCTTTCCCCTCCTTACCCACCCAGGTGTCCAGCCTCTCCCTTCCCCATCACTATCCAGCATATTCAATTCCATTCACTTCCCTTCCCAATCCACCCTTCACAGATGTCCAGCATCTCTCCTCCTTTCCCTTCCTTACCCCCTATATCCAGAATCTTTTTTTCCAATCACTTTCCAACACCCAATGTCCAGCATATGTTCTTCTTCCCTTCCCTTCTTTTACTTTCCTTTCCTTATCCCTCCACCCAGATGTGCAGCTTCTCTCCTGCCCGTCTTTACCCCTCCAAGATGTCTAGTATCTCCCTCCACTCACCCAGGTATTCAGCATCTCTCATTCCCTTAAATTCCTTACATCTCCATGTCCAGCATTCCCTCCCATCCTCACACTAGACCATCTCCCTTCCCTTATTTGCTACCTCTACCTTCACCATCTCTACTCGATCTCCTTCTTGCCAAAAAGATCAATGTGCATGGTCTTTGCACATGAGCCTGCACAAGACCTTCTGTATTCTACCCCTTTGGCATAAACTACCTGTAGGAGGTGGTGAGACATGGCAACCTTGAGCATGTACATGTACTCAAAAGTCCCAAGCCACCTGCTGCACTAAGGCTATTTCAATGTCCATTTTGTCGCTCCAGAATTGTGCCACCCACTGATCCCGCCGACCAGAAAAGCTCCCTGATCCAGGGTAGAGCGCCTGAGTGGGAGGCCATCCCGCTCAGAGGCTCCTGCCCAATCGGGGCAGTGGGAGGCAGATAAAGACGTGTCCCAGCTGGGTGCACCCACGCCTGGTGGGCCCGTGCCTGAGGGCCACGCCAGTTAGGCGCGGCCACAACTCCAAGAAAAGCCCAACAAACAGCAACAGCATCAGACCACACAAGAGGACCCTAGAAGCAAAGAAAAAACACCAAGAGCTACAAAACACCCTAAAAGAGTCACCGAGTACCAGAAAGACCCACCTACAGACATCCCACAGCCCACGGACTCCAACAACAACAGCCACATTCACCACTTCATCAGACCAGTCCTAAGCACCAGCAGAGGAAGAGCCCATCTTGAGCAGCAGTAAGATAAGAGACCCAGCACCCAAGAAGCCCTGCACAGCAGCACACCCCCACGACACCCAGGTACGCCTCAAGCCATGTCACCATTCCTAGCTCCAATATACCCCCAAACCTTGATTCCAATCCCAATTAACTACTACCTCATTAGCACCAGCACACACCCCAACCACCCCACACCAAGCACCACAACCACCCAACACACAAACACCTCCAACTCCCCTCCTACAAGGAGCACTCACACACCTCCCACACAAACCCACACCCCCAATCCCTCAAATGGAAAACCTCTCTCTATCACACTAATAAACGCACGCTCAGTCAGAAACAAACACCACATGCTCCACGACCTGATCACAACAGAAAAGATCGACATCCTCTGTATAACGGAAACATGGCTAACAGACACCGATACAGTGATCATGAACCAACTAACACCTAATGAATACAGTCTTCACAACTGCTCCAGAGCCCATGCCAGATGAGAAGGAGTAGCTATCATTGCAAGATCCAACCTTCACCTCAGGAACCATGCATCAGAAACAACCAACGAAGTGGACATACTCACCCTCACCAACAGACACCTACCTCTCCATATGCCTAATCTACCGAGCACCCACACCAAGCACCGATATATCAGAGAGCGCCATCTCCACAAAAGAGCAATTAATCCTTGGTGACTTCAACCTTTCCTCACTACTAGATAAACATGCCGAAGCCTTCATCAATGCCATGGAAGCAATGGACCTAACACAGATTATACACGACCCAACACACAAAAAAGGGAACACACTTGATCTAATATTCCTGACTCCCACAGCACCTCTACATCTACGAACCCAAAAATCACATGTGTGCCATGGTCTGACCACAATCTCATCAACATTACCCATATATACAATCACACCAACATCAGAGAGAACAACCACCCTAAAAGAAGATTCAAACCATTCAACAAAGAGGACTTCCTAACACAAGTATTACCCAAATTCCAATCAAACTCCTCCAACTTTGAAGACCTGATCAACAACTGGAACACTACAATTGCTTCTGCATCCTGTGCAACAACAACCAGCATCAAAACAAGAACGACTGTGACAAAAGCAAGATGGTACACCCCAATCCTACGGAAGCTAAAGACTCAACTCAGAAGAACCGAAAGAAGATGGAGAAAGACCAAAAAGGAAATGGACAAAGCAAAATACATAAGCAACCTTGACACATACCACACTGAAACTGATAAAGCAAAAAGAACCTACCACTCAAAAATCATACATACCTCACTAAACAAACCACGCGAGCTCTTCGAGATAGTCAAGAAGCTAACAAAAGCACCCACCCACTCCGATCAGCTACCAAACATCCCACCTGAACTACTAACACGCCAATACAAACAGCTCCAACTACCAAGCAAACCACAACAAAATGCAACATCAACAACCTACCATGCCACCAAAGTCACGAATTGGAGCACATTCGAAACAACCGCAACAGAACAAATAGAATCCACTATCTCCTGCCTAAACACCACCACCTCTCCACTAGATCCCTGCCCTGCAGAGTGGATAAAGAAATCCAAAGAAGACATAAGCACACCCCTAACCCACATTGTTAATGAATCCCTCAAGCAAGGACACATGCCAAACATCCTCAAGACCTCTATCATCCATCCGACCCTAAAAAAACCCAACCTAGACCCACTCGACCCAATCTCTTTTAGACTTTTAAAGTGCAAATGTGGTGTTGTCAGACTCAAGGAGGAAGGAGGCATATGTAGAAGCTGATGAGAATAATGCAGATTTGCTTAACAAATACCGTATTTTTGTTCTGTGTTCACAGATCAGAAACAGAATCTCAGAAAACACCCACAAATAAGAACAGAAGTGAAGGGGATCTTGAATGATTTTCAGAAGACTGTGTTCGTGAAGAACTAGCTAAACTAAAAGTAGACAAAGTGATAGGGCTGGATGGGATACATACGAGAATATTGGAGGAACTTGGGGATGTTCTACCAGATCCACTGACTGACCTTTTCAATGCTTCTTTAGAGTTGGGAGTGGTCCCAGAGGACTGGAGAAAGGCACGTGTGGTCCCTTCACACAAAAGTGGATATAAGGATGAGGTTGAGAACAACAGGCCAGTTATTCTGACCTCTGTGCTGAGTAAATTAATGGAAACACTGCTAAAAAATAGGATAGTGAGGTTTCTAGAGTCCAATGGATTGCAGTATCTGAGGCAGCATAGGTTTACCAGAGGCAGGTCTTGTCAGACAAATCTGATTGATTTCTTTGACTGAGTGTCCAGAGAGTTGGACCAAGGGAGAGCCCTAAATGTGGTGTACTTCAATTTCAGAAAAGCCTATGACAACATTCCACACAGGCAACTTATTAATAAGCTGAGCACCCTAGGGATGGACCTTAAAGCTACTGACTAGGTTAGAAATTGGTTGAGTGGGAGGCGACAAAGGGTACAGGTAAATGGAGCTCACTCTGAGGAAAAGGATGTTACCAGTGGTGTGCTGCAGGGATCTGTCCTTGGTCTGATTCTTTTTAACATCTTTGTTAGTGATATTGTGGAAGGACTGTCGGGTAAAGTTTGCCTCTTTGCAAATGATGCCAAAATCTGCAATAGAGGAGACACCCAGGAAGGAGTAGATAACATGAGGAGGGATCTAGCTAAGCTTGAAGAATGGTCAAGAATTTAGCAGTTGAGATTTATTGCTAAAAAATGCAGGCTCATACATTTGGGCTGCAAAAATCTAAGGGAGTGGTACAGTGTAGGGGATGAAGTACTTCTTTCCACAAAAGAAGAACAGCCTGATTATTTCTGTTTATCTACTAAACAGGTAGAAAAGGCGATGGCGAAAGCCAGAAAGATGCTTGGGTGCATACGGAGAGAAGAATGGACAGCAGAAAAAAGGAGGTGATAGTACCTCTGTATAAGTCTTTCATGCGACCTCATTTGAAGTACTGTGTGCAATTCTGGAGACCGCACCTTCAAAAGGTTATAAACAGGATAAAGTCGGTGCAGAGGGTGGCTACTAAAATGGTCAGTGGTCTTTATTATAAACCACATGGAGACAAACTTAAAGATCTTAATATGTTAGAGGAAAGGTGGGATAAAGGAGATATGATAGAAACTTTTAAATACCTCTGAAGCATAAATGCACAGGGGGAGAGCCTCTTTCAATAGAAAGTAAACTGTGCAATGAGGGGACATAGGATGAGGGTGAAAGGGGATAGACTCAGAAGCAATATGCGGGAATATTTCTTTATGGAAAGAGTGGTAGAAACGTGAAATAATCTCCCAATGGAGATAGTAGAGACGAGGACAGTATCTGAAAGCAAGAAAGCATGGGACAAACACAGAAGATCTCTAAAAGAAAAAAAGGGACTAGAGTAGTTGAGATGGAAGGGTATGTTTCTGTTTCTATGTTTCTATAACCCCCTCAAAATGGAATCTCTGTCCCATTGCCGTAATTGGGAACAGGAGGTCGCCAAAGAGGTGAGAGTTGGGGACAAGGGTCATAAATCAGGGACAAGCCCCAAAATCCTGATCTGAGGTCCTGCGACATCCATAGCTGTTTTACTACACTTAAGCATGCACAGGCAAATGTAAGCTGACAGCGGCAGTAGGAGAGAGGGCAGGGAGGAAGCCATTTGTGGCAGCCAATTCAGAATGCATGAGAGGAGAAGATCTTTGCATATATCTGGGAGGTCCCCTCCAATAGCGTGTGTACTTTTGCATGTGGTTTGTAAATTGGTGGGATTAGAGTTGGGGATTGCGCAGGAAAGAGGCCAATGCCCAGGCCACTAAACTAAAGCTTCAATGCAGAGCAATCTGAGATATTGAAGGAACAGAACCAGTGTCAATAACCACATCCCCTCGGAGCCTGATTGGACTTTCAGTCTTGAAGAGGGGCTTCTGGGAATAACGAAACTATACCCTATGCTTGGAACCCTGATTCTGCCTCTACATAGAGGTGGTTTATTCTGAAATTGGAGAACTTATCCATTTACAGATACTTTGATCTGGACTAGACCTTTCATTACATATATTCTTCTGCTACTGCTGTTTACTATCAGGTGGTCTGGGCTGCCTCTGAACTATGAGAGGCCAATGACTATTTCTGTCCTCTAAGCCCTGGGAGAGGCCTCCAGGTTGGGAATCTCACAGTTAGGCAGATATAACTTACAAATTGGAGTTATACATTGTGGTTACTGAAACAACTGTACAGTTTATACATTTCTGTACATTGAAACCACTTATTTTCTGTATCCCTTGGTGTCTTAAGAATTATCAGATGAACCAAACTGTAGGTCACAGAAAAGGATAAAACAAGTATAAAGTAAGACAAGAATGAATAGTTGAGTTAACCTAGATTTCTGAATGAAGGATGGAGTGCCCCAGTTGGACTGGAATGGGAATCCTGATGTCTTTCTAACCATACTGCATTGTTATAGTTTTCTTAAAATGCTGCTTTAAAGTTGCATTACTACTGTCTTTTATTAGAAGAATCAAAGCAAGGAAGAATTGCAAATTCAAACATTAGCTATTCAGAATTTGTTGGAAGCTATGAAAGGGGAAACACTTAAGGCCTGATATCGAGAGCAGAATCCGCTGTCTAGATAATTGTCGATAGCCAGGCCCCTCTGATTATTTTTAGCAGCACTATCTGCATAGTGTCGCTGAAAATATGACTGACCACCCCAGCGCTATCCAGATAGTACTGAGGTAGAGCATGGATAGAGCTAGGGTAGTCCCAAAATGTATTGTCCTGAAACTTATTGTCTAGATAGTGACAGTATTCAACCCTCTAATAACTGTCCAGGTAACTTTAGCACAGCAAAAAGCGGTCCTAAGTTATCCAGATAGGGGGCTGAATATTGCTGCAATCTGGATAAGATCCATCACTAACCACATTATTCAGATCTTCAGCACAGGCTAATAGCTGGATAGTAGTGCAGAATATCTGGATATTTTTTGACCACCATGACTGACATTTAAAAAAAAAAAATAAAGCCGACACAGTAGTTCAGCATTGATCCATACGTTAATCGTACACAAAATGTTTTGCCAAGTTATATTTATTTTCCCTTGTAATATTATCCTTATGTTTCTTGGCAACTTTTTCAAAGAAAATTAAAGTTAGTTGACTAATAACCTACTTTTAATCTCTCTTTTCATGAGTTTCCTAGATTACAGTGGGTCATCGGAGACAGGCCTAGGCTGTTATAAACTCCCATAATGAGAACACTATGGGAATTTAAAACAAGGCTGACAGCCTTTTCCCTGACCTATTGTGAAGCCATCTGGTGCCCTTGCTGCTTGAGTTGATTCATATTGCATGCAAAGCACACAGGCGCTGATCCATATGTGCTTCAGCTGTTAACAATGTGCCACAGGAAAAGGGGAGGGGGGGGGGGGACTGTGCTCAGTTCTCACACTGTCATAAATGTGATCATCCGGAAAACAGCCTACAAGTGTGAGAGCTAGTCACTCTCACTTTGACAAAAAAAAAATCATTTGGCATGCATTGCAGCTAAAGTGAGGCACATCGCAAGCAATAGAGTGGTACAATGCTGCCCACTGAAGACTGCTGGGCAAGTGAAACAACTGTAGTTCACTGTTATTGGTTGAAGCTGCCACTGGCTAGCTGCTGCATATCTGTGGCCCGCCACATATTCTATAGCTTTCTAGAAGATGGTGCCACATACAGTATAAAGCAATGCCTATTGGCAATTTCAATCCACAAAGGTAAATCTCTTTGTAATATCATGTGGAATGTTCTTTCCAGTATTATTAAAAACTTTTAAAACTTTGCTAGAGACACAGGATAATATACTTGGAAAATGGAGCATTAACGAGTGAAAGTACTAGGCTGGGAGAGCTTTTAACAGCAGACGCCTTATCTGTTGTTTGCCATGGCAGTGAAGTCACATAGGCAGCACACAGCCTGGATTTGTTTTAGACTATTGCTTTTCAACTTGTTCATGTCCCAAGACAGCCTTTGGCTTTTCCTCCATGATACTGAGTCATAGAAATGTGGAGCCTGATTTCGGTAGCGGCAAATCCGGGCTGTCCGGAGAGCCCCAAGCAACACAGGCCCGTTTGGACCCAATTCTGGACCGCAGAAACAAAACATTTCCACGGTGGCCAGAATCAAGCCCAAGCATCCTCCCCACAAGTGCCCCCGACTCTGGTGTCCTTGGCCCCCTTTTCTCTGCCACCCGACCCAAGGCTGGCCTGCTATAGCCTGGATCGAGTGGTGGGGACCCCCCGCACCCAGCCCCGGCCCGAGGTGATCCCTAGGCCTGATCATCGGGTTTTCACAGTTTATTCCTTTGAGGTGGAATAAGCAGTACGTCCCCATTGGCCCGGCAGGATGTATAGGGCTGTGACTTGAATTGGCTCTGTACGTCCTGCCGGGCTGGCCCGTCCCAGCTCCGCCACGATCCCACCCCATTCCACCCCCAACCGGCTCTCCCCGTCCTGATGCACAGAACATACAAGGAGAACCAGAGGGGGAATTGGGCCTGGACACCTTGCGGGGCTGCACGTCCCGCCAGGACGTACAGTCCCTCAACCCGCATCCCAGAATCGGGCCCATAGCCTCATTCCTTTGGCTTATGTTTGGCAAACCTGTTTCTATATCACCCTGGGTAAATGTAGATCAATTGTTATGCCATCAAAAAGTAGAAAGATTAGGAGACATTCTATGAAGCTACAATATATGTAACCCATTTAATACTAATAAGAGAAAATATTTTTTCACTCAACACGTAATCGAACCTGGAATTTGTTACCGGAGGATGTAGTGAAGACTGTAGCTGGGTTTTAAAAAGGTTTGGACAAGTTCGCGGAGGAAAGATCCATAAACCATTATTAAAGAGGACCCAGGACATCCACTGATTACCCTGAGACAAGCATTGTGGAACCTGTGTGCCTTTTTGGGAACCTGCCAGGTACTGTGACCTGGATTGGTCACTGTTGGAAACAGGACACTGGGCTTGATGGACCTTGGTCTGACCCAGTATGGCAGTTCTTATGTTCTCATGTGAGGCTGCTGCACTCTTCCAGATCCTTCGAAATCTTTCTAAATTGTGGTTGCTTAACAGGCTCTTATTATGATAAGTGCATGGAGCTGAACCAATTTCCCTCCTTCTATTGCTATTGAAAAGACCGCAGTTCCACATCATGCTCAAGTGAGAGAGTCACCCTCAAATGGTCATTTACGTGTGTTTAATCAATATTTTCCTCCCAATCGTAGATTTTCCTTACAGAGGCGAAACTTCATCCACCATCTGCTGGAGACAAAGAAATACTGAAGGGACTTCTGGTGACTGAGGCATATAGAGGCATGGGAGTGCTGTCATTAAAGCCTGAGCTTTTCATTAGTTCTTTGTCTCCACCAATCTGCTAGTGGGAGAACATAATCCACTTTTCTGGACTGGTCTAGCATGACTCAAGGAAAGGACATTATCTGGTAATTAAAATGTCACCTTCTTAACTATCTTCTCCTGGAATCATTGCTTGCAGTCCTTACCTATTCTTGCTGTGATCTGCAGGCCACCAGATCACTCCAAAATGATGACAGCCATGGCAATTTCCTTCCACAATGGCTCTTTGCCAATATAGAATTCTTGCTGGATGACTTCCCACTGAATAAGATGTTGTACATCTAGAGTCTGGTCTGGAGTATACCAGTGCTGCTCGCTGTGATGCCTGTTTCACATTGAATGTATCCTGTTACTGAGGTGATGAAATACCAGTCAGCCCTAAAAATATGCATGTTGCATGACAGCACATACTTTGCTGGCAGGCATTTGCACAGATGAAGTTTGGGTGGATGATGGGTGCAGCAGACAAGTATACACATAGGGATATGTTTTCTAAGCTGTGCTACCTGTTAATTCAGCCAATAGTGCTATCTGCAGAGCCTGTGGTAAATAATGCAAGTGTCAGTGGGATATGGGTGGAGAGTGGGCATGTCTGCAACGTGTGATTACCGCAGACATCTACAGCGTGTGTCACCATCAAAGTTGCAGATCACATGGGTTCAAATAAAACCAACGCGATGGGTTGTGTTATATGCATCTGCAGTGCTGTTGGCAATGCTCATCGCAATTTTGATGTGTTATCTGCTGAGAAAATGCTATGTATACCCCAACAGATAGAAGCAGGAGACGTTGGATGAACTGATGAGTCTTCAGGGGAAATATCACCAAGACGCACGTTGTTGTACGTATTTATTTGAAGAAACAGTAACTTAAAAACCGAAGTACTTGCTTTCAATGCGCTCAGTGCAGCTCACCTTCCAACGATTTTAAACCTAGATGGTCCGTTTTCAGACCTGCATACCTGTCTATTCATTTGTGACAGAAGATCATCGGTTTTTAAGTTACTGTTTCTTCAAATAAATACGTACAACAACGTGCGTCTTGGTGATATTTCCCCTGAAGAAGGCGTTGCCGAAACACGTTGGGGTCCTTTACCATTAAAAGACTCATCAGTTCATCCAACGTCTCCTGCTTCTTGTGTTTCCCGGTATTGTCTGCAGGAGGCCTTGCTCCTCCTTGTGTACCCCAACAGATAGCACACTGCATTTGCAGTGAATGCAGCGCTATTTGTACAATAACAGCCTGTGAGCTGCAAAATCCTAATGCAGTTTAGTAAACATACCCCATAGATTATAAAGTATTATAATTTGCATGCATTCTTACAAAATAGAGGCACAGACATTTACATTAGCTCTAGGGCTGCTATAAATGTCTGCTCCTTAAGTTAAGGTGCGATCTGTCTCACTTATATTTGTATTTTATAAGGAGAAGTTGCCATTATAAGTTTAACGTATGTGCCATAGAAAAGCACTTAACTATGTGCCCCCTTATAGAATTACCCTCTACTGGAGTAATTTTAGAAAGGAAGCACATTTTTTATGCACCAAGGGCCCAATATTCAAAGGCATTTACAGGGTTTGCAGACCTGCAAACTGTAAATGCCGCTTAGGATCTTCACCGGCACTAACATGGCTAGTGTTGCTGAATATCTGTGGGTACCGTCGCCCTTGGCGATGAAAGTTAGGCACAGAAAATGCTGTCCTAACTTTTGCTGCCAAAGCTAATTGGGCAGCGGCTGAATATGGCCGCTGACCAGTTAGCTTCCTGTTGGAAACAGGATACTGGGCTTGATGGACCTTGGTCTGACCCAGTATGGCATATCTTATGTTCTTATCTGTAGCTGACCTGGATACTCAATGCTGGTGAATATCAAGCCCCAAGAACAAGGCTAACTAGGGGCTAGTTTATTCATTAACACATGTAGATTCAGTAGTCACATATGTGCTTTAATGATCTCCTATAAGATGCCAGCATAAGAGTGTGTGTGTTGCTTGATGGCACAAACTTTGCTGGTGGGTTTGTACATGGGCAAAGTTTGGACAAATCGCATAAATATGCACATAAAGAATACTATAATTTCCGTGTGTTCTTGCAAACATCTGGGTGCAGCCATGTCTATGTCTTAGCTCAATATGCTGTATCTGTCACTTGGGATAACATTCTATAAAGACCAGTGGTGTCTACTTGTCTTTATAAAATAGGCTCCTTAAAAAATCCTTTAACTATAAAATTAACCTCCATATGTCTAAGAGAAGATTGTAACGAATCAAAACACAAACTGATTTAGGAGCTTGTTTACTAAAGTGTAACGGTTGCCATGAGTTAAATCCTGCGCTAAGCGATTAGCGTGGGGCAGCAGTAACAGTTATTCGCATGCCAAAACAACTGCCATGGTAAAAGTCCGATGCTAATGGCATCGCGTGATTGAGGGTGGGGACAGGGCCAGTTAGGGCCAGAGAGAGGGCACTAACTGCACCATGCGGTTGGCGAGGCCACCATTAGCTTGCACGAACTGGGAGTTATGCCATTAGCATGGGTTCACTTACCGCCATTTCAATGAGTGTCAGTAAGTGAACCCACGGCAAGGGCGCTTGCTTGTTTAGTATGGCTAACTGCGTAAGGATATATTGAGAATTCCCCTGTCAGTTAGGGTGGGTCTGGCCCACTCCCTGAGCTGATTTTGGTTTACTACCATGCACTAAGGGACATTCAGTAAACAGACCCCTTAATGCAGCTGCCAATTCCATTTGTATAGTCAAATGTACAAGGTTTGTATTTGTGTGGGATCACATTTTACAACAGGTGGTTTACTTTGTAAATACATAATGAAAATACTATGGACCTGATATTCAAAGGCATTTACACAGTTTGCACGCTAAGCGGGATATTCAGCGGCACGAACATGGTTAATGCGCTGAATATCCGTGACTCCTGCAGCTGTACATCCTGATACTAACCAGTTAGCATCGGGTATTCAGTGGGCGGAATCCAGCGGCAATATTCAGCCACTGCCCAGTTATCCCTCGGCAGTAAACGCTAGGTACAGAAAAGGCTGTCCTAACTTTTGCCACTGAAGCTAAGAAGGTAGCGGCTGAGCCAGATATTCAACGCCACTGGCCGGATATGGTCCCAGCACTGAATGTCCGGGTTTACAGTCAAGCGGTGTACTTGCTCTAAGCACTGCTGCTGAATATCGGGCCCCATGAGATTATATAGTATAGTACTAGCAAAACACATCGTCAATAATTCAGCTAGCCAAGCAAATAAAATAATTGGGATTGCATGTCTCCTGATTTTAATTTCATGCCTGAGACAAAATACCTACTTGAAGATTTTGCCTGCTTCAGTCAACTTTTTCACTTGCACTGCCTCAGAATCTAAATTTAAAAAAAAAAAGAACTGAGGCACTTCTCTTTTTAGGTAAGGATTATATCCCTCCTTAGAGGATGAATCCCAGTCCAAAAGGAGGTCAGCTATTTAGGAACTGTAATAAATTGTATTTAATATTTAGATCCCTTGTCTTGAAAGTGTTTTGTGGCATATTCTTTAAACTTCACTTGGCTCACAATTTAAATTATTTGCTTAATTGCAATAATTTTCATGTTTTATCCAGTCCTTAGTTCTCACAAGTCTGGATTATTGTAATGTTGTATTTTCAGGATGCCCAGACCGAGTTCTTAGGTTACTACATCTTGCTCAGAATACTGCATTGGGATTGATTGCAGGTTTAAAAAGAGCATATCACATTTCTCCAGTACTGGCTCAGTTTCGTTGGTTTCCTGTGAAATAACCAAACAGAGTTTAAAGTTCATTGTATGCTGTTCAGGTATACCTCATGAGCTTCTCAACCAGTGTGGTGCCTTCGTGATGAGAGCTATGGGCAAAGCTTTGTATGGTCTCGTAAGGCTCATGTCCCAACACTATTGGAAATACCCCGTAAAACAACCCTTGGCTTCCCACTGCAGCCCTTTCCTCCTAGACAGCATGTAGCAACAGGAGGGGACAGGAGCTTGGAGCAAATACAACAAAGAAGAGCCACTTTTCTCCCTAATCTGCCCCTTCCCAATGATCATTCAAGGATAGGAGGGGAGAAGTGACTGAAGCAGACACTGAAGAGCAAAGAAGTGCACCTACACTGGCTGCTCCAGAGTCAAAATGTAGTTGTGAGGGATGACTATTGTGAAAGAAAGGAGGCAGAATAAGAGATGAATGGAGAAGCTGAGAGGGTCAAGTATTGTGAAAGGAGTAGCTGGAGGGTGAAAGATCATTAAAAAAAGAAGTGAAGGAGAAGAGAGGTCAGGTCCAGATGTGATTGTGTACAGGTGCAAAAGAAAGAAAAGGAGGAAATGAGATAAAAGGAAAAGACTGATGTCAGAATTTAGAAGAGGAAGAGAGGAAGGGATGAAGACAGACAAGAGAAGCAAAGTACAAGAGCGCAGAGGAGTTAGGAGAAAACAGACAAGCAGGAAAAAGGCTGGGGTCAGCAGGATCACGTAAAGTATCCCACAATAAAAGAAGAAAAAAGAACTTCGTTTTTAGTATAATTATTAGAATATGTAACATAGAGAAGTAAACTGGATGTATTAGAACCCAGTCGAAAACTTCTAACCTGGATATAACTCCCACATAGAATCTGTATGTTGGAAATAGTTGGATTGTGTTGGCTCATTTTCTTTCTGGTTCATACTCATTTCTCTTGTAGAGAGGATAACCCCACTGGCCCTGAGTCTTTGTATTGACTTAAACGCATTTTCTGGTAACTGATAAAACTTCAAAAAGTTGGCTTTAAAGACTTTGAGAGTAGATTCTAAAATTTTCCATGGAGACAGTCCACTGGACTGCCCCCAAAACCACCCCCTCCCCCTCAAAAAAAACTGCTCACTCACTACTGGCACTACAGGGAACAAGTCTAATTTACCAAAAAAAAAATGGTAATCTTATCCTCCATCCTTCTTTTGTACTGGCAGGAGGACAGCAGTGCCGCCTCTTCTGGCTTCAATTTGAGATCAGAGCGTGGGATCCTGTAATCTTGCGGATCCACTGGCTGCATATGTTCAGGCATCAGACTGAAGCCAGAGAAATGAGGCAACCCAGCCTTCTACTGGTGGAAGGGAGGAAGGGAGGGAGGTTGAGGATTGTGCAAAATTTGATTTGGTATGTCATGAGAATTGAACAAACAGGGGAGATACCATATAGTAACACGGTAAATGACGGCAGATAAAGACCAGTATGGTCCATCTAGTCTGCCCAGTAAGATGGCAAGATTTGGTGCACCTGGTGTTCCGTGCAGGTCACCCCTCCCCATGTCTTTGTTTAGGGGTGAACCCATCACTCCATGTAGGACACCCCTGTTTGTTGAGAAATTAGATAGTTAAGTTTATTTTGATTTTATCCTATTGCTGTAAAGGGATCCACTGTGTCTGTCCCATGCCATTTTGAATTCTGTCATTGTATTTGCCCCCACCACTTCCATTGGGAGGGCATTCCAAGCATCCACCACCCTTTCAGTGAAAAACTATTTACTGACATTGCCTTTCAATTTACCCCATTGCAGCTTCATGTTATGCCTTCTAGCTTTCAGCTTCCCCATCTTTGGAAGAGGTTTGTTAGTTCATTAATTCTCTCTAAATATTTAAAGGTCTGAATCATATCTCCCCTATCCCTCCTCTCCTCCAGAGTGTATATATTTAGGTCTTCAATTCTCTTCTCATAAGGCTTCTGACACAGGCTCCAAATAATTGTGGTCGCCTTCCTCTGAACAGTTTCCAGTCTTTTTACATCCTTTGTGAGATATGGTCTCCAAAACTGAACACAGTATTCCAAGTGAGGCCTCACCAGTGACTTGTACAGTGGCATTAGAACCTCTTCCTTTCTGCTGGTAATTCCTCTTTGTATGCAACCCAACATCCTCCTGGCTTTTGCCACTGCCTTGTCGCACTGTTTTGCCACCTTGAGATCCTCAGAAATAATCACACCAACGTCCTTCTCCTGGTCCATGCACACCAACCTCTCACCCCCTATCGCGTACATTTCCCTTGGATTTCTGCTTCCCAAGTGCATGACACTGCACTTCTTCACAATAAATCTTAACTGCCAAGCATTAGACCATTCTTCCAGCTTTTGCAGATCTTTCCTCATGTTATCCACTCCCTCAGGGAAGTCCACTCTGTTGCAAATTTTCATGTCATCAGCAAAATGAGAGACTTTTCCATTCAGTCCTTCAGCAATATCACTCAAAAATACATTGAACAGTGCCGGGCCCAGGACTGAACCCTGGGGCACCCCGCTAATCACCCTCCTTTCATCCGAGTGAGCTCCATTTACCATCACTTGCTGTCGTCTGCCAGTCAAACAATTTCTTTTTATTTTATTTTATATTTTTATTTTCAAACACCACATTACAATAACTATCATACATGTCATGATATCAACATCCCCCTGAACCTCCCCCAATCCCCCACTTCCTCCTACCAACCTCCTCTCCTCCCTTCCACCTTACCTTCCCCCCTCACCGCGTTTCCTTGCAGGATCATCTCTAACCTATCACTACTACACAGCAACGTCTATCATCTAGCTCTTCTATTAACACTCATTAACACTCATTTATTTTTGCCTCTGCGGCATACTCATCCAGGTATCGCCATTTACTTTCCTCTGATCTGGTGATCACACCTTCTCCTTCATGAGTTACTCATGGTCTTGTTTGTAGCCTTTGTCGACTTCTTTTACTCTGCTCCTTCTCATAGCTTGCATACAGACATACTGAGTTCCAGCAATGGAGCCCGTCCAGTTGTGACGAATCCTTCGAATTATTCACTATCATTTTAATGGCGATAGCCATCATGAAATTATAAAGAAATACTTTCCCTTTGGTTAAGGGTATAGCATAGTCATTAGAGCGCAATATTATTGTCTTCTAGGATAACTGCCCCTGGAAGCATAGTATTTTCTGTATCCTGTCCCATACTTCCTGCCAAAATATCAGAACATGCGGGCAATCAAACATCATATGCTTAAGGGTACCTGGGCTTTGTCCACAAGTCCAACATTTATTCCCTATGCTGGGGTCCCACTTAGTGAGCTTTACCGGGCTTATATAGGCTCTATGAGTTAGAAAGAAGAATGCCTGAGTTATTGAAGCCCCTTTGGATACTCTATTCGTCTGTCCCCAAATTACCTCCCAGTTTTCTTGTGAGGTATTGACCTCCAAATCTTTTTCCCATGCTTTCCCTAGTCCCATCAACAGTGGGGACTCCCATCTCTGAGCACCGCATAGAAGCTGAAGGTTGCAGCTTTCTCTCCCGCATAGGTCTCGGCCACCTTTTTCAACTTCTAGTCAGCTGCCAGTTCTTCCACTACTACCTTGGCCTTAATCAGACAATGTTTTAACTGTATCCATTGATAATGCTGTTCTGGAGTCAAGGCAAACTCCTGCCGTAGCTCTTCGAAACTTTTCCATTTCTGAGATTGCACAAGTTGTCCTATCGACCATATTCCTTTGTTTTGCCACTCTTTCCATGATACTACTTTATGACCTATTTTAAACCGAGTGTTATACCACAACGGCAAGGAACATGATGGGGGGGTCTTCTTCTTTTATCACCTGCGCTAGCTCGTGATAAGACTCCTGGGTTGCACTTATTTCCCCCGCAGGAAAAGAGTCCGGGAGTTTCATACCTATTAAAATAGAGATTGGGATGGGAGCAACTAAATGTTCCTCGACTTCTAGCCATATTGGTTTCTCCCCTTTAGTGTCAGGAGCTACCTAGCAAGCCGCCTTCTTAAGCTGGAACGCATGGTGATAGTTCCTAAAATCTGGGAACTTCACTCCTCCTTTACTCTTCTTAGCTTTCAACTTCCTAGTAGCTATTCTGGGTGGCTTACCCTGCCACAAAAAAGTGACTAACAATCGCTCTAGAGACTGATAGAGTTTCGGTGGTAGAGATAATGGAAACATCTCTAATATATAATTTATCTTTGGCATCAAAACCATTTTTATTGATTCTATTCTGCCCCACCAAGATAAATGAAGGGGCGACCAGTGCTCTGTAAATACTTTGACCATTTCAATCAGGATTTTTACTTTTAAACTAATGGTCTCATCAATATTACTACTATATCTCACTCCCAAATACTTAAAGTCTTCTGGGGCCCATATAAACGGATAAGGATCAATCGAAGACTTGAATGTCCACTTCTTCATTGGGAATGCCACTGACTTCGCCCAATTTATCTTGTATCCTAAAATACAGAAATACCTTTCTATTATACTTAAAACTTCCCCTATAGATGAGGGGTGGGTGAATAAGAGGAGGTTGTCTGCGTATGCAGAAGTCTTTACTTCCAAATCTGCTATCTTTATCCCGCATATCTCCTTAGACTGCTGAATCAGCAGTAGTAGAGGCTCTAGGGTGATATTAAATAGCAGTGGGGAAAGCGGGCAGCCCTGCCTAGTTCCTCGGTGGAGTGGGAAGGAAGATGAAAATGTCCCATTGGCTAGGATGCGCGCGGAGGGAGTGGAATATAAAATCTGAATGTATCTAATAAATTTATCCCCAAAACCAAACCATTGTAACGTATGGAACCGAAACTCCCACTCTAACCGGTCAAAGGCCTTCTCTACATCCAGAAAAAGGCCCATGACCGGCGTTTCCTTGTTTCCTGCGATCGAGAACAGATTTAGCAACAAGCGCCCAAGTCAACCAATTTCTGATCCAGTTCACCACCTTGGGACCCATCCCCAAACTGATGAGTTTATTGATAAGCCTCCTATGAGGAACAGTTTCAAAGGCTTTGCTGAAATCCAAGTAGATGACATCCATCGCATGCCCCTGATCTAGTTCCCTGATATAAACGTTTAAGTACTTAAAGGGTATTAATGAACAAACAAACTTTTTTAAAGGAAGGGAAGCTTTAAAACTAGAGGGCAAAGAAATCCACAGTACTACTTTCTAACTTTCAGAAAGAAGACTATGATAAAATGAGGCAATCTACTTCTGTATCTTGCCATGAAAACCCATCTGGGCAGCAGCAGAATGGGACAGTGCTGGCGGCACACACACGCCATAAACGCCTACATTTTACCCTACAGAGCACAGACACCATAAACATGTGCATTACCTAGAACAGAGTCTCCCAAATGCAGTCCTGGAGGGCCAAACACCATTCAGGTTCCATGCGGCCTCTAAAAAATATGGCTGTGCTGCATCTCTATGCACCGCCCCCATGGTATGCAGATGTATCTCATACATATTCATTAGGGACAGCATGAAAACCTGAACCGTGTTTGGCCCACCAGGACCGGAGTTGGGACCCTCTGCCCTAGAGCAGCGGCCAACAGGGGCACAAACACCCACACCCACAGGCTCCACTATCCAACGGCTCATGGAGAGTCAGGCTGTTGGGCCCTGTGCGGAGCATCATCTACCAATACTAGCACCTGCATACTATAGCAATGCCGTCTTAAACTTGGAAACATGGTCCACATATATCAAAAGGTTGCTATGATTAATGTCAGATAACAAATCCTAAGTTAAACACAATTTATTGACAGAGATTCATCATAGCAACCTTTCTGATATCTGTGGAGTGTGTTTCAGTGTTTGTTTCTGACAGTGTTTACCACCCCGGGGAGTGAACCTAACAGTACTGAATACCATAGCAATGCCTGCACTGTGCCCAGGACTGGTGTGGCGGCCAGGGCTGCCAACCACCTCTATCTTTGCACAATGCTGAAATAGGTGTGGCAGTGTGTGTATGTCTATCCAGTGTTTTGTGGCTGCCTACACCTTACTGAGCCCACAATGCTTGCACTGTTAGCCTGCCAATGTGCATAATGAGGAGCAAGGTACTGTGGGTATGGCCCGGACAGGGCGGCCTAGGCAGGATGCATCTGCACAGGGCATAGGGCAATGGCTGGGACATTGTAGTGCCCGACCACCACCTGCATGGACAGGGTGGCCACAGCATGTCATGCTGGGAGGTCACTCTTACCCTGACTGAGCAGTGACAATGGCATGGCTAGGTTCCCCCATAGTGCTATACAGTATTTTTCTCAAGTGATATCTATGGGTTCTTTTTTCTGGGGCCCAGTCACTGTCATACCTGCTTGGTGTGTGTGTGCTCCAGCATCATATACTAGCTAGCAGACTATTTGCAGTTAGCATGTGTATGGCTGGGACACCTTGCAGGGTGGAGACTGACTGTGCCCTCTGCTGGTGAATGTCAGATAGTGGTGGGGGGCAGATGAGCTTTTCCAGACCTACTGCCTGTCTGCCAGTGCCCTATGTGATGTGTACAGCTCAGCATTAACATAAGATATGCCATACTGGGTCAGACCAAGGTCCATCAAGACCAGTATTCTGTTTCTAACAGTGGCCAATCTAGGTCATATGTACCTAGCAGTTTCCCCAAGGGACACAGGTTCCACAATGCTTGTATTGGTTCAAGCATTGATATCCTGGGTCCCTTCTTAATAATGGTTTATGGACCTTTCCTCCAGGAACTTGTCCAAACCTTTTTTAAACCCAGCTACACTAACAGCCTTTACTACATCCTCCGGTAACAAATTCCAGAGTTTGATTACACGTTGAGTGAAAAAATATTTTCTTTTATTAGTCTTAAATAGTTTACCCTGTAGCTTCATTGCATGTCCCCTAGTCTTTCTATATTCTGATAAGGTAAACAATCGATCTATGTTTACCCGTTCCACTCCGTTCATTCATTTAAAGACTTCTATCATATCTCCCCTCAGCCGTCTCTTTTCCAGGTTAAAGAGCCCTAACCTTTTTAGCCTTTCTTCATAGGAATATCCTTCCATCCCCTTTACCATTTTGGTGGCTCTTCTCTGAACCTTTTCTAAAATCGCTATATCCTTTTTAAGATACGGCGACCAGAATTGCACACAATATTCAAGATGCGGTCTCACCATGGAACGATATAGAGGTATTATAATATCTTTTGTTTTATTTTCCATTCCTTTCCTTATCATACCTAGCATTCTATTTGCTCTCTTGGCCACTGCTGCACACTGGGCCGAGGGTTTTAACATGGTATCCACAATGACGCCTAAATCTTTTTCCTGGGTGGTAGTTCCTAATGTGAAAACTTGCATCGTGTAACCATAGTTTGGGTTGTTCTTCCCTAGGTGCATAACCTTGCACTTGTCCACATTAAATTTCATCTGCCATTTTGATGCCCAGTCTTCCAATTTATCAAGATCCTCTTGCAATTTAACACAATCCTCTTGGGTTTTAATAACTTTAAATAGTTTTCTGTCATCTGCAAATTTGATAACCTCACTCGTTATTCCACTTTCCAGGTCATTTATGAATATGTCAAAAAGCAGCGGACCCAGCACAGATCCCTGGGGTACACCACTATTCACCTTTCTCCATTGGGAAAATTGGCCATTTAGCCCTACCCTCTGCTTTCTATCTTTTAACCAGTTCCTGATCCACAATAGTACACTGCCTCCTATCCCATGACTCTTTAGTTTTGCCAAAAGTCTCTCATGAGGGACCTTGTCAAAGGCTTTCTGAAAGTCCACATACACAATATCAACCGACTCACCTTTGTCCACCTGATTATTCACTCCTTCAAAAAAACATAACAGATTAGTAAGACAAGATCTTCCTTGTCTAAAGCCATGTTGGCTGTCTCCCATTAGGTCATACAAATATAAACGGCCTAACCGGAGTTTAACTATGGTACAGCATACAAAACACAAACAACTCCACTAATTTAACCAATTGTAGCAATTGAATAACCTTGCACTACACAAGCTAACAATACTGCGGTGACAGGGGAGCACAGACCTCAGACAAACCCCCAAATAGGCATTAAGTACTTCAAAACTGGAAAAACCGGATTTCAGTAAACCATGGGGAAAGAATAGCATCAACGGTCTGTGACCTACCCCCACCATCCATCAAACAGTATTGAAAAGCTTATTTTTATACAGTACTGATGGGAGAACAACACTTACATATTCCAACTACAATAATGAAAGAGACATAATATATAATATGTATCAATAGGTGGCTAATGCTTTAAACCTTCAGTAGCAAACAAATAACATATTTTATGTCCCTTAATAGCCATTGCTCAAAATGGAAACAAAACGAAACTCAAAAAGCTCAAAAAGAGCAAAAACCCATCAGTAAAAGTAGCAATCCTCAGCTTCAAGATGGCATAAGATGGCATTAGATCTCAACCCCGACTGGTCTGCACTGGTCTCAACCCCGACTGGGCACCCCACCTCACCCTCAGGGTGAGCACCAGAACCGTAAAATGTCACGGTCTGTAGCTACTCTGTGCCAGTAACACACACAGTCAGTTCCCCCTACCAGGCCAGGGTGCTATAGAGGCGCATACCCCATCTTGTGATCAGATGTAGGCTGCTGATCTGCATGTGCAGTGCATCATGGGTACAGGTGGGTTTACCCTATCCTGGTAACCACAGCAGACAGTTTGTGTGGTGACCTGCAGTCTTTCTGTAGCCAGCCAGCGGTGTGTTAGATGCTATAGAGATGTAGCCCACTGGTTGCTTCACTGACTGTGGAGGCAGAGGCCATGGGTTTGATCTCACAATGGTGTTATCTAATAAGGCTGTATGAGGCTTTTCCTTTTAATTTAAATCAGTGCTGCCAGCAAAAACATCCTCACAGTGCCGTTGCCTAAGGTGCCTCATAAGGCGCCCTATCGGGAGCCCTCTAAAGCACCCTATTGGGCACATTATAAGGTGCCTTGGCGGACAGGGCACTTTATAATGTGCCTTATGGAGTGCCTTATAGGGCACCTTATGTGGCACCTTAGGTTATGGCACTGTGAGGGTGTTTTTGCTGGTAGCACTGATTTAAATTAAAAGGAAATGCCTCAGACAGCCTTCTTACATAACACCACTGCAGGATCGAACCCATGACCTCTGCCACCGCAGTCATTGCAGTAACCAGTGGGCCACATCTTTACAGCTTCTAACAATGCGCTGGCATAAACTTAGGGTTAACGCGCGTTAACGTGCCACCGCGCCCTCTATCGCGCGATACAGATTCTTGCTACCTTGCCACTGGAACACCCACTACCTTATATGGCATTCTTCACATTAACGCTTCAACTAGCACCGGTAACATTAAGACGGTTTAGTAAACATACCCCTTAATCTCTTGCTCCTGTAGCTGTTTTCTATAAATACCTGCAGGAGGTACTGAAGATGCCTGAAGAAGCATTTGAGATTGTCCATATTCATGGAGAGATCAGTGGTGGAGAGAATATAGGTGATTTCAGAAGGTTACACCAATAGCAGACGTTCAAATGAAGGGCTCCTAAGTGAAATATTGGAAAGGGCTGCCAGAGCAGGGGGAATCCGGCTTGCACAAAATTCAGCCACTGTTTTATAGATGTAAAAACCTCTGTTTGCACATGTAAATTGTCATTATATATAAGTGACATAAGTATGGATATGTATCCAGCACACACAGATTTCAGGGGGAGGGGTCCTATTTTGCAAAAGAAATACATGTAGACTCCAAAAAATGTTGCTGTGATTATTAATACCTGCTCCAGGTCACACATAGCTGTCAGCCGCTCATTTGGACCTGAGATTTGGAGGAGCTTGGGAACTGTGCTTACTTCCATGGTTCAAAACTATTGAGTTTTGGAGCCTGGCTCCTTAATTAGCTGTACTTGGACTTTTAGGGGTATGTTTACTAAAATGCGTTAGTGCAATTCGTGTTAGGAGCCGCGGTAGTGACAGAAACCCCAAATAAGGACATGGGCGGTACATAGTCACCACTAACGCGCGTTAAAAAAATTAACGAGCGTTACCGGGCGCCGTGGCGCATTACTGCACGTTAAACGTAAGAAGACGTACAGACACAAAGCACTGAAACAGAGCTGTAGCACAATGGTTACAGTACTGACTGCTGTTACAGACAGCATGGGTTCGAGTCCCCAGTGTGCCTAACGCAGAAGGCTGTCCCAGGCATCACCCTGTACATTACAGAGGGAAAAAGGAGGCATGTTTTTCGTTACGTTGAGTATTGGTGTCAGAAAAACACCCTCGGAGTGTGCCTAGCCACGTGCGTAGCTGCGTGCGTGGGTACGTGTGTTTGTATGTGCGTGGGTACATGTGTTTTTACGTGCGTGGGTACGTGTGTTTTTACCAGTGTGGGCATCTTATATTACAGACTCTGTAGGGTGTCTTGCACCTATGCATTATGCTAACAGATGTACGTGTGATGGCCTATGGTTTATCAGAGCCTGTGAGCAGGTGCTGGAGTTTCACAGGGTTGGATTGTGCCAGTCACACCCATGATGCACTGCACATGCAAATCAGCTGTCCACAGATAAACACAAGATGGGGAATGCACCCCCCAGCACCTCGGCCTGATAGGGGGTACTGACCATGTGTTGTAATGGCACAGAGTAGCTACACACCGTCACATTGTGCGGGTACTGTGCTCACCCTGAGGGTGCAGTGAGGCGCCCAGCACTAGGTCCACAGCACCGTCAATGACTGAAAGAGGCCATGGCACAGGTCTAAAGCAGTGTTACTGTGTGAGATAGGTAGTTTCTGCAGGAACACCTTGGACATCTCTGTCTGTTTCAGTCAGGTGCAGCCCCCATGCACCACCACACCCCCCCCCCCCCGGGCCAGGGCCAAGGGTGGCAAACAGGGTCCCCTATCAAAAGATCCACAGTCTACCTCCCTGCAACAGTGGCAGTAGAGGGGAACAGACCCCCCACAGGACAGTCAATGCAGCTCTGTACACAGCCATAACACAATAGCAGACAGACATTAGGCCTGGATATGGTGTACTGCACCCCACCACTATCTGATATTCCCCTGGTGCAAGCCACTCCACCACAACACCTACCAGCTGCAAACAGTCTGCTAGTGCCCAGTGGAGATGCCTGCACCCAGAACTGGGATGTCAGCATACACAGCAAGCAGATACATCAGTGACTGGGCCCCAAAAGGAAACCCATATTTATCACATGAGAGAAATACTACATAGCACTATGGGAGTGCCTAGCCATGCTGTGGTCACTGCACAGTCAGGGTGAGAGTGATCTCTCAGCAGGATATACTGAGGTCACCCTGTCTGTGTAGGTGGTGGCCGGGCACTACAATGTGCCTGTCACTGCCCTATGCCCTGTGCAGATGCACCCTGGCCAGGCCACCCTGTCCGGCCTATACCCATGGTACCTTGCTCCTCATTATGCACATTGGCAGCCCAATACTGGCAACATTGCTGGCAGTGTGGGCTGTGGAAGGTGTTTGCAGCCACCACACACTGGATAGACAGACAGCCACCCCCACACCTATGCCAGCATTGTGCTACTATAGAGGTGGTCAGCAGCCATACCCACCACACCAGTCCTGGGCATAGTACAGGCATGGATATGGTACACAAGGCTGTTGGGGGGTCACTCCCCAGGGTGGTGAACACTGTCAGAGACCAGACCTGCAGCAAACATTGCAGACATCAGAATGATTGTTATGGTGGAGCTCAATGAGCAAAATGTGCTTAACGTAGGAATTGATATCTGCCAGTTATCATAGGGAATGTTTGATAGCTCTGTACCATATACCCTGGTGTAGGGTGGCATTGCTAAGGTATGCAACTGCTAGTATTGGGAGATACAGGCAGGGCCCAATGTCTTGCCTCTCCAGGAGGCATTGGCCAATGGGGCCTGTGGGTGGGTGTGTGGCCCTGTTGGCTGCTGCTTTACGGCAGAGTTCCCCAACTCCAGTCCTGGTGTTCCAAACACTGTTCGGGTTTTCATGCTGTCCCTCATAAATATGCATGAGCTACATCTGCATACCATGGGGGTGGTGCATAGCTATGCAGCACAGGCATCTTTATTAGAGGCAGCATGAAGCCGGAATGGTGTGGGGCCCTCCAGGACTGCATTTGCGGGACTCTGCTTTAGGTAATGTGCCTGTTTCTGGTGTCTGTGTTTGGTGTGGTAAAATATAGGCCATGCGTATGTTCTCTGCAATAAAGGAGTGTCTTTACTATCACTGTTTAGTGGTGGGTAAAACTATGGGGACTTGGTTGGCAGGAGCCCCAACTGGGATTTGAACCTGTGACCCTCTGGTCTTACAGAAGCTGGCTGTGTCTGTTGCACCACACTGTGGCCACAGAGACAGTGCAGTCCCTGGAGTTAGTTAAACCGGCCTGACGAGTCAGAAACCCTGCTCTGCAACAGGTTTACTGTGGCCTCATTTACCTTGTATGCAGACAAAGGTGCACATAAACCTCAGAAGAGACCTCAGAAAAGGGTCACACACCCATAACCAAGCTGGGCAACAATGATATCATTGGGCAACATTGCACAACACTCCCAGGACAGCTCCATTACAATGAAATGATCTTTGAAAGGGTCTGCGGAGCGTAGACCCTTCCACACATCATTTCTTTTTTATTTGGTGCTTTCCAGGGAGTGTTGTTCCTTGTTGCCCATTGCTATCACTGTTGCCCAGCTGAATTATGCTTTTTAAAATGTTTCTTGTGGTCATTTTTAACGTTTTATGTGAAATTTTGTTCTGTGCACATGTATCACACTGCTCACGTTTTGTGGGTTTCCCCGGTTTTTCTGTACATTGCTGACGGAAATGGTTTCTCTTCCCTTTAAATGCCTTTGACAGGTTTTCATTCACGTTGGAATTGAGCTCAGAAATTCAGCGCGTTAGTATGAGGGGAGCCTCTCCCCGCCCACTCTCCGCCCATTGACCCCTTCTCTCCACCCACTCTCCACCTTCTGCGCATGATTACCGCACTTTAGTAAACATCCCCCTAGTCTTGCAAAATCCTTTTTTCTCAAACATGCCAATACTTGCACATAGAAGGGGTCATTTTATAAAGTAGCATTTGTGCACATGTGGCCACTTATAAAATGCCAGCCATCATAAATTTATGCATGTTCTCATGAATGCGAATACGTTGCCAATAGACATAGCCAGGGGCACGATGTGGGAAGGGCATGGGCAAAGTGCCCACATTGATTATAAAATATTTAAATTTATGGGTAACCTGTGTACTTTATACTATACAGCAATGTCCTTTCCTGCTTTTAAGGCATGCTCCCTGCCATAATGCTAGTATTTTATGAAGACAGATAGGCCACTACATCTCTATAAAATGGCTTCAAAACAGGCATCTGCTTAGCCTCTTATCTTAGGTGCCTTGTTATAAAATTGTCCTCGCATGGCATCGAAAGATTGCCACTCTTTTTTTTTAAATGTCTTCTTTTTGTAAAATGTCTGTTTCTGCTGTACATGCCTGACATATGGCCTTATAACTCGTATATATTTTACAAAAGGCTCTGCTTTCAGCTAGCCTTTCTGAAATAGGATGTTGCAAATCAGTGGCAAAATTTCTAGTAGGAGCCTCCCAAGCAAAATTTTACTGAGGTCCCTCTACTACCGCCTCCTTACTCTGGCCATGGCTCCGCACGGCAAACTTACTTACGTTTGCTGCCATGCTGCTTCTGCTCCAGGCCTGGAGGTATTCCTCCCAGACAGAACTATCGCAGTATGGCTGTTATTGTGAGACTTCAGCCCAGCAGCTAACAGCCGGGCAGCAAAAGAGGCAGTGCAACAAACAAATAAAAGTAAGCTGCCACTCTGCCATGTGGGTCCCCTTCCTGCAGGGGCTGCTTGGGAGGAATTTATACCACCAGCTGCAGTCTGTAAATGGCTCAGCTTGGATGTCATGTTTCCACCTAGATGAACTATACAAAATCAGGCTTCATTTGTAGGAGAACTCTCCTTGTGTCCTTTAGTCTTCCCTAGAACCAGGATCAGATTCTCTATCTATTTTTTAAGACTAGGTAGGCGGCGGCGCAGTGGTGTTCCTATCCCTTCGGCCCATGGGGTGGGTGGGAGCCAGCACCCTCCTCATGGCACAAAGTACAACCACATTCCCTGCCAGACCGCATTTATTTTGGAGGCAGCACGGCCAGCATACCTGAAAGAAGGATGGCTTTCTGCGCTGCCTGCTTCCAATCCAGGCTGGCTGTTCTCTCCCGGCCCATCTTGCAATCGCAGAAAGCCACCCATCTTTCAGGTATGTTTGCCGCGCTGCTTCCAAACTAAGTGTAGACCTGGCAGGGGTGCACCCCTCTTGACCAGCACCTGAAGTGGACCACACTCACTGCCCTGCCCTTGGTATGCCACTGGGTAGGCACTATTCTTGGGTGGTAAGGTGTGGATCTTTCCAGGCTAGAATAAAGCTTCTCAAGACTGAAGAAATTTTTGTCCAGTCGTTATGGTGACAGACTTCAGCTGGGAGCCATACACCAGGCCTACTTCTCAAACCCTGCAGTTGCGAGTCACTAGTTGTCATCAACCCAGAAGTGTGTTGGGGGGTTCAGGCAAAAAAGATGCAAGACCTAAGCCTGGAATCAAACCCAGATCCTTCCACATGGTAGTGCCATGAGTCACCAGGCTGGCCCCTCATTTTCCATTTTCAGTGTGCAGTAACTAAGCCTCCAAAAAAACAAGTGGAGAAAGCATGTGGAGTGTGGCTTATGGAATTCTTCTCAGCACCTCTTGTATGTATGTGTGGGTGTACATGTCGCCATATTATATTCCAGTACCACAAGCAGCAAGTAGAGATGTTAGGCACCTGCAATGATCTTTCACTAAAATGATAAAATTATTCTGAATTGAAAAAAGTATTAGGTTTAGACGACTAATGGATTATATCCTTAAAGCACTGGAGTAGCACTTTAATGGGCTTAGAGGCATGTTTACTAAGCTGGGCTAATAGTCAGCATGTGCTATTTGTAACTAGAGCCGATATTATACAGTGGGGACCTAGTTACAAATAACGCATGCCAACTGTTAGCCCAGCTTAGTAAACATGATCCTTAGCGTTTAATGAAAGCTGTATTTCTTGTCCCTTGGCAATTAAAAATGTTCCTATCTGATTCACCTTTTAGAACAAGAAAAGGGATCTGTCTTTCAGCGCATGGCGTTAACACAACTAGCTTCTCCACCTGCTCTGGAGACGAGAGACAAATTCTCACCTTTAGCATTTCTATCTGTTATCATTGCTGACATCCGCAGTGCCCTTGCCCATTGGTGATAAAGAAGATGTTAACATCACTACATTTACACAGGTCTCTTCCTAGTTAACTCCTGGCCTAAGCTTGCACCAGCTGTCACTAAATTAGAGGAATGATATGCCTCTAGACAGACTCTTAACAAGCTGGTTTGTTTGTACAGACAGTTTCTTTCCCTCGTTTTTATTCTTAAACATCTCTCACTCACTTTAATGACTAAAGAAGTCCAATGGCCAAGCAGGACATAAGTCAAAAAAAGCCTCATGGGACTAGCTTGCTTCTCTTCTACATACTGCCGGGATCCAACAGAAAACCTGCACTGGAGCAGGTAATGAATGCTAACCTTTACTAAAGTGTGGTTCGGCATTTGTTGTCTGCCCAGGAGATGAACATAAAAATGAACTAGTTCACTTGCCTTCGTGCCGAAAGCTAGAGCAATGAGCTTGTATTCCACAATGTGTCATGGAAGACCAGCTCCTGAGTGGAATGGAGCAGACAGTAAACAGGAATCTAGAATCTATTGTTTACTCTTTTGAAAAGTACAAAGACTAGGGAACATATCAAAAAGTTACTAAGTAATTCATTTATTACAAACAGGAGGATATGGGATTCCGAAGGGTTTATGCGGGGATCCTAATCCTGTGCATTTAGCGGCACCATCCAAACAGTGCTGATGAATATACCCACAGACCGCTGAAAATATACTAGTTAATTCTGGGGGAGTCTAGGGGTACGGTGGGGCAGGCCTAACGGCTAAGCGATTAGCTGCAATATTCAGCCATTAAAAAGACAGCTAAACTGCATAATGTTACAACAGGTCAATGGCTCTTCACTTTATACAGTGTTGCAATCTGGTTAGCAGCCAAATATTACTGCTAATCGGATAACAAATCCAGTCGGCAGCAAAACGGGATATTCACCGCCAGATGCCGGATAGGCTCCATGGCTGAATATCTGATTTTAGTTAAGGAGGCGGCACTGACCGCCACCGCTGAATATCGACTTCTATATGTTTTCACCTGATGTATAATTAAGCTCTGGAATTCATTGCTGGAGGTTGTGTAAAAGTAGTTAGTTTAGCTGGGTTTAAAAAAGGTTTGGATAAGTTCCTGGAGGCAAAGTCCATAAACTGTTATCAAGGCCACTGCTTATGCCTGTGGGTAACCAATATGAGTCTTGCTTTTTTGGGGGATCCTGCCAGGTACTTGTGACTTGGATTGGCCACTGTTGAAAAACAGATACTGGGCTTGTATTAACTCTTGTACAATTGATTTACATCCTTGATTGCAAATGAACATGAAAAATTGCACATAAATCAGAAAGATTTGTTTTAAACAAACATGAACCAAATTTTGTTTTCGCCATGCACCCTTCTAAAAAATTTGCTATTAAAATTAATTCTAGACTTATTTAGTCAAGTAAGTCTTTTTTTATGCAATTAAATACCAGCCAGGAAGAGAGTAGGAGGTGAAGGAGAAGTATTGATAGTAACTCTGGTAACCCGGAAGCCCTCCTCGCCTCCTTCCCAGACTTAGCACCCCCCCTAAGGTTCCCCCTCCCCTCCCCCCAACAAATTCACCAACACTGTATTTGGTACAAACATTTTGGTCGCAGCTTTATTTAGAACCTGTAACAACCGACCCAACACGGGCCTGAATATCAAACCATTGAACATAACCCAGCCCCGCACCCCGTTTCCGGAGGATGGCCCCCCCCCCGCCATCATAGGAGCGAGGCGGTGCATCCTCCTCCCCCCCAAACCCCACTGCCTGCCTCGCCATACTAGTAGCAAAGGCCGGCTCCCACCCCCCCCCCCCCGCTACCGGGCCGAGACCCCCAACCGGGCTGTCTCGCCCCACCCCGAGGAGCACTTCGCCCCCAATGCTCGTAAACCAGTTCAAGCCCGCACCGCTCCTGCGAGCGCTGGCTCTGTACCCCCCCACCGGTGCGAGTTATTCACTATCCTCGCACCGCCCCCCCCCCCCATAAAGCTGCGACCAATCATTTCCAGTGCTTCCTGCCAATCATTAACCAATAAGTCCTGTCCGACCGTGGACAAATGTACCCCGTCGGTACGGTACAGTCCAGCGCACTGGGGGTCCGCCCAAGGATGCCGGACCTGCCATCCCCCCGCCTGCTGCAACCACCGGCCAATCTGTCTGTTGACCTTGGCCAGCCCTCTCGACCACCGTCGCTGAGGCAGGCAGGCCGGCCGTGGGATGATATCCGACCACACGATTGCAACTTCTGGCCACTGCTCCTGCAGCGCGCGAAGGTCCCGCTGCACGGCTCGGATGAGCTGCCGGCACGTCCAACTGGAAAGATCGCTCCCACCAAGATGAACCAGGAGTCCAACCGGCCGCTGCCGCCGCTCCGCATGCTCCCGAACCACTGGAAGTAGCTGCCACCACCGCATGCCCCGCTCGCCGAGCCACACCAACCGGAAATTGCAGGACAACAAGCCTAGGTGCGGACCCAGCGGACGACTGGAGGCTCTGCGTTCCGCCCAGTAGATGAATGAATGTCCCAGAATCCACCATACGCCCGGCGTGGCCCGTGCAGCACTCCATGTTGGCACACTCTGTAGTACACCTGAAAAAGAAACACAGCATTAATACCCCCCCCCACACCCACCCCCCCCCCGACACCACAGCAGCTCACAACTCATCCAGGCGCACATAGCCCGCATAGGCCCCGGATCGCCAGCGCCCGATCCGTTGAATTACCTCACCCGCAAGGCCAGCCGCCGCAGCACTCGTTGCCGCACCTATCCGGAAGGAATGAGACGCATAACCGCGCTCATCCAAGCCCAGACGCCGCAAGGCCAGGCGGAAAACTGCCGTGAACTGAAACTGGGTGACAGCCCTCCCGTCCGCATGACAGAAGAAACAACCGGCCTGATACGGACGCTGCCGCCTGTAAGCCGCCAAGTTCAGCACCGGACAGGATCCCAAACCCGGAATGGCCTTCAAAAGCACCCACCGACCCCGCCCCTGCGGGTCGGTCTTCGAGCGAGCCAGAAATATCCGTACGCGCCTCTCCTGTAGGTCCACGTGCTGAACCAGCAACCCACCGCACTCACCCCGTCCACCCGACAAAGGGACCAGCTCACTAACATGGAAAGCCCCAAAGAAAGCCGTGACAAACAAAGCCCGAAACAGGAGTGCCTCAAACGGGGAAGCCGCCACCTCGGGCAGAACAACCCAAATACGCAGCAGCAATTCATGCGACACGGGATGGCGCCAATCCGGGACCGACGGCTGCGCTCGCGCCCACCCGGCCAAGAGCCGCTTCACCACATACGATGTACACGGACTGCCCCAGCCAGCCGCCCTACTGAAAAAGGAGAAACCGGCCAAAGCCGCCCGCGCCGCCATCCGGGACCAACCACACCCCTTAGCCCACGCTATGAAAGAACCCGCCAGGAGGTCCCCAAATCTACCACCCCGCCAGCCCTTTCCCCACAGAAACTCTCCCACCCTCGCATACCCCCGCTGATAAGCCTTCCACGTACCTGGAGCCAAGGAGTACCGCAGCAAGAAGATCATTCCGGCATCCCAATCCGCCAAAGGTGCTCCGGCACCACCGCCGCAGTCTCGTCCGCCCCCGGGGCCAACTCCCGAAACCGCTCCCACTGGAAACGAGACAAAGCGTCAGCAATAACGTTCTGAGCACCCGGCACATGACGCGCCTGAGCCGTAACATTGAGACGAAGACAGGCCAGCACAAACACCCGCATCAACGCAGCCACCCGCGGACACTTGGGCGAATGGCGATTAATGACTTGCACCACCGCAGCATTGTCACACCAGAAAACTACCCGCTTATCCCGTAACCTCTCCAGCCATACCCAAAAGGCCACCACAATCGGGAACAACTCAAGGAACGTGACATTACGCGTCAACCCACTCGCAGACCAAGATGCCGGCCACGGCGCCGCACACCACGAACCCTGGCAGTACAATCCCATGCCCGAACCACCTGCTGCATCCGAAAACAATTCCAAATCCCGGCTGGATAGTTCCACTGACTGTAACACCGAGCAGCCATTATACTCCGCCAGAAACGCATCCCATACACGCAAGTCGGCTCGCATCCCCGACGTCACTCGGATGCGGTGGTGCCCACAGCGCACTCCAGCCATCGCCAAGGACAACCTCCGCGCAAACGGCCTCCCCATCGCAATGACTCGACACGCAAAATTCAAGTGGCCAACCAACCGCTGAAGCTCTGTTAACGTCACCTTCGAGGCAGAGCCCACCTCCGCCACCAGGAGCCGAAGCCGCGCGACTTTATCCAGGGGTAAACGGACCACGAACTCAACCGAGTCGATATCGATCCCCAAGAAGGAAAGACGCGTCACCGGCCCCACCGTCTTACCCTCTGCCAGCAGGATGCCAAACTCTGCAGCCAGGCCCAGGAAAAGCCCCAGCAAGGAGCCACACACTGCGGACTCGGCAGGCCCGACGAACAAAAAATCGTCGAGATAATGGACTATAGTACGGAGCCCCGACCTCCGCTCCACCACCCAGTGCAGGAAAGAGCTAAAGGCCTCGAAGTAAGCACAGGAGATTGCGCAACCCATGGGCATGCACTTGTCGTAATAATACTGATCGTCAAAACGAAAGCCTAGCAAGGGAAAGGCAGACGGGTGAACAGGCAAGAGCCGAAAGGCCGACTCAATGTCCACTTTCGCCAGCAAAGCCCCCTTTCCACATTGGCGCACCATCTCCAACGCCTCATCGAAGGATGCATAGCGAACAGAGCACAGTTCCCGCGGGATATGGGCGTTCACCGAGGCCCCGAGGGGGCAAGACAGATTATGTATCAACCGGTAACGCCCGGGCTCCTTCTTCGGGATAACCCCCAGCGGCGAAACAATAAACGGCGAAAAGGGTGGCCCGTCGAACGGCCCGGCGACTCTGCCCAGTGCGCACTCCGCCGCAATCTTCGCGCGGGCCACCTCCGCCAGCCGCATCACAGAGCTAGCATTCCCCGCCTCAAACGCCCGGACCTCCCCTTGAAATGGGATACGAAAGCCCTCAAAAAACCCCGCCCACAACATATTCCCCGCCTTGCCATGCCTGGTACCCGCATAAAGCTCCAGCCACGGCTGCAACGCCTGAATCCTAATGGGGGTAGGCGCCAGCCCCCCCGCTATACCGTCACTTGCTCGTGGCCGGCGCCCCCTGCACCGCCCTACGGCTGCACTTGACGGCCGAGTGACCGGCACCGCAGAGCGAACAGGCGTGCTGAAACTTACAGTCAGGGAATGGGCAGGATGTTTTATTGAAGCGCCAGCACAGATCTCCGCCGGGACCGTCCGCTCCAATTTTGCTCGTCTCGGGCCCAGGGCCCGCTGGCCGGAAGGACCGAAAACCCGCCGGAGCTGCAGCGCCGGCCGCCCTAACTGGACCTGTACCCCCCCCCCCCCCCGCTCCACCCATCCTGGCCGACATTTGCGTGAGCCAAAGGTTGATATCCTTCATTCCCCATGACAGTTGCCGATTCTCTTCCATCATATCGCGAAACTCCTCATCGTAATTAAGCCAGGCCCACCCCTCGTGCGCCTGGGATGCCGCTAAGATAGCGTCGGCATAAGCCAACAGCTCCCCGTAACGACTCGGGTCCTCAAGCCCCCACACGCTCGCCAAACACAAGAAGGCCCGAGTCCAATTCAAGGTATTCCGGGACACCTTCCGCACCCTCCCCGCCTTTTCGTCCTCCTTGCGGTTTTTGCGACTCTCCCCCGAGCGTTTCCGCCCCTCTAAAAGCCAGAAAATATCAAGGTAACGCCTCTTCAGGATCCGCCGCCTCAACTTGCGCGGAACACTCTCCCACAATTCCGCGCACCGCACCACTGAGGACCCCGCCCCCTCACTAGCCCTCAGCCCGACGGTGGAGGCCGCCGAGGAAGTGTCCGAGGACCCCGACGACGACGACGAAGACGACGGCACCACCCCCCCAACCCCCTCAACTGTAGTCCCGGTACACTCACCTGCCGCCACCTGCTCCGCCATCCCCTGCACCACCGAGGTAGACGCAGTCTGCTCCACCGAGGTCGGGCCGGCCTGGCCCACACTGAACGACATCGCTGTCGGGCCCACGCCCGCTCCGCCTGCTGCAGCCACGGAACTCCCGGGAACCTGCAACGGGAGAGAAGAGCCAACACACGGGGAAGGAGGAGCGCCGACCCCCAAAGGAGCCATCCCGTAAGGCCCGACCCCCCACCCAGCTCCCCCTCCCTGAGCCCCCCCAGAGGACCCCAACCCTCCAGCTGCCCAGCCTGCCGCCCCCCAGGGAAGCTGCCCCACCCCACTCTGCAAACCGGCCCCCCACCACTCCCCTCCCCAACCGCCCCCCCATGGGCCCCCACCCATAGCTGGTCCAGACATCGGGGCCCATGCCTGCCACCCCTCGCCATGCACTCCCAGCCTACCCCTCCCCATCTGAATGGGCCCATAAGCTCCAGCCGGGACCTGAACCCACCCAGGCCCCCCCCCCGCACCTCCTCTCCCCCCCGTCCCCCACCAACCCCCGAGCAACGCTCCCGTCTGCTAAGCCCCCCCCACCCCCCCCTACCACCCCATCATTCTCCCTCGCCCCAGGCCCCACCACCACCACCGGAGAGCCCACCGCCTCCCCCGGACCACGCAATGCCGCCGCAGAAGCAGGTAGAGCCCCACGCCCCCCAGCCCCAGCCCCACGCTTCCCGGCGGTCCGCACAGCCCCACGCAAACACCCACGGCTAGCTCTGGCACCCTGTGCTGTACCCGCTCCCCGGGACCTTTTCGCGCTCCCCCCAGCCCCTCCTGCCGAAGCCCCACGTGGTTTGCGCTTGCCAGCCATGCTCCGGTCCTCCCAACGGAAAGCAGCGTGCTGCTGCCCGATCGGGGAAAAAGTTGGGCTGACTGCAGCGGCTGGAGAAGACGCCGTTATTATTTTATTTTATTTATTTTTTTATTTTTTTTTGTAGCAACGCCTCCCGCCGCAATCGCCCGCCGCCCAGCGAATCCCCCGCACCAAATCGCCCCAAGGCACCCCCGAGCACCACAACCCCCTAATCAGCCACTCACCGGACCCGAGAACACGTCCGCTTCACGAGGAGCCGCGGCGAGAAGAGGACGGCCACGCGGCTCCTCGCGGGCACTGCTCCGACCCCCCCCCCCTTTCAAGCGGGCCAATGAAATCGCTCCGACAGCGCAACGGAGCAATTTCAAATGCCGCAAACCACCTCTCTCTCCGCCCTCCCCCCCCCCCCCCGTCATTAAGCTGGAGGCCGAGGCCGGGCCCGGGCCCAGGTTACTGACGGCCGCGGGACCCGGCCCGCGGCCTCGAACATTATTTAAAGAGATGAAATGTCCAAGTTGAATTGTTATCAATTTAGTTGATGGTATGGATATAATGGTGCTTGCACTTAGGATGTGGTATTTAGTCCTAGTCTTTTGGTTACCTAAAAGACCAGTAGCTGACCCAACCATGTTAGCTGAGTTGCTTCTTGACTCAAAGATAAATCTGTTAAAATCAGTGGTCATAAGGAACTATAAATTGTGTGTTGATAGGATGTCCATTGAACTAACAGTTCAGTCATTTTTATTAGTCACAACATTGTTAGGGTTGAGTTAGTAGGTTTCTGGCTCAACATATGTTAGAGGCTACATGTTGGATCTGTTGTTTGTGCCTGAGAGATTGAGGAGCTTAGGTACTGACTGCAAGTTGATGATTTTTACCCCTATTCCTTCATTTACTGAGATTCTCTTTTTTTGTATCAAGTGACAATTGCTTTCAACTGTCTAGAGCAGTGGTTCTCAACCTTTTTTGTACCGTGACCCTTTTACCATTGGTCAACTTGTGGTGACCCCCAATGATAAAATCAAATGCGTCTCTCTTCCTTTATCATTAACGAATTGTCGCTGTAATCATTTGTTGAATTATTAATATATTATAAGCCTTTGCAATATGTTTTTATCTATAAAATTTACTTATTTAAACCACAATAACAAGTAACAATATTTGATTTCAAAATTATGATGATTTTGTAGTCAAATCACTAATATGAAATAAAATTATTTTTTCTACCTTTGTTGCCTGACCAATTTATTCTCTGATCATGCTGGTCCTGATCTGAGGCTTCTGCTTTCCTGTCTTCTCTTAGCTCTCTTTCTGTGGTCTATGGTCCATCTGCCATTTCTTATCTCTTCTTTTCGTTTTCTTCACTTCTTTCCATCAGCCTATTTCCAGTCCCAGTAACCCTCCCCAGTATCAGCCCCTTTCCAGTCCTCACTCTCAGTACCTTCCAATGTCAACTTGCATTCCCATGACTGCCACTGGTGTCCATTCCCTTCCATTCCCTTCCAGTCCCCCTCCTTCCCCACTGACCAGTCCCTTCTAGTACAAATACCATGGCAGCCCCTCTCAGATCCACTCCCTTCCAGTTCCATTCTCCCATCCCCTCATATCAGCCCATTTGTAGCTTTAGCCCCCAGTTTTCTTCCAGGGCCAGCAGCTCTATCCTCCCCTCCACACAATCAGTCCATTCCCAGTCGAAGCCCCCCAATCAGCTCGCTTCCAGTGCTAGTCCCCCCTCAACCCCATTACCAGTGCTAGCCTCCCTTAATCAGCCCAATACCAGTCCTACCCCCCCCCTCCCCATCAGCTCATTAAAAGTCCTAGCCTCCCCTAATCAGCTCATTTCCAGTGCTAGTCCCTCCTCAACCCCATTACCAGTGCTAGGCTCCCCTAATCAGCCCATTACCAGTCCTACCCCCCCCCCCATCAGCCCATTACCAGTCCTAGCCTCCTCTAATCAGCCCATTTCTAGTCCTAACCTCCCCGATCAGCTCATTTCCATTGCTAACCCACCATCAGTCCATTACCAGTCCTACCCCCCTATCAGCACATTACCAGTCCCAACCCCCCCCCTTGATCAGTCCATTCCCAGTCCTCGCCTCCCCTAATCAACCCAGTACCAGTCCTAGCCCCCCCCCCATCTGCCCATTATAATCCTAACCCACACTGTCTCTCCCCTCTGTCCAGCATTTATCCCCGTCTGTCCAGTATGTCCCCCTGTCTCTTCCCTTTTTCCATGTCAGCCCCCCTCCCTCCATGTCAGCCCCCCTCTGTCCATGTCAGCCCCCCTCCCTCCCTCCCTCTATCTCTCCATGTCAGCCACCCCTCCCTCCCTCCCTCCCTCCATCTCTCCATCTCTCCATGTCATCCCTTCCCTCTCTCCATGTCAGCCCCCCTCTGTCCATGTCAGCCCTCCTTCCCTCCATGTCAGCCCCCTCCCTCCCTCCCTCCATCCATCCCTCCCTCCATGTCAATCCCCCTTTGTCCATGTCAGCCCTCCCTCTCTCTCTCCATCCATCCATCCATCCCGCCATGTCAGCCCCCCTCTGTCAATGTCAGCCCCCGCCCTCCATCCATCTCTCCATGTCAGCCCCCCTCCCTCCCTCCCTCCATCCATCCATCCATCCATCAGCCCCCCTCCTTCCCTCCATCCATCCCTCCCTCCCTCCATGTCAGCCCCCTCCCTTCCTCCATCCATCCATCCCTCCATGTCAGCCCCCCTCCCTCCATCCCTCCATCCCTCCATGTCAGTCCCCCCTCTGTCCATGTCAGCTCTCCCTCTCTCCCTCCACCCATCCATGTCAGCCCCCCTCTGTCCATGTCAGCCCCCCTCTGTCCATGTCAGCCCACCTTCCTCCATCCATCTCTCCATGTCAGCCCCCCTCCCTCCCTCCATCCATCCATCCATCAGCCCCCCTCCCTCCCTCCATCCCTCCCTCCCTCCATGTCAGCCCCCTCCCTCCCTCCCTCCCTCCATCCATGTCAGCCCCTCCCTCCCTCCCTCCATCCATCCCTCCATGTCAGCCCCCCTCCCTCCCTCCCTCCATGTCAGTCCCCCCTCCCTCCATCCCTCCCTCCATGTCAGCCCCCCTCCCTCCATCCATCCATCCATCCATCCATGTCAGCCCCTCCTCCCTCCCTCCCAGCCACCCCTCCTCCCTCCCTCCCTCCCTCCCTGCCACCCCTCCTCCCTCCCTCCCAGCCACCCCTCCTCCCTTCCTGCCACCCCTCCTCCCTCCCTCCCTCCCTCCCTCCCCTCCTCCCTCCCTCCCAGCCACCCCTCCTCCCTCCCTCCCTCCCTCCCTTCCCCCCTCCCTCCCAGCCCCCCTCCTCCCTCCCTCCCTCCCTCCCTGCCACCCCTCCTCCCTCCCTCCCTCCCCTCCTCCCCTCCTCCCTCCCTCTCTCTCTCTGCCCCTCCTCCTCCCTCCCTGCCCTCCTCTCTCTCTCCCTCCCTGCCAGCCCCCTCCCCCTCCCTCCCTCCCTCCCTGCCAGCCCCCCTCCCTCCCTCCCTGCCAGCTCCCTCCCTCCCAGCCTCCTCCCAGCCCCCCTCCCTCCCTCCCTGTCAGCCCCCCCTCCCTCCCTCCCTCCCTCCCTCCCTGCCAGCTCCCTCCCTGCCAGCCTCCCTCCCTCCCAGCCTCCCTCCCAGCCCCCCTCCCTCCCTCCCTCCCTGTCAGCCCCCCTCCCTCCCTGCCACCCCTCCTCCCTCCCTCCCTCCCTGTCAGCCCCCCTCCCTCCCTCCCTCCCTGCCACCCCTCCTCCCTCCTCCCTCCCCCTCCCAGCCACCCCTCCTCCCTCCCCGCCCCGCCACCCTCCTCCCTCCCTCCCCGCCACCCCTCCTCCCTCCCAGCCACCCCTCCTCCCTCCCTTCCCCCCTCCCTCCCAGCCACCCCTCCTCCCTCCCTCCCTCCCTGCCACCCCTTCCTCCCTCCCTCCCCTCCCTCCCTCCCTCCCCTCCTCCCCCCTCCCCTCCTCTCCTCCATACAGAGAGGAATCACCAGCAGAAAGGAAGAGGTACTAATGTTACTGTACACGTCGCTGGTGAGGCCTCACATGGAATATTGTGTTCAGCTTTGGAGACCGTTTCTTGCAAAGGATATAAAAAGGCTGGAAGCAGTTCAGAGGAAGGCGACCAAAGTGATTTGGAGCCTGTGTCAGAAGACTTTTGAGAAGAGACTTGAAGACCTAAATATGTGCACTCTGGAGGAGAGGAGGAACAGGGGAGATATGATTCAGACCTTTAAATACTTAAAGGGTATTAATGGACAAACAAACCTCTTCCAAAGACGGGGAAGCTGTAAAGCTAGAGGGCATAACATGAAGCTGCAAGGGGGTAAACTGAAAGGCAATGTCTGGAAATACTTTTCACTGAAAGGATGGTGGATGCTTGGAATGCCCTCCCGATGGAAGTGGTGGGAGCAAATACAGTGATAGAATTCAAAATGGCATGGGACAGACACAGTGGATGCCTTTACAGCAACAGGATAAAATCAAAATAAACATAACTATCTCTTATATCTGAACAAATAGTAGTGACCTACATGGAATGGTGAGTACACCCCTAAACAAAGGAGAGGTGACCTGCACGGAGCCGCAAGTGTACCTACTCTTGCTGCCTTGCTGGGCAGACTAGATGGACCATACTGGTCTTTTATCTGCCGTCATTTACTATGTTACTAAGTTACTATGGGGCATGTTTACTAAACATTCCTAACGTGCGGGGCCGCGGTAGTGTGCCTGTGCCATATAAGGAGTGGGCGGTTCAGGCCGAAAAAGGAAAAAAAAAGACCGTATGTGTGCGCGTCGCATTAATGTGCGGGGCCCACATTAGCGCGTGGGAAGGCTAAGCAGGGCGCAGCTGGGTACATATAGGAACAGAGCTGTAGCACAATGGTGAAGACAATAACCAATGGTGCAGGGGCCATGGGTTCAATCCCCCAGTGTGTGCAGCCCAAAAAGGCTGGCTGAGGCACCACCTTGAATGTGGAAATGTGTGTCAGGAGGCAAAATAATTTTGGGGCGGCGCACTGTTCATTTTGGGGCCGCATAAGGCGGCGCACTGTTCATTGTGGGGCGGCATAAGGCGGCGCACTGTTCATATTGGGGCGGCATAAGGCGGCATACTGTTCATTGTGGGGCGGCATAAGGCGGCGCACTGTTCATTGTGGGCAGCAGGATGCGGGGCACTGTTAATTGTGGGCAGCAGGATGCGGCGCGCTGATGGCCACAATGCGGCGCGCTGATGCTAAAACAAAGGAACACAGCCACAGCACAATGGTTAAGACACTGACCAATGGTGCAGGGACCAGGGGTTCAATCCCTCACAATGCCCATTGAAAAAGGCTAGCTGAGGCAGTATGTTTTATGTTGTGGAGTGCTTTAGGAGGCTTTTTAATTCTATTTTGTGATAACTACTAGCAAACGCACTCTCACAGCATGTTAACATAAGGCGGACCATAAGGCACATGTTACAGTGCACCGTCCGCCAAGGCACCCTAGAATGTCACATATAGGGCAGCATGTATGTTGCAACACAGGATAATGTATAGTGCACCCTATATGGATGCCAACCATAAAGTGCCCTATAGGGCGCCCAATAAAGCACCCTCAGAGGCACCTTATGGGTACAGTACGCTGAGGGTGTTATTGCAGGCATCAACATATGTACAGTAAATGTAAAAAATGCTTTGAAAAACCCTATCACAGAACCCTACTGTGGGTATGAACCCATGACCTCTGGCTGCACAGGCAGTGGCATAACCATTGGGCTACACCTCTATAGCTGTAAGCAAGCTCCTGCCTGGCTGCAGATAGCCTGCACGTCACATCACAGACAGTCTGCTGGTGTAAACAGGATAGGGTTAGGCCACCCGTACCCATGATGCACTGCACATGCAAATCAGCTGTCCACAGATGCACACAAGATGGGAACTGCACCCCTAAAGCTACCCGGCCTGGTAGGGGGAGGTGTCCTTGTGCACCCACACAGCACCTCGGCCTGGTAGATAGAATTTCTCACATTCCTTCTCGATTCCCACCACCACCAAAAAGTTGTCTAATAGACCACATTTTGGTGGTGGTGAGAGGTGAGGAGGAATGTGACAAAGTCTATCTACCCTTTTGATGTCTAGGACATCTGTACCTTGCCCACTCACAATCTTAAATGATGGAGGTGTAAAGCAGGGGTCTCCAAATTCAGTCCTGGAGGGCCACAAACCAGTCAGGTTGGCAGGATATCTCTAATGCATATATATATCATGCATATTCATTAGGGCTATCCCAAAAGCCTGCCAGGATTGCGGCCCTCCAGGACAGGTTTGCACACCCCTGGTATAGACAGACACACACTTCCACATCTATGCCAGCATGGTGCTACTATTGAGGAGGTAATTAGCCTTGGCCACCAAACCTGTCCTAGGCACGGCAAGGCATGGATATGGTACGCAGTACTGCTGGGGGTCACTCCCCAGGGTGGTAAACACCGTCAGAGGCCAGTCCTGGAGCACGCCCCGCAAACACCTAACAGATTGTTCTGATGGGGTCAACTAGCAGTATGTGCGTAACGTATGGATATCTATCTGCCAGTACTCCTAGCAAATGTCTCAGAGCTGTGTACCGTATACCTCAGGTGTAGGGTGACATTGCTAAGATATGCAGGTGCTAGTATTGGGAGATGCACGCAGGGTCCACTGTTCTGCCTCTCCAGGAGACATTGGCCAATGGGGCCTCTGGGTGTGGGTGTGGGTGTGTCTGCCCCTGTTGGCTGCTGCTTTACGGCAGAGATTCCCAACCCCAGTCCAGGTCTGCATCACACTGTTCGTGTTTTCCTACTGTCCCTCATGAATATGCATGAGCTACATCTACATGCCATGGGGTTGGTGCATAGATATACAGCACAGGCATTTGTATGAGTGGCAGCATGGAACCTGACTGGTGTGTGGCACACCAGGAATGCATTTGGGAGAGTCTGCTCTAGGTACTACCCCTGTTCATGGTGTCTGTGCTCAGTGGGGTAAAAGATAGACGTATTACCATTGCATATGTCCTCGACACGAAAGGTGTGTCCTTACTATCACTGTGTAGGTGTGGGAAAAATATGTGGCTAGGGTTGGTGGAAGCCCCAGCTGGGCTTTGAATCTGTGACCTTCTGTTCTTGCATGCACTGTCTGTGTGCACTGCACCACCGTGTAGCCACAGATTGGTTGCTTTCCCTGGAACGTCCATGACTGTGGATCCGGCAGGGCCTGTCTGTTGCAGTGGACTGTGCCAGCCTGCACATGGCTAGGCCTCTGTCTTCTGTGGCTAGCAGCCACTGCCCCCTGCACCACATGTACTCGTCCGCCAACATGCTGGCATGAGCTGCTCTCAGAAACAGCAGATGACCAGATTGCAATGTGGCAGTACGGGACTGCATATGGGGGATTTGGCTGTAGGTAATGCCCATTGTTGTTGTGTTTTTGCAGTGTTGTGTAAAATATGGGTGTTTTCCCCATGCTTATGTTCTCTGCAATACAGGGGTGTCTGCGCTATCTTTGTTTAGTGGTGGGTAAAATATAGGGGCTGGGCTGGTATGTGCCCCAGCTGGGATTTGAACCTCTGACCCTCTGGTTCTAGAAGTACTGGCTCTGTCCGCTGCACCACACTATGGCCACAGAGACAATGCAGCCCCTGGAGGTAGTATACCTGGCAGGATGGAGTCACAAACCCTGCTCAACGCATTTTTACTGTGGGCACATGCACTCTGTCTGGTGACAAACGTGCACATAAACCCCGGAAATGACCACAGACACTGGGGGACAATATATCACCACGCTGGGCAAAAGTGATATTAATGGGCAACCATAGCAAACACTCCCAGGAAAGCTCCAAAAAGGACATTTGTTTTGGATGAGTCTCCGCTCCGTAGACCCTTCCAATATTCATTTCTTCTTTCTGGAGCTTTCCTGGGTGTGTTTTCTATATTTACCCATTACTATAACTGTTCCCCAGCTGCATTACTATTTGTGATATTTTTGTTGTGGTCACTTTCTATTTTTATTTTCACTTTTGTGCTGTGCACATGTATCACACTGCTCACGTTTTGCAGGTTTCCCCGATTTTGCTGTACATTGCTGACGGAAATGGTTTCTCTTCCCTTTAAATGCCCTCTACTGCGAGTGTTTCACTCGCGGTAGTTTTGCTTTGGGATTCGGCCCCGATAAAGTGTGGGGAGCCTCTCCCCTCCCCTTCCCCGCCCATTAAACCCGTCTTTCCGCCCCTCAGGAACCTTCCTCCGCCCTCCGTTAGCCGTTCCACGCCTCTATCGGACATTTGCGGGCCCGTACTTGTGCGGGGCCCGTTATTGTGCCGCGCACCTGTGCGGGGGTGACACGCACGATTGCGGGGCATTTAAGCGCTCTTAAGTACCGCTTTTAGTGCGCTATTTTGCGGCGCGCAAATTAGCGGTTTTTAGTAAACATGCCCCTATGTCTGCATACCTTTCCTGACAGCCCTTCTGTAATATCACTTTCAGAAATGTTGAAAACATTCAGACCAAGGATCAAGCTCTGTGGCACACTATTAATAGCACTCCTATCTTCATTTGCCTTGAGAAATGCTTTGCATATTTTGCTGAATTGTTCTAATTATCCCCCAATCTACCGGTTGGTCTGTCTGGTCCTTTCTATCTCTCTAAGGATCCTTTTACTAAAGTGTGCTAAGCAGTTAATGTGTATTTTTTGCATACAGTAACTGTACAAGGACCCATAGTAACTGTTATCATGGGAGCATGACCGTTACCAGGTGCTGATTCACAAGCTAACTGTCAATCACATGTTGGGGTGGTGAACGGGCGGGTTAGGGATGGAGACTGGGCATGGTGAGAAGATTCCAGTCAGCCCAGGTGGACATATTGCACACTGCCAATGCTGCCGTTAGCATGGGAGCACCTAATGCTACATCCAAGCATTAACTGCCGGAAACATTCTGGCTATGCCCCTGAGAGTTACCACGGAGACCTTGCACTTAACGTTTTAGCGCTAAATGTGCATTAAGTGAAAAAGGGTCCGTGGGTGTTTTCATGCAGAACCTTTGGACCTTGCAAATCCCTTAGATGAGGTTTCCTAAGTGGTATAACAAAAGTTGTGAAATGAAATGAATAAAAAAATAATAAATGTTCATTTTTTTTAGTGAACTCCATTTACTTTATGATTTCCCGTTTCTGATTTAGTCAGTCACTTTAGGGCCCACCTGATTTATATGAGGAGCCATGTCAGAAACCTTGGTGAAATCTAAGGAAGCCACATCTGGTGCTATCCTCCAATACAAGTCTCTGGTGGTCCAGTCAAAGAAATTGATCAGATCTATCTGACAAGACCAGTAAAATCATGTTGCCTCAGATTCTGTAATCCACTGGATTCCAAGGACTATATTTTAGCCATTCAGCAGCATAATACAGTACCTGAGTTACACTACAGTTCTTATTTTATTTATATGGGAACTATTCATTTGAACAGCATGCTCAAGAGATATTTGTAAATATGACTAAATTATATGAAAAAATGCTACATAAAACTGATATTTATCCTTTCCTCCTCCCAAAACATTCCTATGGAAACAGACAGCTTTATTTATATTTAGCTGATATCTTTCCAGTAGTAGTTGAAGGTAAGTAACATTCATGTACAAAGGTGCTTCCCTGTCCCCAGAGGGTTTCCAATCTAAGAGGCCCTTTTACTAATTAATGTGGGTTAGGGGCACCTACTCCATGGTAAGTATTGGGGGCAGTGCCAACATGAGCCCAGCCGTTACCATGCAGGCAGGCCCGTTAGCACCTGTTTGGGCCTTTGTGAATTACTTAACTCCCATCTATTGAGATGGTGTTAGGTGAACCGTTCTAACTGCAGTGTTGATAGCGCACAATATGTTCCCCTGCACTTACTGCAATGTGCTCTATGTGTCCACTCTCTGCCCCTAACTTGCCATTTACCACCCCAAGTCACGATTTGCAGTTAGTGCATGAATCAGCACGTAGTAACTGTAATGCCCCTGAAGTAACAGTTGTTGTGTGCCTGAGCGCATAGTTACTGCATACAAAACCAAACGTTAACTGCCTGACTTAGACTATTAATCCACACCAGAAGTCTGTGATTTGTTGAAAAACTAATTCTGCTGCCAGTGTAGGAGCTTATCCCGAACACACTTTTGGGCATTTCCAGGTTAATGTACAAAGTGCAAAGGGAAAAATTGACCAAGTCTAATTTCAAAGTATTTCTCCATAGGCATGGAAGGAGAAGACACTTTTCAAAATGGAGGCTACGGTAATGTATCATTATTTGTTAAATGTAGGGCTCCTGGACATTTCCAAGGGTGATCCTTTACTCAGTTCTATGAGACAGCTTTCATTTGTTCACGCATTTCTCTGGAAGTGCCAGTAAAGTGGCTCATTTCTTGTGAAAGACACTTTGTCCTTTGCTGTCACAAAAGCTCGATGTAATAATGGAGAAGCTAAAAAATGCAGCTGCTTCCCCAGGGAATTTTGAAGCGGTAGTTACATTTTTTTCCTATAGTTTGATTTTTCATTATATCATGAGAAACTTACAGTACCTGCATTTTGAATCATTTGTGGGATCCAGCACTCTGTCAATATCATCTCTAATTTCTGTATATGTTTTTATGTTTCTTGTTTGTATAGAGTTGAAACACTTGCTTCCTGATACTTGGGTGTAGACCGTGGACATAATAATTCTGGTGAATCTGTGACCATGATGGGATCTCATTCAGGTCCTCTAAAACTGCATTGCTCAAGGAAGAGCCACACACAGCAGGGTTTTGGCATGCACTGCACTCTAATTATTATGTCATTAAAATAGACTTCATTCAAAGAACTGATGTTATAAGACCCTTCAGCTTGTTCTTCCAGCCCCTGCTGAGGAGTCCTTCCACTGTATGTGCTGTAAGCAAAGGACCCTCAGATCAGACTCATCAGTCAGGGAAACCAGAACATCAACAATAACAGGCGCCACACCATGAACAAAACTGGAAAAGAAAAGGTGTTTTTTTCCAGGAATCCTCTAGCAACCTTTCAGCCTTTTTGTGTTCTTGTTCAGGCAGCACCTCTTAATTAACAAAATTGGCCTGAAATGAAAATTTATAAAAACAAAATGAAAGAAACAAAGATTTATAAAAACAAAGGGGCATGTTTACTAAAAGCCGTACAATTGCGTGCCGCACAATAGCGCACGGAAACGCGGCACTCAAACGCTCAGAAACGCTCTTAAACGCCCCGCACAAGTGCGCTTGGGCCCCGCACAATTGCGCGCCGCACTAACGTGCCCCGCAAAAGTACCCGGCCCGCAAATGTCCGATAGAGGCGTGGAAAGGCATTCTGAGGGCGGAGGAAGGCTCCCGAGGGGCGGAGGGACGGGGTCAATGGGTGGAGAGTGGGAGGGGAGAGGCTCCTCGCACAGTATCGGGCCCGAATTTGCATGTAAAAACTACCGCGAGTGAAACACTCGCGGTAGAAAGCATTTAAAGGGAAGAGAAACCATTTCCGTCAGCAATGTACAGGAAAACCGGGGAAACCAGCAAAACGTGAGCAGTGTGATATATGTGCACAGCACATAAGTGAAAATAAAAATAGAAATTGACCACAACAGAACTATTAAAAATAGTAATTCAGCTGGGGAACAGTTATAGTGATGGGCAAATACAGAAATCACACCCAGCAAAGCTCCAGAAAAAAGAAATGACTTTTGGAAGGGTCTACTGAGAGGAGACTCTTCCAAAACACATTGCCACGTATTGGAGCTTTCCTGGGAGTGTTTGCTATGGTTGCCCATTAATATCACTGTTGCCCAGCGTGGTGATATTTTGTCCCACATTTTCCGTGGTCATTTCCGGGGTTTATGTGCACGTTTGTCACCAGACAGGGTGCATATGCCCACAGTAGAATTGCGTAGAGCAGGGTTTGTGACTCCATCCTGCCAGGCTTACTGCCTCCAGGGGCTGCACTGTCTCTGTGGCCAAAGTGTGGTACAGCGGACAGAGTCATTACCTCTACAACCAGAGAGCAGAGGTTCAAAACCCAGCTGGGGCACCTGCCAGCCCAGTCCCTATATTTTACCCACCACTAAATAAAGATAGCGCAGACACCCCTGTATGCATGGGGAAAACACCCATATTTTACCCAACACCGCACACACACCACAACAATGGGCATTACCTACAGCCAAGTCCCCCAAATGCAGTCCCATACTGCCACATTGCAATCAGGTCAACTGCTTTTTCTGAGAGAAGTTCATGCCAGCATGTTGGCGGACAAGTACATGTGGTGCAGGGGGCAGTGGCTGCTAACCACAGAAGACAGAGGCCTAGCCATGTGCAGGCTGGCACAGTCCACTGCAACAGACAGGTCCTGCCGGATCCACAGTCATGGACAGTCCAGGGAATCCAACCAATCTGTGGCTACACAGTGGTGCAGTGCACACAGACAATGCATACAAGAACAGAAGGTCACAGGTTCAAAGCCCAGCTGGGGCTACTGCCAATCCTGCCCACATATTTTTCCCACAACTAAACAGTGATAGTAAGGACACACCTTTCATGGCAGGGACATATGCAATGGTAAGACATCTATCTTTTACCCCACTGAGCACAGACACCATGAACAGGGGCAGTACCTAGAGCAGAATCACCCAAATGCAGTCCTGGTGGGCCACACACCAGTCAGGTTCCATGCTGACACTCATACATATGCCTGTGCTGTATATCTATGCACCACCCCCATGGCATGTAGATGTAGCCCATGCATATTCATGAGGGATAGCAGGAAAACCCGAACAGTGTGATGCAAACCTGGACTGGAGTTGGGAATCTGTGCCGTAAAGCAGCAGCCATCAAGGGCAGACACACCCACACCCACAGGCCCCATTGGCCAATGTCTCCTGGAAAGGCAGAACATTGGACCGTGCATGCAGCACCCAAAACGAGCACTTGCATAACTTACCAATGTCACCCTACACCTGAGGTATACGGTACACAGCTCGGAGACGTTTGCTAGGAGCACAGGCAGGCAGTTATCCATACGTTACGTACATACTGCTAGTTGACCCCATCCAAACAATCTGTTAGGTGTTTGCGGGGCATGCTCCAGGCCTGGCCTCTGACGGTGCTTACCACCCTGGGGAGTGACCACCAGCTGTAATGCGTACCATATCCATGCCTTGCCGTGCTCAGGACCGGTTTGGTGGGCAAGGCTACTTACCCCCTCAATCGTAGCACCATGATGGCAGAGGTGTGGAAGTGTGTGTCTGTCTATACAGTGGGTGTTGGCTGCAAGCCCCTTCAACAGCCCGCACTGCCAGCACTGTTGCCAGTATTGGCCAGTCAATGTGCATAATGAGGTGCAAGGTACCATGGGTATAGCCAGGGCAGGGTGGCGTGGCCAGGATGCATCTGCACTGGGCATAGGGCCCTGGCAGGGACATTGGCTGGGATATTGTAGTGTCCGGCCACCACCTACACAGACAGGGTGGCCAAAGCATGTCCTTCTGGGGGATCACGCTCACCCTGACTGTGCAGTGACCACAGCATGGCTAGGCCCCCCCATAGTGCTGTATAGTAGTTCTCTCATGTGATAGATATGGGTTTCTCTTTGGGGCCCAGTCACTGATCTATCTGCTTGCTGTGTATGCAGACAGCCCAGTTCTGGGTGCATGCATCTCCATTGGGAACATGCACTATGGACTAACCAGCAGACTGTTTGTAGCTGGTAAATGTCTTGCTATAATGGCTTGCAGGGTGCAGTGGCTGTTGGCTTGCTGCAGGGGAATATCTGGTGGTGGAGTGCAGCTTACCATACCCTGGGCTTATGTCTGTCTGCTATTGTGTTATGGCTGTGTATGGAGCTGCCTGCCTGGGGGGGGGGGTGGTGGTGTTCCTCAGCAGGACTGGGGTTGATTTTGCCCTCTACTGCCACCTTTGCAGGGAGGTAGAGTGTGGATCCCTTGATGGGGACCATGTTTGCCACTGGGGGGGTGCCTGATGGCGACAGACAGGGATATCCATGGTGTTTGTGCAGAAACTAGCTATCTTACACATTAACACTGCTTTGGAACGCCCGCTTGGCCTCCATCAGCCATGGCAGGTGTTGTTGACCTGGTCCTGGCCACCTCATTGCACACTCAGGGTGAGCACAGTACCCGCACGATGTAACGGTGTGTGGCTACTCTGTGCCAGTAAAACACCCGGTCATTGCCCCCTACTAGGCCAAGGTGCTGTGTGGGTGCACCCGGTCACTTCCCCCAACAGGGCCGAGGTGCTGTGGGGGTGCATTCCCCATCTTGTGTCCATCTGCGGACAGCTAATTTGCATGTGCAGTGCATCATGGGTACGGGTGGCCTAACCCTATCCTGTTGACACCAGCAGACTGTCTGTGAGGTGACGTGTAGGCTATCTGCAGCCAGCCAGGGGCCTGCTTACAGCTATGGAGCTGTAGCGCAATGGTTACATCACTGCCTGTGCAGCCAGAGGTCATGGGTTCAAACCCACAGTGGGGCCCTTTGGTAGGGCTGTCCACAGCTTTATTTTTATTTACTGTACATATGTCTATGCCGGCAAGACCACCCTCAGCTTACTATACCCATTAGGTGCCTCTGAGGGTGCTTCATAGGGCGCCCTGTAGGCCACCTTATGGTTGCCATCCCTATAGGGTGCACTATACATTATCCTGTGTCGCAACATACATGCTGCCCCATAGGGGTCATTCAAGGGTGCCTTGGCGAACAGTGCACTGTAACATGTGCCTTATGGGCCGCCGTATGTTAACATGCTGGGAGAGTGCGTTTGCTAGTAGTGATAACAAAATAAATTTATACAGCCTCCTACATACTGCCTCAGCAGGCATTTTTCACTGGGCATTGTGAGGTGTTGAACCCCTGCTCCCTGCACCATTGGTCAGTGTTGTAACCATTGTGCTGTGGCTCTGTTCCTGTGCTTGTGCATCAGCGCGCCGCCTTGTGCCTATCAGCGCGCCGCCTTCTGCCGCCCAAGGGGACCAGTGCGCCGCCTTCTGCTGCCCAAACATAACTGTGCGCCGCCTTCTGCCGCCCAAAAATAACTGTGCGCCGCCTTATGCCGTTCCAAATTAATTTGCCTCCTAAAACAATGTTAATCATTACAATTACTGCCTCAGCTGACCTTTGTCGTTGCGCACACTGGGGGATTGAACCCATGGCCCCTGCACCATTGGTCAGTGTCTTCACTGTTGTACCACGGCTCTGTTGTTTTGTATACTCAGCAGCGTGCCACTTTGCCTTTCCACGCGCTAATGTCGACCCCCGCACATTAGCGCGACGCACACACATCCGGTTGCTTACTACCGTTTTTTTTCTATTTTCTGCCTGAACCGCCCACTCCTTATATGGCACAGGCACACTAGCACGGCCCCGCACGTTAGGAATGTTTAGTAAACAGACCCCAAAGTCTAAAAACCTGCAAATGACACAGGAAACCAAATGAATTTTTTTTGCCTCCTATAAGAAACACTGCACTAGCTTAAGTTGTCAGGATATAATGTCAGTTTACTAAAAGCACAATTTGTTATTAAAAAAGATACAGAATGGGGCCAAGGTAGTAAAACAATAATAATTATCCTCCATCAGTTGCTTCATTTGGGCAAATACAAACTGGTACTACAGAGATGCCTGAGAATATCAAGGCTATAATTATTGTGCTATTACATAGGGACATGTTTACTAAAGGTTAACATGCGTTAAGTAAAGTTAACAGGCGTTAAATGCTGCAATGGTCCATGGAAATGAATGGACTGTGGCAGCACTTAACGCATGTTAATTTTACTTAACATATTAACCTTTAGTAAACATGCCCCATAGTGTTTTATATGGAACAATATAGGGGCTTTAATAAGGTAGAAATTGAAACATTAAAGAACCCTAAGGCTTGTTCCTCCCAGTATATAGATTATGCAGACTTTTGCAGAACACCATGAGCACTTTAAAGACCAAAGGGTAGATAAGGTCTCATTCAAAGATGCCGCTATCAGCTTCCTCAGTGATCCACTTGTTCCATACTAAAAGATTAGTTCACTGTTCATGTAAAAGTTTAAAGTTCCTTCTACTAAATTGTCAACTAGGGTTGCCATTTCAACCAGGTCAACCAAAGCTGATCCAGTCTTGGTTCTGCTCCATTACATGCACAAAACATTTGTTCTGCTTCTCTTAGGGATATTGGGAGGCATGCAATGAACCCAAACCATGACTGTATGACCTAGTAACCTAGTAAGAACAACACTTCCTGAAAGCCTTGAGGGTCTTGCAGGTACTGTAAGCACTAGTCAGGCTCATCCCTTTAAAAACATCACAGACTTACAATTTAGGATGGTATTACTGTATTCCATGGCTGCATAACCTTTCTTAAATTCTATTAGCCTATACCACTTCATATCCAGACCTCAAGGATGCTTAATTGCTATGCAAGTGATTGAAGAGAAGGGGTTTTGTAAAGTGTATTCTGTTTTGTTTTTATTAGTATGGACTAGAGAGATATTTATTTATTTAACCAGTTTTGTATACCACCTTATCCTTCAATCAAAGTGGTTGACAAGACAACAAAAGCTTACATATTGAGGGCAGGGGCGGCCCAAGGTGGGTGCGGGGCCATGTGCGGAGACTCGGTGCAGGGCCTCATTTGCATAAATATTTGCATAATGTTACCATACACTAACTTTTAGTAAACATGCCTCTTCATGAGTGTATGGATAAAGAAAGACTAAAAGATTTCTACATTACTATAATCCAGTGCCAACCGCCAGACACATCAGGAACTACTACAAACACTGCCCATTTAGAACCCATAGCAAACCCGCCGTATCCTAACAGCACTACCAGGACTCATAAAGCACCAAACCATACCTATCAAAAGGCAACACTGCAAATATTAAACCAATACATTTCAGCGAATAACAATACATGACCTACTGGGGAAAGAGAACAAGTGGCAATGTCAAATAGGAATTACATAAACAGAATACCTCAGCTCAGTTACACATGCAGAACAATGACCATCAACAAACAAGGAATCACAATTTAAAAACAGGAAGACAATAATTAAACTGGGAACCCTAAAAGCCAAACTTGGCATGTACAAAAACAATGTAGAAATAAAACTATAAATTAATTTCCTCTTGTACTAAACAAAGCACAGACGTTAATGATGCACATTTCCCAGAGCTGACATATTCCAGTTAATAAATTCAAAATAAAGAGATATCTTTGTACCTTTTGTGCATTTTTTTTCAGTTGCAATTGTTCCAGCCACTTTCTTCTGGTTTATTTGTGTCTTCTGCTAACTCTCCATCGTCTGCTGTCCATTTGTCTTTTCTTCTCTCTTCTAGTTTTTTTCCATTCTCTCTCTACATCTGCTTTAACATACTAATCTTTCCCCTTTTGCTCTTTCCTCATTCCTATTTCATCCACTCAAATTTTACCCCTCCATCCTCAATCCCCACTTAGTCTCCCAATACCCGGCCAATTGTAGATTTTTCTTCCCTCCCACACAAAATATTTCCCCTCTCCATTTCACTCTCCCAGCCCCATCCCCTTCTAATCCTCCCCCAACATCAGCTCCCTTCTAGTTCCAGTCCCACCCAGTATCCGCTCTATTCTAGTCCCCGCATCAGCCCATTTCCAGTCGTGGCCCCCCCATCAGCCCATTTCCAGTCCTAGCTCCCCCATCCATTTCTAGTCCTATCCGAGTCCCTTCATCAGCTCATTTCCAATACCAGCCTCCCATCAGCCCATTTCTAGTCCTTTCCTAGCCCCACCATCAGTCCATGTCAAATCCTAGCTCCCCTCCACTCAGCCCATTTCCAATCCAAGCCCCCCCCATGAGCCTACTTCCAGTTCTAGCCCCTCCATGAGTCCATTTCAATCCAAGCCCCCACCACAGCCCATTTCCAATCTTAGCTCCCCCCAACACCCAATTCCCAGTCCTATCCTAGCCCCTCCATCAGCCCATTTCCTGGCCTAGCTCCCTCCCCTAAGAGCCCATTTCCATTCCAAGCCCCCCTTCCCATCAGCTATTTGCAGTTCAAGTCCCCTTCCACTCAGCCCGTTTCCATTCCAAGCCCCCTCCCCATCAGCTATTTGCAGTTCAAGCCTTCCCTTCCACTCAGTCCATTTCCAGTCCTAGTAACCCCCCCAACCCATTACCAGTCCTAGCCCCCCATAGCCCATTACCAGTCCTAACCTCCCCATCAGCCCACTCCTAGTCCTAATCCCATCAGCCCATTTCTAGTCCTAACCCCCCCATCACCCAATTTTCAGTTTAAGCCCCCCATAGACCATTACTAATCCTAACCCCCCCCATCAGCCCACTTCCAGTCCTAACCCCATCAGCTCATATCCAGACTTAGCTCCCCCATAGCCCATCACCCCTCCTACCCCCCCCCCCCCCCCCGCCCAGGGAAAATTTAAAATAAAAAAAGCTGTCTGCTGCCGCGGCCACCGCAGCAGAATCGAGTGTGCCGCGGGACCCCTCCTGCCCGGCAGAGCCTGCCCTCCCCTGCATCAGCTCCCTCTCCAGAGTCACACGCACCGGCTTTCAGAGCGCGAAGGGACTAGTTTCCCTTTCGCGGCTCTGTTAAGCCTGCGGGGGCTGATGGGAACTTTCCCATCAGCGCCCGTGGGCTTAACAGAGCCGCGAGGGAGAAACTCTCCCCTCGCTCTCTGAAAGCCGGTGCGTGTGACTGTGTAGAGGGAGCTGATGCAGGGGAGGGCAGGCTCTGCCGAGCAGGGCGGGCCCCGCGGTACACTCGATTCTGCCGCGGCCGCAGCAGCAGACAGCTTTTTTTTTAAAAATTTTAAAATGTACTTCTAGATCAGAATGTTCTTTGCGTGGGGCCCCCTGAAACGCGGGGCTCTGTGCAAAAAAACATTCTCGCTCAATGGACGGGCCGGCCCTGATTGAGGGTATGGGAAAACAAAAACGATACATTACAATATAAATACAAAACAAAACAGTATGTTATAATACTATATCATAGTGAAATTAAATTTACATAATGGTTAATTTAAGTTATTTCACCAAATGATTCTATAAATAAGTAAGTCTTTAAAGATTTGTGAAAGTCCTTAAGGTCTTCCTGAATTCTTAGGTCTTCAGGAATAGAATTCCATAACTCTGGTGCCATAAAGGAAAACGCTCTTTTAGAAGTCATTTGTTTTGATTTGTTGAAGTTCAAAGGAGTATTAAGTTTATTGATATTTTGAAATCATCTTGGTCTTATGCTCTTGTCTTTTGAAATAATAGATTATAGAATATCCGCTGAGGATTGGTGAAAATTTTTGAAAATAGTCATTAGGTTTTTATATTTTGCCCTTGCAATAATCGGAAGGAAATGTAACTGTTTGAGGACAGGAGTTATGTGTTCAAATTTTGTAGAGCCAGTTATAATACACGCAGTGGTGTTCTGAACTAATTGGAGAGGATGGATAGAGTGTTTAGGATGACCTTGATACAAGATGTTTCCAAAATCAAGTAGAGTTATGACTGCCTGACATACCGTGCAAAAGTGATTTGTATTTAGTATTGGTTTTAGTCTTCATATACTCTTTAAACGATGGTATGCTTTTGACGCAATTTTGTTGATATGAGATTTTAAATTTAAATATTTATCTAATGTTACACCTAAATATCTTACTTCATCTTTAATTTTTATTTCTCTATTTAGTAAATGAATTTCAATTGGTAGTTTTAAGGACTGGCATATTTAGGTAGCTAATATGAAGTAAACAAGGTCAGGAAGAAATTCTTGTGGAGACAAATAAGCATAAAAGTTAGTTGGAAGAAAATATTTTAAAATCCAAAACCTGTAGGTAAACAGAAATTTGCAGAAAATCTAAGAGGAGGTGACTATTTGTCCAAACTGGGAGAATTTGGCACAGGATACTGGCACTGGGCGAGAGAGGAAACATTACAGGACCTGATTTTATAGCTAAAGGGAGGTTAGAGAAATGGGAACATACCAGATGCTACATATGAAGGAAAGGGAAACCAGAGCTGTCAAGGAATCCCATGTCTGGAGTGAGGCTTATTGTCATGCCTAATATATTTCCAGTGCATTGTGGGATTTGTATGTCCCGTTTCATCCAGCTGAAATCTGCACTACAGGTAAAGCTCAATCAGAAGGAAGGAGAGAAAAAAACGGAGATCACAAGCCACTAAGGATATGCAAAATATAACATCTTCAGCCTATAGATAAATTCAAGAATGGGCTTGAAAATGTAAACATTTGCAGATATATTTCCCAAAAATATTAAGGCTAAAAGTCTACTGAGAATGGCAAACTTCACCAGACCGACAATGTGCGTTGTGTTGTCTTTTATGGTTCTTGCAGGTAAAATTTGGTATTAAATTTAACAAAAAATTAATTTTTCATACATATTTATCTAACAAAAGTTTGTGAGTGAATACCTTTTTATTTTTGAACTATATTTCTTTGTACTAAGTGGATTGACATAGTCTATCGCATGAAGTCTGTAATTCCCCTATTTCACTTTTTCAGTAAGTTTATCCTCTCATCTTGATAGGCGAGGAAAAATGAAACAACTTATACCTACAAACATTTCAACGCTAAACTATCCTGACATGACCCACAGAGGTGCCATAGCTAACTTTTAGTGTGTACAGTGTATATCGTCAGAGGGGTTTGTGTTCTGCAGTTGGTTATCAAGGATCCAGTTTATCTTCTAGCAATTCTGTCAAAGAAAAGAATTTAATTGCACTTTTCTGACTTTCCAATAAACAAAATCTCTCCCTGATCTAGTCTTCTGTTTCTTCAACTTCCTTTCTTGGCTCAGTCAACCCCTGTTGCCCTTTCCTTATCCCTCCAGCTCTTGACCTGATTTGCTGAGGTCATAAGTCTCCTACCTCCAGGGATCTGGTCTGCCACTGTAGCCTAACCTCTGCTGCTAGTCACCACTTCTTCCTCCTGCCCAAATATCAGTCTACTGTTTTTACTGCCTCCTTCCCATTCCCAGGCTCCAAGCAGCCACTGCAACCACGGACACCTTTTCCCTCCCTCTCTCCTAAGCTTTTGCAGCCAGCTTTTCGTCTATGATCCAACCTGTAGCTCCTACGTCCTACGTCCTCGTCCCCATCCTTCCTCCCATACAAGTAGCTCTGATCTATTGACATAACTTCTTTATCCTCCCTCCTTTCCTCACTGGGACTGATGGTCTACTATACCAGACTATTTCACATTCTGTTGGAAGATGCTGGTAAATCAGTACTTTTTCTTGAATAGTCTTTCTCATGATAAAATCAGCTCGCTATCACCGATCACAGTTCCTTTGATATTATTAGATGTATTGCTTCTTGAAAAACAAAATCAAGAACAAATAGGAAAAAGGTTAGACTCATTTGTATTATGCATCCTGAGCTGACAGCTGATCGGCATCTTTTGAACTGCAGCGCCAGAGGGCGGTTTGTGTCCCACTCTATCAGTGCACACCAGCTGATCGCCTGATCGGGAGCCGGAAGTGAGTCCCCTCCCCCAGCCCAGCTGATCGGCATCTTTTGAACTGCAGCGCCAGAGGGCGCGCCCGCGCCTGGCAGGCACATGCCTAAGGGCCACGCCAAAGGGCCCTTTGGCGTGGCCCTTAGGCGCGGGACCTTAGCCGCTTCCAGCGATATCTACTCCACTGGTATGTTGGGCAACTTGAACTATGCTCTCTCTAATTTGTGACTTTCTCGTGTTCCATAACCTGCTGATTCTATATGCTCCCATCCCTATATTTGATTCTTTATTTACATTTGATTTGCCCTTCTTGTCTCTTTCGTACTCTGCTCCTCCTTTCTTCCTCATTTCGGGTACGTTACTCCCAAGTCTTATATTGTTATAATGAGATCTTTACGTAATCTAGCGAACCTTATCTATGTCTTCCCTAGTTCTGGTCTCCCTAGACGTACTTCTCGCTCTCTTAGGCTTCCTGTGCTCCCTAATTATTTCTCTCACATTAGGTCTAGGCCTTCTCGCAATTTATCTAACCTTGTTCTGATTCCTCCTCTCCCCGTCTGCCCTCCCCTTCTCTTGTGCCTTATGGAACGTTCATTCTATCTCTAATAAACTTGCTTTTGTTCATGACCTTTTTATTTCCTGCTCATTTCACCTCTTTGCCCTAACTGAGACCTGGCTTCTTTCTGATGACACTGCATCCATTGCCGCTCTATGTTATGGCGGCTATAAGTTTTCCCACACTCCTCGTCCTACTGGTCGTGGTGGGGGTACTGGCTTTCTGTTGTCTCCCTCCTGTCACTTCCAGACCCTCATGCCACCTCACTCTCATTCCCCTCTCTCCTTTGAATTCCACTCCATCCGCCTCTTCTCTCCTCTTCCACTCCGAGTCGCTGTTATCTATCGTCCTCCTGACATTTCTGTCTCTACTTTTCTTTCTGATTTTGATTCTTGGCTTTCTACCTTTCTTCAGCCTTCCTTCGCCACTCTTATTCTTGGTGACTTCAACATTCATGTTGACAGCCCTTCTGATCCCCCTGCTTTAAAGCTTCTCTCCCTTACCTCATCACATAACTTTCAACTCTGTTCCACTGCCCCCACTCACCGACATGGTCACTGCCTTGACTTAATTTTCTTCTCTTACTGCTCACCTTCCAATTTCTGTAACTCTGTCCTTCCCTTATCTGACCACCACCTTTTAAGCCTTACTATTCATTCTACACATAGAATTCACAAAAAAGGTGGTGGAGTCCTAATAATGATAAAAAAAGAACTAAAAGCAAAAAAACTACAATCACACTTACCTACAAACATCGACACAATCATTATGAAAATTGGCAACATAAAAATCTGTCTAATTTATAGACCACCAGACCAACAATCAGAGAACCTGGACCCCTTAATTGAATTCTTAAGCTCCTCCACTGACCAAAATCCAATACTAATGCTTGGTGACTTCAACCTCCCCTCCTTACCAGCATCTTATGCCTCCCTCTTTTTAGAATCCACAGCAGATATGGACTTTCACCAAATAGTAAATGCTAGCACACACAATAAAGGAAATATACTTGACTTGGTCCTACTGCCAGATGTAATCTACAGGTCTTATAACCCCAACTCCCTCAAATGTACCTCAACCCCTTGGTCAGACCACCATCTCATTAACTTTAAAATTACAATCAATAACTCAATAGTTAAACGAATCCCAATTAATGCTCCGCCTTACAGATTTAAAAAATATAACGAAGAGGAGTTCCTAGACATGATAATTCCCAAATTATCTATTGCACCACAAAATCTTGATGTAGCAGTATCCAACTGGCACGAAGTCATTAACAATGCAGCTGCCAATAACCAAGCAACTAAGAAAACACTCACTCTAAATCTGATCAAGCCCCTGGTACAATAACACACTAAACATAATGAAAAGAAATCTAAGAAAAGCTGAATGCAAATGGAGAAAAAATAAAAACCCCATTAACAAAGATTCATATATCACTCTCCTTAACTCATATAAGGATGCAATTAACAATGCCAAGAAAAATTACCATGCCTCAGTACTAAACAATGCAATAAATAGACCCAGAGAACTATTCGCAATAGCTCATAAGCTAACGAATAATACCCACAACTCCAGCAATGAAATTACAGAAATCTCCCCACAGGACCTGGCAAACTACTACATGAACAAAATCACGTCCCACCCCCACTTACCAAAATCTAATTACCTCTCTCAAACCCATTATGCAGATGAATGGACTGACCTCCAACCTCTATCTAACATTGCACTCAAGAACATCATAACAAACATTAATACAACAACCTCACTCCTTGACCCTTGTCCAGTAACATGGATAAAGAATTCTCTACCTATCCTCTCACAATTCATACTCCCCATAATAAATCTTTCGCTAAAAACTGGGTACTTACCCCCAGCACTAAAACATGCACAGATTTGCCCAATCTTAAAAAACTCCACCCTTGACAAAACATCTCCTAAATCCTACAGACCCATATCAAGCATCCCGTTTTTGGCTAAATTAATCGAAAAAGCAGTACAAATCCAGACCCAAGAATACATTGATAGCTCAGCCCCCTGGATGACCAACAGTATGGGTTTCGCCCTCACCACGGGGTGGAGTCACTACTAACAGTTCTTATTGATACCCTTGTAAGAGGTATCGATAATTCAAAACAGGCATTCCTACTCATATTCATTGATATCTCTGCCGCCTTTGACAGTGTTCACCATTCAACAATGATTAATAAACTAAGGCAAATAGGTATAAAATCCACGGTTCTTAACTGGTTTTCATCATACCTAAGTGACCGAACTCAAACGGTACGAATTGGCAACCTCACCTCAAAAACTTACAATCAGGAACTAGGCCTCCCCCAGGGCTCTGCACTGTCAGCGCTACTATTTAATATTTACTTAAAACACATCTGTCAAATATTTAAAAAATTTAATGTTCTCTATCACCTCTATGCGGACGACATAATGATGTATGTCTCATTCACAATACCTAATATTCCTACACTACTTATTAATACCTGCCTAAATGAAATAAACAATTGGCGAAATGAAAACAACTTATTCATTAACCATGCAAAAACCGAAGCCCTAATAGTAACTAAAAACACAACATTCATTCCCCCATCACACATCACTCTGCAAAATAATGATATCAATATAAAAACTGAAATACGCTACCTAGGAGTAATACTAGACAAACACCTCAGTATGGACACACATATAAGAAATATAACAAAAAAAGTTTATTTTAAACTAAAAGTCTTAAAACAACTCCGCCCCCTAATGCATCTACAGGATTTTCAACGTATAATACAAGCTATAATAACTCCCCATTTCGATTTTGCGAACTTAACCCTACTAGGCATAACAAAACAAAATCTAAAAAAACTCCAACTAGCACAAAATGCAGCAGCAAGGACTATCATGAATGCCCCACCATTCCAACATATAACACCTATTTTAGAGAATCTACACTGACTCCCGATTCAATGCCGGATACATTATAAAACTCTTTTAACTACTTACAAAGTCTTGAACAACACAGCACCTCTTACTCTAAACAACCTTATTAACAAAGAACCCAATCATAATCTCCAAAGGCGAGACCAACTAAACAAACTTATAAAAAATTTATAAAGGCCAAAAAATCAACAAACAAGAAAGCATTCTCTCATGCTGCCCCTATAATTTGGAACAACACTCCATCGGAATTAAGATCCTTACCTCAAATCATGAAGTTCAGGAAAAAACTCAGAACTCACTTATTCTCAACATACTACGGATCCTTGTCGAACTCACCTATTCAACAGGAAAAAGGATAGTTTCACCAGCTGACATATCCCAGCTTTGAACTGGAATAAATGAGAAAACCCCAAACCGACGATCTCAAAAACATACATACCTGTACATAGTTAATATTTGGTTCTTTGTATATAGTTAACAAACTGTTAATTGTAAAATTGAATTTCTTTGTAGTTTCACAATGTTATCTGTAAAAGCAGCTTTGCCTGTTTACTGTTGTTCCATGTAAACCACAACTGATCAATGGAAGGTGCGGTATATAAAAACTCGCTAATTAAATTAAATTAATCCCCCACCCCAGCCTCATCCTGTCTGCACTAACCTATTTAGAAACCTTCTTGCCATTGATCCTTTAGCTCTCTCCTCCTCTCTCTCCTTATCTCTTTCATCCACTCTGCTTTCCAATTCTATTGATGAGGCTGTGACCTCTTATAACACTGCACTCTCCTCCACCCTTGATACTTTTGCCCCCCTCATCTCCCGTCCTGTTAGGCGTTCTTCTCCTCAGCCCTGGCTCTCCCCTACCGCCCCCTGTCTGTGCTCTTGTGCCCGCTCTGCTGAGCGTGCCTGGCTCAAATCCCGCTCTTATCCTAACTTTCTCCACTTTAAATTCATGCTCTCCTCCTTCCAATCAGCCATTGCGCTTTTCAAACAAATTTACTTCCTCAATCTGACTCTCTTTCCTCTAATCCTCGTTGTCTCTTTAGCACACTCAATTCTTTCCTCAGTGTGCCTCCACCCCTGATTCCTCCCTCCCTTTCTGCCGAAACCTTGGCTAACTACTTCCATGACAAAATCCACACAATCACCCTCCAGTTCCCCTCCTCCCCCCTTCCCCCTCTATTTCCCATTTCTCACCTCCCCAAACTTCTGCCACCCTTTCTTCCTTCCCTATGGTCTTTGACAAGGAAACATCGCTCCTTCTCTCTTCCTCCAAACCTACTACCTGCTCTTCTGACCCCTTCCCCACCCACCTCCTTAGCTCCATCTTTTCATCTCTCGTCCCTTCTATTTCTCATATTCTTAACCTCTCTCTCTCCACTGCAACCTTCCCTTCTGTTTTCAAGCATGCTGTGGTTACACCCCTCCTCAAAAACCCTTCACTTGATCCCACTTGTCCTTCTAATTATCGTCCCATCTCTCTCCTTCCTTTTGTCTCTAAACTACTTGAGCGTGCAGTCTATCACCGTTGTTTTGATTTCCTCTCCTCTCATACCCTCTTGGATCCTTTACAATCTGGCTTCCGTCCCCTACACTCCACTGAAACTGCTCTTACTAAGGTCTTGAATGATTTGTTCTTGGCAAAGTCCAAAGGCTTTTACTCTGTCCTCATTCTTCTTCATCTCTCTGCTGCCTTCGACACTGTTGACCATAACCTTCTTCTTATCACACTATCCTCACTTGGATTCAAAGACTCTGTACTATCTTGGTTCTCTTCCTATCTATCCCATCGCTCTTTCAGTATGTGCTTCGATGGCTCCTCCTCCTCCTCTTCAACTCCACTACCTGTAGGAGTTCCTCAGGGTTCCATCTTAGATCCACTCCTCTTCTTTCTCTATACCCAATCCCTTGGCACCCTTATCTCTTCCCATGGCTTTCCCTATCATCTCTATGCCGACGACTCTCAAATCTATCTTTCTGCACCTGTTATCTCTTCTGATATCCTGTCTACGATCTCACTCTGCCTCTCTGACATTGCAGCCTGGATGTCCCATCACCGCTTAAAACTGAACATGGCCAAAACTGAGCTTCTTATCTTTCCCCCGAATGCTTCCCCTCCTCTTTCCCCTTTCTCTCTCTCAGTTGATAACTCTACACTCCTCCCTGTTTATTCAGCACTTAACTTTGGTGTTATCTTCGATTCCTCTCTCTCTATCTCTTCACATATCCAGCTCATTGCTAAAACTTGCCGTTTCTTTCTATACAATATTTCCAAAATTCGCCCCTTCCTCTCTGTTGACACCACTAAATTGATTGTCCACTCCTTAATCACCTCCCGTCTTGATTATTGTAACATTCTCCTTGCTGACCTCCCTGCAAGCCACCTCTTTCCTCTTCAGTCAATTCAACACTCTGCTGCTCGACTCATTTTCTGCCAGTCTCGTTTTTCCCACATCACTCCTCTCCTCATGTCGCTTCATTGGCTTCCCATCCGTCTCCGTATCCAATTTAAACTTCTCCTCCTGACCTATAAATGTATTCACTCTTCTGCCCCCCAGTACCTTTCATCTCTCATCTCTCCTTACACTCCATCTCGGTTGCTTCGCTCTTCTAACAGTCTTCGTTTATCTGTGCCCTTTACTCGTACTGCCAATTCCAGACTTCGCTCCTTCCAACTGGCAGCACCCTTTGCTTGGAATAGTCTTCCTATCTCTGTGCGCCAGGCGTCCTCCCTGGCCATTTTCAAGTCCAGACTAAAATCCCACCTCTTCACTATTGTTTTCCGTTCCTGTCTTACTCTATCTTGATCTCTCTATCAACATTTGCTTACTTTGTCCTGTAAATTTTTGTTATTTGTATTATGTAACTTATTTTGTTTTCTGTCTTATTAGATTGTGAGCTCTGATGAGCAGGGACTGTCTCTCTTCTATGTTTGACAGGGCTTCATATGTTGCGGCGTTTTATAAGTCTTTAATAATAATAATAATAATAATAATAATAATAACATTAAGCACAACAAAAACGAGGTGTCCACAACAGCAATGGTATAATAATGATTTAATAGGAAAAAGCCCCAATGCGTTTCGGCGAACGCTTTCATCAGAGGGTAAAAGCCTCAAATAAAAACATATAAATACAAAATTACAATCAAAAAATCATAATAAACATATACCAAAATAAATAATAAATTAATTTAAAAAAACATTTAATAGTGTAATTAGATTAATAGATTAAAAGATTAAAAGCCCTCACTCGACCCCATGATCCCTGCCCACTATCGCCCAGTCTCCAACCTCCCTTTCCTCTCTAAAATCCTGGAAAAGGTTGTATTCTCTCAATTATCTTCTTATCTTGACTCTACTGACTTCCTCCACCCCCGCCAGTCTGGTTTCCAGTCTGGCCACAGTGTTGAAACGGTTCTCTTGGGTTTTTTGAACGAACTCCACACAGCTCAGGACCGCGGTGATCTCTCGGTGGCGGTATCTTTGGATCTTTCTGCCGCCTTTGATCTCGTTGACCACTCCCTTCTTCTGGCCCGCCTGCGGGAGGCAGGTCTTTGCAGCATGGTTCTTCACTGGTTCCACTCCTTTCTTTCCTCCAGATCTTACTCTGTTCTTTCCTCATCTACCCCTCTATCTTCCTCTGAGCCTTTTCCCCTTCCCTGTGGTGTCCCTCAAGGTTCAGTACTGGCCCCCCTTCTCTTCAACATCTTCCTCACACCTCTTGCTTTACTGGTTCAACAACACGGAATCTCTGCTTTCTATTATGCTGACGACCTGGTTCTCCTGCATCATACCTCCCCCCTCCATCCTGATCTCTCCCCTCTTAACTCCTGCCTCACAGCTGTTGTGGCTTACCACCCACTGTTTGCACCTTAACCTCACAAAACATCTTGCCATCTGGTACTCTCGTGGTAGTATTCCTCCCCAGGTGTCCCCTTCCTTCTCTGGTTCTCCCATCCCCCTAGTCTCCTCATTTCATTACTTGGGCGTCTTCTTTGACTCTAACCTATCTTTTCAAGATCACATCTCTCACGTTTCCAAAACTTCATTTTTCTTCCTCCATCAAATTCGCGCTATCCGGCCCTTCCTTAACGCACAGGCACTTACTACCCTTCTCTTAGCCCTGGTTATGTCCCGTATCGACTTCTGTAATTCCGTTCTAGCTGGTCTCCCCTCTACGCAACTTCACCGCCTTCAACGCATTCAAAACACTGCCGCCCGACTCATTTTCCATTCCTCTCCACGCGATAACATCACATCCCTACTTATTCATCTTCACTGGCTTCCTGTCAAATTCCGCATCCACTTCAAAATCCTTGTACTTGTCCATCGCGTTCTCTACACCCACTCCCCCCCCCCCCCCCCAGTATTTGGCTGATCTCGTTCACTTCCATACCCCTGCGTGCTCCTTACGATCTTTGCATCTCAATCATCTACATCTCCCTTCCCCCTCATGTGCTCACCTCCAGTCCACACGCTCCTCTGCTTTCTTTTTCATTGGTCCCACCCTCTGGAACTCCCTACCCTCCTCTATCCGGCTTGAACAACAACATACCACCTTCAAGAACAGTCTCAAAACCCACCTCTTTGCCCTTGCCTTTGTCCTCCCTGACCCCTCTGTGTAATCTTACTCTCCCTCTCCCCACTTTTCTCTCTCCTCCCCTTTGTCTCGTTGTATGATTCTGCTGGTTTGCTTTCCTATCCACTATTGTAACTTTCTTTCCTCTTTTCTGCCACTTGGTTTTCTGTATATGTTATGTAAACCACTTTGATGTTATTGTTTAGTGGTATATAAAGTTAATAAACATCAACATTAGAACACTAAGGGGTATGTTTACTAAAGTGCGTTAGTGTGATTCGCGGTAGGAGCCGCGGTAGAGACGGAAACCCCCAAATAAGGACATAGGCGGTACATCGTTACGGGCAACGTGCGTTCCAAAAACTAACGAGCGTAACAGGGCGCGTTGGCGCGTTACCGCGCGTCAACCACAAAAAAGCGTGCAGATACAAAACACAGGAACAGAGCTGTAGCACAATGGTTAGCTCACTGACCGCTGTTGCAGACAGCATGGGTTTGAATCCCCCGGGTTCCCCAGAATGCAGAAGGCTGTCCCAGCCATCACCCAGTACCTAACGTAGGGAATGAGGAGGCAAGGTCTCATATTTTACCACCAGCAGTGTTGCCAGCAAACACACCAGCACAGTGGTGCAACCAAAGGTGCCGCAGATGGCATCCCATAATGCACCACACAGGCCACAGTAGAAAGTGCACTGTCCACAGAGACCCACCAAAATGTCACCTATAGAACACCATAGCAGGCAATGTAAAGGGTGCCAGATAAGGTACCGCATGGGGCACCCCCGAGGCACTGTAAGGTGGCATAATGCTGATGGGGTGTCGCTGGCAGCAGCAATGCGCCGAAAATATATGCAATGCTGCAGTCAGTCCGATAAACAAAGCCCACTGTGCTATGAGCCCATGACCACTGGCCCCACAGCCTGGGATGGAACCACCGGGCAGCAGCCCCATAGCTGTGAACAACCCCCTGGCTGTCACCTGAAGGGCAGCAGGGTACCACCAAAATGGCCCGCTGTGATGGCTAGGATCTGCCCCAAAGCAAACATACCCATGGTGCAACGCACAGGAAGATCAGCGGCACAGAGATGAACACAGCAAGGGCTATGTACCTACACAGCCACCTGGGACGGGAGGGCGAAATGAGTGTGTGTCACTGTCACACAGTAGCAACAGACGTTAGCCCAACAGGGCGCCCCATAAGAATCTATAAAAGTTGTCCCCTAAGGTAGCCAGATCTGTAGCACAATGGGTAAGACACTAGCAGATGGTGCAAGGTCTGTGTGTTCAAACCCCCCGTGGTCCTAAGGACAAACACTGCCTGCAACAGTACCCTCTGCAATCCACAGTCAGTGATGTGGATGACCAGTCAGTACACTTTTGAAGCCATACATATCCCCCAGTTTTTGTCGGCGATAAACAACCAGAGAGGTTGGAGAAAGTGCCCCCCCCCCATACGTAGGGCCCGTACAATCCAGAGAGCCTCAGCCCTCACAAGAAGAAAACATTGTGAATGTGTATTCAGAACCATGGTTGAGAGATGTACATAGTCAAAAATATCCTAATATCATGTAATGAAGGAAAGCAAACCTCAAACAGATCCAGAAACAAGGCAGGTAAGAACCTAATTGCCATGCCCCCGTACCCCTGTAGGGAACCCTACCATGCCATGCATATGTCTGCCCAACTCTGGGCCCTGTATCATGTGAATGTGTACCTGACAGGCAGGTGGATCTGTGGAGGCATCAGCGACATCACCCACACACCAATATAGTGATGGCAGAAGCAGCCTGTCCTGTACGTATAACAGGCGCAGGTGGCAAGCACACACTCACACGGCTATACCCCGAGGGCACTGTACAGGGCACCCTACAAGTCACACCATTGGGTAAAGTTAAATGTGCACTGTCTGCCTGTGCACCCTATAGGGCGTGTTACAGAGAGCCCCACAGGTCATGCCATAGGTGTTCCGATGAGGCTCCCTGAGGAGTCTGCACTGTGAGGGTGGTGCTGCTGTCATCACCAATGCAATGTAAAGCTACAAGATGCCCTGCAAAGGGTCACCAAACCCTCCATATGTGGTCTGGAATCCATGACAATGGGGCCCCCACAGGTAATGAAATATCTAGACGGCCAAATTGTCCATGAAAAGTACACAGTCACAAAAATGAGGTGGCAAGCTCATGGAGCAGAACTGTGAAACGCTACAAATCACCACAACAGACCCCCAGCAATTGCGGCATGCGCATACAAAGAAAGTGTGTCAATGAAACAAAACAAGGTCTCAGCAAACAAGGGCATATGGCAAACACAATCCAGACCGAGGCCAAGATCATTACCAAATATAGAAGGCCCATTAACATCATCGACCTGTTCCATGAAGTGAAAGCCAGTGGCGAGATCTAAAGGAAACACGAAAATACTATGAATATGTGCATAAAGAATATGCAGATGGCTGCACCACCACAACCCACAACCTCCAGACTGTGCAAAGAAAGCGTGTCATGCCACCACCCAAAGTGCCCGTTGGGGGGTAAGGATATGGTTGTAAGCGAAAACATGCATGGTGCACTGCACATGTACATCAGCAGAGTCTAGAGGAACATATGAGGGGGTAGTCACCCCTAACAGTGCCGTCCCAGGGATGGTCAAATGAATGTGTGCGCACTGCAATATAACAAGAAAAGACAGTAGCCCAACAGTGTTCCCAAGAGGAAGTATGAGAAAGATGACCAGTATGCTCCCGAGAAGGGTGGCCCAATGCTAAGTGAGATATGAGGTACACACGGATAGGAGAGGTCAGATGGAACCCTGGCTCACAGAACCATGTGGCACGGTGCCCCAAAAAGGGTACGTGGGACACGGTCAGTGTGCCGTAGGGACTCCAAGTGGTGTCTGCAGGGACTGCAGAACCTGCGTGCAACAGAGACAGATGTAGTACGAACACCACACAGAACCCACGGTAAAGACAAATGGATAGGTGACTGACCAAGGGACAGTAGTGCGTTACTGGACCCACATCCCTGTGGACATCCCATGTGTTATGAAGAAGTGCAGACAAACATGTTGCTGCCTAAAGCAACATAAAAAAGCGTGTTGCCCACCCAGTATACTAGAGCAAAAGTGTGTAGCAGCTGTGGAGAAAATGTATGATTGTGTGTAGGCGGAGGTGGCCAGAGGAGTGGCCTTGCCACGCAGAACAGTCACAGGCCCGCCAAAAACACAGAGATGAAATACAGACAAGGGTAGCAGTGCAGGATATGGGGTGACAGTGCACAGCAACATACTGGACATGTCACATCACACTGATGCAGATTGATCTACCAAAGGAAGATACCCAATGGTGATGACGATGATAAGTGAGGCCAGGAGCTAAAAGCAAATAGGTGACTGTTACCGTGACCACAGGTACCAGTGAAGGAAAGACATAACGACATGGGGACAGAGAGAGTGAAAAGCAATGAACACTAGGATGGAAAGCGTAGCTGGAAAATAATAACTACTGTAACACCAGAAGGCATACACAAATGGATGTAGACAGGACCACAGCATGTCACCATACATAACCACAGCTGTGTGCCAGGTGAGGGCACCCCAAAGACTAAACAGGATGCAAATCACATTCCGAGCAGGGGTACACAGACTATATCACAGTCCACAGGTGGGATGGGAGGTACATATGAACTGGTCCATACACGACCCGTAAATATCATGCAGTGCAAACCAAATCCAATATATCAGGGGAGCGACAAGAAAGGGTCGGAAGGGGACAGGGCAATGGAGAGCCATGTGGATGGGCCTTGGTCAGGGACAAGGGAACGTAAGAGGAGCATGTGCCTGACAGAACAGTTGAGTCATGGTGGCTGGACCAAACGGCAGCAGCGGTACCAGGAAACAGGCAGGCCTGTCACATGCCCCGCCACATGTGTGACAAACCTAACCTAAGGGTGATGGGGAAGTGGGCCCGAGAGCAGTGCAGCACCATAGGAGCAGTGGAGAGTAAGCAACATATATGGGTCACACCATGGCGACTGCAATGCAAAACGCACTGTATTGCAACTCACCCAAGTCAGCTGCCTGTTGCAGTTGTTCACACAGAAACATCACATGTAGCACAGCATCGGGCAGTATGATCAGTAATGTTCCGGGGTCCCGTAAAGCAGAAGCTCATCCTGGGGAGGCAAAAGCACATCTGACATGTTGCCACACGACACGGTACTGCTGCACAAATGACACACCTGTCCACACATGTTTAACCCAGATAAAGGTCACCAGCAGCCGTTGAACTTACAGGAGAAGAGCTCCCCGATCAGACGTTGCCTGGCCGCCATCCCAGCACGTGTGTCAACATGGCCAGGTGCAGGAGGGCACACAGGATCCACCCCAAGATCCTCATTAATATTGACAGGAACATTGTGCCTGAGAGCAATGTTGTATAGGATGCAACAGGCTAGTATGATCTTTGCCACAGTCAAGGGCCCGTACTGTAAGGCTCCGCCAGTCCTATCCAGACACCTGAAGCGACTTTTGAGAACGCCAAAGTTGCGCTCAATGACAGAGCGGCTGGAGGCATGGGCCTCATTGTACCGCATCTCTGCACCTGTCTGAGGGACACGCACAGGGGTCAGAAGCCAGGCGCGACACCCATATCCAGCATCACCTGCAAACAGAAATGGAAGTAAGGCACATGTGAGAAGAAGAACCTATGGAAACCCGGATGTAGCAATGCACAAATGGACAGCAGGGAAACATGGTCACACACACATGATGGCACAGCATTGCACACAGTTGTGGTGCACTAGAGACCGCATCTGGGAGAACAGGATCACACGTGCCGTTACAAAGATGGTCAGGTGTGCAGGTAGATGGGTCATGATGTGATATGGCACACAGGTGATATGTCAGTGTACCACAAGCCGGGTTGGCAAGGTGGGGGTGGCAGCGCAGACAGGCAAAAGCAAACAGTCATGCAGCAGACATGTGTGATAGTAGGTTCGCACATACACCCTGACACGTGCCACCCCCGACAAGGTGGATCAGTAGGTCACATACACACTGTACAGCTTGTCTATGGTCCTGTTCCGCCTGTAACCCAAACCCCCTCCCCCCCCTGGCTGCCACATGCACAGTCCCATGGCACATTGGGCATGAGATGGACACAAGACACAGGCCGACATATGTGAAACCTTTGCACCATGCATGTCCCGACTGACCATGGAAAAGGCTGATAGCGATGTAAACATCTAGGGCCGGGCAGAGACGACAACACATGGGTGCGTGGTGACACCGATGAGCAAGAATAGGCACATGGTAGGCAAGGGGATGGGTGTTGATGCGCAGAGGTATGTGAGCACAGCCCAGGTGACAAGATGCACTGGGGCCACAGCACAAGAATAGTCAGCACAAGGACACTACAGCACCATGTCCTGCATGCAGAGGACACAGGTGACAATGGTTCCCATGTGAAACACATATGGTCGCTCAACACGGGATGTGTGAAATACCTACCCAGCAGGACACAGTTCTCATATTGACCGGCCTCAAACATTCCAAAGAGTGCTGAGTTCTGCAGGATATAGGAGTCATGGGCTGACCCTGGGAAACGCGGGACCACATTCATGATATGCATACCTGCATCACAGACAACCTGCACATTGAGGGAATGGAAGTGTTTGCGGTTGCGGTACACAACCTCCCTGTCGCGTGGCGGGATGAGGTCAACATGTGTGCAATCTATTGCATCCATCACATGTGGTATCCCTGCAATCTGCTGGAATGCATGTCCCAGGGCCACCCAATGTTGCCTACTGTTGGGAATGGCAATGTAATTCCCAACCCGGCTGACCATGGCCCGCAGTACCTGGTGGAGGCAGCGAGAGAATGTTGGATGGCTCATTCCACCCACTGCGGCCACTGAGGTCTGGAAACAGCCAGAGGCAAAGAAATGTAGGGCAGCAAGGAGCTTGGCCATACCCGGTATAGCATGTGACCATGCAGTCAGGGGCTCGAGGTCAGGCCGGAGATCCTCATAGAGCTTCCTAATAGCCCCTGTGTCCAGCCGGTAGAGGGAGATCACCTGGTCCTCCCTGATGTTCTGTAGCAGGGCCCTGGGCCTGTAGAGGCGTTGCAGGTGTGGCCCCCCTCAGGACGCCTACGGCGTCGTTGTCCCACCACACCCGCATGTGGACCCTCCACAGCTGCAGGCCTGTGTTGCATCGGGTCAGGACCCATGCCCAGGGCCGCAGCCCCAGGACCAGCATCTCCCTCTGCCGGAAAGCGCAGCTCAGCTAGTTCCAGTAATGCAATGACTGCACCACCTGCATTCACAGTCTGAGCCATGATAGACACAGGATGTGGGACAGGTGGCTGTGAAATAGGGTACAGGGTGGGAGCAGAAATCACACAAACAACACTCACCTGGTCAATCAGAAGCATCCAGCACAACCAACACCCTGTAGTCAGCAAGGTCCGAAAGCCCTCAGCGTAGCGCGCGGAGGACCGTGCGTACCTCCGCATTGCCCCAAACTAAAGGCATTCCTATAACAAACCCCGTGTCCCCGTGTGACGCAGCATACCTTAAAGATCCTGCGGGTCATACACGCTTCCAAATATGGAAGACGCCAAGATCTCACAGAGACGCATACCATGCGTACACGTAACGCACGTCCATGTGTGCGCAGGAGGAGAGTGCGTACAGGACGCGCCTGCGGAACGTGCTACGCAACGCGCGCACGCAACGCGCTCAGAGACACACCCACACGAGAGCTATATAAAGCTGTGGAGGACAACATGGCCCGCTCCTCAGCACACATTCATGATGGAACATACCAGCCAGACGTCTGAGACTACAGCAGCACAGCAGGTTCCAGGAATGGACACCCACTGCACTGATGGGGAGAGGCCAGGGCCATCAGGCATGCAGGAGACCCCATGTCCACAGGGTCAGAAGCGGCGCAGGGCCACCCTCCCAGAGGAATATCGAAAGAGAGCCTTCAGGTTCAGCCAGGAGGAGAATGACCTCCTCCTGTCAGCCATCCTGGACCGATATGAAATACTCTTCGGTCAGCAGAGCACCACCACATCTGGTGCCACACGTGCCAAGGCATGGGCCGAGGTACAGGCCCAAGTGTCCACCGCTGCTGGCCCGCACAGAGATGTTGAGAGCCTTCGCAAACGGTATTGCGACATCAAGCGCAATATCCGAAAGGAGCTGACAAGGGAGAGGAGAGGGGCCCAAAGCACCGGAGGCGGCCCAGCACAGGTCGCAAACCTTAGTGATCTGGAAAGGCGATTGGCAGAGCGACTCGGCCCTACGTATATACATGGCCTTCCACCTGAGCTGGACACTGCGCACCCAGGTGCTGGTAAGTGTGTGAGTGAGCTGTACCAGTGAGAGCGTGCAAGCGCACATGTGTGGGGGTGGCCCAGGGTGGACTGTGGTTCTGGTGCCATGATTGTGCAAACTGAGGACCCTGGGGGCAGCACAACCATGTAACCAGCCTCTGAGCCATGACCCATTGGGTGAGGCATGCCCATGGTGTGCAGGGAGTGCCATAGCACAGTGTATGGGTGCGGTGCCAAAGCAAGAGGCCCCACAGTACCAGCAGAGGCTGTAAATGTCTTGCAGTGGAGAGGGTGCAGGGCTGGTGGAGGTAGCACGCCTGCGAATGTGTCAACATGGCCGACAGGGCAGCACAATGTACCTGTGTCGAACACGGACTGTGTTTGCAGTGCTGATAGCGGTAAGGGGGCTGCATGGGGTGTGTGGTAGCATGCACGGGGGATGAGGTCACTGGGAGTGGCAGGGCAACGGCCCCTCTCAACGGCCCCTCTAGGCATTGGGGAATGGGGGAGGGGGAAAGGGCCCCCACCAGGACCCATGTGGCTCACCCACACACATGTGCTCCTATGGGAGTGGGATGCGTGCAGACAGGCAGTCGTGCTGTATCCGACCTATATGATACTCTGTCCCACAGGTAACATAGCTGCCATAGCTGCAGCCGCCGATGCGAATGGGGACAGCCAGCCCTGGACAGCCGCCCCATGGATCCAGTGCCGGAGCCGTTACAGGTGGATGCAGGAGCTCCCCCAAACACAACCGTTGGTGACAGTGGCACTATCACCCCGCCTGCGTGTGGAGGGGGGACAGACGTGAGTGATGAGCCCGGGGACGTGCCGGCAGAGGGAGGACGATGTAACAGGGATGCAGCGCCATCAGCAGTGGCAGAGGTTATAGAACAAATGCAGGCGCACACCACAGCGGCACACAGGGATGCAGAGGGTGAGTCCCAAAATGTTGTCTGCTCTCAATGCGTCTGCATCGATAGTCCTGTCATTCCATGACGACAATGCACTACCTGCTGTCTTCACAGGTATACGGCATTTACTGCGTGCGTGTCTGAGGGAGCAGCGGAGGCAAAGACGTGCCCTACAGAGACACCACAACATGATGTACAGGGTCCTGATGGGGGTCCCAAGGGTAGCCACAGCAGCGGAGAGCATGGCAGCCACCATGCAAGCCATGGCTGCACAAATGGGGGTGCCGCCACCACCACCACCGCCATCGCCAGCTCTACCAACAACAGTGCGAGCAGCAGCAACGGCAGCAGTGCCGGCAGCAGAGCCACCGGCATTGCAGGGTGGGAGGGGCCGGGCAAGGCGTGGCAGGGGAAGGGGAAGGGGAAAATAAACGCATGAACATGCGGCTGTAGAACATGTCATGTCTCCTATGTTTCTTGTGGGGGCCTGTATCACGCACAGCCCACCCATGCATGACCCTGGGGCATGGGCGCTGCAAACTATTTTGACATATGGTGTAGCCACCGACACTGCTGTGGGCAGCATGGGATGCCCCACCTGCTCTTGGGCGCACACCAGCAGGCACACACTGTCCAGCAGCTGCAGCCAACATCTGTTCGCCTCATCCGTTCCCCGTGAGCTAGGGGGCTGGGGGTTTGCAGCAAGTGCTCATGGGCCATGGAGGGGGACAGGGCATGGCATCATGTGGGCTGTGGGTGATGGGGGGGGCAGGACTGGAAATGTGCAGTGGGATGATTGTCGGGGGGAAAGGTCTGGCAATGGCCTATTAGTGGCGTGGTGGAAATGACCTGATGGGGCCGCCACCAATTCTGGGCTGGTTGCATTGGCTCTGAATCGGGATGAGTGGTGGTGGTGGTTGAAATACAGTGCACCCATGATGGTGCATGGCCGTTACATGGGCCCAGGGGAGGGGGAGGGACAGATATCCTGGTGGGTGGGTGGGTGGGTGGAGCAAGGTTATGGCATGTGCCCAGTTTGCTTCCACACAATGGATATGTCTGACATCACATCCTCGTAGGAGGACCTGAGTTGCTGAGGGCACCAGTACATTGATGGGGTGTCTATGCCCCACTCACCATGCCTTGCTATCCCCTATGGTAACAGGATAGGACTCTACATATCCAGGTCTCGGGAAACACCAAAGGGATCAGGCCACAGCACATACACTTACCCAGACTGCGGGCACAGCTTTAGCAAAGGTACAGTATACCCTCAGTCATAGACAGGCACTACTGAGTCTACGCGCCATGCTCCAATGACCATAGACAGTCCCAAAGGCACCTTTCGCATGGCAGGCAGACTGCCAGTCCTCTCTGTTACACATCCTACTGTGTCCGATACCTGTCCCTGTGGCCTCTGGTCAGCCATCAGTGTAGCGCTCAGAACAGCACATGGTTAGCCTTCCTCACATACCAACTACATGTCCGTCCCCTCCCGTGCCACTAACATCGTGCACATAGCATACTATCCAGACCCTCCTGGGATGCCCCACAGGCACATGTGTGGAGGGACAGTCCATGTGGTTGCAAGGGTCAATGTCCGTGCTGCTGTCCTGTGTTCTGTGCCATGCTATGTATCATATATAGATGAATGGCACGAGTCACCCTTTATGCAGTGGAGCCCCATGTCCACTCTGTCCACCCATAGCCCTGTGCACATCTACGCTCAGTGTCCATTAGCCCACCTGCTGTGTCCATGCCATCCTCCACCCTGGACTGCGCCCATCACAGATGCTGCACATAGCCTTGCATGTTCCACCACTGCTGGTCCCTGGGCACTGTTACATGTGTGTGCTATGGGACATGTGTGGCACTACCACATGTAATGTCTGTAGTATTGCTAGATGCATGACACATGTACAGTACACTGCACACACCCTTTGTATCGTACACTGACACACATGTGTGTGCCCTCATGTGTCGCTCACAGACCACTGACCCATAGCAAAGAAGGATATCTGGACAGCACAGTGTAATGCTAACAATGAAAAACTTTATTTAAACTTGAACAGTGTGTGGTGGATGTGACATTGGCCACCATGGCAACATCCTCGTCATGCAGCCCTGCTGCTCTCCCTGTGTGGGGTAGGCCTTTGCATGGGCTGTCACAGGGCGGGTGTGCATTGTGTATCCATGCGCTACACACCCCAGGGACCCCTGTCACATGGTGGCTGATCCGGCGCACCCCCAGCTACGTGCTCCTCCAGCAAGCGCAGCCGGTCAGCCACCATGGTCAGGGTCGCCAGGACCTGCCCCATGATGAGGGCGTGCTGTCTCTGGGCGTGTGCATGCGCACGCACAGCCGCTGCCATGCGCAGTCTGCACATGCAGCCACACAGACACAGGTCTCCCTGTGTCTGTGTGGCTGCATCCACGGTGCGCCTGTCAGCGGCTATGTGTGCCATGTCCACGTCCAGGGGGGACGCATCGGCCTCACCATGGTGCAGGTGGCTGGCGCCCCCGTCGCCCTGTGACAGCCCATGCAGATGGGCACATGGCCCACATGGGCCAAGCCTCCCCGCACCCACCCCATCCCCCTCCAGCTCCGCATTCCCCGGATCATCCCCCTCCTGCCCCTGTCCCCCCACAGCAGGGTCCCTCCCCTCCCAACCCACCAGTATCCGCCCCTCCGCCCCCTGCCCTCCCACCACCTCTGCCCTCTCCCCCTCCCCCACCGTCTCCCCTGCCCTAGCCACCCGAAGCTGCTCCATTCCCTCCTCTCCCGGCCCCCCCCCCTCCTCTGCGTCTTCCTCCCCCTCAACGACGTCAGCTGCATCTCCCCCATGTTGCGGGGTGCCTTGGTCCTCCTCCCCTGGGCCGGCCACCACCTCCTGCCCATCGTCTTCGTCCGGCTCATCGTGGCCCGCATCCTGCTCCCCAGGCTCCTCTGCAGCACGTGCATCCGCTGTGGGAAAGGGGAACAAGTGTCATTGCCATAGTCACACAGCAGCCACAGTATTCACATACATCCTGTGTTCAGGACAGCCAGTGCCCCACAGGGCCATGTCACCTCACGCACCATCCTGTTGGGCCATCCGCTCCCTCCGTACACGTTCGACGAACCCGGGGTATTTTGCCCTTAGCTCCCGCGCTTTCTTACGGAGATCCTCGACCTATTGGAGTAACAACACATATTGACATTAGGGGACAGACACCCTTTCGTGACCTCTTCCAAAACACATATATATTTCTCAGTGTGCAACATAGCTAGGCCCTATGATCTCAGACTGGGGCATTCCACACAGCACCAGGATGAGGGGTGGGGCTCTGGGGTCAGGCCTACTGCATCCTTGGGCTGTGGTATGTTTCCTCTACTCACCAACAGGGACAGATACCATAGCACAGGGACTGGGGATAGCCCTCATTTGGGGCCTGCTGCATCCTTGGGCTATAGCTCATCCCTGTATGCACAGACAGGGACAGATACCAGAGCACAGGGACTGGGAAGAGCCCTCATTTGGGGCCTGCTGCATCCTTGGGCTATAGCTCATCCCTGTATGCACAGACAGGGACAGATACCAGAGCACAGGGACTGGGAAGAGCCCTCATTTGGGGCCTGCTGCATCCCGGGGCTATAGCTAGGTCCTCTAATCACAGACAGGGGCAGATACCAGAGCACCAGGACGGGGTAGGGCCCCTGGGGTGGGGCCTGGGGGAGTATCTTGGGGGGGGGGGGACAGGCCTCACTCACAGCCGGATGTGGAGACACCTTGCAGTCCCTATTTGTGCATATGTGATTGCTGACTTGGTTGCATGGTGTTCCTCTGCACATCCTGGGTTGGGGTGCCTGTTCCCATGGACTTACCTCACGTGGGTAGTCTGCGCTGCGGTTGTAGCGAATGGTGAGGCGCTCCCAGGCTCTTCTCACCCTTTCCAGATTCTGCCTCCTCGAGGACCCGGGGAATAGGCGCCTCTGCCTGAGGCAGAATAGCTCTGTCAGCAGGTAGAGCTCCCGTGGTTGAAGGCTGGCTTCCTAGACATTGAAGCCATGTCTGTGGAATGAGATATGCCTTGCTACGTGCGTTGCTATGGGCCTAGCCACATGCATTGCTACAGGCGTCGCCACGGGCCTAGCCACGTGCGTTGCTACGGGCGTAAGAGCGTGCATTGCTACGGGCGTAAGAGCGTGCGTGGGTATGTGTGTTCTTACCTGCGGGGGCTCTCCATATGCAGCTCCCAGGGTTTAGTACTGCTGCTACATCTCCTAGGTAAAGTTGTTTGGACTCTGCTCATTACAGGGTCTGCTTTATGGTTCCTAGCCCCTTCTGCTGCACACATCTCACATTTGCATACATTCACCTTCCTTTGCCTAGAGGTGCCCATGACATAGAGCTGTATCAGACATATGTGCTGTACCTTCTCTTTGGATGTATTGAGGGGAATGTGTGGTGACAGGGCCACAGAGGGAGTCGCAGTTTAATTAGCTGTAAGGTTCACTTTGGGGGACATGTGGGGGTGTTGTGAGGTTTACTTTCTGGGACTGTATAGCGTGGCATTGCTCATTTCCATGTGTTTTCTTTGACGTTTGGACTATATCCTCTCTGGGCTTTGGGCATAGACCATTGGCTTTGGTTCTCTATGGCACCTCAGGTCATGGTTTATTTCGGAGAGTGATAGCATCTGACAGCCCTGCTACGTATCAGCACAGTGGGGTCGTACCCACAGCCTCTGGCTCCACAGTCGGTGCATTTGACAGTGGGTTACAGTTATGTCTGTATCTGTATCTCCTTCTCTATGACTGACTGACTACAGAGGGACGTCAATTCACCACACAGTCCATCCACAGTGGTTCTCAGGGTTTGTTTGGCCAGGTCACATCCATGATGCACTTGATATGCAAATCAGCTTTTCACAGATACACACCATGGGGAAAGCAAACCCACAGCACCTTGGCCTGGTGGTGTAACTGAGCATGTGCACCCCCACAGCAGCTAGGCATGGTAGGGGTGTCTGAGCGTGTGTTTTATTGGAACAGTGTACCTACACACCATCACATTTTGCGGGTACTGTGCTCACCGTGAGGGTGAGGTGATGCGTAAAGCAGCAGGTCCACAGCAACATCCACAGCTGTGTGGGGTAGGTAGTTTCTGCACAAACACCTTGGATATATCTGTCTGGATCAGTCAGGTGTGGTCCCTAGGGGGCTTCTGGTGGTAAACACAGTCTCCCATCACCTGATCCACCCTCACCCTCCCTGCACTGATGGCAGTGGAAGGGGTATCACCCCCAGTTCTGCTGTGGGTCAGACACCCCTCTGGCCAGTTCTTGCAGCTCTCTACATATCCATAGCACAGTAGCATGCACACATTAGGGCTGTATAGGCTAGGCTGAACCCCACCACTATATGATATTGTCCAGCACTAGGTCTTCAGCCAATGCACCCTGCCAGGCTCTCCATCTGGACATATACCAGCTGCATACAGTCTGCTAGTAGGTCCATGATGCATATTCCTGTTGGAACTGCATGCACCCAAAACTGGACTGGGATGGCAGCATACACAACCAGCAGATAAGTCAGTGACTGGCCCCCATAGAGAGACACATACATAATCACCTGACAGAACTACAATATAGCACGATGGGAATGCCTAGCCATGCTGTGGTCACTGCACAGTCAGGGTGAGACTGAGCTCCCTGCAGGACATACAGCGGTCACCCTGTCTGTGTAGGTGGTGGGCGGGCACTACTATGCCGCAGTCGGTGCCCTATGTGCTGGGCAGATACAGCCTGCCCATGCCACCATGTCTGGGCTCTACCCATGGTACATTGCTCCTCATTATGCACAGTTGCTGGCCAATACTGGCAACAGTGCTGCGCGTGTGGCCTATGTAAGGTGTTTGCAGCCCCCACACACTGTAGAGACAGACACACACTCCAACACCTATGCCAGCATTCTGCTACTGTGGAGGGGGTTCAGCAGCCCTGCCCCCCACACCAGTCCTGGACACAGCCCAGGCATGGATATGATCCGCACTACTGTTGGCCGTCGCTCCCCAGGGTGGTAAACACTGTCAGTGACCTGACCTGTAGCACGCCCCGCAGACATCAGACTGATTGTTCTGATGGGGCTCGATGAGCAAACTGTGCTTGACGTAGGACTTGATATCTATCGGTAATCATGCGACCTGTCTAATAGGTGCATACCATATACCCAGGTGTAGGGTGCCATTGCTAGGGTATGCCTGTGCTAGTATTGGGGGATGCACACAGGGCCCAATGTCCTGGCTCTCGAGGGGGCATTTGCCACTGGTGCCTGTGGATGGGTGGGTGGGTGGGTGGGTGTGTCTGGCCCTGTTGGCTGTTGCTTTACCGCAGAGGTTCCCAGATCAGGTCCTGGTGTGTCAAACACTGTTCGGGTTTCCCTGATGTCCCACCTACATATGCATGGCCTACATCCGCATACCATGGGGGTGGTGCATAGCTATGCAGCACAGGCATCTTCATTGGAGGCATCATAGAACCTGAATGGTGTGTGGCACTCCAGGGCTGCATTTGGGGGGCTCTGCTCTAGGTACTGCGGCTGTTTCTGGTGTCTGTGCTCAGTGTAGTAATATATAGGCGTAGTAACCCTGTGTATGTTCGCAGCACTACAGGTTTGTCATTACAGTCATGGTACAGTTGGGGGGCAAAAATGTTCACTAGAATGGACATTGACCCAACTGGGCTTTGAACCTGTGACCTTCTGTTCTTGCACACACTGTCTGTGTGCACTGCACCACCGTGTTGCCATGGATATGCTGTGTTCCCTGGGTAGTCCATGACTGTACATCCAACAGGTCCTGTCTGCTGCTGTGGATGTGGCAGCCTGCACATGGCTCAACCACTGTCTGCTGGGACTAGCAGCCACTGCCCTCTCCATCACCTGTACCCTTCCGCCAACATGCTGACATGTCCTTATCTTGGGAAATGGATATAACCTGATTTAGGTGTGCCACTCCAGGACTGCATTTGGGGGACTTAGCTGTTGGTAATGGCCATTGTTATGGGGTGTGTGCGGTGTTGGGTAACATATTGGTGTTTGCACGATGCCTCTGTTCTCTGCAATAAAGGGGTGTCTTTACTATTTCTGCTTCGTGGTGGGAAAAATATGGTGACTGGGTTGGCAGCAGCCCCAGCTGGGATTTGAACCTGTGACCCTCTGGTCTTACAGGTATTGGCTATGTCCACTGCACCACACTGTCACCACAGTGACAGTGAGGTCCCTGCTGATGGGACACCTGGCCGAACGAGTCTGGTCTCTGCTCTGCACATTTTTACTTTGGCCTCATTCACCTTGTCTGGTGACATAGGTGCACATAAACCCCAACTATGACCTCCGAATGAGAGGATGGGAACATAACCAGGCTGGCCAATAGTGATATTAATGGGGTACCCTGGAACACACTCCCAGGAGCACTCAGGATTAGGATTCGGAGATGATCTTTGGAGGGGTTTACGCTCCGTGGCCACGAATCATTTCTTTTTTTGGGGCTTTCCTGGCATTTCTTTTAGTTGTTGCCCATTAATATCACTGTTGGTATGCTTGCTTGTCGTTTTTCCGGATTTGGTTGTGGTCTTTTTCCATGCCTATTTGCTATTTTGTTCAGTGCACATATATCACACTGCTCACGTTTTGTAGGTTTCCCCGGTTTTGCTGTACATTGCTGACGAAAATGGTTTCTCTTCCCTTTCATGTGCCTTTAACGGCAGGTTTTCCTTCGCGTTGGGATTTTGCAATTCATCGCGTTAGTGGGGGGGGAGCCTCTCCCCACTCACTCTCCGCCCATTGACCCCTTCTCTCCGCCCACTCTCCACCTTCTGCGTTGTTTTAACGCGCCGTGGAGGTTTACGATTGTTAACTGCTGTTAACGCGCGTAGGGTACGTTTAACGGTCGCTCGCACGTCACAACGCGCGTTCAGCCATACAAACAATCGTTAAATGTACTTTACGCGCGTTATGCACGATTAACGCACTTTAGGAAACATACCCCTAAGACTGATAAAACAAACATACATAAACAGGTGTAAAACTGAATAAAACAGAAATAGAAAATGAGCGGAAGAAAGGTGCACAGTGAAACTGCACACTAGAACGTGCATACCATGTCAAAGGCATAAAAGATCACAAGCCCATATATTTAAAACCATAGGGACAAGTATGAAACACCATATATGACTAACTGCTCTTAACCTTAAGAGGGATTGAAATAAAGTGCAGGGATGAGGAGGCACTATCTAAGGGAGTTGTAATTGAAATCATAAAATTGGCAAAAGAACTCACTCATTTGGCTTATTGCAGAAACCTAATCAATGCATTTCTGCACTGCCGCTGATGATCCTACAGTATAGATAGTTTTAATTAAAATAATAGAGAACCAAATTTGACACACAACTATGCCGATTAATCAAACAACATAAAAAGGCAGCACATTAGTTATTGAGAAGGCAAAGAGCCCTTATCTCAATGTCAAAATCTAAACGTCATTAGCAATAAACTGCCAGGTTGCTACATATTGTACTTGCCTCTCCCGACAGGACCATATGATTCAGAGCCAGCATTGTATTAAAGAAACATGAGCGAATAACACTGGAGATTTAAAGCAGGAGAGTTTCATGCCAAGGGAAGATCAGAGGGCACAAAGTAATGCCGTCAAACTTAAGGAGGACTGCTTTAAAGTATGACACTGACGCTGACGAACAACTAAAGTTTAATGATAAGATTACAAGGGTCACTAAAAGTGTATGTTAAGGGGCCTTTAATGGCATAAATGAAAAAATCCTAAACGGACATGCATTCAGAACAGTATCGCAATTACACGTGAGGAAGCGGCCGATGGTGTCGAAGCTCATGAAACACATAAGGACAGACACTGGGTTTAAAAAAATACTTTAAAACTGCCAAAAGCATCAATTTAGATGATATATATGTTTATTCAATGCTTGATATACTGCTTTTAGCCATACGTAACAAAGTGGTTTACAAAAAAACTATATAACTTAAACAAAAACAAACAAGTACAATACAAGTGCAAACCCAAGTACCTTTCACCAGCAGAACTCAAATTAACCCTTAATTTATCAAAGGAAACCATTTGCATGAAAACCCGTTGTTTATGTATGTCTCTACTAATATATCTGCCGTGTAATGGAAGGAATTACATGAAATCGAGACTCTAATGAGAAAAAAAAGCAGAAGGAATACTAATGTGAACAGTATTAGTGTCATCCAACTCAGATTGCTAAGGGAAGAGCAATCAATGGCATGTAAAAAATGATTGGGAGACAGTACCGATATTAGCAAATTAGCCTAAAAAACACCCTTAATGATAAAGGACTATTAAAACTGCCAGAAATTGACATACCAATAAAAATTATGAAAAAGTAAAGTACTAGGGAATTGCTAAGAACCATTATGCATTCATACCTTTTTTAAAAGTCAGGAGCGCACTGAGCGCCAAACAGCAAAAATAAATAAATAAATAACGAAACAGAGGGCATGCTAAAACCCTTTCTCCAAATGGGTTACCATGGGCATATTCACACTAAATCAATTATGAGGGAGATACATATAAATGAAAAACTGTACGTCTGTATCTAAGCTATAGAAACAGATACTGTGATAGAACTGAAGCTAGTGAAGCTATGAACTTAGAAAAAAACGCTGTTTTTCATAAAGCAACTGACTTGCAGAGGGTGCAATTACCTAGCAGGACAGCTAGAGGGGGCAGGCACGAGCCTGCAGATGCTGAGCTGACACACCCAGGTACTGATGAAGCAGAAGCTAATCAGGTGCACCTGAGGAGAGGGTCAGAAAACTCAAGGGAAAAATGGCTTTATAAGCAGAGCTCTGCAGGAAGGAGGCAGAGAGAGCCACGGCAAGAGAGAGAGCCACGGCTAGAGGGAGAGCCATGCCTAGAGAGAGGCCTATGCATAGAGAGAAGCTCTGAGAAAGGATCTGGAACAGAACCCAAGGATACTGGGAAGAAAGGACCTGATAGAGGAACCTCCTTTACTGCAAGGCAGAGAAGCTTTAAATCCTTACGTGGCATAGCTAAGCTCCAGGGAGGATTAGCCCAGCCCAAAGAACTCCAAGAAACAGTCTTCAGAGGAGACGGTATCAGAAGGAGGGGGCCTGGTAGAGAGAATACCAGTGGCACAGACTTCAAGGAGCCAAGGTACAGTGATACTTTATTTCTCACAAAGAAACCAGGTCCTAGAAAGACGTATAACTCAGATAGCAATACTGAGAGGAAAGAAAGCTGGCAGAAGTTTTGGAAACCACTACAAAGAGGCAAAGGAACAAGACATACCACTTGTTTGCAAAACCCAGAACTGCCAGGCTGGAAACTAGGGAAGAGAACTTCTGAACTGCAAACTATTTCAGCCAGGGAAAGCTCAGGTATAGAAGAAAGCACGGCTGAGCTGGAACCCATGCAGATTGAGCTTGGGGAACCAGAGCCGTTGATGCCTGAAGAACAAATGGACTGTTCGATGTGTATTGCTGAAAGCCTAGAGTCTCTCCCAGAGCTGTAATGACCAGAACATGCCTTAACAATATCTTTTGCCTATGTTGAGCTAAAGAAGAGCTTGTTTATTTGTTTTACTACGGTGTTGAATTCTGCAAGACCAACGATCTATTCATCTCGAACACCTTCTTCCAGCAACACAAGCGGAGACTGTACACATGGACTTCACCCAATGGATTGTATAAAAATCAAATTGACTACATCTGTGGAAGTCAACGATGGAAAAGCTCTATAACATCAACAAAGACAAAAAATCAAGAAATCTGACGACGCATTGCTCTTGGCAGAATGTCTATGAAAGACCTAGATAAGATTCTCAAGAGCAGAGATGTCTCTCTCCATACAAAGATTCGACTTGTTCAGGCCATGGTATTTTCAATAACATCATATGGATGTGAAAGCTGGACAGTGAAAAAGATAGACAGGAAGAAATTGATGCCTTTGAATTATGGTGCTGGCGGCGAATACTGTGTATACCATGGACTGCCCGTAGAACAAATCAGTCTGTACTAGAGGAGATCAAACCTAAGCTTTCATTAGAAGCTCAGATGACAAGACTTCGACTTTCATACTTTGGACACATCATGCGGAGAGAGAGATCATTAGAGAAAGACATCATGCTTGGCAAGATAGAAGGTCAACGCAAAAGAGGAAGGCCAGCAATGAGATGGATCGATACAATAACAGCTGCTACGGGTACCAGTCTGTCAACAATGAGCCGCCTGACTGAAGATCGAACACAATTTAGGATAGCTATCCAGATGGTCGCCATGAGTCGACTCCGACTCGACGGCACTTAACAACAACAACAACAACGGTGTTGAAAACCCTGTGGATTTTTACAAGGAACTGTGAAGCTCTCATAACAGTTTTCTTGCTCTGTAATTACTTTGGCATAAACCTGAAAATAAGGTAAATTCTACTTTTTGGTTTCTTTGCGGACCTTAGTGCTAAAGGAGAAATAAAAGCCTTTGTTTGACCCTACACCAGGCGTACACAACTCATTTCTTTAAGAAGAAGGACTACAAGGACCATGATCCCTCTGGTCCAAAAAGGTTTCCTACTTCTTTTTTTTTTTAAAGCTTTATTTTCGTTTTATAACAACAAAGGAAAGGAAGACATACAGCTAAAAGACAGATACATACATAGAATGTGATACATACACCAAAGTAAACCCTGCCACCCCCCTCCCCCCTGCTTCTTCTCTAGAAACTAATCATTCCCGAAAACGGGCGTGTACTGACATTATTGTGGTACAAAACCTAACGGTGATCTGAAACATGATGAGTATACATTAAACAGACATGTCGGAGCAATGAGCAGATTGTACATAATCATTGAGCATCTGCCATTTAGACAAGCGAAAGTGAGTTTGGATATGGGGAATAGCTCTCCAAGATATCTGCTCATATTTACTATATAAGCAGACGAGGTTCCACCATTCATTAGCAGTAATTCGAGAGCTATCCTTCCAATTCCTCGTGATTAAACATATGGCTATACCCAGCATGAAATCAAGGAGAAAGCGACCCTTCTTAGGAAGAGAGGGGACCTCCGCCACTGAGCGGAGTCCCACAATCTTCCAAGAAAGAGGCTCGTGGAGGTGTAAGATGGATTGAATACGACCCCAGACCCGCCCCCAGTAAACCTGCAATTGAGGACATTCATAAAGAACATGAGCGAGGGTTCCCACAGCAGTATGGCAAGACCAACACTGGTCCCTAGCAGTTGTGTTCCATTTGGCTATTCTTTCTGGAGTATAAAAGCATCTATGTGCAAAAAAGAAGAGAGTTTGGGTAACAGAGGCAGATCGGGAAACCCGCACTACTTTGCTCCAGAAAACGCTCCATTGCACAGGGGTTAAAGTGGTTTGCAGTTCGCGTTCCCAGGCTTGTTGAGCTCTACAAGTAGCAGTATCGGTACCCTGACATAATAATTTATAAAAGTTAGAGGCTACCCCATGTGTACTACTAATAGAGTGAATTAGTTCTAATAGCCCGTCCTCAGTAGGGGCAGAGGGCGGCAGGATTTGAGCACTTTTGAGGCAGTGTTGAAGCTGCATCAATTGAAAGTAATGTTTCGCTGGTAACGCAAATTCCTTTTGTAAATCAGAAAAGGTCTTCCAACGAGCTGCAGAGAAGAGTTGTTGGGGTGTCCAGATCCCCCTAGAGTACCAGGGTTTCCATGCGATCGTTTTATTTAGGACTTGAATTCTGGGGTTATTCCACAGCGGGAGTCCGTCCTGAGGACATACGTTTGGGCCCAGTGACAGAATGAGAGTGTTAAAGGCCGCAAGAGTATCGACAATCATTGGGGGATGGCGGGTGTCTACTTGATGGGACATACCGGGGAGATGGATCAACGGAATTGGGCTACTTAGCTCCTCTTCAATGTCAAGCCAAACTGGTCTGTTGTCTGTTGAGGCAGCTAGCCATCGGGCACCTTGTTTAAGTAGGAAGGCTTGATGATATCTAAGAAAATCAGGAAAGCGGGTACCCCCTAGTTCCTTCGCAGACTGTAGTTTTTGTTTAGCTACCCTTGGTGGTTTTCCCTGCCAGAGATAACGGACGAGAAGGCCCTCAATGTCTTTGTAGGTGTGTAGCGGGAGGAAGCAGGGCAGCATTTCTAAAATATAGTTCACTTTGGGGACTATCATCATTTTCACGGTTTCTAGACGGCCCCACCATGTAAGGGATAGGGGAGACCAACGATTTGTGAGCTCACGGACTTTGGAGACTACCTCCTTGGCATTAAAACTAATAGTGTCTTCTAAAGGAGAACAGTAGTGGACGCCAAGATATTTCACCATGCGGGATTGCCAAAGGAAAGGAAAGGCCTGCATGTCAGCCTCATGTACCCAGCGGTTCAGTGGGAATGCTACGGATTTGGTCCAGTTTATTTTATAGCCCGATAATTGCGAGTATCCATCAATCAGGTCCAAGACAGCTGGGACCGAGTCAAGGGATACGAAGAGCATAAGGTCATCTGCATATGCAGAGAGTTTAATCTCTCTGTGACTGAAGGGGACACCTCGAATACGTGCGGACTGTCTAATAAGGAGGGCGAGGGGTTCAAGAGCTAGATCAAAGAGCATTGGTGATAGGGGGCAACCTTGACGCGTGCCTCTTTGGAGATTAAAAGGCCGAGACTTAATGGCATTTACACAAATACTGGCAACGGGTTGAGAATACATGACTTGGAGGTATCGGAGGAAGCCCTCCCCAAAGCCATACCATCGGAGAACTGCAAATAAGAAGGGCCATTCTAGGCGATCAAAGGCTTTTTCAGCATCTAGGGAAAGACCCACCCATGGGTGGTCTAAATTGGCAGCACTGGATAGCACATGGCACAAGGTCCGAGCATTGTCAGCAGTGGAGCGGCCGGGTATAAAACCGCATTGGTCGGGATGGACTAAGGTGGCCATCCTGTCAGATAGCCGGGTGGCCAAGATCGTTGCGAAGATCTTATAATCGGCATTAAGTAGGGAGATTGGACGGTAGTTGGCGGTTAGCAGCGGGTCTCTGCCTTCTTTCTCAAAAACTACCACATTAGCTGCAGAAAAGGATCCCAAAGAGGATGTATCTACCGCAAGGGCAGTAAAGTAAAGTTTTAAGTAGGGAACTAAATCTGCACTGAACGTTCTGTAGAATTCTGTCGGGAGACCATCAGGCCCGGCGGCTCGACCCGAGGCTGTTCGTTTTAGGGCAGAATGGATCTCTGAAGTAGAGAAGGGTTCATCCAGCACATCCCTATCAGCTTCAGAAAGGGTCGGCCGCTGAATACCAGAAAACAAGCGCTCGAAGGTCTCGGATGAGAACTCACATTCAGATTGATATAGACGGGTATAGAAATCCCGAAAGAGTTCTACGATATCGGAGTCTGTGGTCAGTATGCCCCCTCCCTGTGGGGCGCGAAGGGCCGCTACGCGTTTGGCTTCTTTTTGACCTTTCAAGGCGTTGGCTAAAAGTCGACCGGCTCGGTTGCTTTCACGGTAGTATGTCCCTTGTTGAAGTGCAATACTCTGAGAAGCTGCAGTTGAAAGGATTGCATTATATTGAAAACGGAGACGCTGTAAGCGAACTAAGACGCATGGATCAGTACGTGAAGTTAGAACTCGTTCGCCTGCTTTGATTTGTTGGTCTAGTATAAGGAGCTGCTGTTTGCGTTGTTTCCGCAGGCGAATTTGATAACTAGTGATCGTTGCACGAATGGCCGCTTTAAAACCCTCCCACCAAGCCCAATTTGCAGTGTCCTGGGGTAAATTAAAGTGAAAGTAATCTTGTATGGCTGCTCGAATTTCTAACTGGAACTCTGGTTGAGTTAATAGGGCTCTATCAAAGAACCAGGCCCCCGAATTCCCTTGGGGCGCAGTGGTGTGTAATTGAAAAGAAATAGCAGCGTGATCTGAGATATGTTGGGAGTGAATCTTTGCAGCGTCCACCTGAGGAACTAACAGTTTTGATATTAGAAAGAAATCTATGCGAGACTGGGATTTATGAGGGGAAGAGAAGAAGGTAAAGTCAAGCTCATTGGGATGTAGTAACCTCCATAGATCGACTAAAGCAAGATCTTTGATCATAGAGGTAAGCGTGGTGTGACTCTTGGGGGGACCACTCGTCCTAGGCGGCTGTTTGTCAATCAGGGGATCAAGAACTAAATTGAAATCCCCCCCAATTATCAATGAAGTGTTAGCAGAGGCCTGCGCAACCTGAGCAATGGTAGCAAAAAAGGCAGGGTCATCTACATTAGGAGCATAAAGGCATATACATGTAACTTCAAGGTTACCTATCTTGAGGTGAGCCCTGGACCATCTGCCTGCTGTATCTGAGCTAGTCGCAATAATAGTAGCATGCAGAGATTTCCTAACCAGTATGGCAACCCCACATTTCTTAGAAACAGCTGGGGAATAGGCGGCCACCATGTAAGGTTTAATATTGAGTTTAAGAGTTTCCTTCGAATTTAAATGCGTTTCTTGGAGGAAAATCAGGTCCGCAGCTTCATGACTTAGATAGCTCAGGATTTTCTTCCGTTTTATCGGATTATTGATGCCTTTTACGTTCAATGATAAAATCTTACATGGTGCCATCAATCGGTAATAGACATTTTAGGTAAGGGCGCTTGAAAACATACAACATAAGCAGAATCTGTACAACAATGACATAATCACCGAGTATGCTGGCTAATACACCCCATATTGAAAAGCATGTACCAAAGTAACTTAGAGAAGAAGCAAAACCCCCAATGAATATGGCGACCATATGTCTGCGGGAGGAGGCCCTAGAGAGGAGGATAGAGACATGAAAAAAAAGGAAAAGAAACACCAGAGTCCATAATTAACACTGTCTCTGATATTCATCGAGGCTACTCTGGGTAGATGGAGTCGGGTCACAAATATCATCAAAATAAGGCAACAAACCGCCCTCGACAGACTCTTTGCTGAACCGTGGCAAATCCAAGATGGCAGGTACAGCGGATATGAGAACACTGGTAGGAAAACTCTGGAAGTCAGCGCATCAAGTCGGCTTCTTTAGCATCCAAAAACTCCGCTAGTAGATCAGGGTCCTCAAATGTTCTTGTCTGATTGTGAAGCGTGACTCGGAGCTTGGCCGGGTACATCAGGCCATAGCGTGCTTGTAATTGTTGAAGCCTCGGCCGGAATTCCAGAAAGCGCTTTCGGCGATCAACCGTGGGTTTAGCCAAGTCAGGATAGAAGGAGATCTTGTGGCTCTCAAACTCCATATGGCCCTTTGCCCGAGAGGCGCTGAGAATTTGCTCCACATGTTGATATCGCAAAAGTCGAAAGATGATAGGCCGCGGGGTCTTCCTGTTGAGCGTTATGTTTGTGGGTACACGATGAGCGCGATCGATCTCCAATTCTTTGGTAAAGGTGATTTGGAGCAGAGAAGGGAGGATTTTATATAAAAACTCCTTCATGTCTCCCGATTCCGCTCCCTCCGGTATGCCCACTAGTCGTAGGTTATTGCGGCGCGCTCTATTATTGCCATCTTCCACTTCTTTCTGCAAGGCCCGCACCTGACGTTCAACTTTGTCGAGTTTGGACAGCCGGACCACATGGGAGTCTAATATGCTCTCCATTTTGTCCTGACGCGAGGAGAGCCCCTTTAGCCTGCCTTGCAATACACCAAGGTCTTCCCGCAGCGCTCGGAGTGCTTCCCCGTTTGACTGCACGAGGTCTTTAACCCCTCTGATCTCTGCGAGGATTTCCTGCTGCATTTCGGGGCCCTCGCGTAGAGCCAGCCCCTTCTGCGGGGACGGGGGTTCAGTTTTGGAGCGTTTGCCGTGAGAAGCCGCTGGAGATCCAAATTCCAGGCGCGTAGGTTTGGTCCCCGCCATCTCACCAATGTGCCCCGGTAAGATCAGAGCAGAAATTCAAGTATGTCCGGTGTTAATTCAGGATTCTGAGTAGGCCTCTCGGGAGCCTCAGCGTTATGCGACCATCCCGCTGGACATCGGGCTCCGCCCCCCCAAGGTTTCCTACTTCTACAAAATAATTAAAATGTCCACCTTGTCCCTTCAACAAGCTACCAGCAGGGGGCGTGGTGACAATATTTAAGAACAATGTGCGACCATATCTGTACCAAAGATCAGAGGAAGAACAGTTACTGAGAGCCAGAGGGTAAGCTGAGAAGGCAAACTGAAACCATCATATGCATGGGCTGCCATGGGCCAGGATACTGGATCTGTTGCTGTGTAAAAAAAAAAGACATTTTTCAATACATCAGCTCTGGAAGAGACATGTTAGTGTAGCTGGGTTTAAAAAAGACTTGGACAAGTTCCTGGAGGAAAGGCCCATAAACCATTATTAAAGAGGACCCGGGAAATCCACTGCTTGTCCCAATACAAGCATTGTGAAGCCTGTGTGTCTTCTTAGGAAACTGCCAGGTACTTGTGGTCTGGATTGGCCACTGTTGGAAACAGGATACTGGGCTTGATGGACTTGGTCTGACCCAATATGGCATTTCTTATGTTTTCATGCTGTTTTAGATCGGTGTTACCAAATTGTTCGTTGACTAAAAGCAAGTACTGGGATGATAAGTAAATATGTGTCCCTATAAATGAAAAAATAAATAAGAGAATAAATACATAAATAGATAAATGAATGTGGTAATGAATAGTTACAAAATAAAAACCGGGAACTAAAAACTGTCTAAACAATGAGTCAATATGTGCATGAAAAAAGGCCTAAAAAACGTGTGGCACTGCCTAATCAGTAGATCCAAGGAATTACACAAGGCAAGGCTAGGACAGCAGGTGCACTAATGGTAAGAGCAAAATCATTAAAAATAACAGACATTTTTAATCTCTCAAACTATACCTTCACTGAAGTAGATACCCGGGTTCTGAAAAGAGCCTCTCCTTTGTCCCCTCAGTAAAACACAGGTTGATCTGTACAAGTGTTTTCGTAAATTGAGAATCGCTGATTTTTTGCTAATAAGGTTGACACTACTTTAGACCTGTCTGTGATTAAAACGGTTTTCAACCATCTAGTCTTGCCTAAAGGATGGGCCACCCTCCTGGAGTATCTATTTTCACTTTCTGGAGGATTCAAAAGATTACTGAATTAGCCATCTGTAACCTCCTGCCTGCGTATGACCTTTGCAGCATTTACACCTGCTGTACCTGAATGTAGCTCACCTTGAACCTCTACTGGAAAAGGTGTGAGCTAAATACTAATAAATAAATGCTTGGCAGATGGTGGTCAAAACTATCCAAGAGCAACACACTCTTTCAGGATCTACTCTTGGGAACATGTACTGGGTTCTTGGAATGGTACTAGGTGAAAAAGCAAAACCAGCAAAATGGATGGCTGAAGAAACTCTAAAAATTGCCCCTCTTTCTCCTCTGACTTTAGCTTCTCTGTGTTTCTGGACAATCTCAGAACTCAACAAAGATTTCCAACGTGCAGCAAGACAAAACGAGGAGAAGTACTACAATGACACATGAAAGGAAATAGAATCAGACGCTATTAGAGGAAGAACAAGATCAGCTTTTCTAAAGCTACAAGAGTTAAAGAAAAAATTCCAGTCTCGAATTTGAATGCTATGAAATGCTCAAGGATCCATATTGAATGATGCTGAGAAGATCAAGAAAAGGTGGAAAGAATATACAGAGTCATTATACTATAAAGATCAAGTGGACCAACAGCCATTTCAACCTATACCTTATGATCAGGAACCATTGGTGAAGAAAGAAGAAGTCGAAGCAGCATTGAAAGCCTTATCAAAGAACAAAGCACCGGGCATTGATGGCATTCCCATTGAAGTATTACAGTACAGTACAGGGTGGAGGAGTGGCCTAGTGTTTGGGGCAAGGTACTTCAGGCCAGAAGGTCAGGGGTTCAAATCCCACTAGAGGACAGCAATCTTGGGCCAGAAGGACTGGGGTTTCTTGTCCCACAGGTGCTCCTTGTGGTCTTGGGCAAGCCACTTAACCCTCCATAGCCCATGTTCCCTGTAAAATAGTTATCTCCAAGTTATAATGCCCTGTTCAATGTAATTTCAGTTTGTTCAATGTAAACTACACTGATGCAGAATAGCACAGTATATAAGAGAATGTAAATAAATACAGCAATCAGATGAAGCTGTTACCATACTGACAAGGCTCTGCCAGGAAATTTGGAAGACAAATTCATGGCAGACTGGAAAAGTTCTGTGTTTATATCAATACTGAAGAAAGGTGACCCAACTGACTGTGGAAATTATCACACAATCGCTCTGATCCCACATACCAGCAAGATTCTATTCAAGATCATTCAGCAGAGATGACAACCATACCTGGAACGATAACTGTCTGAAGTGCAAGCAGAGTTCAGGAAAGGGCGAGGAATGAGAGACATTATTGCAGATGTGAGATGGATCCTTGAAAAGACAAAAGAATACCAAAAGGATATCCATATGTGTTTTATTGACTACAGCAAGGCTTTTGACTGAGTAAACCTTGAGAAACTCTGGGTCACATTAAGAAACATGGGTATACCAGAACCTTTACATTGATCTAGAAGCAACAGTTCGAACGGAACTAGATGAAACCGAATGGTTTAAAATCAGCAAAGATATACGACAAGGCTGCATACTTTCCCCCTTCCTCTTTAATTTATATGCAGAACAAATTATCAGAGAACCAGGACTGTATAAAGACAACCAAGATGTGAAGATTGGTGGAAGACTCATCAATAACCTTTGCTTTGCTGATGATATCACATTACTTCCTGAAAGTGAAGATGATTTGAAACATTTGCTTCTCAAGATCAAGTCTTAAAATGGGTCTGCACCTTAATGTTAAGAAGACAAAGATCCTGACAACTGGCAAAATCAATAATTTCATCACTGATGGAGAAGAAATTGAAATAGTTGACAGTTTTAACTTACTTGGATCAATGTTCAATAAAGAAAGGACTAGCAGTCAAAAATTCCGACACCATATTGCTCTTAGTAGAATGCCTATGAAGGACCTAGACAAGATTCTTAAGAGCAGAGGTATCTCTATCCATACAAAACATATGGATGCAAAAGTTGGACAGTGAAAAAGATAGGAAGAAAATTGATGCCTTTGAAGTATAGTGCTGGTGATGAATACTGTGTATATCATGGCCTGCCCGAAGAACAAACCAGTCAGTTGTAGAGGAGATCAAACCTAAGCTTTCCTTAGAAGCTCAGATGACAAGACTTAGGGGTATGTTTACTAAAACCCCGGTAAAGTGCGTGCCCCGGTAGTGTGCGGGTGCCATATAAGGAGTGGGCGTTCCGTCCTGAAAAAGAAAAGCCGGAATTTACATATGCGCTAAGGTGCGCGGCGCCCATGTGCGCCCCGCACCTTAGCGCATGAGATAGCTGCACGGGAGGCATAAGTGGCGTGCTGAAGTGCAAGAAAAAGAGCAGAGCCACAGCACAATGGTTAAGGCACTTACCAATGGTGCAGGGATCAGGGGTTCAATCCCCCACAGTGCCCAATGAAGATGGCTGGCTGAGACATTAATGTATGAGGCACAGAAATACTGGACAGCATAAGGTGGCATGCTGATGTTTATGGAGGCATTATAAGACTGGGCAGTATAAGTGGCACACTGATGTACAAGAAGAAAAGCAGAGCCACAGCACAATGGCATAGGCACTTACCAATGGTGCAGGGGTCAGAGATTCAATCCCCCACAGTGCCCAATGGAGACAGCTGGCTGAGGCATTATTTTAGGAGGCATTTAAATGATGGACGGCAAAAGGCGGCACGCTGATGGGCATGAGGCGGAGCGCTAATGTTTTAGGAGGCTTTTTAATATTGGGCGGCATTAGGCGGCGCGCTGATGTGCAATCACAGGAGCAGAACCACAGCACAATGGTTAAGACACTGACCAATGGTACAGGGATCAGGGGTTCAATCCACCAAAGTGCCCAATGAACAAGGCTGGCTGAGGCATAACATATTATGGGAAAGATTGCTTTGGGAGGCATTTTATTCATATTTTAATTATCACTACTAGCAAACGCACCCTCAAAGCGTGTTAACATAAGGCGCCCTATAAGGCACATTATAAATTGCACTGTCCGCCACAGCACCCTAAAATGTCCCCTATAGGGCACCCTATAGGTTGCATCACAGGATATTGTATAGTGCACCTTATATGGACGGGAACCATAAGGTGCCCTATAGGGCGCCCTATAAAGCACCCTCAGAGGCACCTTATGGGTACAGTACACTGAGGGTGTTTTTGCTGGCATCAAAATATGTACACTAAAAACAAAAAGGCATTGGACAACCCTATGAAATAACCCCACTGTGGGTTTGAACCCATGACCTCTGGCTTCAGAGGCAGTGAAGTAGCCATTGGGCTACAGCTCTATAGCTGCTAACAAGCCCCTGGCTGGCTGCAGAGAGCATGCACGTCACCACACAGACAGTCTGCTGTGGTCACCAGGATAGGGTTAGCCCAGTGTTTCCCAACCCAGTCCTATGGGGCACACCGGCCAGTCAGGTTTTCGGGATATCCCTAATGACTATGCATGAGATATATATGCATTAGAGATATCCTGCCAACCTGACTGGTTTGTGGCCCTCCAGGGCTGGATTTGGAGACCCCTGCCTAACACCTCTGTCATCTAAGATTGTGAGTGGGCAAGGTGCAGATGTCCAAGACATCAAAAAGGTATATAGAATGTGTCACATTCCTCCTCACTTCTCACCACCACCAAAATATTGTCTATTAGACATCTTTTTGGTGGTGGTGAGAATCGAGGAGGAATGTGTCACATTCTATATACCCTTTCGATGTCTAGGACATCTACACCTTGCCCACTCACAATCTTAGATGACAGAGGTGTTAGGCAGGGGTCTCCAAATCCAGCCCTGGAGGGCCACAAACCAGTCAGGTTGGCAGGATATCTCTAATGCATATATATCTCATGCATAGTCATTAGGGATATCCCGAAAACCTGACTGGCCGGTGTGCCCCATAGGACTGGGTTGGGAAACACTGGGTTAGCCCACCCATACCCATGATGCACTGCACATGCAAATCAGCTGTCCACAGATTAACACAAGATGGGCAATGCACCCCCACGCACCTCGGCCCGGTAGAGGGAAGTGACCATGTGCACCCACATACCACCTCAGCCTGGTAGGGGGTACTGACCGTGTGTTTTACTGGCACAGAGTATCTACACACCGTCACATTGTGCGGGTACTGTGCTCACCCTGAGGGTGCAATGAGGCGCCCAGGACCAGGTCCACAACACCTTCTATGGCTGAAAAAGGCCATGCCAGAGGTCCAAAGTAGTGTTAATGTGTGAGATAGGTAGCTCTTGCACAAACACCTTGGATATCTCTATCTGACTCAGTCATGTGTAGCCCCCATGGACCACCCCCAGGGTGGCAAACAGGGCCCCCCCCAATAGCAGACAGCCATTAGGCCTGGATATGCTGAGCTGCACCCCACCACCATCTGATATTGTCCTGCAGCAAATCATCATCCACTGCACCCTGCAAGCTGCTCCATCACAACACATACCAGCTGCAGTGTGCTAGTTAGTCCACAGTGCATGTTCTCAGTGGAGATGCATGCACCCAGAACTGGGATGTCAGCATACACAGCAAGCAGATAAATCAGTGACTGGGCCCCAAAAAGAAACCCATATCTATCACATGAGAGAAATACTATGTGGCACTATGGGGGTGCCTAGCCATGCTGTGGTCACTGCACAGTCAGGGTGAGAGTGATCTCTCAGCAGGACATACTGAGGTCACCCTGTCCGTGTAGGTGGTGGCTGGGCACCAAAATGTCCCAGTCAGTGCCTTATGCCCTGTGCAGATGCACCCTGGCCAGGCCACCCTGTCCAGCCAATACCCATGGTACCTTGCTCCTCATTATGCACATTGGCAGCCCAATACTGGCAACATTGCTGGCAGTGTGGGCTGTGGAAGGTGTTTGCAGCCACCACACACTGGATAGATAGACAGCCACCCCCACACCTATGCCAGCATTGTGCTACTATAGAGGGGTTCAGCAGCCATACCCACCACACCAGTCCTGGGCACAGTACAGGCATGGATATGGTACGCAATACTGTTGGGGGTCACTCCCCAGGGCGGTAAACACTGTCAGAGACCAGACCTGCAGCACACACCGCAGACATCAGAATGATTGTTATGGTGGAGCCCAGGGAGCAAAATGTGCTTAAAGTAGGAAGTGATATCTGCCAGTTATCATGGGAAACATTTGATAGCTGTGTACCATATACCCAGGTGTAGGGTGGCATTGCTAAGGTATGCAACTGCTGGTATTGGGAGATACAGGCAGGGCCCAATGTCCTGCCTCTCCAGGAGGCATTGGCCAATGGGGCCTGTGGGTGTGGGTGTGGGTGTGTCTGGCCCTGTTGGCTGCTGCTTTACGGCAGAGTGTCCCAACTCCAGTCCTGGTGTTCCAAACAGTGTTCGGGTTTTCATGCTGTCCCTCATAAATATGCATGAGCTACATCAGCATACCATGGGGGTGGTGCATAGATATGCAGCACAGGCATCTTTATTAGAGGCAGCATGGATCCTGAATGGTGTGGGGCCCTCCAGGACTGCATTTGGGAGACTCTGCTCTAGGTAATGCGGCTGCTTATGGTGTCTGTGTCTGGTGTGGTAAAATATAGGCGTATGAACCATGCATATGTTCTCAGCAATAAAGGTTTGTCCTTACTATCACGGTTTAGTTGTAGGAAAAATACATGGACTAGATTGGCAGTAGCCCCAGCTGGGCTTTGAACCTGTGACCTTCTGTTCCTGCACACACTGTCTGTGTGCACCGCACCACCTTGTTGCCACAGATATGCTGTGTTCCCTGGGGAGTCCATGACTGTACATCCGACATGGCCTGTCTGTTGTGGTGGACGGTGCCAGCCTGCGCAGGCCTAGGCCACTGTCTGCTGTGGTTTGCAGCCACTGCCCCCTCCACCACCTGTACCCTTCCGCCAACATGTAGACATGTCCCTATCTGGGAAAAAGCATATGACCTGATTGAGTTGTGGCACAGTTTCTTTTCTCTCAAAATAGGTTACAAGGAGATTAATCCTTTTTCCACTCACTGGGTGCCAGACGATTATTCCAAGCAACTTCACTCCTCTTTCTCTTTTGATCACCCAAAGGGCAATCTTCCCTTCTGCACAATATACTTTCATATTATACCTTGGAGCTGGTGGTTTCTGTAGGAGAAGCAGATCTCCAAAGCTGCTCTGCAGGTTCTCGTGGCTCTGTGGTCACTGGGCTGCTAGATGCTCTTTCTATCCTTCCTAATGAAAGCTCTGCAGCTCCTTTACCACCTGCTGTTCTGCTCTCCTCTTGGGCTAATGGGGCTGCTGAAAGGGTTTTTTCATTTTTATTATTTGGTATTTAGCTCACTCCTTTCCCATAGTAGTTCAAGGTGAGTTACAATCAGGTACTGTAGCTATTTCTAAATTTCTACCTGAGGCAATGGAAGGTTAAGCGACTTGCTCAAAGGCACAAGGAGGGCCAGTGGGACTCAAACCCTGGTCTTTTTGGTTACCAGCAGGACCAGCGCTACCATTAGCAAACTAGGCATTTGCCTAGAGTGTCGGTCCTCTGGGGGTACCCACTGCTGCTGCTGCCATCCCTCTTTGCGACGTACAGCAGCGACAATGGGCACAAACAACCCCCTGGTGCTTGCCTTTAAATTTCGGTGCCACAGAGCTGTTTGCTTCAGCCTCTCAGACACCCAGTGCCGACATCCTGCTGCAAACAGAGGGGCGACAGGGGTGGCAATGGGCACTGGGAGGGGCACAAGGGAATTGCCAGCCCTGATTACCAGACTGCTGCTCTAACCACTAGGGCACCCCTGTACAAACACTTCCCAACCCTGTCGTTTCTCCTCCAGCAGCTTTGGCATTGTGGCTCCCTCCTGATGGAACGAGGGCTGGTAGGTAGCCACCACTTCCTGCTCCCTAAGGTGCCCAAGATAGGATACTGCTGTTGGGAGTGTTTTTTATATGGATTGTTTTTTTCCATCTCAGAGGAGTCTGCTCCCAGTATTATGTCACTGGTTAGCAGCAAACTCGCCTCCCCCCTTCTGGAAAATGCTAGGCCAAATACAGGTTAAATTGTAGTAGTTTAGTAGGACCACTAGAGGTCTCTGCTGCTGTTAAAAGAGCAAAACCTAAAGGGTCTTTACACAGCTTTAAAGAAAATCTGTTGCAGCTATTTGTTTGCAAGCTAATGTTAAAATACAAATCCATCCCTAAATAAAATGACTTCCAGCTGATCGGTGTAGCTAAGCAGCAAATGTGAAACGCCCACTAAGAATGTGCAGTTGTTTGAAACAACATAAGAAAGAACAACATCCTATGCTATGTCGTATCATCTCTTTTTCAAAATATGATAGGAACCCTCCCTCCAAATTTCATTTTTTCCATTGTGTCATCAGCGGAGCATTCCAACTTCGTTAGCACATGCTGTTCTTAAATAGTGCATAATATCTGATTAGTCAGACTATTTAAGAAGGAATAGCCAAAATAAAAAGCTTTTTGAAACAAAACACAATGAATGAAAAAAAATGAAACCTATATAACACCCCCCCCCCCCCCCCAATGATTACAGTGCCTTGTAGAGTACATAGTACATCTTTGTGAAAGATGTACAATGGGAATGGAATATGTTGGCACAGCCTTCTCTGTATGCAAATCTAGCTCATGCATATTCATTCTGGGTATCCTGAAAATCCTGACAGACGTGGCCTAAGGACTGGATTGAGAACCACTGCTGTGATATATCATGCAATACATCAGGGGTGGGCACCTCCGGTCCTGGAGAGCCGCAGACCAGTCAGGTTTTCGGGATATCCCTAATGAACATGCATGAGATATATATGCATTAGAGATAGCCTGCCAACCTGACTGGTTTGTGGCCCTCCAGGGCTGGATTTGGAGACCCCTGCCTTACACCTCTGTCATTTAAGATTGTGAGTGGGCAAGGTACAGATGTCCTAGACATCGAAAGGGTATATAGAATGTGTCACATTCCTCCTCGATTCTCACCACCACCAAAAAGTTGTCTAATAGACAATTTTTTGGTGGTGGTGAGAAGTGAGGAGGACTGTGACAAATTCTATCTAACCTTTTTGATGTCTTGGACATCTGCACCTTGTCCACTCACAATCTTAAATGACAGAGGTGTAAGGCAGGGGTCTCCAGATCCAGCCCTGGAGGGCCACAAACCAGTCAGGTTGGCAGGATATCTCTAATGCATATATATCTCATACATATTCATTAGAGATATCCCGAAAACCTGACTGGTCTGCAGCCCTCCAGGACCAAGTTTGCCCACCCCTGCAATACATAGATCTAAGTCAGTGGTTCCCATCTCAGTTCTCTGGTACTCCCAGGCCAGTCAGGTTTTCAGGATATCCACAATGAATATGCATGAGATAGATCTACATGCACTGCTTCCATTGTATGCAGATCTATCTCATACATATTCATTGTGGATACCCTGAAAACCTGACTGGCTAGGGGATACCCGAGGACCGGGTTGGGAACCACTGATCTAAGCTGAGCAGAGAGCTCCATGTCCTGAGGAACATGTCCTGGTTTTACCCCATTCTTTTAGTTCCCATGTCTCTGAGAACCAGAGGGCTGCAAGCGCTTAAAGGTCATGGAGTAAATCCAGGACTGGCTCAGCTGTTTATCTGATACGGAGCTTCCTTGTTGCCTTAAAGTTATGCCACCAGGAAAAAAGAAAACAATAACTAGTTCACGTGTACAAGAGTAGCAGCTCCAATGGCTTTCTAAAAAGCAGAGTAAACAGAAGCAGAAATTGAGATCATATGAGATATTTTTTATTTGTGCTGTATTAAGGGATTTTGCTGAGGGTTTTTTTTTTATAGAGCTGTTTATTTATTTAGCTGTTTTTATATCCCGCTTTTCACCGGGTCAAAGCGGTCAATTGGGAGATACATTTAACACGAGGGGATATGACACACATACGCTAATACTTACAGGGAACATGGGCAATAATGGAGGGTTATAGAGAGAATCTATGCAAATTGGGCAGAGATGAGTAGGAAATAAAAGCAGCTGTGATTAGTTTAATAATGTGGATCTGTTGTACCTCCTGCCGTGTCCTTCCTGAAGTGGTGCAGCAAGGTAATTAGATAAGCAGGCAGATGCTCTCTTTTTTTTTTCATTCCAGATTGGAAAGGGCAATAAGATTTAATATCCAGAAACAGAATGCAATAAGCATCCTTTAAGTTAGAGATGGTCACACGTCTGATCAGAAGGCCCTAGACATTATTGCAAGAAGCGAAGTTTTATTCAGTACATTTGGGGAAATGAACGGAACGTGACAACGTCACAAAAAATCTCATTTTTAAGCCTGGTAAATATGCAGTGCAGGTATAAGCAATGGGATACCGCGCTGCTTCTTTACCCTACGTGCTCGCATGTGATTTTAATATGATTAATTAGTGTTTAAGCGGTAGTTGCTTGCTGCGGGCGCAAGTAATGTGATATCACGTATCTCTATTTTTATTGCTAGGTGATAAGTTGTATTTTCCTCACATGCAGCTTTAATATCTTAAGTTTGGCTCACACATGAGTATTAGTACATACTTTATAGAGATCCTTGCAAATCTGTTGCATGCTGCACTGCAAAGAGATATAGGATGTGGTTTTAATTCTGTATGCATAATTTGTCACAGTGGTCTTTAGAAAGCACATTAGGGAGACCTCTTACTAAAGGTTTTAATGCGCATTAAGTGCTCACAGCCCTTTTGTTTCTGTGGGTGCAATGACACTTAGGGGTATGTTTACTAAACTGCGTTAGTGCAAATCGCGTTAGGAGCCGCGTTAGTGAAAGGAAAGCCAAAAAAGGACATGGGCGGGACATCGTAATGACTAACACGCGTTCCAAAAACTAACGAGCGTTACAGGGCGCCGTGGCGCATTACTGCGCGTTAATCATATGAAGGCGTACAGACACAAATCATTGAAACAGAACTGTAGCACAATGGTTAGTGTACTCACCGCAATTACAGGCAGCATGGGTTCGAGTCCCCAGTGTGCCTAACGCAGAATGCTGTCCCAGGCAGTACCCTGTACATTACATAGGGAATAAGGAGGCATGTTTTTCTTTATGTTCAGTAGTTGTTAGTGAAACACTCTCGCAGTGCACATAGCCATGTACGTTGGTACGTGCGTAGCCCCGTGCGTAGGTATGTGCGTTGGTACGTGCGTACAATCATGCGTGGGTACGTGTGTTTTTACCAGCGTGGGCACCTTATAGTACAGACACTTTAGGGTGTCTTGCACCTATGCACTATGCTAACAGATGTACGTGTGATGGCCTATGGTTTATCAGAGCCTGAGAGCAGGCGCTGGATCTTCCCAGGGTTGGATTGTGCCAGTCACACCCATGATGCACTGCACATGCAAATCAGCAGTCCACAGATACACACCATGGGGAATGCACCCCCACAGCACCTCGGCCTGGTAGGGGGAAGTGACCATGTGCACCCCCACAGCACCTCGGCCTGGTAGGGGGTACTGACCGTGTGTTGTACTGGCACAGAGTAGCTACACACCGTCACATTGTGCGGGTACTGTGCTCACCCTGAGGGTGCAGTGAGGCGCCCAGCACCAGGTCCACAGCACCGTCCAAAGCAGTGTTAATGTGTGAGATAGATAGTTTCTGCACAAACACCTTGCAGTCAGGTGTAGCCCCCATGGACCCCTAGGTGGCCCATGTACCCCCCCCCCCCCCAAGTACGGCAAACAGGGTCTCCTAACAATAGATCCACCTTCTACTTTCCTGCAAAGGTGGTAGTAGAGAGGAGCATCAACCCCAGTTCTGGTGAGGAACAGACACCACAGCTTTGTATGCAGACAGACATCAGGCCTGGATATGGTAAGCTGCACCCTACCACTATCTGATATACTCCTGCAGCAAGCCATCAGCCACTGCACCCTGAAAGCCACTCCATCAAGACACATACCAGCTGCAAACAGTCTGCTAGTTAGTCCATAGTGCATATGCCCAGTGGAGATGCATGTACCCAGAACTGGGATGTCAGCATACACAGCAAGCAGATAAATCAGTGACTGGGCCCCAAAAAGAAACCCATATCTAACACATGAGAGAAATACTAAATAGCATTATGGGGGTGCCTAGCCATGCTGTGGTCACTGCACAGTCAGGGTGAGAGTGATCTCTCAGCAGGACATACTGAGGTCACCCTGTCTGTGTAGGTGGTGGCCGGGCACTAAAATGTGCCTGTCACTGCCCTATGCCCTGTGCAGATGCACCCTGGCCAGGCCACCCTGTCCGGCCTATACCCATGGTACCTTGCTCCTCATTATGCACATTGGCAGCACAATACTGGCAACATTGCTGGCAGTGTGGGCTGTGGAAGGTGTTTGCAGCCACCACACACTGGATAGACAGACAGACACCCCCACACCTATGCCAGCATTGTGCAACTATAGAGGTGTTCAGCAGCCATACCCACCACACCAGTCCTGGGCACAGCTCAGGCATGGATATTGTACGCAAGACTGTTGGGGGTCACTCCCCATGGTGGTACGCACTGTCAGAGACCAGACCTGCAGCACACACCACAGACAGCAGAATGATTGTTATGGTGGAGCTCACTGAGCAAACTGTGCTTAATGTAGGAATTAATATCTGCCAGTTATCACAGGAAATGTTTGATAGCTGTGTACCATATACCCAGGTGTAGGGTGGCATTGCTAAGGTATGCAACTGCTAGTATTGGGAGATACAGGCAGGGCCCAATGTCCTGCTTCTCCAGGAGGCATTGGCCAATGGGGCCTGTGGGTGTGTCTGGCCCTGTTGGCTGCTGCTTTACGGCAGAGTTCCCCAACTCCAGTCCTGGTGTTCCAAACCTGTTCGGGTTTTCATGCTGTCCCTCATAAATATGCATGAGTTACATCTGCATACCATGAGGGTGGTGCATAGATATGCAGCACAGGCATCTTTATTAGAGGCAGCATGGAACCTGAATGGTGTGGGACCCTCCAGGACTGCAATTGCGAGACTCTGCTCTGGGTAATGCGCCTGTTTCTGGTGTCTGTGTTTGGTGTGGTATAATATAGGCGTATTAACCATGCGTATGTTCTCTGCAATAAAGGGGTGTCTTTACTATCACTGTTTAGTGGTGGGTAAAACTATGGGGACTGGGTTGGCAGGAGCCCCAGCTGGAATTTGAACCTGTGACCCTCTGGTCTTACAGGCACTGGTTGTGTCTGTTGCACCACACTATGGCCACAGAGATGTTGCAGTCCCTGGAGTTAGTTAAAGCGGTCTGACGAGTCAGAAACCCTCCTCTGCACAGGTTTACTGTGGGCTCATTTACCTTGTATGGAGACAAAGGTACACATAAACCTCAAAACAGACCTCAAAAAAAGGGGCAAACACCCATAACCAAGCTGGGCAACAATGATATCATTGGGCAACATTACACACCACTCCCAGGAAAGCTCCATCACAATGAAATGATCTTTGAAAGGGTCTACGGAGCGTAGACCCTTCCAAACATCATTTCTTTCTTTGGTGCTTTCCAGGGAGTGTTGTTCATTGTTGCCCATTGCTATCACTGTTGCCCAGCTGAATTGTGCTTTTTACAATGTTTCTTGTGGTCATTCTTAAGGTTTTATGTGAACTTTTGGTCTTTGCACATGTATCATACTGCTCACGTTTTGTAGGTTTCCCCGGTTTTGCTGTACATTGCTGACGGAAATGGTTTCTCTTCCCTTTAATATGCCTTTAACGACAGGTTTTCATTCGCGTTGGAATTGAGCTCAGAAATTCAGCGCGTTAGTATGAGGGGAGCCTCTCCCCACCCACTCTCCGCCCATTGACCCCTTCTCTCCGCCCACTCTCCACCTTCTGCGCTGTTTTAATGCGCCGCGGAGCTTTACGATCGTTAACTACGGTTAACGCGCGTAGTATGACGTTAACGGCCGTTGGCGCGTGATTACGTGCGTTATACTACACTTACGGTCGTTAACGTCATACAACGCGCGTTATTCACGTTTACCGCACTTTAGTAAACATCCCCCTTAATGTGCGTTAACTTCATTAATGCAGGTTAACCTTTAGTAAAAAGGCCCCTAGAAGTTTATTAGTTTGCTTGCTTTTAGGGGCCTGTTTACTAAGCCTGTTAGCTGTTAATGCACTGATAATGTGGCAAAAGCAAGCTGCAATAACAGCTAACATGAGCCAAATGCAGATCGTGCAAGAATTTCCTGTGCTGTCTGTAGACTGTATGGGGAGTGGGTGGGATGTGGGCAGAGAGCGGGGGGGGGGGGGTGTTGTAACATGCAGCTACTGGGTGGCGTTAGCTGCACCGCTTTGCTGCCATGCTGCTGCATTTTCTGCCTTTTCACCAAATGATCTTCCGAGGAAATGCTGGGCAGTTAATGTGGCTCTATTTCCACTATCACACCACGATAGCTGCAAAAGCCTAACATGGCTTAGTAAACATTCCCTAGGCTTAGGGGGATGTTTACTAAAAGGGGTTAATTGTCATAGTGGCACTAACACGGGAAAGATAGTGCCACAGCGACAGCTAGCGTGGTCAAAATGTAACTATCACAGGCTATTGTCTGCAATAGCTGCATTTTGCGTGGTAGAGGTGGGGTGAGGCAGGAATTGGCGCAGAGAAAAGGCATCAAGAGAAGAGGCAGCCGCCATGATTGCTGCTGCAGATAGCAGCACCCGAAGAGATGGCGTTATTTGCTGCAAGCGATCTGGCTCCTTTGTAGCTGCTGCTGATTAGCAGTGGGCCACAGCAGCAAAAAACAGATCCCTTCTACCAGCCCCCCATCAGGCCCCTTCCTCTGTACTAGAAGGTGCTGGTACCCCTGATCTTCCGATCCAGACACCAGCATCATTGAAGGCCACCCCACTAACAGCACCCTATCCCTAAGGGATGCTCTCTGGGGGTGGGGGGGTGTCTTTTGGCAACATCCCCCCAAACTAAATAACTAATTCAATCCCTCCTAGCTAGTCAGGTGACCCCACCCCACCCCTCCTAATCCTCCCAGCCCTTATCTAAAGGATCCTTGGAGGTCCAGGGGGCAGGAGTGGTCCTCTCTGTTCCTGCCTCCATTTCCGTCGCTAGCTAAAAATGGTGCTGGTCTCTTTAGTGCTGCCCGCTTGCAAGAAGAAGGGTGCTCTCGGGGTGGGAGGGGGGTGCTGAAGGGCATGTGGCCTTCAATGATTCCAGTGCCTGTATCAGAAGATCCACAGCACCAGCACCTTCTAGCACAGTGGGGTGCCTGAGAGTGGCAGCGGGGAGGGATCGGACATATACCACAGCATTAAGGAGGAGAGAACAGCTACTTGCTGTGTTCTCACCTTGCTTCTACCCTTTATCCCGCAATCCGGCCATTGCTCTGCGGCCTGATCCCCCACCTGACAATGTTTTGACAGCATTGTGGGCTTCTCCTGATGCCGAGATACCCTGATGCCATCAAACAGTGTCAAGCAGGGAGATTCCCACCACTGCAGTGCCGACGTTTCAATGCCGTGTTCAGAACGGTTCGGTGAATGTGGATCACAGCAGGAACTGGTTTGCCGAACCAGCCCAATCCCACCACTGCCAATACATTAGTACTTATTTTATTTGGTTGCATGTATTATTATTCATGTTAAACGTGTATTATGTAGTTTAATTGTACATTGCTTTACTGGTTTATTCAAAAGGTACTTAATCAAATGTTATAAACACTGCAAATGCAATGTGTGCTTTCGAGTCAATGCTGACTCCTGGTGACTCAGAAGCTCCTGGGTTTTCTTGGCAGTGTCACCGGAAGTAGATTGCCAGGACTTTCTTATTCACCATGCTATTCTGCATCAGTGCGGTTTACATTGAACAAACTGAAATTACATTGAACAGGGCATTATAACTTTCAGTTTGTTCAATGTAAACCGCACTGATGCAGAATAGCGCGGTATATAAGATATTGTAAATAAATAAATAAAATAACTTGGAGATAACTATTTTACAGGGAACATTTATTATTTTATTAGAGTCTCTTTTATACCGCGCTATTCAGCATCAGTGCGGTTTACAATGAACAATAAAATATGCATTTCTGATGGTACTTTGGGGCATGTTTACTAAACATTCATAATGTGCGGGGCCGCGGTAGTGTGCCTGTGCCATATAAGGAGTGGGCGGTTCAGGCCGAAAAAGGAAAAAAAAAGACCGTATGTGTGCGCGTCGCGTTAATGTGCGGGGCCCACATTAGCGCGTGGGAAGGCTAAGTGGGGCGCAGCTGTGCACATATAGGAATAGAGCCATAGCACAACAGTGAAGACAATAACCAATGGGGCAGGGGCCACGGGTTCAATCCCACAGTGTGTGTAGCCCAAAAAGGCTGGCTGAGGCACCACCTTGAATGTGGAAATGTGTGTCAGGAGACAAAATAATTTTGGGGCGGCATAAGGTGGCGCACTCTTCATTTTGGGGCGGCATAAGGCGGCGCACTCTTCATTTTGGGGCGGCATAAGGCGGCGCACTGTTCATATTGGGGCGGCATAAGGCGGCGCACTGTTCATTGTGGGGCGGCATAAGGCGGCGCACTGTTCATTGTGGGCAGCAGGATGCGGCGCGCTGATGGCCACAAGGCGGCGCGCTGATGCTAAAGCAAAAGAACACAGCCACAGCACAATGGTTAAGACACTGACCAATGGTGGAGGGACCAGCGGTTCAATCCCTCACAATGCCCATTGAAAAAGGCTAGCTGAGGCAGTATATTTTATGTTGTGGAGTGCTTTAGGAGGCTTTTTAATGCTATTTTGTGATAACTACTAGCAAACGCACTCTCACAGCATGTTAACATAAGGCGGACCATAAGGCACATGTTACAGTGCACCGTCCGCCAAGGCACCCTAGAATGTCCCCTATAGGGCAGCATGTATGTTGCGACACAGGATAATGTATAGTGCACCCTATATGGATGGCACCCATAAGGTGGCCTATAGGGCGCCCTAAAGAGCACCCTCAGAGGCACCTTATGGGTACAGTATGCCAAGGGTGTGTTTGCTGTCATAAAAATATGTACAGTAAACAAAGATAATGCTCTGGACAACTCTATCACAGAACCCCACAGTGGGCTTGAACCCATGATCTCTGGCTGCAAAGGTAGTGACGTAACCATTGGGCTACAGCCCTATAGCTGCCAGCAAACCCCTGGCTGGCTGCAGAGAGCCTGCACATCACCTCACAGACAGTCTGCTGTTGTAAACAAGATAGGGTTAGGCCACCCGTACCCATGATGCACTGCACATGAAAATCAGCTGTCCACAGATGCACACAAGATGGGGAATGCACCCCAACAGCTACCCGGCCTGGTAGGGGGAATTGTCCGTGTGCACCCACATAGCACCTCGGCCTGGTAGGGGGTCCTGAGCGGGTGGACTACCAGCAAAGAGTAGCTACACACCGTCACATTGTGCGGGTACTGTGCTCACCCTGAGGGTGTGATGTGGCGCCCAGGACCAGGTCCACAACACCAGCCATGGCTGAATGAGGCCATGACAGAGCTCCAAAACAGTACTAACCTGTGAGATAGGAAGGTGCTGCAGAAACATCTTCGATATCTCTGTCTGTCTCAATTAGTGGAACCCCCCCTCCCCCCCATGGCAGCAGAGTGGACCATCAAACCCCAGTCCTGCTGGGGAACAGACACCCTACAGGGCAGTCCAAGCAGCTCCACACACATCCATAACACAATATCAGACAGACTTTAGGCCTGCATATCCAAAGATGCACCCCAGCACTATCTGGTATTCTCCTGCAGCAAGCCATCAGCCACTGCACCCTGCAAGGCACTCCATCAAGACACATACCAGCTGTGAACAGTCTGCTGGTTAGCTCTGATGGAAATGCATGCACCCAAAACTGGGGTGGCAGCACACACAAGCAGAGAGTTCTGTGAGGAGACCCCCAACAGGAAACCCATATATATCACAAGAGAGAAACACAATACAGCACTATGGGGGTGCCTAGCCATGCTGTCATCACTGCACACTCAGGGTGAGAGTGCTCCCCCAGCAGCACATACAGAGGTCACCCTGTCTGTGTAGGTGGTGGCTGGGCACTACAATGTCACAGCCAGTGCCCTATGCCCTGTGCAGATGCATCCTGGCCAGCCCACCATGTCTGACCTATACCCATGGTACCTTGCTGCTCATTATGCACATTAGCAGGCCAATACTGGCAGTAGTGCTGGCAGTGTGGGTTGGGGAAGGTGTTTGCAGCCAACACACACTGTATAGACAGACACACACTCCCACACCTATGCCAGCATTGTGCTACTATTGAGGGGGTGATTAGCCTTGCCCACCACACCAGTCCTGGGCATGCCTGGGCACAGGCATGGATATGGTACGCAGTACTGCTAGGGGTCACTCCCCAGGGTGGTGAACACCGTCAGAGGCCAGTCCTGGAGCACGCACCGCAGACACCAAACAGATTGTTCGGATGGGGTCAACTAGCAGTATGTGCGTAACGTAGGGATATCTATCAGCCTGTACTCTTAGCAAACGTTTCAGAGCTGTGAACCTCAGGTGTAGGGTGACATTGCTAAGGTATGCAGGTGCTAGTATTGGAAGATGCACGCAGGGTCCAATGTTCTGCCTCTACAGGAGACATTGGCCAATGGGGCCTGTGGGTGTGGGTGTGGGTGTGTCTGCCCCTGTTGGCTGCTGCTTTACGGCAGCGCTTCCCAAATCCGGTCCAGTTTTGCATCACACTGTTCGGGTCTTCCTGCTGTCCCTCATGAATATGCATGAGCTACATCTACATGCCGTGGGGGTGGTGCATAGATATACAGCACAGGCATTTGTATGAGTGGCAGCATGGAACCTGACTGGTGTGTGGCCCACCAGGACTGCATTTGGGGGATTCTGCTGTAGGTTCTGCCCCTGTTCATGGTGTCTGTGCTCAGTGGGGTAAAAGATAGACGTATTAACATTGCATATGTCCTTGTCACGAAAGGTGTGTCCTTACTGTCACTGTTTATTTGTGGGAAAAATGTGTGGGCAGGATTGGGGGTAGCCCCAGCTGGGCTTTGAACCTGAGATCTCATGGTCTTGCATGCACTGTCTGTGTGCACTGCACCACCGTGTAGTCACAGATTGCCTGGATTCCCTGGAATGTCCATGACTGTGGATCCGGCAGGGCCTGTCTGTTGCAGTGGACTGTGCCAGCCTGCACATGGCTAGACCTCTGTCTTCTGTGGCTAGCAGCCACTGCCCCCTACACCACATGTACTTGTCCGCCAACATGATGCGATGAGCTTCTCGCATAAAAAGCAGATGACATGATTGCAATGTGGCAATACGGGACTGCATTTGGGGGACCTGGCTGTAGGTACTGCCCATTGTTGTGGTGTGTTTGCAGTGTTGTGTAAAATATGGGTGTTTCCCCCATGCTTATGTTGCCTGCAATACAGGGGTGTCTGCGCTATCTTTGTTTAGTGGTGGGTAAAATATAGGGACTGGGCTGGCAAGTGCCCTAGCTGGGATTTGAACCTCTGACCTGCTGGTTCTAGAGGTACTGGCTCTGTCCACTGCACCACACTATGGCCACAGAGACAATGCAGCCCCTGGAGGTAGTAAGCCTGGCAGGATGGAGTCACAAACCCTGCTCTACGCATTTTTACTGTGGGCACATGCACTCTGTCTGGTGACAAACGTGCACATAAACCCCGGAAATGACCACAGACACTGGGGGACAATATATCACCACGCTGGGCAAAAGTGATATTAATGGGCAACCATAGCAAACACTCCCAGGAAAGCTCCAAAAAGGACATTTGTTTTGGATGAGTCTCCGCTCCGTAGACCCTTCCAATATTCATTTCTTCTTTCTGGAGCTTTCCTGGGTGTGTTTTCTATATTTGCCCATTACTATAACTGTTCCCCAGCTGCATTACTATTTGTGATATTTTTGTTGTGGTCACTTTCTATTTTTATTTTCACTTTTGTGCTGTGCACATGTATCACACTGCTCACGTTTTGCAGGTTTCCCCGGTTTTGCAGTATATTGCTGACGGAAATGGTTTCTCTTCCCTTTAAATGCCCTCTACCGCGAGTGTTTCACTCGCGCTATTTTTACATGCAAATTCGGGCCCGATAATGTGCGGGGAGCCTCTCTCCTCCCACTCTCCACCCATTGACCCCATCCCTCCGCCCCTCCGGAGCCTTCCTCCGCCCTCCGTTAGCCGTTCCACGCCTCTATCGGACATTTGCGGGCCCGCACTTGTAAGGGGCCCGTTAGTGTGCCGCGCACCTCTGCGGGGGTGACACGCAAGATTGCGGGGTGTTTAAGCGCTCTTAAGTACCGCTTTTAGTGCACTATTTTGCGGCGCGCAAATTAGCGGTTTTTAGTAAACATGCCCCTTTGTGTTTACAGTTGAACAGGTAATGGAACTTGGATAACAGGGTAACTATGGGCTATGGAGGGTTAAGTGGCTTGCCCAAGACCACAAGGAGCACCTGGGGGACTAGAAACCCCAGTCCTTCCAGCCCAAGGTTGCTGTCCTCTTGTGAGATTTGAACCCCTGACCTTCAGTACCTTGCCCTAGCCACTAGGCCACTCCTCCACTCTGCTTCTTCTGAGGCAATGGAGAGTTAAGTGACTTGCCCAAGGCCAAAGGGAGTGCTAGTGAGAATTGAACTCTAGTTGCATGGTTACCATGCCAGAGCTCTAACTACTAGGCTAGGCTACTCCTCCACTCTGTTATAAACATTAGGGATGTAAATTTGTTTCTAATCCGAAAATACTGTTTCATGTTATCTTTAACCCAAAATGACAGGAAGCAAAAACCTTAGAAGGCTAGTCCAAAAATGTATGAGTTAGTCCAATAAAAAAACTTATTTTCTTTTTTTGCTTTTTCTTTTTATTTATCAAACAAAGGAAAACATTTAAGGTTTTCTCATGTTATTGTTGCTCAATAGCACACACTATTATTCAATAAATACTTATAAATGGTGCATGTCAATGAACAATAGTGCTCACTGAGCAATGGGAATACACTATTCAGCAACAGGGCACACCACGGAGAAATAGTATGCAACAATGCATAATACTGATGACCTGCCTGCCCCGCCCCCCTCCCCTCCCCTCCCCTCCCCTCCCCGCAACTCCTCCCCTCCCCTCCCCACCCCCCCCCCCCCTATTTAGTAGTCTGACCCTTAGCAGCAATACCATGAGATTACGATTAGGGGTCAGAGTGGTGAATTAGGAATCAGGGTCAATAAGAACTTCAGAAATTAGGAATCACTCCTGCTCCAAATAAACACCAGGGGCCTCGCTAAAGCTGGGAATGGGGCTCAGGGGATAGAGGGTGGAAGAGGATCTGTCAAGGGGGCTCTGGGGATGAGGTGAGGGGATCTTCATGCCAGAAACATGGAAACATGATGACATAAAAAGACCACATGGCCTATCTAGTCTGCCCTTCCATATCAACCACTACAACATTCCCCTTTTTCCTTTAGAGTTCCTCTGTGTTTGTCACATGCTTCGTTGAATTCAGATAATGTCCTCATCTCTACCACCTCCACTAGGAGACTATTCCACATATCCTCCAGAGTGGAGGAGTGGCCTAGTGGTTGGGGCAAGGTACTTCAGGCCAGAAGGTCAGGGGTCCAAATCCCACTAGAGGACAGCAACCTTGGGCCAGAAGGACTGGGGTTTCTAGTCCCACAGGTGCTCCTTGTGGTCTTGGGCAAGCTACATAACCCTCCACAGCCCATGTTCCCTGTAAAATAGCTATCTCCAAGTTATAATGCCCTGTTCAATGTAATTTCAGTTTGTTCAATGTAAACTGCATTGATGCAGAATAGCACAATATATAAGAGAATTAAATATAATAAATAATTCCTCCACTTTTTCAGTAAAGAAATATGTCTGCATATCACTCCTGAATCTATCCCCTTTCACCCTCATCCGATGTCCCCTCACAGCAGAGCTTGCCTTCATTCGAAAGCAGCTCTCCTCCTATCCATTTATACCATGGAGGTAATTAAACATCTCAATCATATCACCTCTATCCCGCCTTTCTTCTAAGGAATACATATTAAGATCCTTAAGTCTATCCTCATATGCTTTATAATGAAGGCCACTAACCATTTTAGTAGACACCCTCTGTACTGACCCCAGCCTGTTTATATCCTTTTGAAGGTGTGGTCTCCAGAATTGCACACAATATTCCAAATGAGGTTGCACCAAAGACTTACACAGAGGAACTATTGCCTCCTTTCTTCTGCTGGCCATTCTTCTCCCTATGCACCCAAGCATCCTTCTAGCTTTTGCTGTCGCCTTTTCTACCTGTTTAGCTACTTTAAGATCATCAGAGACAATCACACCTAGGTCTCGCTCTTCTTTAATGGACAAAAGTATTTCACCCCCTATACTATATCGCTCCCTTGGATTGCTGCAGCCCAAATGCATGATCTTGCATTTTCTAACATTAACTTCAACTGCCAAATTCTAGACCATTCTTCAAGCTTAGCTAGATCTCTCCTCATGTTATCTATACCTTCCTGGGTGTCTACTCTATTGCAGATTTTGGTATCATCATTACCCGACAGCCCTTCCGCTATATCACTAACAAAATGTTAAAAAGAATCGGACCAAGGATAGATCCCTGGGGTACACCACTGGTAACCTCCTCCTCCTCAGATTGAGCTCCATTTATCTGTACCCTTTGTTGCCTCCCACTCACCAATTTCTAACCCAATTAGTAACTTAAGGGTCCATCCCTAGAGTGCTAAGTTTGTTTATAAGTCGCCTGTGAGGAACTGTGTCAAAAGCTTTACTGAAATCTAAATACACCACATCTAGGGCTCTCCCTCAGTCCAACTCCCTGGTCGCCCAGTCAAAGAAATAAAAAATCAATCAGATTTGTCTGACAAATCTGCCTCTGGTGAATCCATGCTGCCTCAGATCCTGTAATCCACTGGGCTCCAGAAACCTCACTATTTTCTCTTTCAGCAGCACGTCCAATAATTTACTCACCACTGAAGTTAAACTAACTGGGCTATAGTTTTTAACTACATCCTTACTTCCGCTTTTGTGTAAAAGGACTACATGTGCCTCTCTCCAATCCTTTGGCACCACTTCCAACTCCAATGAGGCATTGAAAAGGTCAGTCAGTGGAGCTTCTAGAACATCCCCAGGTTCCCTCAGTATTCTAGGTTGTATCACATCCAGTCCCATCACTTTGTCTACTTTATTTAGCTAGTTTCTAACGAACAGTCTTCTGAAAATTGTTCCTGATGCCCCTCGCTTCTGTTCCTGTTTGTGGGTGTTTTCTGAGGTCAGCAGGGGTAGAGGGGATCAGAACTCATGAGGGATTACCTATCAGGAGGGGATGGGAAGGGGAATGAATACAGTAGCTTCCAAGGTTATCAGGGGAACTAAGGTTGGGGGTGATCAGGAGAGGTTGGTGCTGTTGGCTTGTATGTTTGGGCACTGTAGAAGCAATGATTTAAAAAAGCTACTCCCATGCATATGTGCAGGTGGGGAGGAGGGTTCCTGCATTACTTTTTCCCCACATAGAGTTTTTAAAATTACTGTTCCCACTAGACATGGGGAGAGATCAATGCACATTCCTGTATCCATTTTACAAGAGGCTGTACATTTAGTAGAGCCTCTTGTAAAATAAACCACTCTTAAACTGCAATTTCAAATCTCTGTGCATTATTTTCCAGGAGAAATGTATGTGCAGAGGAAGACATTGCAAATGCCTGTGAGTACTTCACCCCTAAAGCAATCTTCAAAGTGACACTCTGTAGGAATATGGACAGTTTGAAAACTGTCCACTTAATCGTCCTCGATCATCATTAAAGCTTATGGGTGTTGACAGAAATAATAGAAACAGACGTGCTAATGAGAAAAAAGATATCATTACAGAATCATTTTGGATAGCATAACACTGAAAGATGTACCTTATATTCAGACTCAGTACTTGAGAGTTAGACAGCTACTGTATGCAGCATGTTTTATAAGTGAACTGCTGACAAAGAGCCCGATTTACTCACCTACACTCTGGCTTTGCAGCAACCACACAGGAATTGCCAAATTAACAAGTGGTAACTGTGTTAACTGTTGAAGACATTCCCAGCAGTTTCCATTCAGATAATGCAGGGAAAAATATTTTAATGCATATTAACTGAATGGCAGATAGTGCAATGCAGTTAGCTACGCCTCTTGAGATGGTGTTAACTATGGGCAAAGTTTGACTGCTTCATTTAGAGGGGCAAAGGGTGGGGTGACATTTGGATATTAATTTGCATATTTGCATATTCATTTGCATGTTCATTATGGTTATCTTAAGAAAAACACAGATGGATAGGAAGCCCGTATATCAAACAGGCAAGGAATGAGCTGGCACCCCAAGATACTCAAAAAGGGAGCAAAGGTTTTCATTCAGTGACTTTGCCAAAAAAAAAGAAAGCAATATATTCCCAAGCCATATAATTAAAATACAGCAAAAATTGTAGCTATTTAATTATTTAGCCTGGCACTCTAAGGGGTATGTTTACTAAACCATCTTAAAGTGCGCTCTGTGATGTTATTGTGTGATAAGGTACCTTATCGCGCGATAATGTCGCATCTTGCGGCGCACAGGTACCTTATCGCGCGATAATGCATGCCGCGGCGAAAACAAGCGATGAAGGCGGGCAAAGGCTCCCGGAGGGCGGAGGAAGGCTCCCCAGGGGCGGAGAGAAGGGGTCAATGGGTGGAGAGTGGGAGGGGAGAGGCTCCCTGCACACTAACGCTGTGAAATCCGAGGCTCAAAACTAACGCCAGTGATACATGTGCACGGAACAAAAGGGCAAATAAACAGTGAAAAGGACCAGCAGAAAATGGAAAAATAAAATAACCAAGCTGGGCAATAGTGATCTCAATGGGAAACATCAAAAAACACTCCCATGAAGGCACCAAAAAAAGGATATTAATTTTGGAAGGGTCCATGCTCCGTCCCCATACAAGGTGAATGAGCCCACAGTGAAATTGCGCTGTGCAGGGTTTCCCTTACCATCAGACAGGTTTCCTATGGCGTGCACATGTGCAGCAACAGCAGGGCGGGCATGTTGGAATGGCCAACTGGACAGATGCTTGGAAATGGGATACAGAGGGCTGCAGGCGGCACATGCTGTGGTGCAGCTTGGGCACAGTGCGGACTGGGCAGATGCCTAGGTGGCACCTAGGAATGCTGAAACCGTACAGCAGCCAGACAGCAACTGATGAGGACCCAACATGGGCACGAGTGTGTTTATCACAGTGTCACAGGGGATAGTACCCAGCAGGTACCTCCAAGGGCACAGAACATTGGCAGGCGGTGTTGGGGGGGAAGCGTGGACGTCTATGCAGGCACCCCTACCCCAGAACCCACACCATAGGCACCCGCACACTGGATGGCCTGAGATGGCGCACCACCAGCAGAAGGGCATGTCAGCATGGTGGCAGAGGGGTACTGGTGGTGGAGGGGGCAGTGGCAGCTGCCCACAGCAGACCATGGCCTAGCCCTGTGTAGGTGGGTGCCATGCACTGCAACAGACAGGCCCTGTCTGATGTACAGTCATGGAATCCCCAGGGAATGCATCATTTCTGTGGCAACACGGTGGTGCAGAGCACACAGCCAGTGAGCTCAGGAGCAGAAGATCATAGGTTCAAATCCCAGCTGTGGTTCCTGCCAACCTAGTCCCCATATTTCACCCACTACTAAAACGTAGTATTACAGACAGAACTGTTAGTGCAGATAACGTAAACATGCCCAAAACGCCTACATTTTACCCTACAGAGCACAGACACCATAAACATGCGCATTACTTAGAGCAGAGTCTCCCAAAAGCAGTCCTGGAGGGCCAAACACCATTCAGGTTCCATGCTGTCTCCACTAAATATGGCTGTGCTGCATCTCTAAGCACCGCCCCCATGGTATGCAGATGTGTCTCATGCATATTCAGTAGGGACAGCATGAAAACCCGAACAGTGTTTGGCCCACCAGGACCGGAGTTGGGAACCTCTGCCGTAAAGCAGCAGCCAACAGGGGCAGACACACCCACACCAACAGGTTCCATTAGCCAATGCCTCCTGGAGAGGCAGGACATTGGGCCCTGCATGCATCTCCCAATACTAGCACTTGCATACCTTAGCAATGCCACCCTAAACCTGGGAATATGGTACACATCTATCAAAAGGTTGCCATGATTACTGGCAGATAGCAATTCCTAAGTTAATCACAATTTGCTGAGTGAGCTGCATCATAACAACGTTTCTGATGTCTGTGGAATGTGCTTCAGGTCTGGTGTCTGACAGTGTTTACCACCCTGGGGAGTGTCTCCTACAGTATTGTGCACCATAGCCATGCCTGCACTGTGCCCAGGACTGGTGCAGGTGCCAGGGCTGCTAAACACCTCTATAGTAGCACAATGCTGGCATAGGTGTGGGAGTGTGTGTCTGTCTATCCAGTGTGTGGTGGCTGCAAACACCCTCCACAGCCCACACTGCCAGCACTGTTGCCAGTATTGGCCTGCCAATGTGCATAATGAGGAGCAAGGTACCAAGGGTATAGCCCAGACAGGGTGGCCTGGCCAGGATGCATCTGCACAGGGCATAGGGCACTGGCTGGGACATTGTAGTGCCCGGCCACCACCTGCACAGACAGGGTGGCCATAGCATGTTCTGCTGGGAGATCACTCTCACCCTGACTGAGCAGTGACCACGGCATGGCTAGGTTCCCCCATAGTGTGATGTAGTATTTCTCTCATGTAATATTTATGAGTTCCCTTTTGGGGTCCAGTCACTGACTTATCTGCTTGGTGTGTATGCTGACATCCCAGTTCTGGGTGCATGCATTTCCACCAGAAACAGGCACTATGGACTAGCTAGCAGACTGTCTGCAGCTGGTATGTGTCTTGATGGAACACTTTTCAGGGTGCAGTGGCTGAAGGCTTCCTGCAGGAGAGTATCAGATAGTGGTGGGGTGCAGCTTAGCATATCCAGGCCTAATGTCTGTCTGCTATTGCTTTATGGATGTGTATAGGGTTCGATTCCCACTAGCACTCCTTGTGGCCTTGGGCAAGTCACTTAACCCTCCATTGCCTCGGAAGAAAGGCCTGGCAATCTACTTCTGGTGACACTGCCAAGAAAACCCAGGAGCTTCTGGGTCGCCAGGAGTCAGGACTGACTCGAAGGCACACATTGCATTTGCAGAGCTGCATTGACTGCCCCGTAGGGTGTCTGTTCCCCAGCAGGCCTGGGGTTGATGGTCCCCTCTACTGCCACCATTGCAGGGAGGTAGAATGTGGATCTGTTGGTGGGAGACCCTGTTTACCACCCTCAGCCCCAGAGGAGTAGGAGGGTGGTAGTACATAATCCTCCTATGGGTCCATAAGGGCTAAGCCTGACTGAGAAATACAGATATATCCAAGGTGTGTCTGCAGAAACTACCTATCTCACACATTAGCACTGCTGGGGACCTGTAGCATGGTCTATCTCTGCTGTGGACCTGGTGCTGGGCGCCCCACCTCACCCTCAGGGTGAGTGTAGTACCTGCACAATGTGACGGTGTGTAGCTACTCTGTGCCAGTACCACACACGGTCAGTTCCCCCTACCAGGCCGAGGTGCTGTGGGGGTGCATACCCCATCTTGTGATCATCAGTAGACTGCTGATTTGCATGTGCAGTGCATCATGGGTATGGGTGGGTTAACCCTATCCTGGTGACCACAGCAGACTGTTTGTGTGATGACATGCAGTCCTTCTGCAGCCAGCCAGGGGCTTGTTAGCAGCTATGGAGCTGTAGCCCACTGGTTACTTCACTGCTTGTGGAGCCAGAGGTCATGAATTCAAACCCACAGTGGGGTTATTTGATAGGGCTGTCCAAAGCGTTGTCTTTTTTTAATGTACATTAGTGCTGCCAGCAAAACACCCTCAGGGTACTGTAACCATAAGGTGCCTCAGAAGGCGCCTTATAGGGCACCCTATAAAGCGCCTTCTGAGGCACCTTATGGTTAAAGTCCGTATAAGGTGCCTTATGGAGCGCCTTATAGGGTGCCCTATAGGGGACATTATAGGGTGCCGTGGCGGACAGTGCACTTTTTAATGTGCCCTATGGAGTGCCTTGCGTTCAGCGGCACCTTAGGTTATGGCACGTGAGGGTGTGTTTGCTGGCAGCAATAATTAAAATACACATAAAATGCCTCATGAAACAATACTTACATGTCAAAGCTGATGCCTCAGCCAGCCTTATGCATTAGGCACACTGGGGGATCAAACTCATGACCCCTGTAGCATCAGTCAGTGTATTAACCATTGTGCTACACTTCTGTTTCTATGTTGAATGTCTGTGCGCCTACATAAGATTACCGCGCGGTAACGCGCTTAGCGGTGCTTAGCGGCGCTCAGCCCGTTAATGTGCGCAGCAGCACATGTTATCGCGCGATAATCCCGTTTTGCTACTTTAAGACTGAAACGCCCACTCCTTTTATAGCAGCCTGCACACTATCGCCGGGCGCACATTAAGACGGTTTTGTAAACATACCCCTTAATCTAGCAATGGCTGTTTCAGAGTTTTTTTTAAAACTAATAGACAAGATGAGCTCGGTACTGAATTGGCAGACTATGCACCGCTATGGCGCATAGTCCTGCCTGCCAACCCTTATGCCTGGATATTCATTGCTGCAGTGACGGCATTGAATATTCAGCGTCGCTGCACATGCCCAGAGCTGCCAAAGCTGACCGGGTAGTGGCAATATTGCACCACTACGCAGTTAGCTTCCATGGGTAAAACTAGGCCAGCTTTTGCTACGCCTAGTTTTACCTGCCTATCACTAACCAGGTAGTGGTGCAGTATCACCTTGCTCCCCCACGGAATGCCCCCAACATGCCCTTCTGCCAACAGCATAGCATTGGGTCATGTAGCAAGGTTAGAAGAGGATATTCAATGACATTAACCATGTAAGCGCCGTTAAATATCTCGATTTCAGGCATTTACGGATATTCAATGACATTAATCGTGTAAGCGCCGTTGAATATCTCGATTTCAGGCATTTACGGATATTCAATGACATTAACCATGTAAGCGCCGTTGAATATCTTGATTTCAGGCATTTACGGATATTCAATGACATTAACCGTGTAAGTGCCGTTGAATATCTCGATTTCAGGCATTTACGGATATTCAATGACATTAACCGTGTAAGCGCCGTTGAATATCTCGATTTCAGGCATTTACGGATATTCAATGACATTAACCATGTAAGCGCCGTTGAATATCTCGATTTCAGGCATTTACAGATATTCAATGACATTAACCGTGTAAGCGCCGTTGAATATCTCGATTTCAGGCATTTACATGGTTTACTGGACTGTAAACCATGTAAATTCCTTTCGACTATCGGCCCCGATGATTTTAGAACATCTTTAATATCTCTAGAGCTATATGTCATCTATGAATAAAAGTATATGGGGGATGTTTACTAAAATCCGCAAATGTGTGCGCCGCAAAATAGCGCACGGAAACGCGGCACTGAAACACGAATAAACGCGTTTAAATGCCCCGCACACGTGCGTGTCACCCCCGCAAAGGTGCGCGGCACACTAACGGGCCCCGTACAAGTGCGGGCCCGCAAATGTCCGATAGAGGCGTGGAATGGCCAAAGGAGGGCGGAGGAAGGCTCCGGAGGGGCGGAGGGACGGGGTCAATGGGTGGAGAGTGGGAGGGGAGAGGCTCCCCGCACAGTATCGGGCTCGAATTTCCATGAAAAAAATAGCGCGAGTGAAACACTCGCGGTAGAGGGCATTTAAAGGGAAGAGAAACCATTTCCGTCAGCAATGTACAGGAAAACCGGGGAAACCTAAAAAACGTCAGCAGTGTGATATATGTGCACAGCACAAAAGTGAAATTAAAAATAGAAAAGGACCACCACAAAAATATTTAAAATAGTAAGTCAGCTGGGGAACAGCTATAGTAAAGAGCAACACAAACAAACACACCCAGGAAAGCTCCAAAAAAAAGAAATTGATATTGGAAGTGTCCAAGGAGTGGAGACCTATCCAAAAACACATCTCCTGTTTATGGAGTTTCCCTGGGAGTGGTGTCATATGGTTGCTTATCAATATCCCTGTTGCCCAGTTCGGTTATATTCCAACCCCCTGTTCACGTGGTCATTTCCGGGGTTCATTTGAACATTTGTCACCAGACAGGGTGAATGAGCGCACAGTAAAAATGTGAAGAGCAGGTTGTGCAACTCCATCCTGCAAGGCTAACTATCCCCAGGGACTGCACTGTCTCTGTGGCCACAGTGTGGTGCAGCGGACAGAGCCAGTACCTCTAGGACCATAAGCCAGAGGATCAAATCCCAGCTGGGGGTCCTGCCAGCCCATTCCCATATTTTATCCACCACTAAACAAAGATAGCACAGACACCCCTGTATTGCAGGGAACATAAGCATGGTGCAAACACCCATATATTGCCCTACACCGCACAAACACCATAACAATGTGCATTACCTACAGCCCAGTCCCCCAAATGTAGTCCCGGAGTGCCACAACGCAATCAGGTCATATGCTTTCCCTGAGAGAAGGACATGCCAGCATGTTGGCGGACGAGTACAGGTGGTGGAGGGGGCAGTGGCTGCTAGCCACAGAAGACAGTGGCCTAGCCATGTGCAGGTTAGCACCGTCCACCGCAACAGACAGGCCCTTTTGGATGTACAGTCATGGACTGCAGCCTATCTGTGGCAACACGGTGGTGCAGTGCACACAGACAGTGTATGCAAGAACAGAAGGTCACAGGTTCAAAGCCCTGCCAATCCTGTCCATCTATTTTCCCCACAACTAAACCATGAGAGTACAGACAATCCTTTATTGCTGGTGATATACGCATTGGTCACACGCCTATTTCTCACCCCACTGAGCACAGATATCATGACCAGGGGCATTACCTAGAGCAGAGTCCCACAAATGCAGTCCTGGAGGACGACACACCATTAAGCTTCAATGCTGCCACTCACACAAATGCCTGTGCTGTATCTCTCTGCACCACCCCCATGGCATGTAGATGTAGCTCATGCATATTCATGAGTGACAGCAGGGAAACCCGAACAGTGTCTTGCAACCCTGGACTTGATTTGGGAAACTCTGCCATAAAGCAACAGCCAACAGGGGCAGACACACCCACACCCATACCCACAGGCCCCATTGGTCAATGCCCCCTGGAGAGGCACGACATTGGTTCCTGCGTGCAGCTCCCAATACTAGCATGTGCATACTGTAGCAATGTCACCCTACACCTGGGTATACGGTACACAGCTCTCAAATGCATGCTATGAGTACTGGCAGATAGATATCCCTACGTTACGCACAGTCTGCTCTTTGAGCTCCCTCATGACAATCTTCATGTTGTCTGCAGTGGGTGCCTCAGGTCTGGGCCCTGACAGTGTTTACCACCCTGGGGAGTGACTCCCAACAGTATTGCGTACCATATCCATGCCTGTACTGTGCTCAGGACTGGTGTGGTGGCCAATGCTGACAAACGCCTCCATAGTAGCACAATGCTGGCATATGTGTGGGAGTGTGTGTCTGACTATAAAGTGTGTATTAGCTGCAAACACCTTCCACAGCCCACACTGCCAGCACTGTTGCCAGTATTGTCATGCCAATGTGCATAATGAGCAGCAAGGTACCATGGGTATAGCTCAGACAGGGTGGGCTGGCCAGGATGCATCTGCACAGGGCAGAGGGCACTGGCTGGGACATTGTAGTGGCTGGCCACCACCTACACATACAGGGTGGCCTCTCTATGTGCTGCTGGGGTTGCACTCCACCCTGACTGTGCAGTGATGACAGCATGGCTAGGCACCCCCATAGTGCTACATAGTATGTCTGTCATGTGGTATATATGTGGGTCTTGTTTTGGGGCCCAGTCACTGACTTATCTGCTGGTGTGCACTGTCATCCCAGTTCTGGGTGCATGCATTTTCAACAGGACTAACTAGCAGACTGTGTTCAGCTGGTCTCTATCCTGATGGAGTGCCTTGCAGATGGCTTGCTGCAGGAGAATATCAGATAGTGGTGGGGTGCAACTTAGCATATCCAGGCCCAATGTCTGTCAGATATTGTGTCAGGGATGTGTTCAGAGCTGGTGGGACTGCCCTGTAGGGTGTCCCTTGCCCAGCAGGACTGGGGTTGATGGTCCACTCCACTGCAGGGAGGTAGCATGTTGATAGCAGACCCTGTCATTCAAGCTGGGGGAGAAATGGTGGTATATAGCCCATGTGGGTGTCCATGAGGGGTTCCCCTGACTCAGGCCAACAGAGATATCCAACATGCTTCTGCAGAAACAACCTATCTCACAGAATAAGATTGCTTTGGAGCTCTGACATGGCCTCATTCCACCATGGAGGGTGGTGTGGACCTAGTCCTGGGTGCCCCATCGCACCCTCAGGGTGAACACAGTACCCGCACAATGTGACGGTGTGTAGGTACTCTGTGCCAGTACAACACCCACTCAGTACACCCTACCAGGCAGAGGTGATGTGTGGGTGCACACGGCCACATCCCCATACCAGGCCGGGAGCTGTTGGGTTGCATACCCCATCTTGTGTGCATCTGTGGACAGGTGATTTGCATGTGCAGTGCATCATGGGTAGGGGTGGCCTAACCCTATCCTGTTCACAACAGCAGACTGTCTGTGAGGTGACATGCAGGCTCTCTGCAGCCAGCCAGGGACTTGCATACAGCTACAGAGCTGTAGCCCAATGGTTATGTCACTGCATGTGTAACCAGAGGTCATGGGTTCAAACCCACAGTGGGGTTACGTGATTGGGTTGTCCAGAGCATCACCCATTTTCTAATGTACATATTTTTATGGAAGAAAAGACACCCTCGGTGTACTGTACCCATAAGGTGCCTCTGAGGGTGCTTAATAGGGCACCTTATAGGACACCTTATGGTTGCCATCAAAATAGGGTGCACTGTACATTATCCTGTGTCGCAACATATATGGTGCCCTATAGGGGACATTCTAGGGTGCCGTGGCGGATAGTGCACTGTAACATGTGGCCCATGGGCCGCCGTATGTTAACACGCTGTGAGAGTGCGTTTGCTAGTAGTGACAACAAAATAAAATTAAAAAGACTCATACAGCACTCCCCACTATAATACATACTGCCTCAGCCAGCCGTCTTCACTGGGTACTGTGGGGGATTGAGCCCCTGAACCCCACACCATTGGTCAGTGTTTTAACCATTGTGCTGTGTCTCTGTTCCTGTGTGGAGATAGCGCGCCGCCTTATGCTGCTAAAAATAACTGTGCGCCACCCAAAATAACAGTGCACCGCACTAAATTCATATACCTCCTGTTGCACCTTTATCCATTAGGGTTCATAGCTCAATCAGCCTTTTTCCTTGCGCACAATGGGGTATTGAACCTGTGGACCCTGTACCATTGGTTAGTGTCTTCACCATTGTGCTACGGCTCTGTTCCTCTATGTGCCCAGCAGCGTCCCACTTAGCCTTCCCACGTGCTAATGTGAGCCCCGCACAGGTGCGCGACGCGCACACCTACGGTCGTTTTTTTTCATCTTTTTCTGCCTGACCCGCCCACTCCTTATATGGCACACGCACACTAACGGGGACCCGCACAGCAACGGGGTTTAGTAAACATCCCCCTATGTCATTCACTTGTAAAACAAAGTGTTCCAGAAAGGTTCTTCTGCAAACACAGTCAAATTTCTATATACTATCAATTAATGAATGCAAGCTTTATCTTCTTTCTTTAGGGCTGTAAATTACAGCCATTGCTAAGCATCCCCTTTTTTGCTGACTTTTTGCGGGGCTATATTCATGTGCTGTCTTAAGGAGAAAAGAAACAAACGACACAGAGACAGCAGCTCTTCAGAGACCGACCGCCAAGAAGCTGAACTTATAACCTTCCCCTTCTGTTGCACCAGCTTTAAGATGCTCATTAAATCACTTCTCAAAGTATCTATTCACGTATTATGGAGAAGAAATGTATTTTATATTCCCACTCAGAAAGGAGAGATGAAGAAATCAAGTGACCTGGTTAGCACTGTTAGAGAGGTAGAAAAACTGGAAAGTGAACAAAACGGCAAGCCTTTCATTTGGCAAACATAAGGAATCACTGCTAAATTCAAGAGTGGAAATGTGGTTTTGCCTGCTAATAGATTGTTATTGCAAGGACTAATCACTTGTTAGATTTTCATTCAGTCAACTGCCAACGAAATAATAAAAAGAGAATAGCTCAGTAGTGGTGTTATATAGCAATTTAACATTTTACTCTGTGGTTGAAGATGTCATGTTGGCATGGTTAAGGCTAGCAAAATTGCCTGGTTGACTTCTTAAGTGCCTCCCTATATGACCACAGAAAATAAATACCAAAGTGAACTATTGTAAGAGCAACATAAAACTACAAAAAATAAACTTCAAAAAATATTTGCAAAATGCAGTTTTCTACAATATGTTACCTTGAAATGGCAGAACCATCTGCACTTTTCCCAGACAAAGTATTGCTGAAACTTTTTTCTTTCCATATTTTGGAAGGAAAGGTGCATTGCTCTCATCAGATTTCTCAGATTGTAGGAATATTCAAACTAATCCTCCAATGTATGCAAATATATTTTCTGCATTTTCCTGAGGGATATCCTGAAAACTCGAGAGGCTGGCGGGGGGGGGGGGGGGAGGTCTGAGACCCATTTTGAGTTGCAATGTGGAATAGGATTGTCAGCAAGTCTATTTTTACTAGAAAGGCTGATTCATTCCTAGTTTAATGTCACTAAAAACATAGTGATGTACAGTGGTTCTGATTTCCCTAAGGGAAAGTGTCACATTTTTTAAAATTAAATATAATACCATTTCAGGCTATGCAGAGAAAGCAGGATAGGGAAAGGTTAGAAGAAATGATAGCATATTAAGAATGCATCAAACGAGAAAAAATAGGAAAAGGCTGCTTCAAATAAATAAGCTCTATGCACAATGAAGGTAGAGAAACTCAAATGTCAAATATGTAATTTATGTCATATATATCACACCGTTTACTACGTGTCCAATTAGACCAAAACACCTCAGAAACATTCTCCCAAGGACAGGGAATTCCACAAGGCTCGGCCTCTCGGCCCTCCTTTTTAATCTATACCTACAGCCCATCACAAACGTATTTAAAAAATTCAAAATTAACCATTACATTTATGCCGATGACATCATGCTCGCTATCCCCATAAACACTAGCAACTCCTCTTACCACAATCTATCTGAATGCATCAAAGAGGCCAAATCCTGGCTGAAAACCAACTCCCTCAGCATTAACTTAAAAAAAATGGAAGTTATGTTTGTATTAAGAAAAAATGATGCAATCCATCCAAAAACCATCATAATCAACAACATCACTATCCCTGTTAAACAAGAAGTAAAATATCTAGGGATAATACTAGATCATACACTCAGTATGCTCCCACACATAAAGCAAACAGTAAAAACTGTATTTTTTAACTAAAAAACATACAGCCACTAAGACCCCTCCTCGACACCCATGATTTTAGGTCCGTAGTCAACTCAATAATTACCCCCCACTTCGACTATTGTAATAGTCTACTGATTGGCCTACTGCTAAAAAACACAAATATACTCCAAAGAGCACAGAACATCTCTGCCAGGGTGATAGCAATAGCGCATCTAGCCGACCACATAACCCCCATTCTACATGAACTACACTGGCTCCCTATAAATAGCCGGATAAAATATAAAATACTCTTAGGGGTATGTTTACTAAACTGCGTTAGTGCGATTTGCGTTAGGAGCCGCGGTAGAGACAGAAACCCCAAATAAGGACATGGGCGGTACATCGTTGCCGAGAACGCGCCGAGAATGCGCGCTACAAGGCGCCATAAATGAACGAGCACTACAGGGCACGTTACCGCGCATTAATCTTAAGAAGGCGCGCAGGCATGCAATCACAGCAACAGAGCTGTAGCACAATGGTTACAACACTGACTGATGGTGCAGGGGTCATGGGTTTGATTCCCCAGTGGACCTAATGTATAAGGCTGGCTAAGGCAGCACCCTTTACATTTAAGTAGTGATTGATGAGGCATTTGACATGTATCTTAATTTGTGCTGCCAGCAAACACACCCTCACGGTGGCATAACCTAAGATAGGACACCTTATAAGGCTGTGAACAAAGCTCTGGCTGGCTGCAGGACTGCACGTCACCACACAAACTGTCTGCTGTGGTTACCAGGATAGGGTTAACCCACCCGTACCCATGATGCACTGCACATGCAAATCAGCAGTCGAGAGATGGGCACAAGATTGGGTATGCACCCCCACAGCACCTCAGCCAGGTAGGGGGAACAGACCGTGTGTGGTACTGCCACAGAGTAGCCACAGACAGTCACATTGTGCGGGTACTGTGCCCACCCTGAAGTTGAGGTGGGGTGCCCAGCACCAGGTCCACAGCACCTTTCATGGCTGAAATATGCCATGCTGTAGGTCCCCATCAGTGTGTGCTAGGTAATTCTGTTGGATACATCTGTGCCCTGCTGTATGTCTCGGTCATGTCTAGTCCTTATGGCGATGATGCACCCAGAATAATGCATATACTGTGTTGGTGCCATGGCTTCCTGCTGTAGGTGAAGGGGGGGTGTATGGACCAGGGGCAGATCATGTACCACCACACAACCCACTCTCTGGGGCTCAGAGTGGGAAACAGGATCATCCACCAATAGATCCAGTCTACCTTCCAGCAATGGTAGCAGTACTGGGGACCATCAACCCCCAACCTGCTGGGGAACAGACAGAGCAGTACACATCAGTAACACAATAACAGACAGACGGCAGGCCTGGAAATGCTCAGCTGCCCCCCACCATTATCTGACATTCTCCAGTAGCAAGCCTCCAGCCTGCAAGGTGTTCCAGCAAGACACATACTAGCTGCAGACAGTCCACCAGCTAGTCCATAGTGCATGATCCTGGAGGAGATGCATGTACCCAGAACAGGGATGTCAGCATACACACCAAGCAGATAAGTCAGTGATTGGGCCCCAAAAAGAAACCCATATATATCAAATGAGAGAAATGCTATAAAGCACTATGGGGGAACCTAGCCATGCCGTGGTCACTGCTCAGTCAGGGTGAGAGTGACCTCCCAGCAGGACATGCTATGGCCACCCTGTCCGTGCAGGTGGTACCGGGCACTACAATGTCCGAGCCATTGCCCTATGCCCTGTGCAGATGCGGCCAGGCCAGGCCACCCTATCCAGGCTATTCCCACAGTACCTTGCTCCTCATTATGCACATTGGCAGGCCAATACTGGCAACAGTGCTAGCAGTGTGGGCTGTGGAGGGTGTTGGCAGCCACGACACACTGGATAGACAGACACACACTCCCCACACCTATGCCAGCATTGTGCAACTATAGAGATGTTGGGCAGCCCAGGCCACCACACCAGTCCTGGGCACAGTGCAGGCATGGCTATGGTACGCAATACTGTAGGAGTCACTCCCCAGGTTGGTAAACACTGTCAGACACAAGACCTGTAGCACACTCCACAGACATCAGCAAGGTTGCTATGATGCAGCTCACTCAGAATATTGTACTTAACCTAGGAATTGCTATCTGCCAGTAATCATAGCAACCTTTTTAAAGATGTGTACCATATTCCCAGGTTTAGGGTGGCATTACTAAGGTATGCAAATGCTAGTATTGGGAGATGCAAGCAGAGCCCAAAGTCCTGCCTCTCCAGGAGGCTTTGGATAATGGGGCCTGTGGGTGCGGGTGTGTCTGCCCCTGTTGGCTGCTGCTTTACGGCAGAGGTTCCCAACTCCAGTCCTGCGGTGCCAAACACTGTTCGGGTTTTCATTCTGTCCCTCAGGAATATGCATGAGATACATCTGCATACCATGGGGGTGGCGCATAGAAATGCAGCACAGGCATCTTTATCAGAGGCAGCATGAAACCAGAATGGTGTTTGGCCCTCCAGGACTGCATTTGGGAGACTCTGCTCTAGGTAATGTGCATGTTTATGGTGTCTGTGCTCTGTAGGGTTAAATGTAGGTGTCTTGGGCATGCTTACGTCATCTGCACTAAAGGTGCTGTCTGTATTAGCACGTTGTAGTAGTGGGTAAAATATGGGGACTGGTTTGGCAGGAACCACAGCTGGGACTTAAACCTGTGACTCTCTACTTTTGAATACACTGGTTTTGTGCACTGCACCACCTTGTTGTCACAGAGTCAGTATGTTCCTTGGTGATACCATGACTGTTCGTCAGATGGGGCCCGTCTATTGCAGTACACGGCACCCACCTAAACAGGGCTAGGCCACGGTCTGCTCTGGGCAGCTGCCACTGCCCCCTCCACCACCAGTATCCCTCAGCCACCATGCTGACATGCCCTTCTGCTGGTGGTGCTGGTGGTGCGCAGTCTCATGCCATCCAGTGTGCAGGTAGGCGGCTGCCTATGGTGCGGGTTCTGGGGTAGGGGTGCCTGCATAGACGTCCACGCTCCCCCCAGCCCCGCCTGCCAATGTTCCGTGCCTTGGGGGTAGCTGTTGGGTACTATCCCCTGTGACACTGTGGGAAACATACTCGTGCCCATGTTGGGCCTTCAGCAGTTGCTGTCTGGCTGCTCTGCTGTTTCAGCATTCGTATGGGCCACCTTGGCATCACCCTAGTCCGCACTGTGGCCTAGCTCCACCACAGCATGTGCCGCCTGCGGCCCTCTGTATCCCCTTCTCCGGCATCTGTCCAGTTGCCTTTCCAACATGCCCGCCCTGATTTTGCGGGACATGTGCACGCCATAGGAACCCTGTCCGATTGTGGGGGAAACCCTGAGCAGCGCTATTTCACTGTGGGCTCCTTCACCTTGTATGGGGACAGAGTATAGACCCTTCCACGATTTATATCTTTTCTATGGAGCTTACTCGGGGGGGGAGGGGTTGATTTTTCTCATTGATACCACTATTGGCCAGCTTGGTTATGTTTTTTTTCCAGTTTGTTGGGGTCATTTTCAGTGTTTCTGTGCCCTTTTGTTCTGTGCACATGTATCACACTTATCACTTTTTTTTGGGTGTCTCTGCCTGGGCTGTACATTGCTGACGCTGAAATGGTCTCTCTCCCCTGTAATGTGCATTTAACGGCAGGTTTTCATTCGCGTCAGAATTCAGCTCTTCAGATCAGCGCGTTAGTGTGAAGGGAGCCTCTCCCCGCCCACTCTCCGCCCACTGACCCCTTCTCTCCGCCCTCTCTCCACCTTCTGCGGTGTTTTACTGCGCCGCGGGGCATTACGATCGTTAGCGCATCATAACGCGCGTTATGTAACGTTAACTATCGTAAGCGCAGCATAATGCGTGTTATGATGCGCTTACGATCGTTAACGTTACATAATGCGCGTTATGTACGATTACCGCAGTTTAGTAAACATACCCCTTAATGACATTCAAACTCTTCAATGACATCTCCCCCTCACACCTAACCACCCTCCTACACTCCCCAACAGAATCGAGATCACGCAAATAAAATGCAACCCACTCACTAGTTATACCCAAAACAATCTGAAGGACAAAGGAAACTACAAGCTCCAGAGCCTTTTCATTTGCTTCCCCCACCCTTTGGAATGAACTTCCACTTCCACTTCACATGACAAAAGACCTCCAACTTTTCAGAAAAGGACTCAAAACACACCTTTTCACTGAACATTTTGAAAACCCAACTAAAATCCTTCACCTCCTACGAACTACCTCTCAACAATCACAAAACTAATCTACTAAACTCCCTAACCCACAACCTATTGACCCTCCCTCCCTTACCTAATCCCCCCTCTAAGCCTTGCTCCACCCTCTCCAAATAAAAAGCTAAGTTGAGAGACCGACTCCTGTCTATATGTAAATACAAAGTTAAGCTGACCCACAAGTTGTTTGTACAATTGTTCCTTGTAAATAGTTAATACAACTGTCCCATGTAAAAGTTATTCAGCTGTTAACTGTAAACCGCCCTTGATCTCTGGAAGGGGCTGTATAGAAGAAATGTATAAATAAATAAATGCCCCTATTTACAAAGATGCAATAAGAGGGTAATTTTAAAAGGTCTTGCGTAGTTAAAACACATTTTTCTGCATGTATTTTGCACCTATTTTATAAACTAAAGTACACATGTATTTTGCATTGTAAAAATGCAGTGTAAGTAGTCGAAAATGTGAGTTAAATCTAGGCACAATCTCTTATAGCAGGACTATGGCTGGTGTAAGTATCTGCACCTAGATTTCTCAGGAACGTTTATTGTATTTTATAATTTACATGCATACTTTCATGTTCCTCACATGCTCTTCCCAAGCTCTGCCCATGTATGATTGGCCAAATACCCATTTTAAAATGACAAGTATTTGCATAAAAACCCATGTGGTAGTGTGGCGTATGGTGGAAAGGGGTTTTCTGTACAACACAGGCCAGACAGCAGTTCAGGGAAACAAAAGTAATTTTTATTCTATCCCAGCTTGTTAAACCTCCACAAAGCAAAATCCAGGACAGACAGCAGATCAGGGAAAACAAAAGCAGCTTTATTTCTGTCCCAGCTTGTTAAACCTCCACAAGCTGGTTCTCCCGGCTCTTCCTCCAGCCCCAGTTAAAGTTATTATCTTAGAAGTCCTTTGCACGGTTTGCCTTGGAAGGACTCTTGGCTCCATAGGCCTCTGTCTTCTTCCTGCAGCCTGCTGGATTCTTAACCTCTCCCTCTGAGCCACGTCCTCCAAGCCCTGAAATCTGGGCTGCAGACTCTCTTAAAGGGGACTATATAAGAACATAAGATATGCCATACTGGGTCAGACCAAGGTCCATCAAGCCCAGTATCCTGTTTCCAACAGTGGTCAATCTAGGTTTCCCCAAAAGACACAGGTTCCACAATGCTTGTACTGGGTCAAGCATTGATATCCTGGGTCCCTTCTTAATAATGGTTTATGGATCTTTCCTCCAAGAACTTGTCCAAACCTTTTTTAAACTCAGCTACACTAACAGCCTTTACTACATCCTCTGGTAATAAATTCCAGAGTTTGATTACACGTTGAGTGAAAAAATATTTTCTTTTATTAGTCTTAAATAGTTTACCCTGTAGCTTCATTGCATGTCCCCTAGTCTTTCTATATTCTGATAATGTAAACAATTGATCTACATTTACCCGTTCCACTCCGTTCATTAATTTATAGACTTCTATCATATCTCCCCTCAGCCTTCTCTTTTCCAGGTTAAAGAGCCCTAACCTTTTTAGCCTTTCTTCATAGGAGTATCCTTCCATCCCCTTTACCATTTTGATGGCTCTTCTCTGAACCTTTTCTAATAACGCTATATCCTTTTTAAGATACGGCGACCAGAATTGCACACAATATTCAAGGTGCGGTCTCACCATGGAACAATATAGAGGCATTATAATATTTTTTGTTTTATTTTCCATTCCTTTCCTTATGATACCTAGCATTCTATTTGCTCTCTTGGCCGCCGCTGCACACTGGGCTGAGGGTTTTAACATGTTATCCACAATGACGCCTAAATCTTTTTCCTGGGTGGTGGTTCCTAATGTGGAACCTTGCATTGTGTAACCATAGTTTGGGTTGTTCTTCCCTAAGTGCATAACTTTGCAGTTGTCCACATTAAATTTCATCTGCCATTTTGACTGTTGATAATCCCTTTGCAGAGGGATGGGTAACATTCTTTATACCCCATTACAACTCATTTAAATGTATCATCATTAAAAAGGTGTGTAACTTTCCATGGCTCCTTATAAAATTGTTCCCTAAGTATTGATGGTACACACACAGCACAAAGAGGGCCTTTTACTAAAGGTCGCTAGCTGGCAGTGTGTGTTCTGTTGCACACTGAAGATGCACTGAAACACATTTCGCCAGCTAGCACGGGGCCATAACAGTGCGGGATGATTCCTGCGCTAATTGTGCAACCTGTGTTAGAGTCACGAGTGGGTGGGTTACAGGTGCAGAGTGAGCATGGTGATCCCAGTGCAGTTAGCGCCAGGTTCACACTTCTGCTAACTGTGTCCCACATGATTAGCACGGGTTCACCTAACGCCACCTCAGTAGCTGGCATTGAGAGCACCTGTGTTAATGCAGCACAGATTAGGGGATAGGACTCTACATTAACTTCCAGGGAAACGCATTCCACACAGCCGACAGTTAACACGGCAATGTTGCACCTAACGCACTATGGGGTATGTTTACTAAAGTGCGGTAAACTTGAATAACGCGCGTTGTATGACGTTAACGTCATACTACGCGCGTTAACCGCACATAACGATCGTAAAGCCCCGCGGCGTGTTAAAACAGCGCAGAAGGTGGAGAGTGGGTGGAGAGAAGGGGTCAATGGGCGGAGAGTGGGCGGGGAGAGGCTCCACTCTCACTAACGCGCTGAATTTCTGAGCTCAATTCCAACGCGAATGAAAACCTGCCGTTAAAGGCATATTACAGGGAAGAGAAACCATTTCCGTCAGCAATGTACAGCAAAACCGGGGAAACCTACAAAACGTGAGCAGTGTGATACATGTGCACAGAACAAAAGTTCACATAAAACTTTAAAAATGACCACAAGAAATATTGTAGAAAGTATAATCCTGCTGGGCAACAGTGAAAGCAATGGGCAACAATGAAAAACACTCCCAGGAAAGCTCCAAAAAAAATAAATGATGTTTGGAAGGGTCTACGCTCCGTAGACCCTTTCAAAAAGCATTTCATTTTATTGGAGCTTTCCTGGGAGTGTTTTTCATTGTTGCCCAATGATATCTTTGTTGCCCAGCTCGGTTATGGGTGTTTGCCCCTTTTTTCGAGGTCTGTTTGAGGTTTATTTGCACTTTTGTCTCCATACAAGGTAAATGAGCCCACAGTAAAATTGTGCAGAGCAGGGTTTCTGACTCGTCAGGCCAGTTTTCCTATCTTCAGGGACTGCACTGTCTCTGTGGCCACAGTGTGGTGCAACGGACACAGCCAGTGCCTGTAAGACCAGAAGATCACAGGTTCAAATCCCAGCTGGGGCTCCTGCCAACCCAGTCCCCATATTTTTACCCACCACTAAACAGTGATAGTACAGACACTCCTTTATTGCAGAGAACATACGCATGGTTACTACGCCTATATTTTACCACACCAAACACAGACACCAGAAACAGGCACATTACCTAAAGCAGAGTCCCGCAAATGCAGTCCTGGAGGGCCCCACACCATTCCAGTTCCATGCTGCCTCTAATAAAGATGCCTGTGCTGCATAGCTATGCACCACCCCCATGGTATGCAGATGTAGCTCATGCATATTTATGAGGGACAGCATGAAAACCCAAACAGTGTTTGGAACACCAGGACTGGAGTTGGGGAACTCTGCCGTAAAGCAGCAGCCAACAGGGCCACACACACACCCACAGGCCCCATTGGCCAATGCCTCCTGGAGAGGCAAGACATTGGGCCCTACCTGTATCTCCCAATACTAGCAGTTGCATACCTTAGCAATGCCACCCTACACCTGGGTATATGGTACACAGCTATCAAACGTTTCCTATGATAACTGGCAGATATCAATTCCTACGTTAAGCACATTTTGCTCATTGAGCTCCACCATAACAATCATTCTGATGTCTGCGGTGTGTGCTGCAGGTCTGGTCTCTGACAGTGTTCACCACCCTGGGGAGTGACCCCCCAACAGTCTTGTGTACCATATCCTGTACTATGCCCAGGACTGTACTATGCCCAGGACTGGTGTGGTGGGTATGGCTGCTGACCACCTCTATAGTAGCACAATGCTGGCATAGGTGTGGGGGTGGCTGTCTGTCTATCCAGTGTGTGGTGGCTGCAAACACCTTCCACAGCCCACACTGCCAGCAATGTTGCCAGTATTGGGCTGCCAATGTGCATAATGAGGAGCAAGGTACCTTGGGTATAGGCCCGGACAGGGTGGCCTGGCCAGGGTGCATAGGGCAGTGACAGACACATTGTAGTGCCCGGCCACCACCTACACAGACAGGGTGACCTCAGTATATCCTGCTGAGAGATCACTCTCACCCTGACTGTGCAGTGACCACAGCATGGCTAGGCACTCCCATAGTGCTATCTAGTATTTCTCTCATGTGATAAATATGGGTTTTCTTTTGGGGCCCAATCACTGATGTATCTGCTTGCTGTGTATGCTGATATCCCAGTTCTGGGTGCAGGCATCTCCACTGGGCACTAGCAGACTGTTTGCAGCTGGTATGTGTTGTGATGGAGTGGCTTGCAGTGGCTGATGGCTTGCACCAGGGGAATATCAGATGGTGGTGGGGTGCAGCATGCCATATCCAGGCCTAATGTCTGTCTGCTATTGTGTTATGGATGTGTACAGAGCTGCATTGACTGCCCTGTGGGGTGTCTGTTCCTCAGCAGGACTGGGGTTGATGTTCCCCTCTACTGCCACCTTTGCAGGGAGGTAGACTGGATCTTTTGATGGGAGACCCTGTTTGCCGCCCTGGGGGAGGGGGGTGGTGGTGCATGGGGGCTACACCTGACTGAAACAGACAGAGATGTCCAAGGTGTTCCTGCAGAAACTACCTATCTCACACATTAACACTGCTTTGGACCTGCGCCATGGCCTCTTTCAGCCATGGACGGTGCTGTGGACCTAGTGCTGGGCGCCTCACTGCACCCTCAGGGTGAGCACAGTACCTGCACAATGTGACAGTGTGTAGCTACTCTGTGCCAGTACAACACATGGTCAGTACCCCCTACCAGGCCGAGGTAATGTGGGGGTGCACCTGATCACTTCCCCCCTACCAGGCTGAGGTGCTGTGGGGGTACATTCCCCATGGTGTGTATCTGTGGATGGCTGATTTGCATGTGCAGTGCATCATGGTTGTGACTGGCACAATCCAACCTGGGTAAATCCAGCACCTGCTCACAGGCTCAGATACACCATAGGCCATCACACGTACATCTGTTAGCATAATGCATAGGTGCAGGACACCCTAAAGAGTCTGTAATATTAGGTGCCCACGCTGGTAAAAACACACGTACCCACGCACGATTGTACGCACGCACCAATGCACGTAGCTACGCACGTACCAACGCACGTGGCTAGGCACACTGCGAGGGTGTGTTTCTGGCACCACTACTCAACGTAAAGAAAAACATGCCTCCTCATTCCCTATGTAATGTACAGGGTGATGCCTGGGCCAGCCTTCTGCATTAGGCACACTGGGGACTCAAACCCATGCTGCCTGTAACAGCGGTCAGTACACTAACCATTGTGCTACAGCTCTGTTTCAATGCTTTGTGTCTGTACGCCTTCGTACGATTAACGCGCAGTAACGCGCCACGGCACCCTGTAACGCTCGTTAGTTTTTGGAACGCGCGTTAGTGGTTAGGATGTCCCGCCCATGTCCTTTTTTGGCTTTCCTTTCACTAACGCGGCTCCTAACGTGATTTGCACTAACGCAGTTTAGTAAACATACCCCTATGATTTGGGAGCTAATGGTACATTAGGTGCAACACGTTAGCTCCTTTTAGTAAAAGATCCCCAAAGTGTTTAGTGCTTTTTTACCACAGGTCCCACTATTTCCTGTTGGGCATGTGATGCACATTTTTGTGTGATAACTCCTATCTTTTTGAATAAAGGTTTGGAATGTTTTAGAACATTGTGGAAATAAAACAGCCTCTATGAAAATTAACCTCCCACTCTTATTGCAGCCTTTTTTCTTGAATTTAGTGGTGGGTTTGGTGCTAGGGTGGGCAGGAAGCTGTTGAGGTGTTTATTTTACTGACCAGAAAACAGTTATCTTAGATCTCATTCAATATAATTAATCAATAATAGTACCACGATAATAATCACAAAGTCCATGCCCTATCCAGGAAGACAGATGACTGTACTTAAGGTTGTTTATTTATTTATTTAACAGTTTTTATTTACCGTCTTTCTACAATTCAAGACGGTTTACATGTAACATAACTGACAGTATTATACAACTGTTTACAAAGAACATAGAACAAGGTAACAGATTACATAGAACGAGAATAAGTGGCTATATAAGTAACATAGGAACTGGGAAACTAATAGATAAATAACTATGTACAAAATATTATTTACAATAATATGAATCGTTTGTTTACCTAAGAAATAGCAAGGGTCACTGAGATCTCAATTAGAGGGACTAGTAGAAGGGTGGGAGTAGTGGAGTGGGAGTAAGGGGAGGAACTAGGGTGGTAGGGAAAAGTGTTCGAGGAAGAGGTAAGTTTTTAATCTTTTTCGAAATTCTGCGTGGCTCACACAGTTACGTAGGTCATGGGGAAGGGTATTCCATAGGGAGGGGGCATAGAGAGAGAAGGCCCTGTTGCTAGTAGATTGTTTAAAGTGTATCTTGGATGTAGGAATAGATAGAAGGTTTTTGGTAGAGGAGCGGCGCGTTCTTGTATTATTAGGGAAGGCCAGGAGAGGGGAAAGGCAAGGAGCTGATTCTTTTGAGATAATCTTATGAATAAGGGTGAGCACTTTAAATTTAGCTCGGAGTTGGATTGGGAGCCAGTGTAAGTCATATAGGACAGGTGTAATATGGGATCGCCTAGGGTTGTTAGTTATTAAACATGCTAGTGTATTCTGTGCAAGTTGGAGAGGTTGGATAGTAGTTTTAGAGAGGCCATGATAGATAAGGTTACAATAGTCAAGTGAGGGGGTTGTGAGAGCCTGACAGACAGTACGAAAGGAGTTGTTGCTATATCAGGGTTTCTGATATAGGATGGGGACATGAAACTTACACTGAACTATAACCAGGAGAGGCTAATGTCCATGACAGAAAGAGAGACAATGCAAACGTACAGGAAGAGGATTAGGCAGCTACAGAACATGATATTTCAGAGTTTATTTCAGATAGTTTTAATTACCAGTGGAGAACTGCTTGGAGAACTCAGTATGAAACCACATTAGTATTGGGGATGTGTGTTTAAAAATAAAATAAAAAATGCAGCAATAAAGGTTGTTTCATTTTAAATCTGATAGGTCTTTGGCTTTGTAAAGAAAACAAAAAGCTATGGGTTTGAAAATATTTATTTTCTCAACATATTCCCCCCTGAGCTCCACACACTTATTACTTCCTTGCTCCAACTTTTTCAAGCCCTCCAAATAAAACTCTGGTGGTTGCTCTGCAAACCACTCGTCAGCAGCTGATGTGGCCTCCTCAATGCTTGAAAACTTTCTTCCCTTCAAGTGTTTTTTGAGGTTAGGGAACAGGTAATAGTCAGAAGGGGTCAGGTCAGGTGAGTGTGCCGGGTGTTTCAGCACGTCAAAGCGTAGATCAGCTAGTTTCTGCTGTGAGATGGCTGCCGTGTGAGGAGAGGCTTTGTCCTGCAGAAACAAGATGCCCTTTGAAAGCCTGCCTCAACTTTTGGAGACCAGTTCCCACTTCAGTTTGTTCAGAAGTGAAATGTAGTAGATTGCCGTGATGGTTGCACCTTTTTCCAGATTATCAACAAGCAAAAATCCTTCTTTGTCCCAGAAGACAGATGCCACCACTTTGCTTGCTGATTTCTGAGTCTTGAACTTCTGAGAACATGGGGAACCACTGTTTCTCCACTCTCTGGATTGTTTTTTGGTCTCTAGATCATATATATGGATCCAAGTTTCATCCATAGTGACCATAAATCCCACAGCATTCCTATGAAATAGTTCCAAAATGGCATGTGAAGCAACCACTCGATCATGCTTCTGGTCAGCATTGAGGCATTTGGGAACGCATTTGGCTGGGAGCTTCCTCATGTCTAAAATGTCATGGATGATATAGCCTACACCTTCTCAGGATATCTTCAGTGCCTCTGATATCTTTTTAGCTGATATTCTTTAATCCTCCAGAATCATGAAATGAACGACACCACGTTTTCTGGAATTGTCATCTCACTTGGTCTCCCTGGACGTTCTTCATCTTCAGTGCTGAAATGTCCTATCCTAAACTTAGCAACCCAGTTCTTGACTGTAGAGTAGGAAGGGCACTTATCACCTAATGTAACCAACATATCATTGTAGATTTGTTTGGCCAAGTTCCCTTTTAAGAAACAATATTTCATCATTGCTCGGCACTCTTTTGTCATGACATCTCTGTTGTTTTGTGATATTCTGCCTTCAGGCCTACAGAAAAAAAAAGTATATGAGTAACAATCATGAAATTTTGGCCATTCACATTCAAAACAATGACATTCAACATGATGTAGTTATTTTTAATTAACAAGTAAGGGGAATAGGGAAAGCCAAAGACTTATCAGCAACCCCTCAAAGTGGTCTCTTGTTCTTGAAAGTTCATGCCTCAATAAATTGGTTAGTATGTAAGTTTATGTATGGGTGAGGTTATAAATGCATCAATAACTCTGGGATCTATCTTAATTTTATTGATAAAATATGTCCCTTTCTATTGTCACCAGTAGTCGGCCCGTAGCATAGGCATACAGGATAGATGGCCTGGGGACCCTTTATTGAAAGACTGGAGCAATGCTTTAGGCTGGCATTGCCTCCTGGGAGTTGTAGTATTTTTCCCTTTTCAATAAGATGCAGTTGTGGTGTGAGTGGTTCAGGCAATGACAGGCTTTTAATTCCCCTCCCGGGGCGAATTCAAACACAAAATAACTCAGGACAAAAAGCCATACACTCTGGCACAAAATAAGAAAGGAAATAATAACAGCTTCTCAACTTAAATCCAAAGTTCCCCGGTATTTACAGCATACAGTCACTTTGTATAAGCAAGGAAAATCCTGTGCTCTTCAACTGCCAGTTTAAACAGCTTTCACATCACCTGGCTCAGCACAGAGAAATTATATCATCTGTAACCATTAAAGTACAGTCCATTTGGTTATCTGATATTTCTTCTTCCTGAGGATCAATCAGCATTGACTCATGCTGATTATCTGGTAAGTACAACTTCTGCTTGGTATACGTTTCCAAACTTCTACCCTCTATCTGTTCCTGAGGCTTCTCTATCAAGCCCTCCGTGAGATAGGGTTCAGTATTACCATATATCTTAGAATAGCAGAGAGGAGAGTCACACCCTTTAGGGTTTCTATAAGAGAACTTCTTATCACCACTTTTATCCTTATAGTAATTAGACAGCCTACCTTCTGGCTTAGAGACAGGGGAAAGTCCGTGCACAGCCTGGTCAGGAAGGGGTTTAAACCTCAGAGGTTTTCCTCTGTACTTTGGCTTCTCAACCTCTTCTTCTGACATGCAAATGTCCTCCACCGAATACCTTTCACTCCCTGGAGCTTGCAAGTGCTTCCCAGATAGCTTTACCGGTAACGTTTCCCTCTGTGTGCCTTCCCAATAGGACAATTGCCTGGAATTCTTGCCACAGGGTTTTTGTGCCCTGCTCCTCCAGTTATTCCTGCTAGTTACTTCCTGTATTTCTCAATCACTCTCAGAATCACAATCCTCTGAGTCACTCACGTACTTTCTCTCATGCTTCCTTCCACACTGAAACACACGTTGCTTCTGAGTCTCAGACTTCAGCTCACTCAGCTTTCCCAGCTGGGTCTGTCCAAGCTTTCTCTCTCTCTCTCTCTCTCTCTCTCTCTCTCTCGTTCTCCAGTTCCTCTGCTCCTCCTGCTCTTTGCTTCCCATGCTTCTCTTGCTTCCTTTGCTGCCCTTCACACTGAAACTCTAATGAGCGTTTCTTATATGTCTGGTTTGGAGCTAATCTAGCCCTTCCCCCTCTCAGGTGAAAACTATTGGGCTCAGGAGATGGGGATTGTTTGCTAGCTGGGCGGGGCTGCTGCACTCGTGGCTGGGTTTGTTTATGTTGCTCCTGGCAACTGGGAGTCCTGTGCTTTGCCTTCCTGTCAGCAACAGACCTACTGTACTTCTCTCAGGTTCCTCTGTTTCCATGGCAAATGACATCTCTTCCCCATTACACTATACATCTGGTTGGTACAAAAAATAAATGTGCCTGAGTGGGAAGCTTTGATGTTCTTACATTCCAGGGAAAAGAACCTCGTTCCCTTTCCCTGTGTAATGACTCAGTGCCATTATAGATAAAATTAGTTTTGAAAGTGTCTATGAAAGTCTGCTTCTAGCCTAATGATTCCTTTTCTTAAAAATAAAGTAGTGTGGCAGCCATGTTTGTCCACTTCAATGCACAGAGATAAAGGTGAACAAATGATAAAAAGATAACACCTTATGTGTCTGTTTACCTTTATTTCTCTCTTCCTAGAGAAGTGGAGGATGAGAAGAAGAGAGAGAGAAGAGTAGGAAAACCACCTTCTGAGCTCAAGAAAATTCCGCTCAAGAATAAAAATGAATCTCTCTCTGTAAAGCAATCACTGAGAAAAAAGAAACTCTCAGTGAGTGCACAAAATACACAATTTGCAGGTTCCCTAATTACCGCCTTCAAATTGGGTACTCCACAATTCACTCAGGTAGATTTTAGATGCTCTCTCTTTCTCTGAAGTGCCATCATGTCCAGAACACCTGCTTCCCTTCCTCCCAAAAATCTGAAAGACAGGAACTGACTGAGCACATTTTTATCTTTATTTTGTGAAGTAAAACATTTTGAGGCCAATTTTGAGTTGTGCATCCCTGGACTGTCCGAACGTTCAGATATCTGGTCGGCTCAGGGATGCACCCAATTCTGCTCCCACGGGGGCTAGATGATCCCGTGGGAGCAGAATAACAGTATAGTGGCTGGATGTCCAGGATGTGCCCCGATTCAGTCACCCTGGATGCCCAGCCACATCCCTGGCTAGCTCAGCCTCGTTCCTGCATGGAGCCGCGCCATGGCGTCATTTTGCCATGGTACTTTGGCTCCAGGGAGGAGCTGTGTTCCCAGTGGCAACAGCAGACTTTGAGTTCCCAGCAACCTGACCCCTGATCGGGCCTTCCATGGCCAGGGTTGGGCTGCGGGGCAACCCCTCATCTGTTCTCCACGCCCCATCTCCAGCAGCCCCCGATGTCCAGGGGAATTTATTTCACGTCTGAGGTGGAATAAGTCCCCCATTTAAATGGCAAATCTCAGATGTACAGACCTTGTACATCCGGGGTCACAGCCCACCCTCGGTCCACCTGTGGCCCGCCCCCTCCCACCCACAAACAGAGCTCCCCGCACAGCTCAGATCTACATGCGGAGAGCTCTGTTTCCCCAACGCAGGCCAGGCATTTAGCGGGTCTGGATGTCCAGATAGGATGTCCAGACCCACTATTAGCAGCTCAGAATAGACCCCACTGTCTACAGAAATTCCACCACCTACAATGAGTAATGAGGGTGGGGACAGAGAAATTAAAAGTTGCAGGTCCTATTAAGTCAAAGATTCTGAGAGAAGTTTCTGAAGGCGAAGCACAAATAATAGGCAGTAAATACTTAATACAGAACATCAGGATAGATGACCTCAGTTGCTTACATGGTCAGGTCCGGCGCTGTCCTTGACCCATGAAGAATGCAATGTGGCTTACTGTCTTGCTCCCCAGTGCCTCTCAGGAAGTTTCCCAGTGCAGCCTGAGCCACCTCTTCTGATGAAGGGCATCCAAAAACCCACTTCCTTCTGATTTGAAACCGCAATAAGTCTAGTTGCATAAGGAATGCAAAGTTCCCCATGTCCAGAATGTTACATAGTTCATTTAGGATGGCAGCAAGTATGGTCTCTGTGTTGTATCAGAGTTGGAAACCAGAGTGGTTTAACAAATAATAATTTTCAAGGTGCTGTTGGAGATGTTTGGCTCAAGATTAATATACCAAAAGACCATACATTAAGTCGGCAAACATTTGCTGCAGTGGTAAAATCCCTTATCTGATATTACCATATCTAAATTAATGAGTGTGTCCACCCCTTTAGCAAAGGAGGGATAAAAATATTCATTTCTGAAACCTAAGGAGTGGAGAGCAGGAGTGTATTTACACCGTATCATGTGATTCTAAAAACAATGGAGGGTTAGAGCCAAAAAGGGCAATGGTACTTATAGCAAATGAATGCCAAACGATATCCAATAAAAACATAAAAAATCTGTATCTTCAACAAAAGAAGAAAAAAGAAAAATAAGGGAGATCATGTCCATTTTTGAGACCAAAGTACATAGTCGGGAGGGGCAAGGGTTTGTGTCCACACTATATCTTTGATTCTATGAAGAACCGGAAGGTAGAATCAGAAAAAATGGCGGAATTGATTTAAACGGCAAACCCAATGGTAAAGCGTTCAATGTACAAACAAGCCTGTGGCATATAAATAAAGACATTCCTTACCTGCAAGAGGCAGAAGAGTACACCGTGGTGGGTCTGCAATCATCCAGTTCAAATGCTAAACCCATATGAGGGAGGCGGGGCATTTTAAAACTCCTTACGTTTCGAGTCAGGAAAGGTCAGAGGTACCTAATTTGCATGTGCTCCGCAGAAATCTTTAATATTGTTAAAAGCTTTAGCACATGCAAGGATGATGTGAGGTAACATGAGCTTTATTATTTAATTGCGGGCAGAGGTGCATGCAAAATCAGCCCCCAGAACAGATATCCAGCCAAGATGAAGAATGTGTAGCAGAGCAGCATGGTACCACCTCAGAGGGGGGAGAGAGGGAGAAGGGGGAAGGGGAGGGGGAGCAGAGAGGGAAAGGGGAAGGGAGTGAAAGGAGTAAACAAGCGGAATAAAACTATAAAAATAAATAAATAGAAGTGCACTTAAAAAAGGGGGCAAACTGTAAAACAAACAGGTAAAATATACTAAGTAAAAGGCATGGGTTTCGACAAAATCACAGGACAGAAACTCTACTCACCACCCTAACCAATACCTTAATCAAAGGAATTAAAAACCTAAAACAATGATTCATCCTCATCTTTGTAGATATATCCGCAGCATTCGACTTACTAAGTCATACCAGCCTCTTAAACAGACTGACTGAGATCAGAATCAGAAACACCCCCCTCTCATGGTTCCGCTCATACTTAACAGATAGACGATGCCAAGCCAAGATGGAAAATTGAAGTTCAAGACCAATTTAACAACTACAAGGATCCTCACTCTCAGCTCTTCTATTTTAAATATATATCCAACCAGTATGCAAACTCATACAAGAACATAACCTACATTCCCACCTCTGTGCTGATGACATGCTGATCTATGGTCCGTTTGAAACTACAAGACCAAATTACTCACCCATAACCTCCTGCATGAGATCCATCCTAAACTGGTTGCAACATCATAACCTGACAATCAACTACAATGAACCTGAGTTCCTTATCATAATGAGACATCACCTACTCCCCACCACAAGAGATAAAAATAGACTAGTTTACCATCCCAGTTACAAAGGAAGTCAAATACCTCAGAGTGAAACTAGATCACAGGCTCAACCTACAATTTTACATCAAGAAAATGATATCCTCATCCTACCACAAAATGAAGATGCTAAAGAACCTTTGCCCAATACTCAAAGCCTTACACTGATTACCTATACAATCACGCATCAAATATAAAGCAATAATGATGACATTTAAAGTGATTAACAATTAGTCAGCCGAAAGCCTGCAATCACTGATCCAGAAGATTTCAGATACTAGAATAAGGAGACATCGGCACCAAAACATCCTTGCTATACCAAAGTACAAGAACCACCACAAAAACCTTCCACCAGGGCACTAATCACCATCAAAAACACAAAACCCAGTGGTAATAGTAACCTATTATTCAGAGCAATTTTTTTGTCGGAATGGCCAGCCCAGTGTAGAGGAGAAACACCTCTCACCGCCGTGGCCCGTCCTTTTTAATCAATTAAATTTGAAAATCTTTGTTAAAAAACAGCTGATACTTAGCGTGTCGAAGAAAACAGGCATTTGGCACTACTGTTGGTTATAGTGAATCTACAGCCTGTTTTCTTCGACACGGTAAGTATCAGCTGTTTTTTTTTTTTTTTTTTAAACTTTTATTTTCATTTTGGAACATCGAAACACAAGGACATACAGAATAAAAGACATGACAAATAATATTATACAATCACGGACAGTAAACCCCCACCACCCCCCTCCCCCCCTGCTTCTTCTCTGGGATACGTAACAATCCAGTATCGGGTGTATATATACATTATTATCTTTCGAGATAATATAATTATCTGCAACATGATGAGTGTAGCTATACGGCTATATTGGAGCATCTGGCAATCTGAACATAGTCATTAAGCATCTGCCACTTAGACAAGTGAGAGCAGTCCTGAACTTGGAATGCCATCCGACGGGGTATCTGCTCATATGTACTATATAAGCAGACAGAATTCCACCATTCGGTAAAAGTTAGGCGGGAGCCATTCTTCCAATTTTTCGTGACTAAGCATACAGCCATACCCAACATAAAATCTAGGAGGAAGCGGCCTGTCCTGGGAAGAGAGGGGATCCCCGCCACAGAGCGGAGTCCCACAATCTTCCAAGAAAGGGGCTCCTGGAAGTGAAGGATACTTTGAATCCGGTCCCAAACCCGCCCCCAATATTGCTGTAGTGCTGGACATTCATAGATAACATGGGCGAAGGTACCCACCGCTGTATGGCAGGACCAACATCGATAGCTTGTATTGACATTCCATTTGGCCATCTTCTCAGGAGTATAAAAGCATCTGTGGGCAAAATAGAAGAGCGTTTGAGTGACAGAGGCGGATCTAGAGACCCGCACCACTTTGCTCCAGACTATCTTCCATTGCTGGGGAGTTAAAGTGATGTGCAATTCGCGCTCCCATGCCTGCTGGGCCCTAGGGGTGTCCCTGCCTGGACTATGAGTGAGTATTTTGTAAAAGTTAGATGCCACCCCTGGTAAACTCCCGATACAACGAATCACCTCTGACAGCCCTTCCACACTAGTATCAGAGCGCGGAATGACCCGAGCGCCTTTAAGGCAATGTTGGAGCTGCACCCATTGAAAGTAATATTTCGCTGGTAGACCAAATTCCGTTTGTAAAGCATTAAAGGTTTTCCAGCGATCCCCAGCAAACAGCTGCTTAGGTGTCCAAATCCCCCTAGAGTACCAGGGCCTCCATGCTATCGTTTTTTTGTTAATTTGAAATCGAGAGTTATGCCATATCGGGAGATGGTCCGGGGGGCACGCCTGCGGACCCAGAGATTGAATGAGGGCATTAAAGGCCACTAGAGTGCCTACAACCATTGGTGAATGACGGGAGTCTGAATGATGGCACATTCCGGGGAAGTAGGCCAGCGGAACTGGTCCACTAAGCTCTTCTTCAATATCTAGCCACACCGGGCGGCCTGCTGCCGGGGTATCCAACCAACGGGCACCTTGCTTTAAGAGGAAGGCTTTATGATAATTGAGAAAATCTGGAAATCTAGCTCCTCCTCTCGCTTTATCAGATTGCAAGTATTGTTTAGCTATCCTGGGTGTTTTACCCTGCCATAGATAACGAATAAGAAGGCCTTCTATATCTTTGTAGATGTGTCGGGGCAGTAAACATGGTAGCATTTTGAGAATGTAGTTCACTTTAGGAACTATCATCATTTTCACTGTTTCCAAGCGGCCCCACCATGTAAGGGTTAGTGGAGACCACCGATTGGTAAGTTCACGGACTTTGGAGATTATCGCCTTGGCGTTGAAACTAATAGTGTCCTCTAAAGGATAGCAATAATGGACCCCGAGATATTTCACCATACTATGCTGCCAGAGAAAGGGAAAGGCTTGCATGTCGGCCGCATGTACCCGGTGGTTTAGTGGGAAAGCAACCGATTTGGTCCAGTTGATCTTATAGCCCGAGAGCTGCGAATACCTGTCTAGTAATTCTAAGACTACTGGGACCGAGTCCAAAGTTATAAAAAGCATAAGATCATCTGCATAAGCGGAGAGTTTGATCTCTCTGTGTCTAAAGGGGGCACCTCGGATGTCTGCGGACTGCCTAAGTAACAGGGCTAGAGGTTCGAGCGCCAAGTCAAAGAGCAAAGGGGATAGGGGGCACCCTTGGCGTGTACCTCTTTGAAGGCTGAATGGCTGAGATTTGATAGCATTCACACATATACTGGCTGTGGGTTCGGCATACATGACTTGAAGAAACCGGAGAAAGCCCTCCCCAAAGCCGTACCAACGGAGAACAGCAAATAAGAAGGGCCATTCGAGACGGTCGAAGGCTTTCTCGGCGTCTAGGGAAAGGCCAACTAGTGGTAGATCTAGGCTTGCAGCATTAGTCAAAACATGACATAAAGTCCTAGCGTTGTCGGCAGTGGATCTTCCGGGTATAAAGCCACATTGATCAGGGTGGATTAGTGTAGACATTTGGTCAGATAGTCGAGAGGCTAAGATAGTCGCAAAAATTTTATAGTCTGCGTTAAGAAGGGAGATTGGGCGGTAGTTAGCTGTTAACAGCGGATCCCTCCCTTCTTTTTCAAATACTACCACATTCGCCGCCGAAAAGGATCCCAAGCAAGATGTGTCTTCAGCCAGAGCAGTGAAATAGAGTTTTAGGTGGGGGGCTAGATCAGCACTGAACGTTTTATAAAATTCGGCCGGAAGACCGTCAGGGCCTGCGGCGCGTCCCGAGGCCACACGTTTAAGGGCGGAGTGAATTTCATTAGTAGAGAAGGGTTTATCCATCGCAACCCTATCCTCTTCGGAGAGGGTCGGCCGTTGGATTCCGGATAATAATCGCTCAAAAGCCTCTGACGTGAAGTCACATTCTGATTTATAAAGACGAGTGTAAAAATCCCGGAAGAGCTCTACTATCTCTGTATTATTTGTCACTATGTCCCCTCCTACCGGGTTTCGGAGAGCCGCTACCCGTTTGGCTTCTTTTTGACCTTTCAAGGCATTAGCTAAGAGTCTACCAGCACGGTTGCTTTCCCGATAGTACATCCCTTGATGCGATGCGATATTTTTAGAAGCTGCAGCAGACAGGATTGAGTTATATTGAAAGCGTAGGCGTTGCAATCGTAACAACACACAAGGATCAGTGCGGGAAGTAAGAACCCATTCCCCAGCTTTAATTTGTTGCTCTAATATTAATAACTGTTGCTTACGCTGTTTCCCCAAGCGAATTTGATAGCTAGTAATGGTTGCACGAATGGCAGCTTTAAAGCCCTCCCACCAAGCCCAACCCGTGGTATCATGTGGTAAGTTAAAATGAAAGTAGTCCTGAATGGCGGCCCGAATGTCTAACTGAAACTCTTGTTGCTCTAACAGGGTCCTATCAAAAAACCAATTTCCCGGATTCCCACTGGGCAGGTTAGCGTGCAACTGGAAGGAAATGGCAGCATGGTCTGAGATATGTAGTGGGTGAATCATCGCTGTGTCTACCTGAGATACCAGTACTTTAGATATTAGGAAAAAATCTATTCTGGACTGTGATAGATGGGGGGGAGAACAGTAAGTAAATTCCAGTTCAGCAGGATGCAACAATCTCCAAAGATCCACTAAAGCGAGATCTTTGATCAAGGAGGTGAGTGTGAGGGAGCTCTTGGGCAGGCCACTCGTTCTAGGCGGTTGCCTGTCTATCATAGGATCGACGACTTGATTAAAGTCGCCACCTATTATCAATGAGGTGCTAGCAGAGGCCTGCGCAACCTGAGCAATGGTAGCAAAAAAGGCAGGATTATCCACATTGGGGGCATATATACATATACATGTTAGTTCAAGGTGTCCAATTTTAAGGTGGACGCGGGACCATCTGCCCTCCGTGTCAGAGCTAGTGGCAATAATGGTGACAGGCAAGGATTTCTTCACCAGAATAGCTACCCCACATTTCTTAGAAACAGCCGGAGAGTAGGCAGCTACCATGTAAGGTTTAATATTGAGTTTCAGAGTTTCGGTAGAATTTAAGTGCGTTTCCTGAAGAAAAACCAAATCCGCCTTTTCATGACTCAAATAACTAAGGATTTTCTTTCTTTTAATCGGGTTGTTGATTCCCTTTACGTTCAATGAAAAAACCTTACATAGGGCCATAAGACATTGTCATACATTTGAAGTAAAAGCGCAGGCGAGTATGGAATATATACCACATCTGTACATCTATTTCATACACATCAATTAAGATACCAGATACACCCCATATGAGAAAACAAGCACCGAAGTGCCCCAGAGAAGAAGCATAACCCCAACTATAAATGGCGACCATATGTCTGCGGGAGGAGGCCCAAGAGAGTGCGAATGTAATATTCGAACCCTTCTGTTATTATAGTCTCCGATCTCCACCGAAGTAGCTGTGGGCATGATAGAGCAGGGCCATCAAGGCTAGTGAAAGCCAAGGTTGTGAATTGCCAAGGCGGTCTCCAAAGTAGAGAGCGTCCGACAACAATATGGCGGGTTTTACCAATATAAGGTCAATTAGCTAAGTGTTCCTTGGATCAACGCATCTGATCTGCCTCTTTGGACTCCAAAAATTCCGCAAGTAATTCAGGATCATCAAATGTTCTGGTCTGGTTGTGCAGCGTTACCCTAAGTTTAGCCGGGTACATCAGGCCATAGCGAGCTTGCAGTTGTTGTAGCCTCGGTCGAAATTCCAGGAATCGCTTTCTACGGTCAACCGTGGGCTTGGCCAAGTCAGGAAAGAAGGATATCCGGTGGCCCTCAAACTCGATGGGGCCTTTTGCGCGAGCAGCGTTCTGAATTTGCTCAACATGTTGGTATCTTAAGAGCCGAAAGATAATAGGCCTCGGGGTCTTCCGATTGAGCGCCATATTTGAGGGCACTCGATGAGCCCGGTCAATCTCCAGGTCTTTAGCAAATGTGATCCGAAGTAGGGAAGGAAGCGCCTTACAAAGAAACTCCTTCATGTCTCCAGACTCAGCTCCCTCCGGTATGCCCACGAGCCGTATGTTATTGCGGCGGGCCCGATTGTTGCCATCTTCCACTTCTTTCTGCAGGGCCCGTGTCTGGCGCTCTACTTTGTCAAGTTTCGCCAACCGGACCGTGTGTGAGTCCAGTATGCCTTCCATTTTGTCTTGCCGTAGGGAAAGCCCTTCAAGTTTGCTTTGCAGCATGCCGAAATCTTCACGCAGCGCTCGGAGTGACTCCCCGTTGGATTGCACAAGGTCTTTTACCCCTCGTATTTCAGTGAGGATCTCCTGCTGCATCTCGGGACCTTCCCGAGGTGCGGGCTGCTTCTGCGGAGACGGGGGCTCGGTTTTGGAGCGTTTACCATGGGAATTCGTTGGGGTCCCGAAATCTAGACGTGCTGGTTTGGTCCCCGCCATCACCTCATGGTACCCCGGTAGAGTCAAAGCAATATTCAGAATTAAAACGGTTCAAAATTCAGGAGTCTTGGTAGGCCTCTCGGGAGCCTCAGCGCTATGCGACTATCCCGCTGGACATCAGGCTCCGCCCCCCCGTATCAGCTGTTTTTTAATTATCCACGTCTCCTTGTTGGAAAGATTTTTCTTTTGCCAGGTTCTTGTACCAGAAATTCTGTGAAACCATGTCTGAGTAAACCATAAGAGATGTTTACCAAGTCTAATGCAGATCCTAGTTGATCATTACTAATTGAACATTGAGGCTCTGGATGTAGACATGGTTTCACAGAATTTCTGGCACAAGAATATGGCAAAAAAAATCTTTGGAATGAAACTCTACAGCAGGAGTCTATCAAGTCACAATTCAAAGAAATTCCAGTTAGCATTTTACATAGAGCTCCAGACCAGACAAACTTTGGGTCAATCAGGAAACAACAAGAAAACTCATCAGTAATACATCAGGCTGACTAGAGCCAGACCCCATGGAGATGTAATGGCTCTTTTGCAAGATTCTTGCTTTCTAACTGGTTTGAGGCCAGTCTGCCCTATGACAAATTTTTGTTGATATTTCCTATTTCATTTCAAATGAATGCACATCCCTAGTTGCATGGCATGATCAAATCTATGTCACACAGGAGCATGATAGAGATGTGTCTATGTTTCTATGACAGTATCTGAATTCAAAAAAGCATGGGACAAACACAGAGGATCTCTAAAGGAAAAAAGGGGACTGTTGTAGTTGTTGATATGGAAGGACAGACTAGATAGGCCATGTGGTCTTTTTCTGTCATCATTTTTCTCTGTTTCTATCTGTAAAAAATCCACACGTGCATCTGATTTTAGAACAGCGCTACACATTTATGACCGCCAGAAGATACATCTATTTCTATACCTTCTCTCGACCACAAATAGACATTTTAAAAATGCTTGATATCGTCTACAAGCAGCAGTAGGGAGAAGAGGGACATGGCCTCTGATTCCTCCAATAATGTTTGCCCCCTCAAAGTGGTAGCGGGTAAATACAGCTTTTTTGTCAGTTGCTGCATGTCTGTTTGCAAAATGGCAGGCCAGGAGATGTATGTGGTGACAGGTACACATGCAACATCGCGGGCATGTCTATGTTGCCAGTTTCACAAATTTGCATGTTTTTGTACATACACGTTTCTAAAATCATACATTTTCCTGCCCATGTCTGGAGCCAGTGCAAAGGGTGCCCTAGGTGAACCCTCAGACTTATTCTCTCCCTCACTAATATTTTGATAGCATGATCATCCCAACAACACCCCTCAAACAACAATCCCATAAAAATGCATAACTGAATAATTTGCTTTGTATGTACTGTATCCTAATCCCCAGCTGTTGTGTTGTCTGTCTTGATTGTAAACTCTGATGAGCAGGGACTGTTTCTTACATGTCTCTTTACAGCACTGCGTACGCCTTGTAGTGCTATATAAATGACCAGTTGTAGTAGTAATAGTAATAGCAATTCAGGAATTGCAGATATTTTTAAGGAAAATGCACGAGAGTGCTTGGTGCAGATTACCTTCTGAATCTAACAAAAAACCTGTTACTCGATCAAGTGAGAATTTATAAGAAGAATGTAGTCTTGAACAAAAACACTACATCTCTAATATATATTATTAGTATTTTATGTGAATATTTCATTTTATGTATAAATAATTTGTTTTATGATTGCTGCAATTCCCTTTGGACATTAGTTTTGTGAGCTGAGGAACGAGGTATAAATAGATAAATGTTAAATATGGTTGCAAATAGATCATGGCAGCCGTTTCAGACAGCTAATAGTTTGATGTGTCACTAAAAAAGAGCAAGTTTATTTCCATCTTTTATTTTTTATTGTTATTAGTGAGTTTTTCTATACCGCCCCTTCCCACGATCATGAAGTGACATTTGACTTGAGCAGTGGGTTCTTTAGCTCTAAGACTGCTGGGTTGATGGATGAGTTGTAAGTCCTGCCCTTAGTATGAATTGTCATCATGGCCTGACGCCTGACATTTCCTTTACCCAGTACCATCTATTGATGATATCAGAAGGGGAAGGTGACAATGACTTTCATGTATATTGCAATGAAGCTGATATTTTATAATATTATTCTAATCTAAAATCTAGTGTTAAGAGAATTTATTTGGTTTCAAAGAATTTGGTACATTTTATTCACTGAAGTCAATGAATAGATCTCTCTGATAGAAATTTTTCTATGTCCCAAATTTGGATTAAATGAACCCAGGGAGAGCAAAACACAAAATGTCTTTTCTATTGACATTTCCAATCTTCAAAAATTAAATATCATTTTACAAAATAATCCCTAAGGCAATTTAGGATAGCTATCCAGAGGGTCGCCATGAGTCGACTCCGACTCGACGGCACTTAACAACAACAAGTCGTGTAATGAAGATCAGGTAAAAAATGACTTGGAATGACAATGCTGATATTGTTTAGTAATATCCTGCATTTTGTTCTCTTGTAGCTTTGTTCTCAGGTGTCATTAGAGACCTGGAGGAATAAGGACTTCAGCATCAACTAGTGCGCTCTGTAAGTACAGGTATTCAGGGCTCTATTTTCCTGTTAATTAACAGTGAAATCATTATTTCCTGTTCCTGGATTTGTCAAGGTGAAATCGAGTTGTTTTGGTTTGTCGTTGTAAATTAAATCAAACTGTTCTTGATCTGTTTCTTGGGATATGTAGCCTACATATTAGCATCCATGAATAAATACTTACTTTTCTGGTTTTTTTATACCACCTTATCTGGGAATCAAGGCAGTTTACAGGGAACAAAAACTTAACAGGTTTACATGGGACTTTTAAAAGGTTAACAGTATTGAACGGTATAATTACAATTGGTAAGTAAAGCCTATGGTTTATAACATATTTACAAATCAGAACATATGTAAGCTGGGGTCATGTAATGTTGGGGGAGAGGAATGAAGAGGGGAGAGTAGGAGGATGGTATTTTGTAGCATGTGTCCATAAGTTTTGCTGTTGCATGGGGACAAACTATTTAGTTGTCGAAGTGTTCTTTGAATAGTAATTTCTGATCTTTGAGGAATTTTGTTAGTTCATGTTTCCCTGAGGTTGTTGGGGAGTGCATTCCATAGATCCAGTGCTTAAGTGGAGAAGACTCTATTGCGAGTATTTTGGTTCATTCGTGCAATTTCCGCTGGTAGGTCGAGTAAATTCTGGTTGCATTTATGCCTTTTTTCTGGTGATTGTTAGTGTGTCGATGAGGGACTTTGGGTCTATTGATGATTGGTCATGTAAAGTTTTGAATATGTTCATAGTTGATTTATATTTAATTCAGCTATGCACAGGTAGTCAGTGTAGATCTTTTAAAATTGGGGCAATGTGGCTGCTCTTTTTTGTTTTTGCTAGGGTGTGTGCTGCGGTGTGTTGAGACATTTATAGTTGGTGAAGTGCATGTTTAGGGAGTCCTTGGAGTATGCTATTACAGAAATCCAGGAGGGGGAAGATGATTGCCTAAACTACTGAGCGGAAGTCGGATGTTGCTTGTAGAGGTTGAAAGTTGCAGAGTATTTTTATCTTATGGTATATAGCTCTTGTGGTTCTGGTGATGTGGGAGGAGAAGTTGAGTTGTTGGTCAATTGTTATTCCCAGGTATTTCACCTCCGGCTTGGTTTCTAGTTCCATATCGTGGATTTTGGGTGTTTAGGGGGTGAGAATGTCTTGTTTCTAGAGCAGTGGTTCTCAACCTTTTTTGTACCGTAACCCCTTTTACCATTGGTCAACTTGTGGTGACCCCCAATGATAAAATCAAATTTGTCTCTCTTCCTTTACCATTAACGCATTGTCGCTGTAATAATTTGTTCAATTATTAATATATTATAGGCCTTTGTAATATGTTTTTATTTATAAAATTTACTTATTTAAACCACAATAATTAATCACAATAACAAGTGACAATATTTGATTTCAAAATTATGATGATTTTGTAGTCAAATCACTAATATGAAAAATATGAAATACAATTATTTTTTCTACCTTTGTTGTCTGACCAATTTATTCTCTGATCATGCTGGTCCCGATCTGAGGCTTCTGCTTTCCTGTCTTCTCTTAGCTCTCTTTCTGTGGTCTATGGTCCATCTGCCATTTCTTATCTCTTCTTTCATTTTCTTCACTTCTTTCCATCAGCCTATTTCCAGTCCCAGTAACCCTCCCAAGTATCAGCTCCTTTCCAGTCTTCACTCTCAATACCTTCCAAGGTCAACTTGCATTCCCATGACTGCCACTGGTATCCATTTCCTTCCAGTCCCCCTCCTTCCCCACTGACCAGTCCCTTCTAGTACAAATACCATGACAGCCCCTCTCAGATCCACTCCCTTCCAGTTTCATTCTCCCATCCCCTCGTATCAGCCCATTTGTAGCCTTAGCCCCCAGTTTTCTTCCAGGGCCAGCAGCTCTATCCTCTCCTCCCCACAATCAGCCCATTCCCAGTCAAAGCCCCCCAATCAGCTCACTTCCAGTGCTAGTCCCCCCCTCAACCCCATTACCAGTGCTAGCCTCCCCTAATCAGCCCAATACCAGTCCTACCCCCCATCAGCTCATTACCAGTGCTAGCCTCCCCTAATCAGCTCATTTCCAGTGCTAGTCCCTCCTCAATCCCATTACCAGTGCTAGGTTCCCCTAATCAGCCCATTACCAGTCCTACCCCCCACCCCATCAGCCCATTACCAGTCCTAGCCTCCTCTAATCAGCCCATTTTCAGTCCTAACCTCCCCGATCAGCTCATTTCCAATGCTAGCCCCCATCAGTCCATTATCAGTCCTACCCCCCTATCAGCACATTACCAGTCCCAACCCCCCCTTGATAAGTCCATTCCCAGTCCTAGCCTTCCCTAATCAACCCATTACCAGTCCTAGCCCCCCATCTGCCCATTATAATCCTAACCCGCACTGTCTCTCCCCTCTGTCCAGCATTTATCCCCCGTCTGTCCAGTACATCCATCTGTCTCTTCTCTCCCTCTATGTCAGCCCCCCTCTGTCCATGTCAGCCCCCTCTCCCTCCCTCCATCCATCCATGTCAGCCCTCCTCCCTCCATGTCAGCCCCCTCCCTCCATCCATCCATGTCAGCCCCCTCCCTCCATGTCAGCCCCCCTGTCCATGTCAGCCCCCTCCCTCCATCCATCCCTCCATTTCAGTCCCCCCTCTGTCCATGTCAGCCCTCCCTCCCTCCATGTCAGCCCTCCTCTGTCCATGTCAGCCCCCTCCCTCCTTCTATCCATGTCATCCCTCCCCTCCCTCCCTCCATCCATGTCAGCCCCCCTCCCTCCATCCATCCATATCAGCCCCCTCCCTCCCTCCATGTCAGCCCCCTTCTGTCCATGTCAGCCCATTCTCCCTCCCTCCATGTCAGCCCCTCTCTGTCCATGTCAGCCCCCCTCCCCATGTCAGCCCCGTTGTAGGTTCTCTGCTCCCCTCTCCCCATGTCTGCCTCCTTCTTCTGCAACCGCGGCTTCCTGCCTCTTAGGGAACCGCGGCTGGGCCTGTAAAACCATTGCAGAGCCTTCCTGTCTTAACGGGCTCCGTGCAGCATTGTCCCGCCTCCAAAGGAAGTGGTAAACAACTTCCTTTGGAGGCAGGGCAATGCTGCACGGAGCCTGTCGAGAGGCAGGAAGGCGCCACAACAGTTTTACAGGTATTTATTTATTTATTTATTTATTTATTATACATTTGTATACCGCTACTTCCAGCGATCAGCAGCGGTTTTGATTACAGATTGGAAAAATTGTCAAATCATGACAGGAAATTTTTTTTTGAGGTATAAACACATTGATTAGACAGGAAAGCACAGCACACAGAGAACTATTTTACAGGGAACATGGGCTATGGAGGGTTAAGTGGCTTGCCCAAGACCACAAGGAGCACCTGTGGGACTAGAAACCCCAGTCCTTCCGGCCCAAGGTTGCTGTCCTCTAGTGGGATTTGAACCCCCGACCTTCCGGCCCGAAGTACCTTGCCCCAACCACTAGGCCACTCCTCCACTCCACTCAGGTATAGCCGAGGTTCCCTAAAAGGCAGGGAGCCGCGATTGCAGAAGACTGGAGTCTGTGAGTTTGCCACTGCCGAGAAGCGGACTCGGCAGTGGCAGCAACTTGTGCGTTGTTTTTTTTGTTTGTTTTTTTTAACGGCGGAGTGAGGCGACCCCCGTTGAATCCTGTGGCGACCCCCGTGGGGGTCATGACCCACAGGTTGAGAACCGCTGTTCTAGAGATATGGAGCACTTCTGGTTTTTTGTAGTTGATCTGGAGCCTGTGTGTAGCCATTGTGAGATTTCTTGGAAGCATATAGTTATCTTGCTTAAGTTTGGAGTAAGGATGTCATAAGGTGTAAACATCATGGTATCATTTGCATAGATCCTGTATTGAATATCATGTTTGTGAAACATGATACATATGGGTTGCATGAATATGTTGAAGGGTGTGAGTATAATGCAGAGCCTTGTGGAACGCCTTTGTGTCTGTATGGGGCATATTTGTTTGCTCCTATGTATACTTGTTGGTGACGGTCTGACAAGTATGATTGGATCCATTTGAGTGGAGAGCCACGGATTCCAATGGTTTGTAGTCTTGCAAGTAGGAGAATGTGTGGAATGGAGTCAAATGCCGCAGTTATGTCTAGGAAGATTGGGATGTATGCCCGATTAAGCTTCTCTATGCCTCTTACTATTGTATCTATTAATCTGTGTTGATGTTGATCTAGTGGAACGTGTTTGTCGACATGGCTCTGGAGTTGCTAGAGTTGCTTCTATTGTTAATGGAGATGTGCTTTTTTAATACAAATTAAACTTTAATAATACTTGTTATATTATTTTGTGATGTCTTTCCATGCAAACATATATCAAAATATCATTTAAATTGTTCTAGAATGTGCTGAAGAATTTCAGCGCACTGGCCATTTGGGCTCTAGAGTGGTACCGACATGTGAATTCTGAGCCTTAACCCCACACTCCCTTTAGTAAACATGCCACTAAATTAGCCAGACTTTTACTAGCTATTCAAATAGGAAAATAACCATTGTAGATTTTTATGATTACTTTGAATGTGCCTCATCTCGGTCCCATGGCCCGCCTCCTCCCTCAATCCTCACACTCCCTGTTCAGAGGTGGCCACGTACTTTGGCCATGTGCAACACTACCTCCCTCTGCAGCCTGTCTCTCAAATGGAAGAGTGGGATCGAGTGAGGAGGTGAGCTCTGCGGCTTTGAGAGGCAGTACTGCGGGGCTCCTGATCATGTGCAGTACTGCCTCTCAAAGCCACAGAGCTCACCTCCTCACTCAATGATTAGAACTGAACATATAAGCAGATTGTGAGAAATGGCGCCACAATTAATCTAAAGACAGCCATGAAAGGGCTAGGCATGATTCATACAAGCTTGGGATCTTTAAAAGCTTATATCAAAGGAAGAGAAATGAATGGGACGACAATATTCCTCCAACAATAACACGTGCCGCAAGAGGGCGTGGATACTACAAAAATAATCCTAATTGACCAAAAAAACTGAATAAACATGCATTTTATGTGATCTTGGTAGGCTTTATAAACTTCTTATGAGAAGTCTCAGTGCAAGCAATGAGTTTCAGAGTGCTACGAGCATGTGCCAGAAAGAAATAGTGCCTACGCGCATAATTTGCACAAAATGTGCATAAGTGCCAGTCCCACCACAGCATTCCTTATCCTTGCATTGATATCACATAAAAGAACCCATTATGATTTCACGGTGCCTACTTTTATGTGCTGCTCAGAGCTGTTAGGCCTCACCCACATCCTCCCTGACAATTTTATAAGAGCTTACCTGAGCAGATAAAATTTTGTTCTCCGTGCCCAAACCGCTTACAAATTTATGTCAAAAAAGTATTGAGTTAAGATGGCGAGAACCTCTTAATAGAGAAATCAATAGGACGTCAGTGGTTCCATATCTATGCATGCTGTGCGACGTCAAGGTTCTGTGAGCTCAGCTGTAACACTCAGTTACTACTCTCTGAAATAGGATCGTACAGCTGTATTTTTGTAGCTATATTTTTATGCGCATTAGTTTAGAAAAAAATAGCATAGAATAAAGGTTCTTAGGTCCAAATACGATCTGCATGGATGGATTTTATGGTGCTTTTTAACATTATCTTTTAGAAAATGACCTCTGCTTCATCAGGTTCCGATCATTTTCAACAGAGTAAATTTAATGGCTATACTTGACCTTCACAACGAGCTTCTGGCTAATGAGGCCAGTTTTTCAAAGTTATGTCTCTGGATGGCTAGAGAGCTCAGGGATGGACTGAATCATCACATAAATGCTTTTCTGACACCTATTGAAAAGCTTTAAACAGGGATTCTATATTAAATAGTTTAAATAAATGCCAATCAGTGAAAATGTAAAAATAATAAATGCTTTCCATAACTATACGTTTTGGTTCTCAAAAGAAATGGCTGTACAAAATTCAGACGATCACAAACCGAGGAACATAGAAAGAACACAGGATAAAGCTAAAAGAGACAGAGGGAGAAATAAGGATAGCCAAAGCATGGGCAGAAGAAAATATGGCTAAAGATCTAAAGCGTGGTGACAAATCTTTTTTCAGATATTTTCGGGAGAAGAGGAAGATCAGAGGTGAAATTGCAGAACTCAAAAGTGCCAAAGACAGATTCATGGAAAGTGACATTGAAAAAGCAAAAATGCTAAACAAATACTTCTGCTCTGTATTCACTGAAGAAAATCCTGGCAAAGGACCATATGTAACTGACAAATATACAAATGGGAATGGAGTAGATACTACACCATTCACAGAAGATGATGTCTTTGAGCAGTTTACAAAACTGAAAGTGGACAAGGCCATGAAACCAGATGGGATACATCCCAGGATACTAAAAGAGCTCAGAGAGGCTCTTGCAGGGCCATTAAAGGATGTTTTTAATAGATTTATTTTTATTTATTTATTTATTTCAGTTTTTTATATACCGCACTATTTATAATCAGCGCGGTTTACAGATGAACACAAAGACCAGAACAACAGGCTGTTCGGTATTACATATAACAGGAGTATAAACTTGGATAACATGGGAGAACTATATACATAGAATAAATATTCAATTAGTTCGATAGCATGAAAGAACTATTTACATAAAATAGCAGTAGTGCTAGGGTCAGGAGGAGATTGTGGTTAAGTTTGTGGTAAGGCTATTCTATTGAACTTTATGTAGGGTAATATTTGATAAATAGGCTAAATTTTAGGGCTCTTCTGAACTGGGTTAGATCAGTTAAAGCACGTATGTCAGGTGGTAGGGAGTTCCAGTGTTTTGGGGCGCAAAACATGAAGGCTCTATTCGCTGTTGATCGGCTGCAAGTTGTTATGGCCTTTGGCATTGTTAGAGTGTTTAGTGATAATTGTCTTCTGGATCTTGTTGGTGGTACAGATTGTATGAGATCAGTTAGTGAATTGGCTGACAAGCCATGGATGGCCTTGTACGTGAGAATCAGTGTTTTGAATATGAGCCTGGCTTGTATTGGGAGCCAGTGAAGCTGTTTGAGGATTGGTGTCACATGATCATTCCTGGACGCTCCTTGTAGAACCCTTGCAGCAGAATTCATAGCAAGTTGTAGAGAACTTAGGGTGGATTGTGGGAGACCTTGTAGAATTGAATTGGCGAAATCGAAATGCGGCAGGATGAGTGCTTGGAAGATGGTTCTGAAATCCTCTGGGTCCAGTAAGGAGCGTAAATGCCTAAGTGTGCGTATCTTGAAGTATACAGCTCTTACAATATTGTTTACGTGTGATTTCATATCTAGACGGTGGTCCAGCATGACTCCGAGATATCTTATTGTTTCTTTGGTGGATAGATCAGCTCCCTTAACACTTATATGTGATGGTGGAATGAAGTTGGGGTCTCTTGTAACAAAGAGAACCTCAGTTTTCTTGTGCTGGATGCAGAGGTTCTGTGAGAGAAGCCACTCTGAGACTGCATCAAAGCAATTTATTATGGGCAGTAAATCCATTTGTATTGTGGAAAAAGGTAAATAAAGTAGGATATCATCTGCATATATCATACATTTAACATTGAATGATCTGATGATATTGCAGATAGGCTGCATGTATATGTTAAACATGAGAGATGAAAGAGATGAACCTTGTGGGACGCCTTGTTTTTGATGGAAGAGATTTGATTCTCCTGTTGCAGTTTTTACATATTGCATTCTGGTGTCCAGGTAAGATTTACACCATTCCAGTGCTGAACTACCGATGCCTTTTTCCTTCAGCCGTGCAATGAGTATCTCATGATTTACCGAGTCAAACGCTGCTGCTATATCTAAGAAGATTAGCACAACGCCTTGACGGATGTTGTCTATACTGGTGAGTATGTTATTGAAGAGGGTGGTGATGAGTGTTTCAACGCCATGATATTCTCTGAAGCCATGTTGAAAATAGTCCAGAGGGGCTGCGGAATCTATGTGGTCTTGAATTTGACGTTGCACCTCTTTCTCAAAGATTTTTGCTAGGAGGAGAATGCTGGCAATAGGTCTGTAAGAGTCAGCCCTTTTTGGGTCTAGTTTGGGTTTTTTTAGCAGTGGTCTAATGGATGTGAGCTTTAGAGCAGATGGGAAGGAGCCAGTTGTAAATGAAAGGTTCATGATTCTTGCAATGAACGGGCTAAATGTACTTCGCAGGTCCTTTATCCAGAAGGCTGGGCAAGGATCGGTTTGAGCGGTGGTGGTATTGAGTGAGGTGATTGTGTCTTCAATGAGTTTGGCTGATGGAGTGTTAAGTGTAGACAAGGAGTTTTGGCAGGTTGTTTCTTGTACATCTGTTTTCAGTAGCTCATCCGTCTGTATAAGTTTAGATTGCAAGTAATCAGCAAATTCTTGAGGGTGGATATCCTCCTTTTGTTCTGAAGATGGTTCCTTTGATAGTGATTTTACCAGGTTGAAAAGATCACGAGGTATGTTCAATGATCTTTTAAGTGTATCTGTGTGATATTGCTTCTTCTTGTTTGTGATTGCTTCGCGGTGAGTTGCTAAGTAGAGATTGTAAGCTGTGTGGTCATCACTGGCCAGTGATCGTCGCCAGCGTTTTTCGAGTCTCCTTAAATGCATAAGTGAAGACCGCAGCTCAGGAGAGAACCATGGGGCGGAGTTTCTTTTCCTTGATATGTTTTTCTTGTGTGGTATATGAGAAATGGACTTGAGGCTGTTGTTCCAGGCTTCAATTGACTCGTCAAGGTTGAGCGTTGTATTGTTGAGGAGTGGTTGAGTATTTGTCAGCATAAAAGCCTTGTTGAAGGGCCGAAAGCTTCTTGTTGGGGCTCTTGGTGTGTTATCAAGGTTTTTGTTGTTTAGGGAATGAGTGTTACCCAAGGGAATTTGTAGATCCTTGGAGACAAGAGAGGTTCCACAGGACTGGAGAAGGGCTGATGTGGTACCTCTTCACAAAAGTGGTAATAGGGAGGAGGTGACAAACTACAGGCCAGTAAGCCTTACCTTGGTGATGGGAAAAGTAATTGAGGCGCTCCTGAAAGAGCGAATAGTGGACTTCTCGAAACCAACAGGCTGCATGATCTGACGCAACATGGTTTTATCAAAAGATGATCATGCCAAACAAATGTGATTGAGTTCTTTGACTGGGTGACCAGAGAATTAGATCAAGAGCACATGATCTATCTAGATTTCAGCAAAGCCTTTGATACATTTCATCATAGGAGACTATCAATAAACTGAGCAGCCTGGGGATGGGTCCCAAGGTGGTGAACAGGATCAGAAATCAGTGGTGGATGACAGAAGATGGTGGTATATGGAGCACACTCAAAAGAAAGGAAGGTGATTAATGGTGTGCCCCAGGGATCAGTCCTGGGACCATACTGTTCAATGTACTTATGAGTGATATTGTTCAAAGACTGAATGAAAAAGTATGTCTTTTTGCAGACATGAAGATTTGCAACAGACTGGACTCCTCTGAGGGTGCAGACAACATGAGGAAAGATCTACAAAAGCTGGAAGAATGGTCTAATGCTTGGCAGTTAAGATTTAATGCAAAAGGTGCTGAGTCATGCACTTGGGAAGCAGAATCCAAGGGAATTGCATGCAACAGGGGGCGAAAGGATGGTATGCACGGACCAGGAGAAGGACCTCGGAGTGAAAGTGTCTGAGGATCTCAAGGTGGCAAAACAATATGACAAGGTGGTAGCAAAAGTCAGAAGGATGCTGGGTTGCATACAGAGAGGAATTACCAGCAGAAAGGAGGATTAATGACCCTGTACAAGTTGTTGGTGAGGCCTCACTTGGAGTATTGTGTTCAATTTTGGAGACCATATGTCACAAAGGATATAAAAAGTCTTGAAACGGTTCAGAGGAAGGCGACAAAAATGATTTGGAGTCTGCACCAGAAGATATATGAAAAGAGACATGAAGACCTCAATATGTATACCCTAGAGGAGAGGAGAAACAGGAGAGCTGTGATACAGACGTTTAAATTCTTAAAGGGTATTAATGAACAAACAAACCTTTTTGAAAGAAGGGGAAGCTGTAAAATTAGAGGGCATAACATGAAGCTGCAAGACAGTAAACTTAAAAGCAACTTCAGGAAATACTTTTCCACTGAAAGGGTGGTGGATGCTTGGAATGCTCTCCCGATGGAGGTGGTAGGGGAAAAATACAGTGACAGAATTCAAAATGGCATGGGACAGACACGGTGGATCCATTTATAGCAAGAGAATAAAATAAAAAAAAATATTTTATACTTCAACGAATAGAGGGGAGTGATCAGCATGGAATGATGGATACAACCCTAAACAAAAGCATAGAGGGAGTGACCTGCACGATACTTACTCTAGCCACATTACTGGGCAGACTGGATGGACCATACTAGTCTTTACCATATTGAGCTACTGCCTGGTTAGTTCTCACAGGTAAAGAAAGGCACAGCAAAAACTGGCCTATCTTTTACCCATGGGTACTAACCAGGCAGCAGTACAATATTGCTGCTGCCCGGTTAGTGACGTTTGCTGCCCCCGGAACGCCTACAACATACCCCAATAATAAGCAGTTAGCATCGGGGCGGGTAGCGGAGATAATCGGGGATATTCAGTGGCAATACCCATGTTAGTGCCTCTGAATATCCTTCTAAGCAGCATTTACATGGTTGACAGGTGTAACCATGAAAATGCCTTTGAATACTGGGCCCCTATTGGATTGTGGCATGGAGCTGTTCTGCCTGGTCCCAAGAGCCTCTTCTATATACAATGTTATATGTATGTGGTCACAGTAGTCAGCATGCCGAATACTAGGAGGATGCACAGCCAAAAACAAGTTTGGTTTGTGCTCATTTAAAACAAAGTTTTCATAATTTTTATGTATTTTTTCATATTTGTCTCATATATTCATTCTTTAGGCATGCATTGTATGTGTGATAGGAATTTAAGTGTGCAAATCAATTGTGCACATTACTTCATATGTATTCATGCATAAAGGCAATCTGTGCGTACCTTGAATGTTTAGGTATCCAAACAAATCATGCTCATAAATTCACATCCCTACTACATCCTCCAAGTAGTGTCATAATCATTTTTAATATAGCTGTTCAGTGGAACACTTCATCATAAGGTTACAGAGGAAATAGGAAAGGATGCTGGTTCTCGTCATAGTGAGATTGCATACAGAACTTGCATCAGGCATGGTTGTTCAAAGCAGCCTATGATTTTATCTTGGAGATGTAGTTGTTTTCTATAAGATTCCTTTGTTAACTATAGGAGTCATTCTGGAAGCCCAATTCATGCGTTAGATGTCTGAAAAAGGGCATAGAGACATCTCCAGAATCATTTTAGAAGCTGGGTCTGTGGACGTGGAAGTCTGAATGGGGGCGTGGTGAAATCATCCCCAGGAATCGGGACATCTCCACCTGATCTCGGCAACGCCCTGGATGTCCAGTGCCACATCTAAGTTTAGACTTGCTCCAGTCACAAGCAAGCATCTGAAAAGTGCTTGTTTTGGCTGAAAAACATCCAGCAGGTGTAGAGAAGACAGCACTCCATCATCCCCAGTACTCAGCAGTAACAAGACTTGAACCCTAGCCCACTACTCTAACCATTAGGCTATTCCTAGATATCCCCCCTCCCCTACCCCTCCCCACTCCACCCTGCAGACGGCCATATTCATGAAATCATGTCTGCATCTGGTCGTGCCTGCTTTCTTTCAGACGTTTTGGCTTAGACATCCCGGATTGCACTTGGGCGTCCTTTCTAAAATCCCTCTTCATGTTATTTTAAGTTGATTTACTACTGTTTATGTACTGATTATTGGAAACAGTAGTAAGCTGTTTTGCAGCCTTAATGTGAAGGCCACTCTATATTTGATAAATATAAAACATGCCAGCACATAAAGACCAAGTTCCATTGAGTCTGTCCATCTATACCTCTGCATTCACCTTTCTTTCCCCTCAGAGATCCTCTGTATTTATTTATTTATTTTATTTATTTATTTATTAACAATTCTTATATACCGCACTATTAGACATCAGCGCGGTTTACATTAAACAGAAAACATCCGACAGTTTACATATGTCTGGTCATTACATTTAACAGGAAGTATAACTTGGCGAAATAGGGGACACTTACTTATCACAACCTTTTTTTGAAATCACCACCTCCACGGGGAAGTTGTTTCCATGCATCCAGCATATTTTTGTTTACCTGCCTTCTCAGTCTACCCCCTTTCACGCTCATACCATTACCACATGCTCTAGAGTTTCCTTTCCTTGGAAAAGAGCCTGCGAATTGTGCAGGGGCAGCGGAACGCCATTTTCTTTGAGGGGGGGGGGCAAGATCTGCCCCTAGGCCAGTCACTCTGCATGAGGCTGTGATCACAAACTTTCCCTCCTGTCTGTCCACAGGGATCCGATCTCCTGTGGACCGAAGTAAGGGAAAGCCGTGTTCACAGCAGCAAAGTTTTAGTAGGGCCAGGGCCTGTGTGGCTCATCCCTTTCCAATGCCTATGGTCTTGTGTATTTATACCTTGAAAGTATTTAAATATCTTTATCATATCTTCCTTTATTGCCTTTCCTCCAGGATATATGTGTTTAAATTGTAAAGTTTCTCTCTATGTGCTTTAGGACAGGAGTTCTCAACCCATAACCTACAGAAAACCCACCCCAAACACCAAAGATTTATCAGCAATCTTAGATGACGTATGCACCCAAACTGCCACTAGAAATCCCTTTATTCTAATAGGTGACCTCAACCTCCCATCTACCTCTGCAAAAGGCGTCAACACATTTCTAAGTGCCATGGAATCCCTACAACTAACCCAAATAATTGACTTATCAACACACTGCAAAGGATCGATACTGGACCTATTATTCATTCCCAAAATGTTTCAAAAAAGCAAACCTAAACATACAAATTGAGCCAGTATCATGGTCAGACCACTTCATGATATCCTTCAATATACCAGCTATTACCATCCAACCAATTACCCCCCCTCAACACAACTACAAATGTAGATTCAAAGCCTTCAACTCGCAACACTTCCTAGACTAGACATCCACACTGCAAGACGCAGACATAGATGACCTGGACACATTCATAAACACATGGAACCAGACACAGCAATATTCAACAAGAAACACTCCATGAAACAAGAATCAACACGCCCCCATGGTTCTCCAAGAATCTAGAACATAACAGAAGAGAACTCAGACAACAAGAAAGAAAATGGAAAAGGTCACATGATGATGCTGTAAAGACACACCTTCTCAAATACCAAAAAGAATACAACATGCTATGTAATAAGGCCCAAAAAGAATACATAGCAAACAACCTTAGGCCTAGAGAACATTTCTCGATTGTATCACAGCTGACTAGTGATCCTAACTCAACAGACCCAACAAATGCAGAACCAAAAATCGACCCTCAAGTTATGGCGGACTTCCTCCATTACAAACAAAATAAGACAACGCAACAGCACTATGATCCACCTCAACAAATGAATGGAACAGATCTATATCACTTATGGTGCAACTTCAACCCAATAAATCAAAGGGAGTTACTTGACATCATTAAAAACATTAATACCACAACCTCACCCCTCAACCCCTGTCCAGTATCATGGTTAAAAAACCTACGCAATCAATTTCCTCAGACCATCCTACAGATAGTACAAATATCTCTCAAGCAAGGATACCTACCCCCTACACTCAAACAAGCCTCCATACGCCCCATCTTAAAAAAAACCTGATTAGACAAAACTCATCCAAGTGCTTACCATCCAATTGCAAGCATCCCTTTTCTGGCTAAAATAATAAAAAAAAACATACAACATCAACTACAAGACCATGTGGATACATATGCCCCTTTAGACCCACACCAGCATGGCTTCTGACAACACCATGGAATAGACACCCTACTAACAGACCTTTTCAATAGACTCATCATTGGCCTTGATAAACCCTGCCAAGGATTTATGCTCATATTCCTGGACATAAGCGCAGCCTTTGACTCAGTCTCACATCACATCATGTTAAATTGGCTCAGAAACATAGGTTTAACAGATGACACCCTAAAATGGTTCACTTCCTACCTGTCAGACAGAACCATACAGGTAAAGGTTGGCACCACCAACTCAAAATCCTTTAAGTTAACTCAAGGTATCCCTCAAGGTTCAGCCTCTCAGGATTATTATTTAATCTATACATAAAACCAATCTGTGACCTCTTAAGAAAACTGAATGTGTTCTATCATTTATATGCAGATGACATCATGTTCTACATGCCATTCAACATTACCAAACCAGATTTCACAACTATTGCTGACATCTTCAGCACAGTGACAAAATTCCTTGCTGAAATAAATCTCACAGTAAATAAAAGCAAGACAGAAGCTCTGCTTATATTCAGAGACCCGAACTACAAGCCATCAGAGAAGATAATAACACAAGATGTGGAAATAACAATTAAAAAAAAGAGATTAAATATCTGGTCATAACTATTGATACCAACCTCAATTTGTCTGCACACATCAAAAACGCAGCCAAACTAGCATACTGGAAACTAAAACTCATCAAACCCTTACGACACTTACTACAGGAGACTGATTTCAGAACCATACTTCAAGCAATCATCACACCACACCTTGACTATGGAAACATCATTTACCATGGCCTACCAAAGAATGCTCTATACCTACTTCAACTAGTTCAAAATACTGATGCCAGAGTCCTTACTTCTAGTGCAACATGGCAGCATATAACACCGATCCTAAGAAGACTACATTGGCTACCAATAACACAGCGGATAAAATACAAATCCATAACCACCACCTTTAAAATCTTGCACAATTTCTCTGCGCCCTGCCTCTCAGAACTAATCACCTCAACGCACACAAAAAGACCAAGAAGATCTAACAATCGGAACCTACTAATTATTCAACCACTCAAGAGCAAAACAACACAGCAAACAGTAACAGAGCATTCTCCCTCTACGCCCCATCACTATGGAATTTACTACCAGAAAACATAAGAGCAGCAAAATCCATTACCGACCTAAAAAAGTCACTCAAAACACACCTGTTCATAGAATATTACCAACTCAATGACATTACATGACCTCAATTAGAGCATCCTGCCCCTCCTGACAGCTCATACCACCCCCTCTCTTTTCCCTCCCTATATATAATAACTGCTTTGCTATGTGCATAATCTATCTTTCCTGTCAAACAAACCCATATTTATCTCCAAGTTGACTTCCCATGTTTAATGTAAAAACAATTTCTATAATTGTTATGTTGTTCTTTGTAAACCGCTTTGGACAAAGGCGGTATAGAAAAATTGTTAAATAAATAAATAAAATAAATGAAAGAAGAAGACCAGCAATGAGATGGATTGATACAATAATAGCAGCTATAGATGCCACTCTATTAACAATCAAAATAAAGAAAGTCATTGAAATATACCACTGAGTTCTGTGGACGTAAGTCTATGAAACCCTATAGGATTTTTTATGTCGGGGTCCCCCGGCAAGAGCAGGAAAGACAGAACCCTTTCCCCTCGGCATTGGGAAATCCCTTTTATTAAACAGGTATAAAACCCAATAAGATTTATAATTGTAGAATGAGCAGGCGATATTCGTCCCCATAAGGAAACATCAGGATTTTTTTCACACACAAAAAATCCTATAGGGTTTCATAGACTTACGTCCACAGAACTCAGTGGTATATTTCAATGACTTTCTTTATTTTGAGGGATCAATGGCAGTCATTTGATATTCTTGAGGTTTTGGTTTATTGACTCTATTAACAATGACTGAAGACCAAACACAGTTTAGGACAGCTATCCAGAGGGTCGCCATAAGTTGACACTGACTCAATGGCACTCAACAACAACACCACCACCAACCAAATTCTAGATCATTCCTCAAGCTTTAGCATATCCCTCCTTTTTCACAGTATGTCTACCCTGTTGCAGCTTTAGGTATCATCCACAAAACGTCAAAGCTTTCCTGATGGTCTTTCTACCATTTCACTTATGAAGATATTTAACATTTTCACTGTAACCATTTTAATAGATTTACATATTCGCTTATTGTTGGAGACATTTCTCAGCAGATAAGCATCTACCACTTTCCGTATATGCTCTTTCATTTGAATGGCAGTTTTTTAATGATCACATCCAGCATGAACAAAGCATTGCATTTAAATGTAGCACTGTGGAAGAGTTGCCTAATTGAGCTATAGGAAAAGAAGTATTTCTTTTTATTTGAAAGTGATGGAGGGGTTGTAGCACTGACTTTCAGTTCATGCTGAGAGGTGGGTGGTTCTGAAGGCAGTGGAAACTGTGCATCTGCATGTGGGTGGCAGAAGCTACTGAGATACAGCTGTAATTGTCAATAGAACATTGCTTTTCAGTCTGTAAGATGTTGGAAATAGCTTCCTTTTATCTAAAGCAATGATGTGTACTTTTGCAGCTGAATTTATTCTCATTACCTTTGCCTGGCAGGACAGCGCCAACCCTGTAAATCTTCCAGGAATTTGAGGGTGTCTTACATTTCTGCAATGAATATTTGCAGGTTACTGTTGATTCACAGCATGGTTTGTGTATACTGCACAAGGCTTTATTTTAAACAGAAACTCTGTCTTAGGGGTATGTTGGGATGCTATCTTGTTTTACTGTTTTTGTTTCATGCTGTCTGTATTTTTTGTGTGCTATTAACAGCGCATATTATAAAAACTGATCGACAGTCCCCCCTCCTCATTTAAACTTATACCATAAATTTTTTACTAGACTATACTTTATTCAGAAAAGACAGGGTAGGAAGAAGGGGAGGTGGAGTGGCACTATATGTTAAAAATAATATTAAAGCTATAGAATTGCAGGGCTTAAAAGGAAGAGAGCAGGCACCGTGGGTTAAACTAGAAAGAGGGAAAGGGAAATCCATTTGCATTGGAGTTATATACAGAGAGTAGAAGTGGACACAGATTTAGTAGAAGATATATGCAGTATTGCCATGAAAGAAATTCTACTAATAGGTGATTTCAATATGCCGGATGTGGATTGGCACATCCCTGCTGTGGTGTCATCTGGAAGTAAGGAGATGCTGGATTCTCTACAGAGAGCACTATTCAGGCAACTGGTAACAGAACCCATACGTGAAGGGGCCATACTGGACTTAGTGCTTACCAATGCGGGAAATGTTTCTGATGTTACAGTGGGAGATCATCTTGCATCCAGTGATCTCCAGATGGTGTGGTTCAGTATTAGGACTAGGGCTGATAAAATCCATTCAAAAGCAAGGCTGTTAGAACTTTAGGAAAACTAACTTTGCCAAGATGGGCCAATACCTCAGGGAGTCGTTAGCGGGAAGGGAACAGCTGGGGGATGTAGAAATACAATGGGCAAAACTGAAAGGGGATATTTTAAGGGCAACAAACCTTTTTGTTAGAAAGGTAAATAAATGTAAAAGAAAAAGGAGGCTGCTATGGTTTTCAAAAAAAGTAGTCAAAAAGATGAAGAAAAAGAGGGAGGCCTTCATGAAATACAAGAGATCAAAGAGAGAGGAAGACAGGCATCTATATTTGGAAAAACTTAGAGAAGCTAGCAAAGTAGTCAGGAAAGCAAAGATACCAAAAGAAGAAGAAATAGGCAATGCAATAAAATGCCTGGGTTAAAACATTTTTCATATATGTTAGTGAGAGGAGGAAGAGCAAAAGTGATATTGTCAGACTCAAGGGTGAAGGGATGGAATATATAGAAACCAATGAGGATAAAACAGAATTGCTTAGCAAATATTTCTGTTCTGTGTTCACAGATGAAGGGCCAGGAGCAGAATCTCAGAAAATGCCCATAAATAGAAACAGAAGCAATAAGAATCTTGAACAATTTTCAGAAGACTAAACTAAAAGTAGACAAAGCCATGGGTCCAGATGGGATACATCCAAGAATACTAAGGAAACTTGGGGACATTCTAGCGGCTCCACTGTCTGACCTTTTCAATGCTTCTTTGGAGTTGGGAGAGGTGCCAGAGGGCTGGAGAAAGGCACATGTGGTCTCTTTACTCAAAAGCAGATGTAAGGATGACATTGAGAACTACATGCCAGTTAGTCTATCCTCTGTAGTTAGTAAATTATTAGAAAGGCTACTAAAAGAGAGGATAGTGAGGTTTCTGCAGTCCAATGGGTTGCAAGATCTGAGGCAGCATGGATTCACCAGAAGCAGATCTTGCCAGACAAATCTGACTGATTCCTTTGACTGAGTGACCAGGGAGTTGGACCGAGGGAGAGCCCTAGATGTGGTGTACTTAGTTTTCAGTAAAGCCTTTGACACCATTCTGTACAGGAAACTTATGAACAAACTAAGCACCCTAGGGATAGATGCTAAAGTTACTGATTGGGTTAGAAATTGATGGAGTGGGAGGCGACAAAGGGTACAGGTAAGTGGAACTCACTCTGAGAAGGAGGAAGTTACCAGTGGTGTGCCACAGGGATCTATCCTTGGTCTGATTCTTTTTAACATCTTTGTTAGTGATATTGCTTAAGGGTTGTCGGGTAAGGTTTGCTTGTTGTGGATGATATCAAAATCTGCAATAGAGTAGACACCCAGGAAGGCGTAGATAAGATGAGAAGGGATCCAGCTAAGCTTAAAGCATGGTCTAGAATTTAGCAGCTAAAATTTAGTGCTAAAAAAATGCATGGTCATGCATTGGGGCTGCAAAAATCCAAAGGAGCAATACAGTGTAGGAGGTAAGGTACTTCTGTCCACAAAAGAGATCGGGACCTGGGCATAATTGTATCTGACAATCTTAAAGTAGCTAAACAGGTAGGAAAGGTGACTGCAAAAGCCAGAAGGATGCTTGGGTGCACAGGGAGAGGAATAGCCAGCAGAAAAAAGGAGGTGATAGCGCCTCTGTATAAGTCTCTGGTGCAACCTCATTTGGAGTATTGTGTGCAATTCTCGAGACCGCACCTTCAAAAGGATATAAGCAGACTGGAGTCAGTGCAGATGGTGGTTACTAAAATGGTTAGTGGTCTTTGTTATAAAGCATATGAGGACAGACCTAAGGATCTTAATATGTACACCTTAGAGGAAAGGCGGGATAGAGGTGATATGATTGAGATGTTTAAATACCTCCGTGGCATAAATGTGCAGGAGAAGAGCCTCTTTCGATTGAAAGCAAGTTCTGCTACGAGGGGACATGGGATGAGGGTGAAAGGGGATAGATTCAGGAGTGATATGCAGAAATATTTCTTTACAGAAAGAGTGACAGATGCGTGGAATAGTCTCCCAGTGGAAGTAGTAGAGACTAGGATAGTATCTGAATTCAAAATGTATGGAACAAACACAGAGGATCTCTAAAGGAAAAAAGAGCACTATTGTAGTTGATATGGAAGGGCAGACTAGATAGGCCATATGGACTTTTTCTGTTGTCATGTTTCTGTGGTTAAGTAGTTCTGTTTTCTCCTCTCCTTTCATCTCTCTTCATCCTAAAATACCTGGAATCTTACAATATTTGGGGCCCAATGGGGCAAGAACCATTCCCAGATGCTCCTGCCAAACTGGTACCATCAGAACTGCCAAGTTACCCAGTTCCAGAAGTAAGATTTTAGACCAGCCCTGGATTTATGACAGCTGTATGCTGATACATTATGGCATGACCCGCAACACTGATTTATGTATATGTTTATGTTTATTCAATTCTTTCTGAATCACCTTTTTGATTCTGGGAACCACCAGTCTGCATCCGCCTGGCCCGTAATGTTCCTAGCCACAGATCAGAGAAAATGAGAAAACTCTGCAAGCAGGCCTTCACCCTAGCTGCCCCACTTCTCTCAGGAAGTCCATCTCTAACTAACTCCACGGGTCCTAGAAAGACTTTTATGACTTGGACCCTCTCCTGAAAGTGTGCTCATACATTTACCTGTTTTCAGCTTTACACCTACAGTTACACCCACTGCTGGAAACTTTCACTTTTTAACCTATGGTAAGATCTATTCAACCGTCTACACAGGGCAGATGCAGTCCAATAGGTGAAGAAGGCGGTCGCCTAGAACATCAGCATTTCCAGCGCACCCTCTGTTGCCACTGCTACGCCTTTCTGAGACCTTCGCCAACCTCTCAGGGGCTGCATTGCTCTTCATGTTCTCTGTGATCTGCCACTTCTACCCTCTCCGATGCAGACTTCCTGTTTGCATGGGGCCAGTGAAAATATAGCAGTCTTACGGTTTTATGAAGTGAATTAAGTGGTCATTAAAACAAACTCGTTGTTGTATATTTTGTTCTGATATTCGTGCTTAAAGGTTTTGAAAATTTCTCCAACTTTAGCCATTCTTACCATTGCAAATCTGAGTAGATTGGGCATAACATCAGAATCTGAGCGTGCTCTATGTGCCCTCTTAATGCCATTAGTATAGAGTCCTACCTCGGATGTATGGAGGCAAGGGGCTTGTTAGGTTCATTTGGCCTTTACCAGTATGGAAGATTCTGGCAAGGGGAGGGTCCTTTCTTTCTAAGTGCTCAAAGAGTTGCTAGGGAAGGGCAGCACAGAGGAAGACTCTTTCTCAGAACTGGAAAAAAGAGGCCTCTGCATTGATAAGCAAACAGTCATTTCTTTTGGGTGCCTAAGAACTGAAAATGTGGACAAATCACTTGAAATGTGCACAAATCACTGAAAATGTGCAGGAAATCACCCATGAAATGTATGACTTAATATGCATACAATCGATAAGCATGCTTTAAAAAGGTTCTAGGGCCCGATTTTCATTTAGACAGGCTATGCGCCGCGTAGGCGCCTAGCCTGTCCGCCAATCTCCTTAACCTGGATTTTCACTTCCGTGGAGACGGCAATGAAAATCTGAGTGGCTGGAAATGCCAGCAGCCGCCGAGGCTAAGCAGGTGGCATCAGTTTTTGATGCCACTTGGCTAGCCCCAGCACTTCAAAGATAGGCGAGGAAAACCCTCACCTATCTTTAAGATGCCGAGGGCTAACCGAATAGCATGGAAAATCGCTGTTACCCGCTTAGTCCTTTCCTCTGTCCCCACTCCACCCCGAAACGCCCCTGACATACCCCAATGCTAACCAGATAGCATCATGGCATGTAAATGGGCTTACCTGCAGATAGATAAAGGCACTAACTGTGTAGGTGCCTTCGTCTATCCGTGGTTAAGCCATTTACATGGGTAACTAGGGCAGCTAACCATGTAAATGCCTTCAACAATCAGGCCTCTAGTGTACATACAATGCATATACAAAGACAGAACAGGTGAAACAAGCATGAAAAAAAAATTCCCATAATTCTGGAAAAATGTAATTAAAATGAGCATGAACCCAACTTATTTTTGCTCCTAAACCCCTAAAAGAAAAGGGGAGTCTGTCCTTTTTCTATTTTTTCTTGTTTAATTTTTATTAAGTGTTTCCGATAACCACAAACATTCAAGAAACAAGAAAATGGTAAATATATCATAATGATTCTTAAACAGCCGCTTCCCATGCAGATGTGAAGTCTGTGTTAGAGGGAGTGGAAGCACCAAAAGCAGACAGTGCTGGAGGATTTTGGTAAGCACTGTGGTGCTGTTTTAAAGTCATTGCTGCCATAGGCCCCAAAGATGAGGAGAAGCAGCGGTAATAGGCCACCCTGAAAACTTCGGCTCTCTAGGAAACTGCCTAGTTCGCTAATGGCTAGCACCAACCCTGGGTCAGATGAAAGATGTTAAATATTACGATAAAATTTAAGCGTTTCATTTGTGGAAATTAAGAATGCTCACTTTTCCTCAAGGAGGGAGGACTTACGATGGCTTTTCCACAAAGTAGTGTCTCCCAAGTGATTTTGTTTTGTTGCATCAAAATTATCTCTGTGGAGAATTTTATGTTGTACTTTAGAGTGCTTTTTAAATTTGAAAAATGAACATTCTTTGACAAGATAGAGCTGGGCCTATTTCTGTGTCTTTCCTCTGCAGACATAATTAGGGCTGGGGATGCTTTACTCGACCCTGTGCAATCCTGGTTTTCCTCTTGCACTTGAAGGGAGTTATTTCAGAAGCCTTATTCATGGTTTCCATCCATATGAACTGGCACATCAAGGTGCAAACTATATCCATGTCCAAACCATTTTGGAAAGGTCCAAATATACACTTGTTCGCCCCTATCACAGGGAGGAGTGGTGTAGGCAAAGTCTGGGTGGAACAAAAAGTTAAACATGCATCGCCCATTTCAGGCGGATACACATGGAAGGCAGAAATTAGCCATGTCTGTATTTACACCTGCTCCTTAATACATTTAGGTTTTTTTAAAATCCTCTTTTCAGTGAGCCCTTTACTGGAGGGATTAATCCCTCAATGATGATTTCCCCCTCCACATTTTAGTTGAGTGGACATTGAGTCCTCTGGGAGTGATTAAGAGTGGCTAGACATCGAGGTTTGCAAAAATGGCCAGGATACACCTGTAAGTGCCAGTTCGTGCAGTCCGAAATGCCAGGATACACCTGTAAGTGCCAGTTCGTGCAGCCCAAAATGCCAACACTCATACGTGTAAGCTGCCTCAGTTCCCATGCTGATTTTTCCTAAGTGTATGTTTTGTAAAACAGCATCCCCCTGCGTTCCTGCGTTTCCTTCTTTGATTTAAACACGCATCCATAGAAAGGAGCGGAGAAAATTCACTTTTACATTAGACTTAAACATACCCCCACCCTCTTGCCTAAATGACATAGATTTATAGACATTTTCACTTGGACATCGCTACAACCACATAAATGGCCTTTCTAAAATGTGCCATGAACACACAAACATATCAAGCCCCTCAGCCCTCCACTTATGAAGAGTGTAAGTGGTCAGAATATGAGTCTGTTAATGGAATCCCAGGCAAGACAACAGGCTACAATCCAGAGTGTGAAGCACATTCAAATTTGCAGCTCACCTGCTGGAACTGAAATAGTTTTTTGGAGAGAATCTTCTTTTTAACCAACTTTAGAACTGCACATAACGCCAATGCCCCACTGCCACATAGGTCCCCCCCCCAGCTATCATGGAGGCTGGAGTGTTTTATGTTTATAATGTTTTATACCATTCCAAACATCAATTGTCTCTCTTCCCCTACCATTCTATTTGGAATACAAGAGTTTACTTATTGAAACACCCATAATGCTTTTCAAAGTTGGTCCATGATGAGCCAGTACTTATCTCCTCCATGAAAAGCAATGGAGCTCGGTGGATATGGAATCTGTTTGTGCAAAAGATAAAATAGCTCTTTTTTTATATGTGAAGATCTTCTCTTTCTCCACACTATTAGAAATACCTTTTTTGTGTGTCTCTGTTTTGCCACAATGTCTGGTTTCTGGCATCTGGTTTCTATCAGTGCGAATAGAAATGCCCCAGGTGATCACAATGAAGAAGCATTTTGGGTGTTTTAAGTTACTTTCTGTCAGGTTGTGATCCCATCATTTTTTGGCACAGCAATGTTATATTGTTTATATATTGTTTATATAAAGCTAATCAGAAAAAATATTTGTTACTGGAGGATGTAATAAAAGCAGTACATCACACCAAGTTACAAGCTGTGATTTTCATTACCATTTTACAGAATCCATATTTATATTCTGTATAGTCACATGACTGAAAGATGAGGAATATAAACAAAAAAATTTAAATTAAATTAATATACCTTACAAACTCCAGGAGGTGTTATTTGGCACAATGCAAGTTTTGAGAGGAGCACCAGCAGTAAATTTGAGAGTGTGATCATATTCAGCATATCGTGTCTTCAGGGCAGGGTACATTCCTCTCACAAGTGGAAGAGTAGCCTAGTGGTTAAGGCAGCAACCTAGGGGTTCAAATTTCACTCACTCACCTTGGGTAAGTCATTTAATCCTCTGTTGCCTTATCTACAACCTTAGATTGTAAGGGAAATATCTACAGTACCTGATGGTAACTTGCCTTGATCAACTACTGTAAACATATAAGCTAAATCCTAATAAGGATGTATGCAAAACAAAGCCATTTGGAAGCTCTATCCCATGAGGGAAAAGAGACTCTTGGAAGGATCACATTTCCTAGATACTAAAACTATACAAAAGAGTTTATGAACTGAATCACTGATACCTAAACCTGCCATCCTTTTTAACATGAATGCATGATCTACACCATATTCAAACACTGCAGTTAAGTCTAATAAGATTACCAAGACTGTATTTCCTGAACCAAATTCTGGATGAAGATTGTCTACTAATGCTGTTAAACCTGCTCAGATGTCAAAGACAGTTCAAACTATCTAAAAGAGCTTGGAGTAGGCAACGTACCATCCGTTTAAGATCATACTTGGAAATGAGTTAGTTGATACAGGGCAATAGTTCTCCAATTTAGTTTGATTAAGGTTAAGCTTTATTAATTGTAGTGTAAATAAAGCTTCTTGTAAGATTCTGGGCATAGTTCCTTCTGGTAATGACATACTTACTAAATGGAGGATCTGCTCAGACCACTACTGGTGGAACAGACAAGCTAGAAGGGGCAAGGATCCAACCCACAAGCAGGTGGTCTTATTGTACTTAACAATTAACTTATCAGTAATATGTTGATCAGGATAACATAGCCTAATATCTCCATATAGGTTTTAGTTTCAGAAACACCTGCAAAGGTTAAAATAAAATTAGAATCCAAAGCCTTGCAAATATCGGAATCTTGCTAACAGAAACTCTACACACTTTAAAGTAAAGCTCTTGTTTCAACTGCCAACTCCAGACTTTGGTCTTTCCACGTTGCTACTCCTTATGCCTGGAACAAACTACCTGAATCTGTACATCAGGCTCCATCTCTGGCCCTATTCAAATCCAAGATACACCAATAGGATACCGTGAAACCCTCTGTGACTTTTTTATTTGTCGGACATAAATTGTGAAGGAAAGGCACTTCAAACCGTCCCCAAACCACAATACATGTCCCTTTTATTCAATCAGTGAATCTAAAAAGCGGATTCATAAGTCCATAACTAATACAGATGGCATTTATCTGGTAGCACGCGGGACGTGCACGTTTCGGGGGAGAAACCCCCTGTATCAACTCAATTCCAATAGAACAAAGTCCTTCTTACAACCGACCCAGATAAGTGCCATCTGTATTAGTTATGGACTTATGAATCCGCTTTTTAGATTCACTGATTGAATAAAAGGGACATGTATTGTGGTTTGGGGACGGTTTGAAGTGCCTTTCCTTCACAATTTATGTCCGACAAATAAAAAAGTCACAGAGGGTTTCACGGTATCCTATTGGTGTATCTTGTAATATGTTTGATTACCGTTTGGGGGGGTTTTGGATCCTATTCAAATCCAGGCTAAAAAAACTCACCTCTTTGAGGCTGCTTTTGGATCTTGATCCCCTTAGTCTTCTGTTCACCTTCTATGTGTTTCCTTTACCATTCCCCTAGAAAGATATACCCTAATCCCCCAGTTGTTGTGGTGTCTGACTTGACAAGACTGTAAGCTCTAACGAGCAGGAACTAAATTTTACATATCTCAGCACAGTATTGCATACATCTTGTAGCACTATGTGAATGATTAGTAGTGGTAAATTAATTACATGAAATAACTCTTTTGTAAGATTCTGAGCTGAAGATGTGAATAAGATCTTTTTAGCCAATAAAACCACCAGGTGATACATTTTTAACCAACTTGGTGGGCGGGTTGTGCTGGTGCAAATTTACTTACAAGTTCGGCATTGATGAAAAGTTGATGGGTCTATAGCAGAGATTATTGATATGGAATACTTTGAGGAGAATCCCCTGATGTAAACAAGTCATTCGAAACACAATATTGCGGTATAAAAGAAAATTATAAATAAATAAATAAATAAATAAATAAATATTGTGTCGGATATGTTGGGGTAAGGATGAGTATGAATCTTCAAAGACTTTTACCTTAAATCAACAAGTTACCTGAATGGATATTATTATTTTGAACTATTTTGGATTTTATATGCTAAAGTGAAAAGTAAAAAGGTTAAATTCCACTCTGGGTGTTGTGAGCAACCTATGGACTAATGATGACATAAGAGCATTCCTGGCTTAGTGGCCTTAAGTTATTTTGCCTATAGGCTCTATTTGCTGGAAGCATTATAGCTCTGTAAGCTTGAGATCCATGTTAATATAACAATTTTCTAATAAATTGTTTCACGTTATGTTATGTTCACGTCACGTTATGTTTGTGGCAAGTTTACATTTTCCCCTGTTTGAAGAGACTGTTGGTTTTGTGGACATGTTTACATGAGATGTAACATTGGATTTTATCAGAATCAGCTTGGAAATTCCTCTCTTCTCCTATCCAGTTAGTACCTAGGTCATTTCTATGTATGAAGGTCTTCCATAAACCAAGGGGCTGATTGACAAGATAGCATCGGTTTTGATGGGCCAGTTTTCTCAGCCACAGCCTTTGTGGATTTATTCTACTTCTCAACTGATATATCAAGACAGCTATTTATCAGCTTCATCGAATCCCAAAGAATCCTTGAAAGATCACCTGCTGTCTGTTTGTCCCTCGCATGGACTTTTACTCAGTACTCGGTGAATGGCAGTAAATACAATATACTCACAGATTCCAGTGACCCACACTCATAATAGCAAATGTAATGCATTACTCCACATATGTGTAGTGTCTTCAACAACCTAAGTTAAAAACATTGGTGAAAACCTAGATAAAAAAAAGCAATTGCTAGACCAGAAAATTGATTCTGCATGTATGCTAAATCACCTCGTATAAGCCTAAAGAATCTTAATAATACACCCGAAGCATAACAATATTAGTTTTAATTTAAGCATACTTCCAAGGATAGATAAAGGTGTATGCTATCAATGAATACCTCCGAGTAGCCTTTGAACCCTAACAGATGTCTGCAATTGACTATGTTGCAGAACCTCCTTAATTATTCTATAATTTGGGATGCATCTTTGAGTTCAACAGATGAAACTGTCAGGTTTATACAGACCCTGTTTTTAATAAAAGTAAACCTTTTCTGCAGTCAGTGTTAATAACTTGTATGTTTGCTTCAATCTTCTGATGACGCCTCTTTGTTTTTATGCTTCATCAATAGCAGGGGAGGTTCTGTCCATCTGTCTGCAAGGACCAGAGAGGATTCTTAGGTGGGCACTCCATCCTGCCGTCACCCCCGTTTCTATCACTGCTGCCCCTTTCAGGGCTAACAGCAGCAATGGGCACACAGCACTTACCTGCCCATGCCACTACTGCATCACGGTTTCCTTTATTTTTGTATCTTCTGCTTCTGTCCCCCTCTGGGTGTCTGTGTCAGAGGGAGCAGAAGTGTAAAATGCAAAAGTAAAGGAAACCGCAGCATAGCACCGGCATGGGGCAGGTAAATGCTGCATTGCAGTTTAAGTCCATTACCGCCCCTTAGGGCCCCAGAGAGGGGAAACAGCAGTAGCAATGGGTGCCCCTGGAAGGCCAGCACTCTAGGCGACCACCTAGTTTGTCTAATGGTAGTGCCAGCCCTGTCTATCTATACGCAGGGCAGTGGATGCAGCCCACCACAAGTGCCAGCTGGAAGGGAGGTGCACCCCCACCAGCCCCATGGAGGCAGCATGGCAAACATGATTAAGCTGCTTTAGCATGGTGCTTCATGCTCCAGGGGCTGGCAGCTCTTCTTTCCTTGATGAAGTCTTGTGAATCGTGAAACTTTGGCCAGGACAGAAGAGCGACCAGTCCCTGGAGCATGAGGCACTGCGGCAAAGCAGCTCAATCAGACGTTTTTCATGGGGCCAATGGGGTTTGGGGGCATATCAGGGTTTGGGGAGTGCATCATGGCATGGGGGCGGCACTAGCAGCATGGAGTTCACCCGCACCAGATGACAGGGGAGCTACGAAAGCCAATGCCACGTCGGTTTATTTGCATATGTGCAAAGTGGGAAGGACAGAGAGATAGATGAGAGAGAAGCAAGTAAGGTTTTAGTAAAATAATTACCTGGGTCCTGTGAGACTGTGTGAGAAGCTCTGGCAGAGTTTCTGACTGAAGCTGCATTAAAGCGGGACTGGCAGAAGCCCCAGGTGAGGAGGAGTCCAGCAACAGTGAGGACACAAGTGGAGCTTTGCTTTATGCAGAACTGGAGGGAGACCTGTTCTGTGGCTGCAGCTCAGGCCACTTAAACTGGCAGCACTTACCACCACAATTAAAGGAGCCGCTGAAGGAGGGAAGGGAGGAAAGCAGTGGCAGCACGGATAAAGCCCCAATTTGAGGCGCTTTCACGGTCTACAGGATTGTGGTACTGGAGCAGGCTCAGGTGAGAAGGGCAATGCTAGCAGCAATGAAATTTTAAAGGGGCTACGCACAACAGACATGCACACATATACACCCCATATCCACATATCTGCCACACTGTTGCACTCAGATACAAATGCACACCCCTGCCACTGCTGCACTGAGCGCACACTCTCCACCCACTGAGCAAAATGTGCCTATTTGTAATGCTTCTAGCATTTATTTTCCAACTTTTCTTGGCTTTAGCAAGATTAAATCCAATTAAATCAATAAAATCAGAAAAAGTCTCCCTCCCTGACTCTCATGAATATGGTCGTTTTCAAAGAAAAGAAAAGCTTAGGGAAAAGAATCAAACTGGTTATTACTGATAGCAGTTTAAATAGTGTTTTTCTATATAACATTTCCTGGCAATCAACAGATAAGATGTTCCTGGTGCCAAGGTGACTCATTCCTAGGTGAGGACTTTGGATCAACCAAATTGAATTTTCTTAGTCTGTCTGTAGTACTTATTTGAAAAAGAGGATAACTTTATAGGCACCATTGCATGCAGTAAAACTTACACATGCTGTGAAACAATATATTTAGCACTTAAACTGTCTTATTTTATTCTCTTTGGAATTAAGTGTGGCATACGAGCAATAGGGAATATTTCAAGTATTTTATGTACCTGTATGTTCAGATATGTATTATTTCTTGTAAAAGTCAAACTTGTAAGAAGATGCTAATCCCTCCCTCCCAAGATGCTAGTTCTTTCCCACGGTCTATTTACCTTTAATCTCAGTATTCAGGTCTGTCCTATATTTAAAAGGAGTTGCTCTGGCAATATTTAAATGTTGATAAGCTGGTCTAGGTCCTCCTTTCTGCCATAAATTGTGGATAATTAATACCAACTCTGCTTTTTAACTCTGCATCATCCCCTGGGAAATGACGGGAAGAGGAAAGAGGAGGGGCTGAATTAGAGATCAAGTAGTTCTCTGCTCTTTTTAGCACATGGACAAATTTTATCATGCCAATAAAGTTCTATAAGTCTGAAAAAAAGCACCAATAGAGGAGAGAAAGAAAATTATCATTGGTGCCTCTCTCTCTCTCTCTCATTTGCTGGCACCAAAATGTACCATCTGGCCCTTGCCTCCCTGCATGGGGGGAGAGGGATGTAGCCATGCATACATGCACCTGTGGGGATATGCCACTACCAGGGGCCATGTTCCTGTGGACAGATGGCCCCTCACCCTGACCTAGGGAGGTTGTGGATGATGCCTACTAGCTCTGAGCAGCTGCTTGATGCTTCTAGCACTGGACACGGGCATCCTATGTTGGTGTTGGAGTTCACTGATCAGTGTCTCCTCCTTGGCCCTCTTGCCCAAGAGCTGAAGGATTCCATGGACTTGGGGAGATCTTGTGGTATTCCCTGGTCTGGTGGACCTTTGATTCCCTGACAGCTAGGGTGGTTAGCCTGGGGGCTGTTTGGAATTTTCCACCTCCATTTAGTGTTCTCTCAGATCTCCTCCTGGTATGAGGGAGCATGGGGCCCATCTGTGGGTTGACAGCCTTGTGTCTGACTCCCCAAATTGTAGATGTCAGGCCACAGGGTGAATGCTCTATATGTTGGGTCATGGGGGGGTGCTTCATGACCCTATGGACCCTATGTGTTAGAGGTGCTGATTGTGATGATGTCATTGTTGTAAAGTGCTGTAGAGTTGACATTAACTCATGGTGATCCTGTGGATAGTTGTCCTAAACTGTGTTTGAATTTCAGTCAGGCAGCTAATTGTTGATAAAGTGGCATCCATAGCTACAGTTGTATTAATGCAATGCATTGCCGGTTCCTCTTTTCCATTGACAACACTCACAACACTCCTCAACAACATAATCTCAGGTGTGGATAACATACGCCAGGGCTTCGCTCTTGTCTTTCTGGATATAGCAGCGGCTTTTGACTCGGTATGCCACGAAATTCTCATCTGCCGGCTAAGGGAAAAAGGCATCTGTGGAACAGCACTCGAATGGTGCAAATCTTACCTGTCCGATAGATGGCAGCATGTCCGAGTCGACTGGGATACATCTGAACCTTTCCAACAAAGTCAAGGTGTACCTCAAGGATCCTCCTTATCTGCATTGATGTTTAATATATACATCCAACCCATCTGCGACATCATCAGATCCTTTAATGTCAGTTACATGATATATGCAGACGATGTGCTACTATATATGCCAATATCATTGGATTGCCTAGACCTCACCCCGCTGACTAACTGCTTTGACACCATATCAGAGTGGCTCCTATCACAAAACCTGAGAATACAACACAAAAAGACGGAAGTCCTTTTCGTCTCGAGGAACACCAACTTCACCCCTCCTAGTTGTATTAACGTAAAGGATGCCCAACTCCAAGTTAAACCTGCAATACGCTACTTTGGAGTAACGCTGGACCAAAACCTTGACATGAAGAACCACATAGCCAATACAGTCAAGGCAATTTACTTTAAAATCAGATCCCTCAGACACCTACGCACGCTACTTGAACCGGATGATTTCCGTACCATTTATCAAGCCCTTATACTTCCCCATTTCGACTTCTCAGACTCCATACTACAAGGACTCCCCCGGTCCACCCTGAACCCCCTGCAACTAGCCATGAATAGTGCAGCGAGGGTACTCCTCGGGGCATCCAGGAGAGATCACGTGACACCCCTTCTAAAACAGCTACACTGGCTCCCCATTCAAGCAAGGATCAGTTTCAAGACCTTACTGCTAACATTCAAAGCGGCTAAGGGGCTCACCTCTTCCTCTCTCTCCAACCTCATACAACCACTTGCACCAAACAGGCCACGAAGAACAGCAGAATTAAACACACTAGCTATCCCAAATGATACCACAAGATGCACCAGATCAACAGCCAACAGAGCCTTCCAATTCTGCGCCCCAACTCTATGGAACACCTTACCAGCACAAATCAGAGCAATACCCAATCTGAGTCAGTTCAGAAAGGCACTAAAACATTTCCTCTTCCTTAAATATCTCAATGACAGCTCCGAACATAACCCCCAGGCGAATAGCAGGAGTGGTCAAACAGACAGACCCCCGCAACAGGCCAACTTCACAATGTAAATAACAAGCAGTTCCATGTACTATTGTACCACCTTTGTATATAGTTAACCATGATATCCTTTATCAGATAATCCTTCATTGTATTTAGTTTCCCCTATTTCGCCAAGTTATACTTCCTGTTAAATGTAATGACCAGACATATGTAAACTGTCGGATGTTTTCTGTTCAATGTAAACCGCGCTGATGTCTAATAGTGCGGTATATAAGAATTGTTAATAAATAAAATAAAATAAAATAAAATAAATTGACCTTCTACCTTGCCAAGCATGACATCTTTCTCTAATGATCTTTCTCTTCATATGATATATCCAGAGTATGAAATATGAGTCTTGCCATTTGAACTTACTGTACAAGGAAAACTTAGGTTTGTTCTCCAGCATTACCAACTGTTTTGTTCTTTGGGCAGTCCGTGGTGTCTGCAACATTCTTCAGCCTAGGTATTGATTTTCTTCCTGTCTTCTTTCATCACTGCCCAACTTTTGCATCTACAGTTATGATTAACATTATTGGCACCCTTGCATTTTAGGTATGTTCTGTAAAATATCTTGAGAAATATTTGGAAATATTCCAACTATATGTAATCATAATATTTTTTTTGTATATATTTTCATTAGTCAAAGAAGGAAATTTTATAACTTTTGTGGCTTCTGGTTCCCACAGCGGTTGCCCAAATATCACCAATCAAAGAATTACTTAGACAGCAGTTGCTTTATCTACAAAGACTTTTATTGCAGCATCATGCAGAACAGCAAGGTCTGTCTATAGAAATGGCAGACAGTACTTTCTCTCTCTCTCTGTGAAGGGGGAGAAAATATTGCCCAACAATCCCCCAAAATGGCTGCCTTATATACATTTCTCCTTGTCTCAAATTAGCCTCAGTGAATCCATCATAACTACTTAGGTGTCAGCAGGGCCTCAGGGTTCTGCAACACCTTTCCCCAGGGGAGAATCTCATTACTTTTATACATCTGGATCTGCTTCATCTATGCATGGCCTGTGACCTCTATACATCTGGATCTGATTTTAGGTCTGCTCATCTATGCCTGGCATGTGACCTCTGACCCTTCCTGTGTTTTTCCTTCTTCTTGGCACTAATTGAAACCAGTCAGAGAGTATTTTGTGCTCATTAGTTTGAATTCTTTGCTTGACCTGTACTTTTTCTTACTAGGCCCAATATTCTGCATACTCCTATCCAGAATATGGTTTCCCAGAATCCTCCATAACAGGCCGCATCTATTATCTTATAGCAAGCATATACTCTCATATAGCTATTGTCTTCTTGTCTGTCTTCTTGTCTTCTGTGCCATCCATCCTCCTGTGTAGTTTCACCAGGCAAGGGTTCAGTCATATAAAGCCAATATATAAGCAGACCTAACTCAAATTTCCCAACACTTTCAAGATATAAAGAAACAACCACAGTGTTGACATTATAACAGCATAGATAATAAATCAATAGTTCTGTCTATATTCAACCATAGGCGCAAATCAAGGAAATAACCTATTCCCAGAAGGGAATCCCCGCTTTTCAGCAGTGACATATACAGCCTCTTCTGGGCACTCCAGAAACTAGGCCATTCCCTTCCCAGACCTCTACTCCAACCCTCCTCCCATCCCCCTACCCCACCCCCATGAATAACTCAAAGACTCAGACAAGGGAAAAGGACTAAGCGAGGGATAGAAACAGTCCTGGTATGGTATATCAGGAAGTTCACCTCCTTTTGTCTGGACCTGTCCTCTAAAAACAAACAGCAGACACATTAAAATTGCAGTAAGAGCTGGAGGTAATCTAGAGTTCTGGCTCAATCACAAGCATTTGGATCATCAAGTAAAAACATTCCTTCCTATGTTTTACCCCCCACCTCCATCTTCCTGTTCTCCTCCCATAAACCTCCCCAACCCACCCCCACCCATTCCTACTCTCCTAATATACATCAATCACAGTCATACAAGGAGCATACCAGAGGCAGGGGCATACTAAAGGCAAAAGCATAACATGAGAGGACACCCAAGGGCGCTTCAAAGTTAGTGGCACATGCCAGTGGCCAAGAAGCCACAAGGAACCGGGAGAGATCGGAGACCTATGGTACAGAATCAAGTTGTACTATAATGGGTGGAAAGCAGGACTTGTGTCCGTGAGAAACCTAGCCCATGGTGTCTTAACTGTTTCAGGCTTTCCCCAAATGTCTGCTGTAAGTCTCTCCATTCGATATATGTCCCACACCTTAACCGTTCATTTGGCTAGGTTGAGGGGATTAGCGCACTTCCTCTATCGAGCAATGATGCTGCAAGCAACCAAGAGAAACAGCTGGAGAGTTGCTGTATCCCCTTATCAGTCAGGTTAGCAGGTAAGTACCCCAGCACGCAGGATTTGAGTGAGAAGAGGACCTTCATCCCTAATGAATTGCATAGACTTTGATGAATTTGGGACCAGAAAACCTGATGCTTAGGGCAGTACCATATGTTCCAAATCTCTCCTTCTCCCTCAATTTCTCCAGCAAAGGGGGTCATCCCCTCTTCCTCATTTAAACTGATCAACTGAGGTTATTGACATATGTAATAAAATACAGATCTGCTTGTTAATTAGAGATAAAGATATAGAGCAAGAGTGAAAGTATTGGCATACCTCTCACAATCTTCCCCATAATATGTAATGCCTCAGCCAGCCTTGTTCATTGGGCACTGTGGGAGATGGAACCCCTGATCCCTGTACTATTGGTTAGTATCTTAACCATTGTGCTGTGGTTCTTTTCCTGTGCTTGCACATCAGCGCGCCGCCTTATGCCGCCCAGTATTAAAATTCCTCCTAAAGCAATAGTGCCCTGCCTTATGCCGCCCAATATTGAAATGCCTCCTAAAGTAATGCCTCAGCCAGCTGTCTTCATTGGGCACTATGGGGGATTGAACCCCTGATCCCTGCACCATTGGTAAGTGTCTTAACCATTGTGCTGTGGCTCTGCTCTTCTGCTTGCACATCAGCGCGCCACTTATGCCTCCCGCGCAGCTTTCTCATGCGCTAATGTGCAGGGCGCACATGGGCACTGCACACCTTAGCGCATATTTAAATCCCGGTTTTTATTTTTCAGACATAAACGCCCACCCCTTATATGGCACCCGCACCCTAGCGCGGCACGCACATTAGCGGGGTTTTAGTAAACATGCCCCTATGTTCCTTGAACTCGATAAGCAAATGTTTCAGATTGTCTTCACTTTCAGCCAGTAAAGTGGTATCATCAGCATTGCAAAGGTGTTGAGTTGCCAATCTTCACACCTCAATTTTCTTTATATAGTCCTGCTCTCTGATGATTTATTCTGCATATAAATTAAACAGGTGCGGCTTTGTCATACACCTTTGCTGATTTTCAACCATTCTATTTATCCTTGTCTGTTCAAACAATTGCTTCTTAGTTAAAGTTGTACATGAGAACTATCATGTGTTCTTATATAATCATGCTTCTTAATTTGGCCCAGAGTTTCTCATGAATTATGCAATCAAAGGCCTCGCTGTAGTCCACGAAGGCGTAGAGATATCCTGTTGGTATTCTTTTGTCTTTTCAAGGATCCATCTCATATCCACATGATGTCTCTTGTTCCTCTTGTTACAGGATTTGACTTGGTCTTTGACAATAAAACCAAGGTCTTTCAGAGACCAACACAGTAAACATAGGACCACAAAATCAGTAAAACCCAGGCTTATTATACACTGCATCAACAGCCAAGGATAAGGTATTCAGGGATCCAAATAATAGCATGTGGCTTGTGTATGCGTATCCATATAGCATCCATGAAAGAACTTTCAGTACTCGGTGGCACCACTTCCATCTGATATTCATCCTGAGCAAACAATGCTCTGCTTTACATACCATGTCGAGCTTGTTTATGGTTATTCACTTGCTCTCTTCAGGTAGACCACACATTCAACTTTTATATCCTTTCACTACTTTTGTATCCTCCTCACTCTTTTGCTAAAGGTTTCTCCCCATTGCTTGCCTCTGGAAAGAATGATGGGACATTAGGGACTGCGGGTTCCCATACTTCATTGCAAAAGCTTCTGCAAGACCATCCAGCTCTGATCTTCATAGATTCTGCTATGAACTGGGTATGGTGATGGGGTAAAGCACGTCACTAGAGGTTACCAGATTCTCTACGCCTGGCAATCTGTCTGTGTTCAGTGTCCTATTCCAAGTGTGGCTTTGCTCTGTTTCTCATTTTTCTGTCATACAATATACTATGGGGCCATTAAAGTAATCAGCTTTGTAGCATCATTCAGGAAATATTGGTCTTAAAATTTGTATGCATGTAATGGCATGTAATCACTTGAGAAATCCAAGCTAGTGAGAATTAACAAGATTACAGCTTCATGTACCCTAACACTGTGGTGAGAATTTTTACAAATAAAAAACAACTGTGATTATACGCTTATATACAGTGCAGCTAATTCTAAAATGATTTGGACAGACTGTGTAAAGTAGCCATGAAACCATATGTGCAAGAAGCTGTTAAAAAAGGAAATGCAACAGATTTTATCTCTGGGCTCTCAGATGATTCAAGGCGCATCTCAGCTGTTTAACTAATGTAGAAATTGCAGAACGTTTCAGATGTGCCTTAGGTCTAATATACATTCAAATAATGTACAAATAAAACTAGAATATTGTTTGAATCCTAGTAGTATTTTGGCTGCATGAGTATGCCTTGGTCTGATAAAGTCTGTTTCCCCTGGTTTACTTTGCTTAGGTTTTTCTGTGCAGTTTAAGCATTGACCTTTTTTTTTTTAAGTGCAGATGTGGAGTTTTTTATTTTCACATTTTGTATATGCTGTGTGTGTGCATGCACAGGGATACCCACTGATCCATCAGGAGTTGTCTGAGGCCCCAGTATAGTGTCTTTGCTGGAGCTCCATCCAATTCAATCAGTTTAGCTGGGCTTTAGGTTTTATTCCTAACACAGAACGCAGCTGCAGGATGCTCATGTGTTTTGGTGGGCACATTGCATAGGACCCCTTGAGAGGGAGGGTGAGAAGGCTGGCCTTAGTCCTGGTGGCGCCCTATGTTAAGGAGGTCATCAAGCTGGAACAGGGCAACCGGGGGTACCAAAATGTCTTCCAGCCTAGAGATCTGAGCATTGGTATCTAGATCAAATTTGGCTTTCAAAAGCTTTAATTACTCTAGCAATTGAGGTTGATTATCTATGAAAAGACCTGAAAGCAGAATTTTGAGGTCAATATGTCAACAGCAGAAGCTTTAAAAGACTCAAATTATTTTTGTTGTTATCACAAAGCAGGTAGCTAGATCAAGAAAACCATGGAGGCCTTTGACAATACGTGTGACCCCAGGTTACTCCAAACTATTGAGGGTAAATTCAGCTCCTATGAACAAGATCCTCATACCTAGCTCAAATACGATTTTCAAAAACTTCTTCGTGTGCTCTTTTTTAGACAAGAAAGTGATATAGAAAATTTTATAAATAAAGGTCAGTTACAACAAAATATGCAATATAAAAGCAATAAAACTATATCAAGCTCCTACCCATTAGTCCTAGTTCTTTGGCTAGAGTGAGTGCTTTTGAATCCCCAGTACTAAGAAAACTCCTTCACTATGGCCTGATGCAGAGACACAAATAGCTGGGTTGGAATCCTGGTAGGACATCCAACCTCCATTCTGGCCTGGCCTTCAATCCTGAGTCCAGCCCTCCCCACATGCTGAGGGGTAATGTGGGGAGCACTGGACGGTGTGGAAGGTGGAGGAGGTGGGGAATGGGTGGAGCAGGGGTGGGCCGAAGCACCTGGACATACAGGGCATATTCAGGTCTAGTGGGGGAGAGCTGGATGTGGGACTTATTCCACCTCAGAGGTTTGGGCCAGGCAGCCCCACCAAACTGACCGGGCAGATACAAGGGTGTCCCCATGATCTTGGCCCTGGCTGCCTGCGCCAAGGGTCTGGCGGCAGGGAAATGAGAGTTTCCTCCATTGTGACATTTCTGCACTCCTGCTTGGCAGCCTGGTGCCATGGCAACAGGACGCCATGGCACCAGAAAACCAGCAGGAACATAGGGCGGGCTGGATGGGCTGTAGGGAGGGCGTCCTGTGCCGCTGAATTGGGGATACACTGGGCCATCTAAGTGCCCGATCCTGCAACCCTGGGGTCTTCTAGCTCCCACGGTAGCTGAATCGGGTGCAATTTGGGCCGTCCATATTTTGGTTGTCCGGATGGCCCAGACGTGCTTCTGTTAGAATCGGGCTCCGCGTCTATGGAGAGGTAAATTGAATTGAGTTTAGCACATCCAACTATTTTGAAAAGTTGGCTTCTATGCCCCCTGTCCTCATCCTCTATTCCATTCCTCCCTTTTCTCTAAGCCATAACCTTTCAATACTTTCAGTCCTCTCTAATTATACTACAATCCCTTGAGATCTTTGGACTGTCATATAGTCTTACAAAAAGAATCATCTGTACTGGCTTACAGAATATCATGTAATCCTTCATTTGATGCACCTTGATTGGAAGGCCATGGCTAAGGAATACAAAATCTAAAAAGCAAGATGTCTGATATCATCTAAATACATTTCTCTTCATTTTGGTTCACTCTGCAGTGCAGTGCAGTATAAATTGTAGCCTGGCATAGACCAAATAATTTAGCTCTTCAGGTCACCAACTCCAAGCTGCAATAGGGATTGAAACACCATAAGGTTGTACTTGGGTAACTATTTACATAGATATTTCATATAATTATTATTTCATTTCATTATCTTTTAGGTTTCAAAGTGTGCTCTTGTAATTATAGTATTCCCTCTCCTCCCTTCACTATCTCTACCCATTATGTTGGCCATTCTCCAATCTTCAGATACTATAATATAGATAATGTTAGTGGTAGTTTACAAATTGCTAATAGTAGATCTGCAATTTCCTTTTGAGTTCTTTTAGCACCTTATATATCATCCAGCCCTGAAAATTTGCTATTTTTTATTTTGCCAAATTGCCCTAGTATATCTTTCACTGAGATTTGTTTCAATCCCTTTGATTTATCACCTTTAACTATCACTTCTGGCATGGGTGTCTCTGCTACATCTTCTAAAGTAAAGGCCAAAGCAAAGAATTCATTTAGTTACTCTGTTACAGCCTTGTCACCCCCTTCATGCCTCTTTTCCCCCTCTATGATCTAATGGTACAATTACCTCCCTCACAGGCTTTTTGCTTCAGTTTTACCTAAAATAAGTTTTTATTATGAGTTTTGGCTTTAACAGAAAGTTTCTTTTCAAATTCTTTCTTTGCCTGCCTCCTTATCAATGCTTTGCATCTAACTTGTCGATGCTTATAGTGTTTTCTCTTTTCTTCATTCTGATCCTTTTTCCATTTTTTGAAAGATTTTTTTTTTTTTGCTATAACAGCCCCTCTCACTTCACCTTTAAACCATATGAGCAGTCACTTGGCCTTCCTTCCACCTTTTTTAAAGAATGGAATATATTTGATTTGGGCTTCTAAGTGGAATTTTTAAACAATGTGCAGACCTGATATAAACTATTATCCTTTGCAGCTGTTCTTTTTAGATTTTTCCTAAAGTGGCCAGAATGTTCATGCAATCAAAGATCTTACTGTAGTTAATGAAACACTTGTATTTATTCATTTGGTGTTATTTTTTTTTCTTTCAAGGATCCATCTCACATCTGCCACGAAATCTCTGGCTACTCACTCTTTCCTGAACCTTGCTTACACTTTGGGTAATTCTTGTTCCAAATATGGTTGTAATCTCCATTGAATGATCTTGAGTAGAATCTTGCTAGCATTGAGATCAGAGTGATTATTTGATGATTTCCATAGTAGGATCACCTTTCTATTAGTATTTACACAGATATTTTCCAGTCAGTCAGCCATGATATTGTCTTCAAAATTTCCTGTCCAAGCCTTCTATGTATTGCAACAGCTGCATCTGATTGGTGTAATACTTCCGTGGAAATGCCATCAGTGTCTGGTGCTTTGTTCTTTGATAATGCTTTCAGTTCTGCCTTGACTATTTCTTTTATAACCAAGGTTCCTGATCATAAGGTGTAGGATGCACTGTTGACCATTTGATCTCTATAGTATAATGACTGTGTGTATTTATAAAATACTAGCATATGTGAAAGATCTCATGCCTAGATTTTTTTTAAATACACAAGTAAATTATTGGATTTTATAATCTGTGTGCATATGTGCCCACTCTGCCATTGCCATGCCCAAACTTCACCTGTGGGCATGCCTACTGGCAAAGTGCATGCCACTGTGTCAAAGTCAATACTTTATGGCAGTGGGAATTTCTAAGAGGCCATTTATGCACATACGTATGTGCATACAAAGTCATGGAAATAGCTTTCTAAAATTACCCCCTAAATGTGGACTAGATGTATAACCTTAGGGCACTTTAGTAAGTAGGCATCTTCATTTTTTAATTTAAGTATCAGCAGCAAACCCACATTATAGAATTATGTTTAAAATCATAGCAACAAAAAGAATAACCCTATATAATCTCATCTAAATTTATTTATTTTATTTACATTCTCTTATATACCGCGCTAATCCGCATCAGTGCGGTTTACATGGAACATCAAAACTTACACATTTCAGTAGTTGATCTGTGTTTACAATGAACAGGTATTCGAACTTGGATCAAAACTTCGGTAACTATTTACATAAAACAGATGGACTTTGCTAATTCACTCAAATCTGTCTGGTTATGCAAATTTCTTTAGTGAGTATCTTCTAGAACTATTGAACAACATTACTCAAATTTTATAATGATTAGTCTATCCTACGTATTCAGTGATGATACGGGTTAATTACCAGACAGTCAAGATAATTTGAGATGTGACATGATGCCATTCAATGTTCTCTGTGACAGCAATAACATTTTTGTATAATACATTTTCATGGAATAGGTAACAGAATTCTTTTTTTCCATTTTTTTTTATGCGAAATTTATGAATTTCATAAAGGTATGTGAACTAAAAAAAATGCTGGCAGTTGATCTGCTATTGTACTACTGCAAACTGAGAAGGTCAGATTTGACAGGTTAATAATCCAGGCTTGCATTTTTCAAACACTATCTTACTTTATCCTGGTGCTTTACCTATCACTAAAAGACTTCTGGAATGAAAGAGCAGAAGTTACAGAAAAAATAACATGTATTAATAAGATCATTTCTTTGACGAATGTATATATTTTTGGAAGAGACATGAAACTCTATTTTGCATAAGTTATCTAGGTAGAAAAAAGGATCTCCAAGTCAAGATAGTTCATAGTTTGCAGAGTATTTTACAAAAGGCTCCTTGAACTTGCAGCCTTCTGTAAAATACCTAAAAGGTTGCAGGCAATACAGATGTAGTTTGTGGCACATCCAATAAGAATAGTCATTAAAAAAGAAACAACCCACAGTCAAAAACAGAATGCCATCAGTCAGGTCTTTGAACATGTAAGTAATGGCAGCATTTTTGCAACCTATACTTGTAAGTGTCACTGCTTACATACATAAATACCAGATTTTGCAAAACTTGGCATCCAAGCGGAGCCAATTAAAGAACCAAGCTAGAAAACTCAATATGGGGATTTCTGGGCTAGTTCTCAATGCCAGAGATTAGCACAATTGCCCCCCCCCCCCCAATCAGTTCTCCCAACCCCTGGGATTTAACTGAAACTTGCATGTGCCGATATTTAGAATTTATGTGCAAAAATATAAAATATATGAATACTTTTCTGGCTCGCCCAAACTATGAGTATTACATGCCCTTTGGACATACATGCGTAAGCTGTGGCTTTTCTAAAAGTACTACTTAGATGTGTTGCACCATTTACAGATAAAAACCTGCTATTTAAAGAGCAAATGCCAAGCTAGCTGCCTAAAATGGCCTCCGTAATCTAGTGCTTAAGACATCGGGCTGTTATTTAGGAGAAATATTGGAATACTCTCCGAAACTGTGACTTGAGCAAGTCACTTTGGGGTCTATATACTAAAGGTACTAAAGCCATTTTCTCCAACCCACTAATGGAGGCATTCCCACAATGAATATGCTTAGGATAATTTGGATACATACCATATCTCCAATGTATGAAAATCTATCTCCATGCATATTTATTACAGATAGTCCAGAAGTCTTACCAGAAAGCAAACCACACTCACAGGGAGCAGCAAACAAATAAGTCAGGAGTGAGGTGTAAACCAGAGACCAATTTTTATTGAGTGGAATCACTTAAAGAGCCTCAGGACCTGACATGGCTGTGTTTCGGCACTGACTTCATCAGGGGTATAGGCCTCAAAATCTCATGCCACAAGTTGTCAGCAGCTAAAGCAAAAAAAACCCCAAAACAACTCAGTGACTACAATCAAGAAATGCAAAAACGGCATTGGAAATCTAAGCCAGTAGCTACCACTGGCACTATACTCAAACTGCACTATCTAAAATCAATATTTTTGTCAGGGTCAATCGACATGAGAGGGAGGAAAGAAGGCCTTCCCCTCACCGTCGGGAGAATCCTTTTATTCAAATGGCCATAGCGTACCCAAGTTTTATAAGTAGTGAAGCATGCACTTATCTTGTATAAAGGCGATTCATATCTTCCACAAGTTGTCAGCAGGCACTAATTTAAACTCACAGATGCCAATGCTACATCTCACTGTTTCAGCACTATCTTCATCAGTGGTATGGGCCTCTAAAAACATAAATAATAGATAAATCAAGTTAAACATTAATAATTGCTAAGAACAATAAGGGGTAAAATCATCAAGATACATAAAAAGATATTACATAAAAGAGTTATACGGGATAAGAATCCTACTGAAGGCAGTGGCAAAACATAGCCATGTCGGGTCTATTTTTCCGTGTTGCTTATATGTTTTTGAAGGAGTGAATAAACAGACAAAGGTGAGGCAGTTGAGTGGAGCCCCATTCCAGGAGGGGGATGTCCGGGCCATCAGGACATCCCCACTGAAGATGGGGCCGTTAGGACTGGATTCTGGTCCATGGGAACTAAAGGTTCCCGCAGGAGCCAGAATCAGACTCGAGGATGGCCCAGCAAGCCTCCTCTGCCTGTGGGGATGTCCTCCCTGCAGGCGCCCCAGCCTCCATGACTCCGGCCCCCCAAAACCCCACTACTCGACCCACGGCTGGCCTCACACAGCCTGGATCAGGTAGTGAGGACCCCCCTGTACTCGGCCTCGGCACCAGGGGTGGCTCACCTGCCTTGATCGGCCAAATTGTTCTGCTTATACCACCTCTGAGGTGGTATAAGTAGCATTCCCCAGCTGGCACACACCCTCACTCCAACCTCACTCTGCCCCCTACCGCCCCCCACCGGCTCTCTCCGTCCTGAAGCACAGGATGCATGGGGGGAGCCGGTAGGGGAATAGAGTCTAGGTGGATTGCGGGGCTGCATGTAGCCCTGCAACCCGCATTTGTGAATGAGTGCCATAGTATATCTGGATTTTCAGAAAGCCTTTGACAAGGTCCCTCATAAGAGACTCTTGGCAGAATTAAAAAGTCATGGGATAGGAGGCAGTGTACTATTATGGATCAGGAGCTGGTTAAAATATAGAAAGCAGAGGGTAGGGCTAAATGGCCAATTTTCTCAATGGAGAAAGGTGAATAGTGGAGTACCCCAGGGATCTGTGCTGGGTCCACTTCTTTTTTAATATATTCATAAATGACCTGGAAATAGGAATAATGAGTGAAGTGGTCAGATTTGCAGACGACACAAAATTATTCAAAGTTGTTAAAACACAAGAGGATTATGAAAAATTGCAAGAGAACTTGATAAATTTGAAGCCCGGATGTTGAAATGGCAGATTAAATTTAATGTGGACAAGTGCAAAGTTATGTATCTAGGAAAAAGATGTAGGCATCATCATGGATAACATGTTTAAACCCTCCACCCAGTATGCAGTGGTGGCCAAGAAAGCAAATAGAATGCTAGGAATAGAGAACAAAACAAAGGATATTGTCATTCCTCTGTATCGTTCCATGGTGTGACCACACCTTGAATATTGTGTGTAGTTCTGGTCGCTGTATCTTAAAAAGCGTATAGCAGAATTAGAAAAGGTACAGAGAAGAGCCACCAAAATGGTAAAGAGGATGGAAGGATACCCCTATGAGGAAAGGCTTAAAAGATTATGGCTTTTCAACTTAGAACAGAGACTGCTGAGGGAAGATATGATAGAGGTCTATAAATTAATGAATAGAGTAGAACAGAACAGGTAAACTTAGATCAATTGTTTATGCCATCAAAAAGTAGAAAGACTAGGGGACACATAATGAAGCTACAATGTAAATCCATTTAAGATTAATAAGAGAAAATATGTTTTCACTCAACATGGAATCAAACTCTGGAATTTGTTAACAGAGGATGAGGTAAAAGCTGTTAGTGTAGATGGATTTAAAATAGGGTTGCCAACTGGCTCCAGATGCTCCCGACAGGCTTGATCCAGTCCTGGGTTTACCCCATTGCATGCAGGGACATGTAGTCTTGCTTTTCTTATGGAATGCAACGGAAAAATCAGAACTACATGTCCCTGCATGCAGTGGGGTAAACCTAGGACTGGATCAAGTGTGTCAGGCGCATCTGGAGCCAGTTGGCAACCCTAATTTAAAAGGGTTTGGACAAGTTCTTGAAAGAGGACCTGGAAAATCCACTGTTTGGCCCAGGATGAGAATTGTGGAACCTCTGGGCCTTTTGGGGTACCTGCCAGGTACTTGTGAGCTGGATTGGCCACTGTTGTAAATAGGATACTAGACTTGATAGCTTATATTCTTATGTCCAGAGGCTCTTTAAGCGATTCCACTCAATACAAATTGGTCTCTAGTTTATTTATTACAGAGATACTGAAAATCAGACTATTTAGGTGTAGCGCCAAGCAGGGGTGGCCCAAGGGTGATGCAGGGCAATGTGCAGAGACTCATTGTGGGGTCTCATTTGCATAAATTTACTTTATTTTATTTTAAAATGCATTGTTGCCCATCTAAAATTTTAGGCGGCTTTCAATTGAGGCCTTCACAAGCCTCTGTTTTTTTGCCCCAGCAATGACTTAGGGGCATGTTTACTAAACATTAATGTGCGTTAAGTGCCACTGCACCGATAGAAATAAATGGGTGTTGCTGCACTTAGCGTACATTAACATTCGTGAATGCACATTTAACGTTTAGTAGACATGACTTTTAATGAGTGTCTGAATACCATTTGCATGCATGGTGAGGATAAGGAAGATCTAGCAGATTTCTACATTGCTATCCTTCATTTCCAACTGCCAGACACATTAGGAAGTACTATAGACCTTGCACCACCAGGACTCACACAGCACCAAATCCTACCTATCAAAAGGCAACACTGCAAATATTAAACCGATACATCTCAGGGAATAACAACACATCTCCTACTGGGGAAAGAGAACAAGGGGCGCTGTCACATACTGTAGAAACTACATGAACAGAATACTGCAGCTCTGTAGACCATCACATAACACAGAACAAGGGATCATAATTTAGAAATATGAATATTATTATTATTGTTATTATTAAGCATTTATATAGCGCTACCAAGCGTACGTAGCACTGCACAGGCACATAAGTAAACAGTCCCTGCTCATAGAGCTTACAATCTAAAGACATCAAAAAGGACAAAATAATACAATAGGCATATGGAACTGAAAGACAAGGGAGGGGAATTATGAATCAAAGCGGCCTCAAAGAGAGGTGAGTCTTGAGCTTGATGGGTAAAAGAAGAGCTGTGACACAAGGACAGGGGAAGGTTGTTCCAGGCAAACGGAGCAACAAGGTTAAAGGAACGAAGCCTGGAGTTTACCGAAAAAGAGAGCGGGGTACAGAGAAGTAAGGCAGAAGAAGAACGGAGATCACGAAGAGGGGTTTAGGGAGAGAGGAGGGAGGAAAGGTAAAGAGGAGCAGCAGAGTGAATGCACTTATGTGTCAAGATAAGTAGGTTGAACTGAATGTGGTGGCGGATAAGGAGCCAGTGAAGGGACTTTAAAAGAGGAGTAATGTGAGTGTAACATGGCTGGCGGAGAATACAATTAAACTGGGAACCCCAAAATCCAAACTTGGAATGTACAACAACATTGGAGAAATAAAACTATAAATTAATTTTCTCTTGTAATAAACAAAACGCAAAGACATTAGCAATGCATGTTTCCTGGAGCTGACATATTCCAGTTAATAAATTCAAAATAAAAGGGTTTTTTTCTAGTTATTTAGGCATTTTATTTTTCAGTTGCATTTGCTCCAGTCACTGGGTATGCAGAGACATGGGTGAAGTCTGGCTCCAAAGGACCACATCTGACTGCGGAACACAGATAGGCACAGAGCTACTATCAGATGCACTGCTATGAACACCTGTCACACACTGGTAGGGATGGGGATGTGCAGCAGGACTTATCTCCAGCACCACGTGTACTGCGGACCCAGTGCTGTGTGCCCACCCTTACCCTCAGAGTGAACACATAACCTGCCAAATGGCAGGGTCTGTAGCTACCCTGTGGCAGTATCATGCCCTGCATGTGTCCTACACATGCAGAGGCTGCATAAGCATGTGCCATTGTGAGCAGTGGCGGCGGCATGGTTCATGTGTTCCACCATTGTTCCCTGGCCACAGCGGCAGACACATCAGGGTGTGGCCCGGGGATGTGCCACAACATGCCGTCTGGGGTCCACGGACCTCATGCGGACAGGGCAGACCTGCACACATCAGCAGCTGCAGCCGCCATAACACCAGGAAGGATAACACACCTCTATAATGAGGCCTGGAGCATCCTGGGGGTAGGGCAGAGCTATGTAACAGCAACAGGTGCAACCACCATAACACCAGAATGGATAACACTCCTCTATAATGAGGCCTGGAACATCCTAGGGGTAGGGCAGAGCTATGTAACTGCAACAGGTGCAACCACCATAACACCAGAATGGATAACACACCTCTATAATGCGGCCTGGAACATTCTGGGGGTAGGAGAGAGCTATGTAATTGCAACAGGTGCAACCACCATAACACCAGGATGGATAACACACCTCTATAATGAGGCCTGGAGCATCCTGGGGGTAGGGCAGAGCTATGTAACTGCAACAGGTGCAACCACCATAACACCAGGATGGCTAACACACCTCTATAATGCGGCCTCGAACATTCTGGGGGTAGGAGAGAGCTATGTAACTGCAACAGGTGCAACCACCATAACACCAGGATGGATAACACACCTCTATAATGAGGCCTGGAGCATTCTGGGGCTAGGGCAGAGCTATGTAACTGCAACAGGTGCAACCACCATAACACCAGATGGATAACACTCCTCTATAATGAGGCCTGGAGCATCCTGGGGGTAGGGCAGACCTGCAAACATCAGCTGTGCAGCCTACATTGCTCCTGGTTTTACCCACAAACACTTCCTTTTCCCTTGCTGTGCATGTTTGATATGTGTGTTGGTTGCTGGCTATTGTGTTGCACTCCTGGGTTGATGTGCCTGTCCCCATGCACTTTCCTCACGGTGGGTAGTCTGCCACCATATTGTAGTGCCTTGTGAGGCGCACCCAGGCCTTCCTCACCCTGCTGAGGTCCTGCCGGCGGGAGGAGCCTGGGAACAGGTGCCCCTGGCGACTGCATATTTGCTCCGCTTGGAGGTAGAGATCAGCATGGGAAAAGGCTGGCTTCCTTGACCTGACAGCCATCTTGTATGCTGCATGTGGTCAGTTCTCCCATGACACATTAAAATCGCACATGAGCAGAGCGGGCGTTGCTATGCGCGTTCATACGCGCCTTGTCATGCACCTTCCTTGCTCGGTTTATGACGCAAGTTGGGCTATATCTTTATGTTTCTGGTATCCTGTTATATATCTGACCACAACTGTTCTTTCTCGGTGTGCTGTGCCATATTCCTATCCGTTTGGACTTGTGGTCCTCTCTTCCGGGATTTGAACCCCGAGTACATTGTTGTCAGACATATTGCCTCACACACAGCATTATGATGCTCTGACTTAACATGATCTGGTGGGCATTGCCACTTTACGTTACAGCGTGTCAGGCTCGGCCACATGCGCGTTTTAGGCGTACTTTGATTACAGCGCCTTGCAGCGCGCCTTGGCACTGGTATGCTACCGAGCACATCATGGGTCTCCTTAGGCAAATGGCACATCATACAGCGCTCTAAATCACACTCCAGAAAATGGCGCGTTCTAGGGCTCTTGTGGTTACTGCGTCTTACATGGTGCCTTACTATGTGCCTTAGTGGGTGCCATATTGTACGGTATCGTATTGCTCCTCAGGTGCTTTGTATGGTGCCTTGTGAGGCGCCAAATAGGGCACCTTCTCAGGCTCTCTGGGCATGGCGCAGTACTGGGCACCCCTGGACAGGTCACCTTCGGGGGCTCTCAGGGATATGACACTAATGGTTACAGTGCCCTAACAATGTTAAGGTGCCCTAGGTTAGTGTACCCTATGGGCTGCAAGGTGCCTCAGCTTGACATGCATCACCTATGGGCATTGGGACAGAATGGAATGGGAAGGAAATGAGGAATACACCTTTAAAAGTAAAGGCAAACAGGGTTCCCATGGAAATCACAAGCTTTCAGAGCATGTACTAGCTAGAGCTAAACCCTGTCCCAGCATTGACGTAAGAGCTAGTTTGAGCCCTAACGAACTTCACATGTGCAGCAAGGAGGGAGTGGCTGGTGAGAAAAGCCATTTTAAGGCTGCCTCAGAGTTTAGTAAGGAAGGGAAGCCAGGAGAAAGGAAGCCAGGAGAGAGGAAGCCAGGAGAAAGAGAATCAAAGGAGGATTATTGAGAGGCTGCTGATTCCTAATCACAAGGAGCACTGAAAGCAAACCTGAAGCGTCTGCCACACAACTCTCCTTATCACAGTACCCAGTGTTTGGGTCTGGCTGCCATGGACACCTGTTAGTAGGGCATAGGGGTATTTAGAATCACATGGGGGATATGTAGCACTGCCCCTACCAGTCAGAGTGGTCTACACTATGTGCCCCCGAGGGCCCACGCTCACCCATTTTATCAGAGAGGCCATGGCTATCTGTATTTCTCCTCAGCCAGACCTTTTCTGGTGTTGTGTTTTCTCTACATAGTGGGGTAAATTATTGTGGTGTACCTTTACATCTCCTCAGCGAGACTGTTTCTGGTTTTCTGTTCTATCTATGTGGTGGGGTATATTATTGGGATGTACATTCCCTTCTCCTCAGCCTGACCTTTTCTGGTTTTCTGGTTTATATACATGGTGGGGTAAATTATTGGGCTGTACCTTTCCTTCTCCTCAACAGGACCTTCTCTGGTTTCTGTTTGATCTACATAGTGGGGTAAAATATTGGGATGTGCTATGCAGAGCCCACAGCTGGGACCTGAACCTGTGATCCTCTGCTTAGGGACACACTGGCTGTGTGTACTGCGCCACAGTGTTGCCACAGGGTTAGATTGGTCCCTGGGGCTCGACCTTTTATATTGCACTGCACACCACATACTGGTGCAGGGCATGGCCTTGGGCCACTGTAGGCAGTGCCACTGCTCCCTCCAGCACGGACACACACAACCCCCCTCTGTCGTGCTGACATGGGCATATGTTGTTGGTGCGCCATCACAGGCCATACACTGCACGTGTAGGCAGGTGCCTGGGTTGCGGTGTCAGGGGTGAGGGGCATACATGGCCTTCCGCACGCCCCCCCCCCCCCCATCACAGCCTACCAACATTTTGCCCCTTCCACATGGGGGACGGGTGGCTGGGAGGATGTCCAGTGTGTGCCCTGGCAACTATTGGCTAGGGTGGTCAGGGTATTTGTGGTTTGTGTTTTGCTTTGGTCAGTGGCTGTCTTGCTGATTTCTCAGGTCTATGTTCCTATGTGTCACCTAGGCTTCCGCCTGGTCAGCCTGGTGCCCTATCTGCCCCCACTACATGTCCCGCCTGCAGCCCCCTATGCCCCATTCGCACTGTCACCATAGTGGCCTTTCATACTTGGCCACTATGCTGTTGGTGCAATTGTAGCACTACTATCACTTGTCTGGGGCTCCCTGCCTATGCTCTACATTGCTGACACTGAAATGGTTTCTCTCTCTTCCAAATGTGCATCTAACGCCAGGTTTTCAGTTGCGTTAGGATTCAGCCCTTCATTTCCCCACGTTAGTGTGGAAGGGGCCTCTCCCTGCCCACTCCCCACCCATTGACCCCTTCTCTTCGCTCTCTCTCCACCCTCTGCGGGACTTACCATGGCCGGGAGCATTAACGTGCCTTAACGCTACCTTACGTTACATTAAGGCATGTTAACGTTACGTTAACGTGCCTTAACGTTACATAATGCGCCTTAACGTAGCCGCTGCTACGTTAACGCAGTTTTGTAAACATGCCCCTTGTTTGAACTGATTGCCTCGAACATTTTCAATCAAACCCTTTCCACTTGAAATACTGTTTTAGTCACAATGCAAGAATTTCTGTAAGGAAGCCACAGAAATATATTTCATCTTTCAAAGGTGAACAGACTTTTCTTTAGGAGGAGGAAACAAAATGGATTGCTAAATTATGAATTATTTCCATCAGATTTCCACTTATGATATAGCTATGCCATCAGGTACCCACTATGGGGTTCTCAGTGATAAATCCACTTCAGTTTAGTCTTGTGGTCTCACTGACAACAGGTGCAAATTAAATCACACAGCTCAGATCCTGGATTCATCTCAGGCTGCTCTGCCTTTTATTGAACAAATATGAGACTGGCACCAATACAGTTTCTGCAAACAAAATACATCATACGGTGTTCAGATGGTCTCATTTCTTCTTATCAGCCAGGGCTTTTGAAGTCGTCCTTGGTATGAATCATTCTCAATGCCATTACCTCCATTGTGGCATACTGTTCTTTCCCAGGTATTATTTAATCGTTTTCTTAGTCCGTTGGCTTCTCTCATTCAATCCTTTGGGATTAATAGCTTTTTTTTCACAGATGATGTGCATTATACTGATCCAGGGAATCCTGATCTGACAGGACTCAATGTGTGCCCGACAGAGGTCTTGTGATGGCTACTTGAAAAAAGGCTTCAGCTAAATCCATCATTCAGACATATGACTAGGTGGGCGACAACCACCACCTGACCTCTCTCCTGCTTTGGGAAGTCAAAGACGCCTCTTATCTCATTCTGTAAAGGTTTTGGGCTGTCTGCTTGACAACAAGTTGACTTTTAATGATCAGATTTTGGCAACAGTAAAAGATATTTCCATGCCTTTTTAAATATGAAAGCATTATTTATTCAGACTCTTGTGATTTCGAGATTAGATTATTGCAATGCCCTAATTCGTGGTATTCCAGGGTATACTATTAAAAGGCTGTAGATGGTTCAGAATACAGTAATAAACTCGTCCATTCAGCTACATTTTTTGACCACGTCACTCCACTAGTTAGAGAAGCCATTGGCTTCCAGTAGCCTTTAGAATTTAATTTAAATTTCTTAGTCTGCTCTATAAGATCTTAGTTACAAGCTATCCACTTTTACCACATAAATGTTTAATTCCCTACACTCCTGCCAGGACATTGCAATCCCAGGAGGACAGGCTCTTACTGGTCCCTCCCCTTTCTAGGGTAAGATGGAGCTTAAAGATCCCAAATTACCCATGTTTAACAACAGCCAAATTAATATGAATAAAATACATTCTCTAAAATGCTTGTATGCAAATGCTAGAAGTCTAAAAAATAAGATGGGAGAGTTAGAATATATAGCACTAAATGAAAGGTTAGATATGATTGGAATATCAGAGACATGGTGGAAGGACGACAACCAGTGGGACACTGTGATACCTGGGTACAAACTATATCGTAATGATAGAGCTGATCAAATTGGTGGAGGGGTTGCTCTCTATGTTAGAGAGGGCATTGAGTCAGAAAGGATTAAAGTTTTGCAGGAAACAAAATCTGCTGTAGAATCTATATGGATTGAAATTCCATGTAAAAGGGGGAAGGCAATGGCAGTGGGGGTGTACTATCAAGCGCCTGGCCAGAATGACCAAATGGATGATGAAATGCTCAAAGAAATCAAGGAAGCTAACAAACGTTACAGCGCAGTGATAATAATGGGTGATTTCAACTACCCCGGTATCGACTGGGTCATTGTCATGTCAGGACATGCTAGGGAGATAAAGTTCCTAGATGAAATAAATGACTGCTTCTTGGAGCAGCTGGTTCATGAACCAACCAGAGGGGAAGCCATATTAGACCTAATCCTTAGTGGAACACCAGATCTAGTGCAAGAGATGAGGTTGATGGGGCCACTTGGCAATAGTGATCATAGCATCATCGACTTTGATTTAATTAGTGGAGGAGGAATAGTAGGGATATCCACAGTACTACCTTTTTTTTTTTTTTTAAACTTTTATTTTCATTTTGCAACAAACAAAAGAAACAACACACCAAAAGAGACAAAACAAGTATACAATAAGGAAAAGTAAACCCATTACCCCCCACCCCGATGCTTCTTCTCTACCCGATTATATCAGCATGTGAGCGCTTCCAATTAACAGTGATTATACATCAAACGATCAAAAGAGTATCTACAATACAGCATGATCATGGGACAGAGATATATACAAAGTTAGACAGTCAGATGAGAGCATTTAGCAAAATGTACATAGTCATTGAGCATCTTCCATTGAGACCAATGAGAAGGAGTCTGAACTGAGGAAGCGAACAGACGAGGTATTTGTTCATATTTACTGTAAAGACAGGCATGATTCCACCATTCATTGGGGCTCAAATGGGAGCTAATTTTCCAGTATTACTTAATTAGGGAAATAGCAATGCCAAGCATAAAGTTCGAAAGGAGATAAGCCATTTTTGGGAGAGAGGGGATCCCCGCAACTGGGCGAAGTCCCACTATCCTCCAAGAAAGGGGCTCCTGAGAGTGCGAGATAGACTAAATACGACCCCAGACCCGACGCCAGTAATACTGTAGTGCGGGATATTCATGCATAACATGAGGCAATGAACCAATGGCCGCAGGACGTGTCCAGCAACCATTGCCCTGAGTAGTGTTCCATTTGTCTAATCTGTGAGAAGTGTAAAAACACCGGTGGGCTAGAAAGAAGAGGGTCTGAGTGAGTGAGGCGGATCGGGATCCCGTGTCCCTCTACTCCAGATAAGGCTCCATTGCTCCGAGGTCAAAGTCACATGCAATTCTCTCTCCCATACTTTCTGCGCTATAGGGGTATCTCTAGTTATAGCATTACATAAGGTTTAGTAAAATTGGATGCTACACCCGGTGAACTACCGAGAGATCGGAAAGTCTCCAATCAACCTTATGTAGAGAATGCCGATGGCGGGAGTACTCTAGTGCTCCGAAGGCGATGCTGAAGTTGCACTGACCAGAGTCGGGAGTCTAAAGATTGCATAAGAGTATTAAAGGCACCTAAAGTGTCTAAAAGCATTGGTGGATAGTGGGAGTCTGATGGGAGAGTCATACCAGGGAGAAAGGTAAGAGGAATCGGTTTGCAAAGGCCCGCTTCTATATCTAGCCACACAGGTCTACTCGGTACTGGATCTTCCAACCAACGAGCACCTTGTTTGAGAAGAAAAGATTGAGGGAACACTTGAGTAAAATCGCCACCAAGTATTAATGGAGCATTGGCAGAGGCCGAGGCCAACTGCGCAATACTTGCATAGTAAGCAGGGTTGTCCACATTCGGGGCATAATGCAAATACACGTGAATTCACTATCTCCAACCTCAAGGTGTACACGGGCCCATCTACCCTCCTTGTCAGCGCTAATATCAGGTACAGTAGCGTGCAAAGACTTCTTAACCAGAATGGCTATCCCGTACCATTTGGAAACGGTGGGAGAATAGGCAGCTACCATGTGAGGCTTAGCATTGAGTTTCAGTGTTTCAGCAGAGTTTAAATGCGTTTCCTGAAGAAACACTAAATCAACATGCTCATGGCTAAGATAGCTAAGGATTTTCTTTCCTTTGAGTGGACCATTAATGCCTTTGACGGTGAATGATAAGATTTTACATAAGGCCATTCAGAAAAGTTAAAAATTCTGAGCATGATAGCACACATAATTTCACTATGTCCCTCAAACTGACTGTATCTGGCTGTACACATGACATAGGAAAAATAAGCTAATATAATACAATGAAGCGCCCCACATTAACAAAGAAAACCGCAGTACGGTAGAGGAGAAGCAAAACCCCAAAATTACTGGCGACCATGTGTCTGCGGGGAGAAACCCCAGAGAAGGCCGAAATTGAAAAAACACATAACCTGTAGGACTGTGCGTGCTCCGAATCCGACCGAGGCACACATCATGAAGGGATAGGAGACCAAAAAACAAAAGTCATATAGAGAAAGAAAGAAAGTCCAGGCTATTTCTGTGCTTGGCTATGACCGCCGCATCGGGCCCTTCAAAATGGCGGATAGAGCCGGCAAATAAGAGTCCAAGATTTGGGATTAGCGCATCTGCTCTGCTTCTTTGGAGTCTAAAAATGTTGATAGTAGATCAGGATCTTCGAACGTCCTGGTTTGGTTGTGGAGAGTCACTCGGAGCTTCGCTGGATACAACAGGCCAAAGCGAGCCTGTAGCTGTTGAAGTCGAGGGCGAAAAGCAAGGAGTTTCTTCCGACGGTCAACGGTAGGCTTTGCCAAATCAGGAAAGAAGGAGACCTTACGACCTTCAAATTCCAAATGATGATTCGCTCGGGCAGCATGTAAAATTTGTTCCACTTGTTGATATCGTAGCAAGCTAAAGACAATAGGCCGGGGGGTCGTGCGGTTGAGCGCCATGTGGGCAGGAACACGGTGTGCTCGATCGATTTCCAGTTCTCTGTGAAAAGTGATCTTTAGCAAGGAGGGAAGAGTTTTGAGCAAGAATTCTCTTATATCTCCTGCTTCCACCCCCTCCGGCATTCCGAGGAGCCTCACATTGTTGCGACGGGCTCGATTATTGCTATCTTCTAACTCCTTTTGAAGATTCTGTATCTGGCGCTCAGCCTTGTCCAGTTTGCCCAAGCGCACCTCGTGCGAGTCAAGGACCCCCGCCATGTTGTCCTGCCGTAATGAAAGACTTTCAAGTCGGTCCTGGAGCACTCCAAAGTCTTCTCGCATGGCTCGAAGCGCTTCTCCATTGGACTGCACCAATTCCTTCACGCCGCGTATTTCCTCCAAAATCTCCAGGTGCATTTCGGGGTTTTCACGAAATGGAACCATCTTCTGTGGGGAGGACACCTCTGTTTTGGAGCGTTTTCCGTGAGAAGAAGAAGGAGACCCGAAGTCCAAGCGCGCTGGTTTATGGGCCGCCATCCCCCCCGAGGTGCCCCGGTCAGCTCGGAGCGAAATAGTAAATTTGTATAGGTATTAAGTCAGGATTCTAAGTAGGCCTCTCGGGAGCTTCAACGCAAAGCGTCCTACCCGCTGGACATCAGGCTCCGCCCCCCCACAGTACTACCTTTTAACTTTCGAAAGGGAGACTATGATAACATGAGGAAAACAGTTAAGAAAAAACTAAAAGGAGCAGTTGCAAAGGTTAAAGACGTACATCAGGCTTGGCTGTTGTTGAAAAATACTATCTTGGAAGCCCAGACCAGCTGTATTCCACGCTTTAAGAAAAGTGGAAGGAAGTCCAAAAAACTGCCAGCATGTTTTAAAGGTGAGGTCAGAGAGACTGTTGTTGCCAAAAAGGCATCTTTCAGGAAATGGAAAAAAGAGCCAAACAACGAAACCTGGAAACAGCACAAGCACTGGCAAGTCAAATGCAAGGCATTGATAAGGCAGGCAAAGGGAGAATTCAAGAAGAAGCTTGCTGCAGAAGCAAAAAACGCGAAGTAAAGACCTTGTCAAGTACATTCGTAGCAAAAAAACCTGTGAGAGTCAGTTGGTCCATTAGATGATAAAGGGGTTAAAGGAGCACTAAGAGGCGACAAGGCGATAGCGGAGAGACTGAATGAATTCTTTGCTTCAGTCTTTACTGAGGAAGATGTAGGGATGTTACCCATGACTGAAGTGGTATTTAAAGGTGCGGAAGAATTGAAGGAAATATTGATACATCGGGAAGATGTATTACAACTATTAGATAAGCTGAAGAGTAGCAAATCACCTGGGCCAGATGGTATACATCCAAGGGTGTTGAAAGAACTGAAATACGAGATTGCAGACCTGCTATTAGTAATCTGTGAACTTTCATTGAAATCATCTCTAATACCTGAAGATTGGAGGATCGCCAATGTAACACCAATTTTTAAAAAGGGTTCCAGGGGTGATCCGGGAAACTACAGACCGGTGAGCCTGACATCAGTACTGGGAAAAATGGTAGAAACCATCATAAAGAATAAAATTACTCAGCATGTAGATAGTCATGACCTAATGGGAGACAGCCAACATGGCTTTAGACAAGGAAGATCTTGTCTTACTAATCTGTTATGTTTTTTTTGAAGGAGTGAATAATCAGGTGGACAAAGGTGAGTCGGTTGATATTGTGTATCTGGACTTTCAGAAAGCCTTTGACAAGGTCCCTCATGAGAGACTTTTGGCAAAACTAAAGAGTCATGGGATAGGGGGCAGTGTACTATTGTGGATCAGGAACTGGTTAAAAGATAGAAAGCAGAGGGTAGGGCTAAATGGCCAATTTTCCCAATGGAGAAAGGTGAATAGTGGAGTACCCCAGGGATCTGTGCTGGGTCCGCTGCTTTTTGACATATTCATAAATGACCTGGAAAGTGGAATAATGAGTGAGGTTATCAAATTTGCAGATGAAACAAAACTATTTAAATTTGTTAAAACACAAGAGGATTGTGGAAAATTGCAAGAGGATCTTGATAAATTGGAAGACTGGGCATCAATATGGCAGATGAAATTTAATGTGGACAAGTGCAAGGTTATGCACCTAGGGAAGAACAACCCAAACTATGATTACACGATGCAAGGTTCCACATTAGGAAACACCACCCAGGAAAAAGATTTAGGCGTCATTGTGGATACCATGTTAAAACCCTCAGCCCAGTGTACAGCGGCGGCCAAGAGAGCAAATAGAATGCTAGGTATGATAAGGAAAGGAATGGAAAATAAAACAAAAGATATTATAATGCCTCTATATCGTTCCATGGTGAGAACGCACCTTGAATATTGTGTGCAATTCTGGTCGCCGTATCTTAAAAAGGATATAGCAGTTTTAGAGGACATGCAATGAAGCTACAGGGTAAACTATTTAAGACAAATAAGAGAAAATATTTTTTCACTCAACGTGTAATCAAACTCTGGAATTTGTTACCGGAGGATGTAGTAAAGGCTGTTAGTGTAGCTGGGTTTAAAAAAGGTTTGGACAAGTTCCTGGAGGAAAGGTCCATAAACCATTATTAAATGGGACCCAGGCTATCACTGCTTGACCCAATACAAGCATTGTGGAACCTGTGTCTTTTGAGGAAACTGCTAGGTACGTATGACCTAGATTGGCCACTGTTGGAAACAGGATACTAGACTTGATGGACCTTGATCTGACCCAGTATGGCATATTTTATGCTCTTATGCTTATTCTATATCCCACATTAGGGGGTAGGAGCTATCAAACCCTCTGATACAAGAGGATGACCACCTATCACCTATATTTAAGAAAGTCAGAAAGAGGAGCTGGTTCATTAAAAATATATCTTACTGACAAGGTCTACCCCTTCAAGCATATTTAGAAGTGAAGAAGGTTGGATTATCAGAAAGCAAAAGCAAGAAGCGGCATTTTATGAATGGCGTTCAAGTATGATCTAGTACATCCAAGCTAAAATGTCTGAAAGAAAATGGCACATCCAAGTTCAGGCATGATTTCACCAATGTGGCTGTATCCATCTGTGGGGGTGTCTACAAAGGCTTCCTTGGAATAGCATTCCAAACCATGAACATTTAGGAATAGCCTCATAGTTAGAGTAGGAGGCTAGAATCAGCAAAACCAGTGTTTGAATCACACTGCTGCTATTGCTATGATTGTGTGGAGTACTGAGGATGGTAGAGTGCCATCTTCTATACATTGGCAGGATCTTTTAAGGTCAAAACAAGCACTTTCCTGATGCCTATTCATGCCTGGAGCAGGTCTAAACTTGGATGGGGCTGCAGAAGTCCCCGACATATCTGCAATTGAACCATGACATCTAAGTCCATTGCACTCACCTAGACCTGCTTCTGTCATGGCCCTTGCCAACTTTGCTGTCCCCACACTGGAGATATCTTTGAAAGCCATCATTTGGATATCTGTGTGTACATTTTTGGGCATCCAATTCGCAACCAAGACTTTCAAAATGACCCCCACAATGTAGTAGTCAGGTATAGTTGGAACTGAGTCTAACTGTAATTCCTGAATCCTGAAAGGAATTTTGTGTGTTTGAAACAAGATGACTTCAGTTCCTTCATTTTGGCTTTTTGGAGGGGGTGAGCAGAAGAAGGCTGATTTTCCTTTGGATCATCACTTGTTGTTGTTGTTGTTAAGTGCCGTCAAGTTGGTGTCGACTCATGGCAATCCTCTGGATAGATGTCCTAAACTGTGTTCGGTCTTCAGTCATGCAGCTCATTGTTGACAGACTGGCACCCATGGCTGCTGTTATTGTATCAATTCATCTCATTGCTGGTCTTCCTCTTTTGCGTTGACCTTCTACCTTGCCAAGCATGATGTCTTTCTGTAATGATCTCTCTCTTCGCATGATGTGTTCAAAGTACGGAAGTCAAAGTCTTGTCATCTAAGCTTCTAAAGAAAGCTTAGGTTTGATCTCCTCTACTACTGACTGGTTTGTTCTTCAGGCAGTCCATGGTATACACAGTATTCATCATCAGCACCAAAATTCAAAGGCATCAATTTTCTTCCTGTCTATCTTTTTCACTGTCCACGTTTGCATCCATATGACGTTAATGAAAATATCATGGCTTGAATAAGTCGAATCTTTGTATGGAGAGAGACATCTCTGCTCTTGAGAATCTTGTCTAGGTCCTTCATAGCCATTTGGCCGAGAGCAGGCATGACACATACCCAAACCCCAGGCTGTGGTTATTCACCCACCCCCTCCCTCTCCAACACAAACCAATGATCATGGTTAGTCAAGTAAGTTCCCGAAACTTCATTACCCGCCCAGATCAAAACCTCATATATCCCCTTCTTTAGAAGCCACCGAGTCTCTGCTGTGTGGATAACTAGGACACCAAACAAAAAAACGAATTAGAGGGTCACACAGACTCATGGAGCAATCTCGTGTAACTTCTTTTACGTTGGAAAGTAAGCTTAAAATTTCACGTATCTATAGACAGAAGCTAGGGGCACCCTACTGAAAACAGACCATTTACGATATAATACTCATGGATGCCACAGCATGTTCTAGATATGTTCGACCTATTAAAAGTCTTATATAATTGTCTTACTGTAACAAAACATGACAAAAGGAGAGCAGTTAAACTTCAAAGTGTTACATTGTTAAAGACAATAAAAGATTTCTGTTTCTGCTTTAAAGAGAATGGGAAACAAACATGGCTTTATATAGAAAGGTGTCAGCCTCTTAGCGCTATCTACTGTGGCACAGGAAGAACACTGTAATTGAGGCCAGGTCTCAACATAATTCTGTAGCAGCTAAAAAGTCTGATGCAATTTGAAAAGAATCCTCTCTGGTTTCTGAACAGTGCAGCCTTGTTATCTCGCTTCATTAAGGACAAGTCTGGACCGATTTGTTGAGCATCCCTACCAGAGAAGAAAAACTAGAAAATGCCACAAATTAGGGAGCTGCTGCTTCATACTGTGTTTGCCAAGTCAGGGCTGGTTTGTAAAGTGCTTTACATTTCCTGTAGACAATGATTTCTCTGTCTGTCTTTGCACCCATGTCTTTTGCCTCCTTGCCGTCTCCACTCCCCCGCTCCTGCCCATGAACAACATCTACATAGTGATGTCTTGTTAAAACATGATTATTTGTTTAAGCTTTTGCTTAAATTACTAAAAGCCTCAGGTACTAATCCAAGAAAATGTTCACAGGTTTATAGTCATTTTTGCTAAATTTAGCTAATGCAGTAAATGAGCTCCTGGCACATCTACACTCCTAGGTACTGTTTTGTTTTGGGGGGGGGTTGTGCTGTCAAATCAGTGCTGACTTCCTGTGACTCAGCTGCCTCTGGGTTTTCTTGGCAACGTATTACCAGAAGTAGGTTGCCAGGCCTTTTCTTCCAAGGCAAAGGAAGATAAAGTAACTTGCTCAAGGTCACAAGGGGGAATCAAACCCTTGAACTTCTGAGTACTAGGCAAATGCACAAAAAACTAGGCTACTCCTCCAATCCTTCCTAGGCCTATTTCCTCTGGAATTGTTTATTTGTTGCTATTACTAGAAACTATGCAAGTTCCCGACTGTGGCAATATATAAAAAAATTATACAAATATTGCCCCTTCATGTAATGGCAGCTGAGATTTAAAGAGCTCTTATGGCCCAGTTCAGAGGTGCACCATACAGATAAATGGGGCATAAATGATAACAAAAGGTCCCCAGACCCACTCCCTGGAGACCTCAAGTCCTTTGTGTGCTCCAACCAACCTCCTCAACATGATACAGGGCATAAATAGAAAAAAATATCTTTCAGAATCCCTGCACTCTTAAGACCCTGTTCCTTCAATTAAATAAACCAAGGACTGGTCTTGCCACCACACCCCAAGATCCTGACTCACCTAAAGGGTCTGGTGGACAATGGAGGGGGGGGGGCAGGAGTGATCCCTACTCTTGCCTGTCCCAGCAGCTGCCATGTTCAGAATAGTGCCCACTGGCCCCTAGTGGTAGTCTCATAGTACTACCACTGTCATGCTAGTAAATTAGACAGCACACCAAAGCATTGCAATTTGCAGCAGATCATTAATGCAAAATTTAAATAAACTTTCATGCCTTAATGTATATAAGGTCATGTTAGCCACAATTGCAGCTGCTTTTGTTGTGATTTTATATAGTCACATAGCTCCCATATGCCTTTATAAAATAGGATTAATATAAGCACTTACTTGGCCTCCAACCTAAGTGACTTGTTATAAAATGACTCTTGTGGAAGGTACTTTATAAGGGGATATCTACTTTCAGCTCGAAGGTAGACACCTACTTAGGCCAGTTTTATAGAGGTACCAACAAGAACATAAGAATATAAAATATGCCATACTGGGTCAGGCCAAGGTCCATCAAGCCTGGTATCCCATTTCCAACAGTGGCCAATCTAGGTCACAAGTACCTAGCAGTTTCCGCAAAAGACACAGGTTCCACAATGCTTTTACTGGGGCAAGCAGTGGATATCCCAGGTGCCCTTTAATAATGGTTTATGGATCTTTCCTCCAGGAACTTGTCCAAACCTCTTTTAAACCCGGCTACGCTAACAGCTTTTACTACATCCTCTGGTAACGAAATCCAGAGTTTGATTACACGTTGAGTGAAAACATATTTTCCCTTATTAGTCTTAAATAGGTTACCCTGTAGCTTCATTGCATGTCCCCTAGTCTTTCTGTATTTTGATGGTGTAAACAATCAATCTACATTTACCCGTTCCACTCCATTCATTAATTTATAGACCTCTATCATATTTACCCTCAGCCATCTCTTTTCTAGGTTGAAGAGCCCTAACCTTTTTAGCCTCTCTTCATAGGGATATCCTAATATCCCCTTTATCATTTTGGTGGCTCTTCTCTGCACCTTTTCTAATAACGCAATATCCTTATTAAGATACGGCAACCAGAATTGCACACAATATTCAAGGTGCGGTCGCACCATGGAACGATACAGAGGCATTATAATATCCTTTGTTTTATTCTCCATTCCTTTCCTTATGATACTTGGCATTCTATTTGTTCTCTTGGCCGCCACTGCACACCGGTTGGAGGGTTTCAACATGTTATCCGCAATGATGCCTAAATCTTTTTCCTGGGTGGTGATTCCTAATGTGGAACCTTGCATCATGTAACCGTAGTTTCGGTTGTTCTTTCCTAGATGCATAACTTTGCACTTGTCCACATTAAATTTCATCTGCCATTTGGATGCCTACTCAAGGTCCTCTTGCAATTTTTCACAGTCCTCATGGGTTTTAACAACTTTGAATAATTTTGTGTCATCTGCAAATGTGATTACCTCACTCATTATTCCCATTTCCAGGTCATTTACGAATATCTTAAAAAGCAGCAGACCCAGCACAGATCCCTGGGTTACTCCACTATTCACCTTTCTCCATTGGGAAAATTGGCCCTTTAGCCCTACCCTCTGCCTTCTATCTTTTAACCACTTCCTGATCCACAATAGTACACTGCCTCCTATCCCATGACTTTTTAATTTCGCCAAAAGTCCCTCTTGAGGGACCTTGTCAAAGGTTTTCTGAAAATCCAGATATATTATATCAACCGACTCACCTTTGTCTACCTGTTTATTCACACCTTCAAAAATACATAATATATTAGTAAGACAAGACCTTCTTTGGCTAAAGCCATGTTGGCTGTCTCCCATTAAGCCATGATTATCAACATGTTCAGTAATTTTGTTTTTTATAATGGTTTCTACAGTTTTTCCTGGTACTGACGTTAGACTTGCTGGTCTGTAGTTTCCTGGATCACCACTGGAACCCTTTTTAAAAATTGGCGTTACATTGGCCTTCCTCCAGTCTTCAGATATTACAGATGATTTTAATGATAGTTCACAGATTACTAATAGTAGGTCTGCATTCTCATATTTCAGTTCTTTCAACACCCTTGGATGTGTACCATGTGGTCCAGGGGATTTGCTACTCTTCAGTTTATCAAATAGTTATAATACATCTTCCTGGTGTATCGATATTTCTTTCAATTTTTCTGCAGCATCACCTTAAATACATATCAGTCATGGGTAACATCCCTACATTTTCCTCAGTAAAGACCAAAGCAAAGAATTCATTCATTCTCTCCGCTATGGTCTTGTCCCCTCCTAGTACCCTTTTATTGTTGTTTATTGTTTATTCACATTTAATATACCGCTCCCCATAACATCGGAGCGGTTTACAAAAAATAAAATTAATTTGTTGAAAAGGAAAAAGGAAAGGAAATTACAATAGCTGGTAGAGAGGGAAAAAAAAAGACAAAAGCAGAAAAAGCATGCAAAGCAACAGAGAGAAGACAAGGAGAGGAAAATTCAAGGGGGGGGAAAGCTAGAGAAAATAGATGAGTTTTTAGGAGAGAGCGGAACCTTGGATAGGATTCTTCTGTACGGAGGTTGGTGGGAAGGGAGTTCCAGAGAGAAGGCCCTAAATAGTAGAATGCTGATTTTCTGGTGGATTGTAGGTGAGCTCTGGAGGGTGCTGGAACATGGAGGCGGTTGATGTGAATGGACCGGAGACTGCGTGTAGGAGTATGGTAAGAGAGCAGATCTGAGAGATAGGCAGGTGTAGAGAGATAAATGGCTTTGTGAATTAAGATAAGAACCTTAAAGGATATCCGAAAGTCAATGGGCAGCCAATGGAGGTGATGGAGCAAAGGAGTAATATGGTCCCATGGTGAAGCGTGAAAAATCATACGAGCGGCTGTATTCTGAATTAGTTGGAGGCGGCGTTTCTGATATTGGGGGAGTCCCTCTAACATCTAATGGTCCAACTGACTCTGTCACAGGTTTTTTGCTTCAAATGTACTTGAAAAAGTCTTTATTGTGCGTTTTTGCTTCCACAGCAAGCTTCTTCTCATATTCTCTCTTTGCCTGCCTTATCAATGCCTTGCATCTAACTTGCCAGTGCTTATGTTGTTTCCAGTTATTGTTATTTGTCTCCTTTTTCCATTTCCTGAAAGATGCCTTTTTGGCAACAACAGCCTCTCTGACCTCACTTTTAAACCATGCAGGCAGTTTTTTGGACTTCCTTCCACTTTCCTTAAAGCGTGAATACAGCTGGTTTGGGCTTCCAAGACAGTATTTTTAAACAACACCCATGCTTGATGTAAATCTTTAATCTTTGCAACTGCTCCTTTTAGTTTTTTCTTAACTGTTTTCCTCATTTTATCAGAGTCTCCCTTTTGAATGTTAAAAGGTAGTACTATGGATTTCCTTACCATCCTTCCTCCATTAAATCACATGCGATCATTCTATGATCACTATTGCCAAGTGGCCTTAATACCCTCATCTCTTGAACCAGATCTTGTGATCCACTAAGGACTAGATCCAAAATGGCTTCCCCTCTGGTCAGTTCATGAACCAGCTTCTCTAAGAAGCAGTCATTTGTTTCATCTAGAAATGTTATCTCCCTAGCATGTCCTGCCATGACACCGGGGTAATTGAAATAACCCATTATTATTACTGTGCTGTAACATTTGTTAGCTTCCCTGATTTCTTTGAGCATTTCATCATCCATTTGTTCATTCTGGCCAGGCAGTCGATTGTACACTTCCACTGCCATCACCTTCCCCTTTTTACATGGAATTTCAATCCATAGAGATTCTACAGCAAATTTTGTTTCCTGCAAAACTTTAATCCTTTCTGACTCAATGCCCTCTCTAACATAGAGCGCAACCCTTCCACAAATTCGATCAGCTCTATCATTACGATATAGTTTGTACCCACGTATCACAGTGTCCCATTGGTTGTCCTCCTTTCACCATGTCTCTGAGATACCAATCATATCTAACCTCTCATTTAGTGCTATATATTCTAACTCTCCCATCTTGTTTTTTAGACTTCTAGCATTCGCATACAAGCATTTTAGAGACTGTATTTTATTCATATTAATCTGGCTATCGGTAGGCAGGGGTAATTTGGAATCTTTAAGCTCTGTTTGCTCCGTACTCAAGGGCATTTGGGCTACTTATGTCTTTATTGGAACCTCTCTGCTGATATGCCCTAAGTTCATTTTTTTGGTAGTATCCTTCAAGGATACATTGTTCTGAACCATGCACTCTTGGGCAACTGTCGGCTCTCCTCTATTATCTAGTTTAAAAGCTGCTCTATCTCTTTTTTAAAGGTTAATGCCAGCAGCCTGTTTCCATCCCGGTTAAGGTGAAGCCCATCACTTCGGAAAAGCCCCTCCTTTCCCCAGAATGTTCCCCAGTTCCTTACAAATGCAAAACCCTCATTCTTGCACCATCGTCTTATCCACGCATTGAGACTCTGGAGCTCTGCCTGCCTTTTGGGTCCTGCGCGTGGAACGGAAAGCATTTTGGAAAATGCTATCCTGGAAGTTCTGGATTTCAACTTCCTACTTAAAAGCCTAAATTTAGCCTCCAGAACCTCTCTACCACATTTTCCTATGTCATTTGTACCGACATGTACCAAGACAGCAGACTCCTCCCCAGCACTCTCTAAGACCTTGTCTAGGTGGTGCATGAGGTCCACTGCCTTTGCACCAGGCAGGCATTTTACCAAGCGATCCTCAAGTCCACCAGCCACCCAGCTATCTACATACTTAATGATCAAATCAGCAACTATAACAGCTGTCCTAACCCTTTCCTCATGAGCACATGGCCCTAGAGAAACCTCCTTGGTGCAAGAGGGTTTTACATCACTTGGAGGACAGGTCCTAGCTACAGGATCACATCCTGCCATACCAGGGAGATGCTTTCCTGCCATGTGACATCTCTCCTCCATGGCAACAGGGATGCTGCTAGACTGGAGGTGGGACTTCAGTACTATATCCTTGTAGGTCTCGTCTATGTACCTCTCTGTCTTCCTTATGTCCTCCAAGTCTGCTACTCTAGCCTCCAGAGATCAAACTCATTCCCTGAAAGCAAAGAGCTCCTTGCACTTAGTACACATATAAGACCCCTCACCAACTGGGAAAAAATCATACATGTGACACTCAATGCAAAAGACTGGAAAGCCCCCATCTCGCTGCTGGACTGCTGTCTGCATCTTAGTTTTAAGGTTGTGTTTAGGTATTTAAGTTGTTTACTTACTAAGGTTTGCTGGGGATACTTATGCTAATAAAACTATACCTAATACTTTTAATGGACTTTGTTTACCTCAAACTTAATTAATCTCAGGTTCTTAATGTATGCCTGATGAGGATAAACAGCTGCACCTGAAAGTGAATATTATATTTCCTTTCCTTTAAGAGGTTTAAGCACCTATAAAGCTATGATTATCCCAGGGGTGGGTGGGAGTCAGAGGGGGGGAAGACATTAAAAGCTGGCTGCTACACAGTACCCTGTCCTGTGCTTCTGAGGTAATCTGTGACCAATTTCCTGGGTAATTCACATAGCCCTTGCTTGGATAGTTGCAGTCTTTCAAAATGCCCCTTTGATCTGTCATTTGGCTTTAACACCTATTTAAAACAATTTCACAGGTCTCTTATCCCCTATCTAGAAGGCCTCTTTGTAAAGGTCTCCAGAAACAATTCATTTTTCAAAGAATACTGACCCTATTTTCCATTTATACTAAGTTATACTCTGATTTGATTTAAATTAAAACTCTTTGCTGATACTAGGCATTGTCTGAGTATTAAATTTAACCTAGAACCTCTCTGCTGGCTTTTAAGTTTAAACTGAAAGCCCTCTGCTGGGTTCTGAATTTAAACTGAAAACTACCTGTTGAGTTTTTAATTTAACTAAAAGCTCTTTGCTCATACTAGGCACTGACTGATTAAACAAACACACTGGATTCTAATTTACACAGATTAATCAGGTTTAATCCAAAGAATTCATTTTTCCCCAAGATCTAGAAAAATTCCCAGAAGTAAGTACTTACAATTGCAGATCTCTCTCCAGACGTAGCAGGGAGGTTATTCTGTCCCACAAATAGCGGGGACATCCATCCCTACTATTTATGGCCCTACCCACCGGCATCTAACTTCTCTGCCTGTTGTACATGGAAGTTAGATAGGGGCGGGAGGGGATGGATTGGGGGTGGAGTTAGGGCGGGTGGTGGGCGGACATCGGCCCTAGACATACAGGGCTGATTCTAATGTCAGCCCAGTATGTCCGGGGCCGGCAACGTATGGGGAAGTTATTCCACCTCTGAGGTGGAATTGCTTCCCCAGACATCATGGATCAGCGGGCCCGGGGCGCAGATGGGGCAGTGGGGCCAAGGACATTCCCCATAGCCCGACCCTGGCTATAGGTGGCCAGATCTGGGGTCAGGCTGCGGGGAATGCTTTGAAGGAGTCAGTGGCCAGAATTGTGGCTTTACAATAGAGCCATGGTGCCATGGCACCGCAGCTCCATTGTAAAGCCCTGACTGAGTTAGTCAGGCATTTCTTGTATGTGCAGGCAGGGTTGAATTGCCTGCACATACAGGACTGTTCGCGATTCTGATCTTGTGGGGCTAGACATGCCCCGCAGAATCTGAATCGTGACGCCTCTGTATGTCCGGTTCAGACTGGACATGAGGGCTTCTACGTCCAGGACAGGATCGGGCCTTATATGTCTTTATAAAATACTTGAGTACATGGCATAAGACATGCCTAGCCCTGCATGCAACATTCTTTTAAAGATTTCCCTGTAAATGCTTAATATCATATAATGGGAATAAATATGTTTTTCTTGACCCATCTAAGTTGAAACATTTTCTAGAACTGGGCATTCGTTACTGTACATTCAGTTTGTTAAAGTGCCTTAAACATTTACTGCACACTAAGGGGCCCTTTTGCTAAAGTGCCCCGGGGCTTTGCAAGTAATGCAAGGTTATTGCAACCGCTGTGTGCTAACTATTGAGAGTGTATCTAGCATGTTCTCAGCAGTTGTCACACTGAACAGTACCCTAACATGCTGCTGCGGCGGCATGCACATTTACCGTGGGGGCCTTTAACTCCACCTATTGAGGTGGCATTAGGTTGCCATCAACGCATGGTGGTAACCGCACATCCACTCTCTGCCCCTAACCTGCCCCCTTACCACCCCAAAGCGCAAGTCACAGTATAGAAATCAGCCCACGCTAATTGTATTGGCCCCATACAAACAGGTACCATGGGCCTCAGCACATGCTTAACACATGCCAAAACCCAAGCTACCTACATAGCACACTTTAGTCAAATGGCTGCTTCTAAATTGATTTAATGAGAATTAATCAGTTTAGCACACCTTTGTTCATTGGTTTGTATGCACTAAATCAACTTAGTGTGCTCTGAAAATACCCTATTAAAATGAATTTGTGAAACCAATTGAAAAACACTCCAAAATCAGAAATATTTATGAAAAAAAAATGAAGGGTCATGTGATGCAGGAGAGCGAGGAGGATGTGAGAGATTAGAGCTCCCAAATTGGATCTCACAAAAGCTGCTAAAAAGCCAGCTACTGGTTCCCAAAAAACGTTACTGTGAGCTCCCTCAAGTGACACAAGTGGTATGGCCAGACGGAGAATGGCTGGAAAGACCTTAGATGCTGCTAAAGGGCATGCCCAAGCAATTACCACCAACTATAGGCTGTGACAAAAAGCCATGCAAAATAACGAAGATGGCCACTGAGGCCCCTGTGTCTACCGCGCCAAGAGCGGATGATTTAGAGAATGGCTGGAAAGACCTTAGATGCTGCTAAAGGGCATGCCCAAGAAATTACCACCAACTATAGGCCGTGACAAAAAGCCATGCGAAATAATGAAGATGGCCCCTGAGGCCCCTGTGTCGACCGCGCCAAGAGCGGATGATTTAGCTGCAGAGATTTCCAAAATCATAGCTGCAGCATTAAAGGACCACCTAACTAAATTACAGTTGACAGTGGATGGCATCAAAGAGACATTCGACTCACACCTGCACTGGGTGAAGGAGCTGGAGAACCAAGTAGGAGCTGAAGAGGAGGTCAGCAGGCGACTAGTGGCAGAAGTGGAGCATTTGTCCAAAGACAATGAGTAGTTGTTTGAGAAGCTGGAGGAACAGGAAACAGGTTGTGCCACAATAACCTATGCATTGTGGGTCTGGAGGAGGGAATGTCGGATTCGGAGCTGTACCATTTCTTTGAAAAATGGCTGCCGGAGTAATTGGGGCTGCTTGTACAAGAGGGCTTGTGGCGCTGTGAACGAGTGCACAGGATCGAGCCAAAAAGAGACGGGCAGGGGAAGCTGCATGCTGCGATTGCTCGATACCTGGTGTGGACAGAAAAATAGAGGCTCCTGAAGGAATTTTGGCACTTAACAAAAAAATTATTTTATTTAAGGACTATTCCTCCTGAATAACGGCAAAGTGGAGGGAATTTTTGACGATCTTTATTGCCCTGTATAAGAAAGGTATGTGCTTCACTCTCCTCCCACAAGCTGCGGATGCATCATGAGGGCCACATCTTCCTTCTTCAGATGGTGGAGAAGGGCAGAAAATTCATTAACAATACTCTGGGGATGGAGAGACCAGAGACGCTAAAACAGCATAACTAACAGAGACCCTAAGGAAAAAGTTCCTAAAGTTCTACAGTTCTCTAAAGAGTTGTGTTTAAATTTTACTAATTCCAAGGTGCACTGGCACCCCCCAGACTGGCATTACTAGGTTGCGATGCATGTGTTGGGATGCAGGGAGAGTGAACTCTGCATGGGTCGGTAGCATGCCTTTATGGGACCTACGAGGGCTGGTGGTGCAGAGCATGCATAATATGGCCCTGCAGAGTGTTGGAAGGCGACGCGGAGTCTGGATGGAAAGTCCTGTGACCAGACAGCTACCATGTGTTGGCAGGTTTAACCTGCAAGTCTTTTGTGAGAGGTGTGGCAATCTGACCACTGCACATATGGAGCGGTCCTTGCTTAGAGAAAAGGAGGCAGAAACCTTAACTGGGGGAGTTGTTGGTTTTCACTATTTTTGTTTTTTGTTCAGTGAATATATATGTTTACATAGTAATATAGTAACATAATATATGACGGCAGATAAAGACCAGTATGGTCCATCTAATCTGCCCAGCAAGGTGGCAAGAGTAGGTGCACCTGCCACTCCATGCAAGTCATCCCTCCTCACGCCTTTGTTTAGGGGTGTACCCACCGCTCTGTGTAGGTAACTCCTATTTGTTCAGATATAAAAGATAGTAATGTTTATTTTGATTTTATCCTGTTGCTGTAAAGGGATGCACTGTGTCTGTCCCATGCCATTTTGAATTCAGTTACTGCATTTGCCCCCGCCACTTCCATCGGGAAGGCATTCCAAGCATCCACCACCCTTTCAGTGAAAAAGTATTTCCTAACATTGCCTCTCAGTTTACCCCTTGCAGCTTCATGATATGCCCTCTAGTTTTATAGCTTCCCCGTCTTTGGAAAAGGTGTGTTTGTTTATTAATACTCTTTAAGTATTTAAAGGTCTGTATCATATCTCCCCTGTCCCTCCTCTAGTGCATACATATTTAGGTCTTCAAGTCTCTTCACATACATCTTCTGGCGCAGGCTCCAAATCATTTTGGTTGCCTTCCTCTGAACCATTTCCAGTCTTTTTATATCCTTTGCGAGATATGATCTCCAAAACTGAACACAATATTCCAAGTGAGGCCTCACCAGAGACTTGTACAGTGGCATTAGTATCTCTTCCTTTCTGCTGGTGATTCCTCTGTGTATGCAACCCAACATCCTTCTGGCTTTGGCCACTGCTTTGTCACACTGTTTTGCCACCTTGAAATCCTCAAAAACAATCATTCCAAGGTCCTTCCCCTGGTCCATGCACACCAACTTTTTGCCCCCTATCACATAGAATTCCCTTGGATTTCTGCATCCCACGTGCATGACAATGCACTTCTTCACATGAAATCTTAATTGCCAAGAATTTGACCATTCTTCCAACTTTTGTAGATCTTTCCTTATCCACGCCCTCAAGGGAGTTCACTCTGTTGCAAATTTTTGTGCCGTCTGCAAAAAGACAGACTTTTCCATTCAGTCCTTCAGCAATATCACTCACAAATACATTGAACAGTACCGGTCTCAGGGCTGATCCATGGGGCATGCCACTAATCACCTTCCTTTCATCCGAGTGAGTTCCGTTTACCATCACCTTCTGTCACCTGTCAGTCAACCAATTTCTGATCAAGTTCACCACCTTCGGACCCATCTCTAGGCTGTTCAGTTTATTAATAAGCTTCCTATGAGGAACAGTATCAAAGGCTTTGCTAAAATCTAGGTAGATCACATCATCGCATGCCCTTGATCTAGTTCTCAGGTCACCCAATCAAAGAACTCAATCGGATTTATTTGTTTAGCATGATCTTCCTTTAGTAAAACCATGTTGCCTCGGATCATGCAACCTATTGGCTTTTTAGAAAGTCCACTATTCTGTCTTTCAGGAGTGCCTCCATTACTTTTCCGGCCACCGAGGTAAGGCCTACTGATCTGTATTTCTCACTTCTTCCCTGTTGCCACTTTTGTAAAGAGGTACCAGATCAGCCCTTCTCCAGTCCTGTGGAACTTCTCCTGCCTCCACAGATCTATTAAAAACATCCTTTAAAGTCCCTGCAAGAACCTCTCTGAGCTCTTTCTTCCTGGGATGTATCCCATCCGGTCCCATGGTCTTGTCCACTTTCAGTTTTGGAAGCTATTTAAACACATCATTTCTGAATGGTGTGGTATCTACTCTATTCTCATTTGTATATTTGTCAATTACAGGTGGGCCTTCTCCAGGATTTTCTTTAGTAAAGGCAAAACAAAAATATTTGTTTAGCATTTTCACTTTTTCAATGTCAATTTCCATGAATCCTTTCTCGGCACTTTTGAGTCTTGCGATTCCACCTCTCATCGTCTTCTCCCAAATATACCTTAGAAATGTTTTGTCTCCACGCTTCGATCTTTAGCCATCTTTACTGCTGCCTTTGATTTTGCTATAATTATTTCTCTTTTTGACTCTTTTAGCTTTATCCTGTATTCTTTTCTGTGTTCCTCTATTTGTGAACTTCTGAATTTTGTGAAAGCTGTGTTTCTTGTCTTTATTTGTGCAGCTATTTCTTTGGAGAACCAAATAGGTTTCCTTTTAATCTTGCTTTTATTTACTTTCCTTACATATATATCTGTTGTCCCTTTTATTGCCTCCTTTAGTTTAGCCCACTGCAATTCTACTTCCCTTAGCTCCTCCCACCCTGCCAAATCCTCCTTCAGGCACTTAGCCATTTTATTGAAGTCAGTGTTTTTCAAATCTAGGACTTTGAGCTTTCTGTGTCTGGACTTTGAGCTTTCTGTGACTGGACTGTGCCTTGTGTTTTTTATCTCTAACCACACTCTACCTTGGTTTTTATCTCAAACCACACTGTGTGATGATCGCTGCTGCTCAGATGGGCACCCACCCAGACATTCGACATGCTATCTCCGTTCTTGAGTACTAAATTCAGCAGTGAACTTTCCCTGGTCTGTTCCATCACCACTTGTCTTAGCAATGCATCTTGGAAGGCATCCACAATTTTTTTAGTGGGTGATAGCTTTGTAAAGGCCTATGCTGAGGTCTGATTGAGCTGCAGGATCCCTGTTAAGGGGCTAGGAATGGGAGTACAGGTTGTGTAAGGTGGAATGATGTTTGTATGGGGTGAACGGGGGGAGTGAAAAGGAGCAGTATGATTGAGAAGGGTAGGGAGATGGCTTGATTCTTGGAAGGTAGTGGGAGGGAGGGGGTCAGGGCTCTGTTTCGGTGAGGGAATGTGGAAGGGGTAGGAGGGAAGGGAGGTGGGAGGATTTCCTAAGAGTTCAAAGGCTGGGTGATTTGAAGATGGATGCAAGAGTAAGGGGCTAGCAAGGGGTGCCTTCACCCACTGGATTCTGGACTAGGCAGCTCCCAGGGAGATCAGTGTCAACAACTGCAAGGTAATTCTGATTCTATTGAGCAGCAATAATGGAGAGAAAATCTGTCTCACTAATGTGGAAGTCATAAAATCTGTGATTAAGCTTGAAAAAACTTTGGTATATTTAAGAAAGCTAGGTACAGATGTGGTCTTCATCCAAGACACATCTGGATGCAAACGAACACAGAAAACTAAAGAGGGTGGATTCAGGAGGTGCTGGTTTCAGCATATAATGCCTGCCAGAGGGGAGTAGCTATACTCAAAGGCAAACCAGTCACTTTTTGAAGTCCATAAAGTAATCTAAGATGTGGAAGGGAGATATATTTTGGTGTGGGGAGTTTTCAAGGGAAGAAGGTGTTACTATGCAGAGGTTTTATGTACCAAACACGTATCAGCATGCCTAATTTGTGGATTTAGTGGCCAAACTGGCAGATCAAACAGAATATAAGAATTTTATGGGGGAGACTTAAATTGTGTGACTGACCCCTTAAGATGCTAGGCAAAAACAGGGACCGCAGGGTGTCAACTTCGTTTTCAGAAAGTTGGAACTGATCGATGGCTGGCGGACCATGTATCCTACAGATCAGGAGTTCACCCATTACTCTGCTCCACATAAGTTATCTACTAGAATAGACTACATTCGTCTATCTGAACAACTATTTGAGAAATTGAGAGGGGCAGATATGCACCCACCAGTGGTCTCTGATCATTCGGCAGTGCAAGTGGGTCTGCAATTTTTGGCCAAGCTGGAGGATTGGCTGCGGCGGTTATACCCGGGGTGATGTCAAAATCCTGACTTCAAGCAGTTTTTACAGAAAATCTGGATGGAATATGAGGTGGAAAACTCCAAAGAAGGAGTGGAGCCAGTGGTATACTGGGAGGCTGCAAAGGCAGAATAATAGGACACATAAAAAGCAGCAGAAGACACTAACTAAGGAGCTCTTGTTAGGACTGCAGGAACTGAAGCAGCAGTGGGCAGAGCTTGTCGGTCAGGTCACAGATGGGAGTGTCTAAAAATAAGGTGAATGCCCTACTGCAAAAAAGAGCAATGCAGAGTATTCGCAGGGATAGATACTGGCTGCATCGCTGTGGGGACAAAACAGGCCAATTTAATCAAATGCTCTAGAGCAGAGGTTCTTAACCTTTTTACAACTACAGACCCCCAATGGATCGCCCAGTATGTCCCCATACCCCCTTTGCCAGAATGACAAAATCATATATATATGTATATATCTAGAAACACTAGAGTTTAAAGAAAATATTAAGGATTTTATCATATTAATTCAAATCACAAATACACAAGCTATTGCGATGCCCTTGCTTGGGCCCGAGGGCTTACAAGCATAGAGCAGCTTTATAGTGTCCTTTTTAATGAAGCTTCCCTTGTTTGTCACCAGAGGGATTCTGGGACTTGTAGTTGGCTTACTTATATAAGGACAAATGTAGTTGTGAGACGGGGGGGTTTAAGGCAGCAAGAAAATTTATTTTTTTGTGGGATTCCAAGGCATTAAAGCTCAAAACGCAAAAGCAAGAGGATGCTTCTCCAACATAAAACTAAATCAGGTTAACAGAGGAAAATGTAACAAAAAGCCTTCTATCTCTGGGAGGCAGCTTTCTTCCCAATAAACTTTCACAAAGCACAGCTTCTGGTGATCATTCAACATAACAGGCAAACTTTTAACAGCTGCTGTTTTCTTTTCCCAAACCAAACTTTCACTACAGACAGCTTCTTGGCTTCAGAAGCTCACATATTTAGTAGAACACATTCTTGGGTTTTTTCAACTCTTTGCAATCATAAAAATTAGTCGCTATATCGTTTCCCAGTCTTTCAAGCCTGCTCAACAATGCTCAATTCTCCTTTAAACAAAAAGAGCAGTCCATTGGTGAAAATTCTGACTCAGATTCTGGCATACAAGAATCCACCTGCATCTCTTCTATGGACACCGGGTACTTCTTACATCCACCAGTTTTATAAACTTGCCCAGACTTCCTGTCTTCTAAAAACTCTTGGAACTGCTTCAACAGCAAATCACCCTGAGAAGGCACACTTGTATTGGGAGGGTAAAGCTTCCTCTCTGCAAACAGTTTTCCTAATGCTTCTAGTGTTAAAAGCTCAGTTTCTCTGCTCTTATCTGGGTTTCGGTTCTCTTCATACATACAACTATCCACCCACCTCTTAGCAGACGTTAGGCCTGGGTCTGGAACACTAGCTGAAGCAAACTGTTTCTCTGCAAGCTGTTCAGGTTTACACGTACTGGCTTTACCTTGGGGCGGGTCTCTCAGACAGCTACTGATTCCTTTCCTCCTGATATCTTTCAGGCTATGGAACTCAGCCTTCTGGTGCCTTTTCCCACTCCTTCCCAGATAGTCACTCTCTTGAAGGTTTCCTTGGAACCTTTCTCCCTTTCCAGGATCTCTCAGAGTTTCTCCTTCTTGTTCCTCTGCTGCTCTGTCTGCTCTGGCTGCAGATCTGTTCCTTTCCAGCTTCCCCTGGACGTGCTGGCTCTGCTCTCTCTGCTGCGTCTCCTGTGTGTGTGTCTCCTGGGTCTCTTGGGTCTGTGTCTCCCCTGTCTGTGTCTCCCCTCTCTGCTCTGAGTGTGTTTTTAAAAACCGTTTGCTGCCGGGCACTCCCTTGCCTTTGCACAGGTGTGACCAATCACTGAGCAAGCTTGGCTCCCCGTCTGAACTAGGGCGTGGCCTGGCCTTAGCATAGAGCTGAGTTTTTTCCTTGCCTGCCTTGCAAGCACTGTGCACAACTGAACTGTCACTTGCTTTAAAGGGAAAAACAGGGTTTTCTTCCACTTCCATCTCTTCCTGGGAGCTCTCCTCACCACACTATCTAGAACTAGTGAGATGTTCGCTGTTGATCTTAATATGTATATTTTAGAGGAAAGGCAAGGTAGAGGAAATATGATGTTTAAATACCCCCATGGCATAAATTTACAAATAGAGAGCCTCTTTTGATTGAAAGCAAGCTCTGCTATGAGGGGTCATAGGATGAGGGTGAAAGGGGTTAGATTCAGGAGTGATATGCAGAAATATTTCTTTACGGAAAGAGTGGTAGATGCGTGGAGAGGTCTCCCAGTGGAGATGGTAGCGATGAGGACAGTATCTGAATTCAAGAAAGCACAGGACAAACACAGAAGGTCTCTAAAGGAAAAAAGGGGACTATAGTAGTTGATATTGAAGGGCAGACTAGATAGGTCATATGGTCTTTTGCTGCCATCATGTTTCTGTGCAATCAAAACAGGGAATCGGGGTACAGTTACTGGCAATGTTACTCATATGTGATCTGAGACATCAAGTCGATTTCTCCACTTTGATTTCAGGTTTAATAATGCAGAGAATCCTATTTCACAAAGATAAGTAGTTGTGAAGGGAACCAGAACATTCATTGCTCTCATCGCCAAGCTAGGGTAAGCTGCTATTTGCTCATGCCAAAACTGCCTGATATCCAGCATAGCCTTTTCCAAATCAGCTTTCTTGCTTGAGTTTTCTTGGAATTCAAAGAAATCATCCTTTGCTAAATCATTGTCACTCATTGTAGATATATCAAACGAGACTGGGTTCTTGATCCATATAGATTCCATGCTAAAATCATTTATATCTGAGAAGTAACCCTCAAAATTTGTACTTAGGACTTCCAAATGGTTCTTGACTTCTTGAGGTTTTCCGCAGACAATGTTTTACCATCTTATTTTTGTGCTCTTTTTATAACTATGATAATTAATAATCTAAATTTTAAGAACACCTTTTTTTTAATTGTTAAGAGATGCAGTCCATTACCCCATCATTTGGTTTCCATACCTCCAAGAGGTCTGGATACCCCTGGTTAAGAACCCCTGCTCTACAGTGAAACACACCATCACCAGGCTGAAGAGGGCTGATGGCGCACTAGTGGTTGAGGAAGGGAAGATTGCACATTGAATTGGTGGACTTCTTCCAAACTTTGTATAATGCTGAGCCTGGGGGGGGGAGGGGAGATGTGGAGAGAGAGACTTTCTTTAGAGAAATGCTGCCTCCTAGTATTAGTGTGGAGCAGAGGGAAAGTTTGAATAGACCAATTACTAAGGAGGAAATTTGTGATATCATCAAGTGGCTAAAACCAGCAAAAATGCTGGGGCCGGTGGGCTGAGCCCAGAATTTTATAAAACCTTGGGTGATTTGGTGGCCAGATCTTTGCAGGAGATGAGAGAAGCAACGGATGCCGCCGGATGATTTGGGGACCATGCCAATCAGGCTCTGGTGCTGTCAGTGCTGTCAGCCTGGTAAAGATTTAGAGAAGGTGGAAGCTTATCACCTCATCTCCCTACTGAACCAGGATGTCAAAGTTTTGGCAATGGTTCTGGTAGGGATGCGGGAAGGGGGGGGATTCCAAGGTTGATCCACTCAGATCAGGTGGGGTTTGTAAAGGGGAAGGAGTGCTGGATGCTGAGAAGGCTTTTGACCGGGTGGCCTGGGAGTGCTTGTTTTGGGTGCTGCGTAAATTTGAACTGGGAGAGAAGTTCCTGGAACGAATAAAAATCTTTTACAATAGGCCTAAGGGCACAGATTGTGCTTAACGGGAATGTAGTAGTGTGGCGTGCGGTGGAAATGGGTTTTCTTTAAAACATAGGCCAGACAACATTTCGGGGAAAACAAAAGCAGGTTTTTTTTCATCCAGTGACACCATACTGGCTAGATTTTGGAGAACTTTAGCCAATCTGCTGAGCGAGTCCTGCTAATGCCCACCTTATGTGCACTCACCAGCGGTTTACATTAATGAATCTATTGCACTCCTCCCACTGAATACGGTATTCCCAGCCCACCCATTTAAGAAACTATTAGTTATGGCAACCGAGAAGTAACTTTTTTGCTATATAAGTGAACACTTCATTGTCAATTGCTTTCCATTTTTCAATTATTGCCACTAATTCTCCCTGCAGGCTTTTAGAAGATAATGGAGAGGGCACCATTTGACTTGCCTTTATTGATATTGCAAAATCTGACTACTGACATTATTAAATTATAGGAGCGAATCACAAACCTTTATCACTGTACACAATCCTGAAGGGGCTTTTAAAAAATAAATTAATCAGAACCTGCTTATTTTTTTGTTATTTATTTTTATTTTATTAAGATTCTCACTTGCTTTTAAATAGTAATGCTGTCAGAGTGAGGAACAGTAATGGTAACTACAGTAAATCCTAATTATGCAATTAAAAGCTAAAGCCTATCAGACTGAAGTGGGCATCCCTGCATCCTGAGAACAGCAATTTTAAGAGGCTGCTCTCATGGATATGTGAGGGGATTTCCATGTTTCTTTCAATGTGCAGATTTTAAAATTGCTTTTCTTGCCAGACATGGAGAGGCATACCCGTGCAGCCATGCACCTGTTTTGCAAAGGGCTCTGTGATCAGTAGAACTTCTTATAAAATACTGTTATAATTCCCCAAGTCCTGAAATGGAGGTGGGAATTCCCCCTCCACAACATTTTTATAAATGTGCTTTCACGAGTACAGTTTAACATAGCACTCATTTCTCTGAGAATCAGAAAAATACAGAGATAATGGAGTTCATTAGAAAATAACTGTAAAAATGTACTGAACATAGCAGTATCCATAATCATGAGCCCAGCAAAACTACTGGTTGAAATGCAGCTGGTTATCTGGTTAGCTGGAAGGTGAGACCCCCAGGTCAGAAGGCACTCAACTAGCTATTGGGGAAGAGCTGAAGACTTTTCAGAGTAAAGCCAGCATTTATGATGTGGTTGGATCAAAGCCCTCGGGACGTCTGACTGCTGATGTAGCTGCACATGAAAAGAGAGTCAGAAGCTGTAAAGATGTCTTATGCATTAGAACATGGAACGTACGAAGCATGAACCAAGGGAAGTTGGAGGTGGTCAAGAATGAATGGAACGTGTACAACTTCATCTGTTGGGTGTCAGCGAACTGAAATGGACTGGCATCGGGCACTTTGCATCAGATGATCACATGGTCTACTATGCTGGAAATCAAAGGCAAAGAAGAAATGGTGTTGCATTTATAATAAAGAAGAAACTTGCAAGAACTGTAATGAAATACAATGCAGTCAGTGAATGCTTAATCTTTATTTGTCTACGAGGATTGCCTATCAACACAACTATAATTCAAGTATATGCCCCAACAACAACTGCAGAAGAGAATGAAATTGAAGAGTTCTATGAACAAGTACAAACTGAAATTGACAGAACATGCAAACAGGATATCCTGATAGTCATGGGTGACTGGAACGCAAACGTTGGCAACAAAGAAGAAGGCAAAGTAGTTGGAAAATATGGACTTGGCAACAGAAATGAAGCTGGAGAAAGACTGATAGAATTCTGCAAGACCGACGATCTATTCATCTCAAACACCTTCTTCCAGCAACACAAGCGGCAACAGTGCACATGGACTTCACCCAATGGATTGTATAAAAATCAAATTGACTGCATGTGTGGAAGTCAACGATGAAAAAGGTCTATAACATCAACAAAGACAAAACCTGGAGCTGACTGTGGTACAGATCATCAGCTACTAGTATGCAAACTCAAGCTAAAGTTGAAAAAGAGCAAACCACTCATGAATGTAGCAAAATATGACCTTGAGAATATACCACTGGAATTTAAAGACTGCCTGCAAAATCAATTTGCTGCTTTAGATACAAATGACAGAGCTCCAGAAGAGTTATGGAATGACTTCAAGAAGGTTGTGTTGGAAGAAAGCGAGAAGTCTCTACAAAAGGTGAAAAAGCAAAAACGGCCAAAATGGATGACGGAAGAAACTCTGAAAATTGCCCAAAAACACAGAGAAGCTAAAGCCAGAGGAGAAAGAAAGACAATAACAGAACTCAACAGAGATTTCCAACGTGCAGCAAGACAGGACAAGGAAAAGTACTACAACGACACATGCAAGGAAATAGAAGCAGAAACTATTAGAGGAAGAACAAGATCGGCTTTCCTAAAGCTACGAGAGTTAAAGAAAAAGTTCCAGCATCAAATTGGAATGTTACAAGATGCTCAAGGTTCTATGTTGAATGATGCTGAGAAGATCAAGAAAAGGTGAAAGGAATATACAGAGTTTTTATATGATAAAGATCAAGTGGACCAACAGATGTTTCAACCTATACCTTATGATTGGGAACCATTGGTGATGAAAGAAGAAGTTAAAGCAGCATTGAAAGCCTTATCAAAGAACAAAGCACCAGGCATTGATAGCATTCCCATAGAAGTATTACAGCAATCTGATGCAGCTGTTACCGTACTTACAAGGCTCTGCCAAGAAATATGGAAGACAACATCATGGCCAACTGACTGGAAAATATCTGTGTTTATACCAATACTAAAGAAAGGTGATCAAACTGACTGTGGAAATTATCGCACAATCGCTCTGATCCCACATGCCAGCAAGATTCTACTGAAGATTATTCAAAAGAGACTACAACCATACCTGGAACAAGAACTACCTGAATTGCAAGCAGGGTTCAGGAAAGGGCGAGGAACGAGAGACATCATTGCGGATGTGAGATGGATCCTTGAAAAGACTAAAGAATACCAAAAGGATATCTATTTGTGCTTTATCAACTACAGCAAGGCTTTTGACTGTGTAAACCATGAGAAACTCTGGGCCACATTAAAAAGCATGGGTATACCAGAACACCTGATCGTACTCTTGCACAATCTGTACATTGATCAAGAAGCAACAGTTCGAACCGAACAAGGAGAAACAGAATGGTTTAAAATAAGCAAAGGTGTAAGACAAGGCTGCATACTTTCCCCCTACTTGTTTAATTTATATGCAGAACAAATCATCAGAGAAGCAGGATTGTATGAAGACAACAGAGGTGTGAAGATTGGTGGAAGACTCATCAAGAACCTTCGCTTTGCTGATGATACCACATTACTGGCTGAAAGTGAAGATGATCTGAAACATTTGCTTCTCACAATCAAAGAACATAGTCTCAAAATGGGCTTGCATCTTAATGTAAAGAAGACAAAGATCATGAAACTGGCATATAATCAACAGGTTCATCGTTGAAGGAGAAGAAATTGAAATTGTGAACAACTTTAACCTACTTGGATCAACTATCAATAAAGAAGCAACAAGCAATCAAGAAATCAGACGACGCATTGCTCTTGGCAGAATGGCTATGAAAGACCTAGTTAAGATTCTCAAGAGCAGAGATATCTCTCTCCATACAAAGATTTGACTTGTTCAAGCCATAGTATTTTCAATATCATCATATGGATGTGAAAGCTGGACAGTGAAAAAGATAGGAAGAAAACTGATGCCTTTGAATTATGGTGCTGGTGGCGAATACTGTGTATACCATGGACTGCCCGAAGAACAAACCAGTCAGTACTAGAGGAGATCAAACCTAAGCTTTCTTTAGAAGCTCAGATGACAAGACTTCGACTTTCATACTTTGGACACATCATGCAAAGAGAGAGATCATTAGAGAAAGACATCATGCTTGGCAAGATAGAAGGTCAACGCAAAAGAGGAAGGCCAGCAATGAGATGGATTGATACAATAACAGCAGCTACGGGTACCAGTCTGTCAACAATGAGCCGCCTGACTCAAGACCGAACACAATTTAGGATAGCTAACCAGAGGGTCGCCATGAGTCGACTCCTACTCGATGGCACTTAACAACAACAACAACAACATTACTATGTTAACATTTTAATTTTCATGTTAAACCACCACTTAACAAGTGAAGCAGCAAGAATTAGTGTGGGCACAGTAGAAATGATCTCTTTTGCTATTATTGTACATGAACTCTCGAAAATATATTGGCTAAATAGTGTACCAACTGGAAGCTAAATAGCCTGATGATGCTAAACTGAGGATGCTCAGTTCTCCTTTTCTCTTCACCTCCGCCTCAGTCATCATCATTGCTTTTAAGATTTATAAGGTGCACCCACTGGTTCCCATACATTCCATGAATGTTTTTCCTTGCATGACACAGTGTTATACTTGCTGCAGACCTGTGTATTTGAGTTCAATAAAAAAAACCAATAACACAAACTGTGCTGTGAAAAGGAAGATGTCTTGATTTTTGTTAGATACCAAACATGCCTCAGATACCTCAAAAGTGGAGGAGTAACCTAATGGTTAGAGCAGCAGAGACTGAGAGCCAAAGAAGTCAGTTTTGATCCTACCTTGTGATCTTGGACAACTCACTTAACCCTCCATTGCTTCAAGTGCAAACATAGATGACAAGTATTGTAGCTGAATGTAATTTGCTGTGAAATAAGTGCAAATATAGAGAAGTTAAATATTTTCTTGCACTGCAGGCAAACCATGAAAGTCAAACTGGGCTTGTCTTTGGCTGAAGATTTTTCTGCTAAACTGTGCTTGTGTCAAAAAAAACAGTACAAGATGTTTATTTCGACAATGAGATAACGATAGAGAGAATAATGTTCGTTGATTGCACAGCCAATTTTGCCGAGCGATATTCTTCTCCAAGTCTTGGGATTGGCATTGAGGGAGTCCACCTCATATCACTTACCTTTTCATACTGCACTTTGGGATTATATCTGTTAAGGTTTTATGTCTGTTCACCACCTTGAGTGCTTTGCCATATGGCGGTATATAAATATTTTAAAATAAGTAAATATCACCTTCGTGTTCAAGTGTGAAAATGTAACTTTAGTCCAAAAGAACTGAAATACCTTATTTAATATTTCTTTTTAATCAACTGATTGTGTAGTATGTATTTGATTAGATGAAGAAAGAAAGAGAAAAGGAAAGCATTAGTATTTGCAAATGATCAGTCTCTCAGTGGGTGGGGTGTATTAAAGGAACTGGGTATTCTCTCTTGAAATGTGAGGCAATTTATATTTTGGCTGCATTGGTGAAAGAAGCCACTCTGCTATTAGCTATTGTACCATTGGGAAGAACAGACTATTTCAATATATCAACAACTTCATAAGAAGGATTATAGATAATGGTGAAATTCCATGGTATAGTCTATTTTAAGGAATATTTGACCTAAAAGCACCTTACTAATCAATCTTCCATTATTAATTTTTGATAAAGCCTGCTTATTTTACAATAAAATCTATTCTTCAGAAAAAGGTCAAGTATAAAGTGGAATATTCAAACATACATTCCCTGTGATATATATATATAAAATGCAGTCCTATAACAAAGTTGTGACCAAGCAGACAGCCTATGATTAACATATAGATTGTATATGCTCCTCTTGGCTTTCATTACAACATACAAGGCCTAGTTATCTGCTGCTCAAACAAATTAACCAACCTTGTGATTTAAACTTTACTCGCTAAGGGCTATATTTCCTAACCTGCATTCCATATCAATGTGCGTTAATGCGAGTTATGGCTTATTTAATAACAGGTCTCATCGATAATAATTAAATAACGTGTTAGAAATGCATTCACGTGTGTTCATGTGCAATGCACATTCATAAATCTAGCCCTAGGTTTGCAACAAATTAAAACCCTAAATCATGAGCGCTTCGGTTAGTGAAAACTGGTAATAATCACAACAGGTCCCTCAGCTCTATTCTTGCCACTACTAACTTCACTCAAGTTTCTTAAGACCCACATGGTGTTTCCTTACGGTCTCCACAGTGCTTTGAAGATAAAACAGGCGCCATCACCTATATGTGCTCCAGTATGAATATTGGCCACCAGAGGGCGCTCCCAGTACAGAAATCACAGGAGGATTACCAGTAGTAATTCTTTCCTATTCTACTAAAATAATTAAGAATGGTTATTGTATAGAAGTATTTTTTTTATCTTAACCACTTCACATATAGATTATTTTGCCTGTTGTTTTCCTTTTGTGATTTTTTTTATTGTTCCTGCCTTTCCCATTGATGTGGGCTATTGTGTGTTTTTTTCTTGGGATTATTCCCTGGATTATTATTTTATTATTACTTCTGCACACTTTTCTTTGCCTTTTCTTGATAATGTAATCTTTAAAGTTCAATTTAAAAAAAAAAAGATCATTGGAGCAGTATACCGGGGTGAATCTCTTCTCCAGTAACAGAAAGGAGCTACTGCATTGCTCTGTGCTAAATGTGCATTAATTACTGCAGCTCCCATTTTGCACAATGAGGCCTATTAACTATTGATTATGCAGATTAGCTGTTTTGAGCATGTTGATATGGTAATGCACTTTAGTACCTTTAGCCCTAACATGGGAACCCTTAAGAAGAACGTACCAGAATTTATCATGTAATGTACATGATACATGACCCTGATGCCCCACACTCATGAAAAATGTTCACAAAAGTACAGAGGTTTGCCCTTAGGGGAGAGCAGTGAGCCAGCGTCTCCTGCCTTTTGTAACACTGGTCAACATGACAGAATATTTACGAAGCCGGGGCAGGGGCTGCGTAAAAAATCCCAAAGATGCCTCTTCTACCTGAAAGGCTGATGACAGGCTGGTAAGCCGCGGTGCTGGATCACGATTGCCAAAGGCACGAGAATGTCTCTAGCTGACACACACCAGATATGTTTGGAATTAACATTTTACTCATTCTGGGTTTTTTTGTATCTCCACCTGCTAAGAAAGAATGAAGAGTCATTAAACAGAAATAAAGGGCTTTTAAAAATTTTCAACCTGAAATGTCTCTTTAGGAGCATTACTGGACAGCAGTTGTATCAATACTTAATTAAACCTTGATTTGTATTTAGGAGGTTAGAGTGGGAAGGAAATGTGTTTTCGCCTCTCAGCCCTCTCTGTGATCAGCTGGGTGCTGCCTGACAGCTGTCCTTGTTAATGATGTGCAAACAGTGCAGAAATGTTAACAGCTTCACAGAGAGCAGTTTCCCCAGGGTGTGTCACGCTATCTATGTAAGTAGTGACGCTGAGACCATGGCTGCAGCACACACACAATCGCTTGACGTGTTTTCCCCTTGCTGATTTTGTGGGGTTTTGCTGGAAGGAAGCCGAGGATTATTGGAGAGCAATGATTTTTCCATTGTGGATTTTCTGTTTAGTTATTTTGGCTAGTAGAATGCAATAGCTATAGACTTAATCAACTTAGCAAGATAATGAGTGTGGAAAGCTTCTGCATTCACTACCTCTTTTCCCTCTATAGCATGCTATTTCATTTAGTTATGGAATTTTATATACCGCCTTATCTGATTCATGGAAAAATGACATACGTATAGTGAAAATTCAGTGTATGTCTATTTACTCCCTGATCCAAGACCTCTTCTTGAAATGCCCATTTTAACTGCTCTGCTTGGCGTAGTTTTCACCTTGATAGATCTAATTCGTTGGGAGCATATTTACAAAGTAGCATTACCGTGCATTAATAGCATGTTAACACAGTTTAACATCTATCTATACTATCTATCTATCCATCTACCTATCTGTCTACACTTTTCATGTGGACATTTCAAATCACAGAGAAGGCCAGACAGGGCATCAAATGTGGTAGGTTAGATTCATTTTTGGCAGAATGAGCAGTTCCAGGCTTTGGAGACAGTCACAGTTCCAGACCCCATCGGTCTCTTATCTTATTCCTAGGACAGTTCCTCTTTCCCAGCAAAGGGAAAGAGGAGGAGGATCTAAGCAACAGAAAGCTCGCAGGAAGGGAAAGACCAGTGAGACTGAGGCTGGGCGGCTTTTAGTCTACTGGCTGAACTTGTAAGCTGCAAACAGGAGAGAAAGAGGCAGGATGAAGTGCATGGGCAAAAAAGCCAGCAAAACTTTTTAAAAAACTTGCTCTGGGGCCAAATCTGAACTGGGGACAGGAAAAGCATGGAGGGCCAGAAAAAGTGCTCCAAGGATCTCATCTGGCCCACTGGCCTTTGTCTGGGGATCCTCATCTGTTGGTTTTCTATGCCGCCTTTCCCAACAGAAGCTATGACATTTATAAAAATGTAAACTATATAAAACATGTTATTAAAAATTCAATACAATAGAGGGATGGGCAGAACTAGCCACAAACCAAAATGGATGCCTGAGAAACAGCAGCCTTAACCCTACATAATCTCCTGTCACCTCCCTGGTGCCTCTCACATCAGGACGTCTCTCTCCCTAACCATCCTGCACCTATGTCCAACATTAAGCCTACACGCTTGGACTATCATGCAGCTCAGTCACAAGGGTTAAGTGCTCCAAACATGAGCCTCCATCCCCAAGTAAAATGGCAACCTATAAAGAAGTGGAAGATGGGATCCAATAAATACTTTCAGAAGGCAGGCAAGTAAAAGAACTTGTAGTTGATAATGGAAAGGCTCTTTGCACACTGCATACTGAGATCACGGAGGTCAAAACTAAGTTAAGTTCCCTCTCTTTACGACTTGACATGTTGGACACCACTCTACACACACATTCGGAGTGTCTTCAGCAAGCAGACAAGAACACAAGACGCCTAACACAGTTAGAATGGCAGCTTGAAGACCTTAATAATCATTTCAGGAGAAGCAATATCAGAATAATTGGCATACCAGAAGGGATCCAATTCCATTCTTTGAAGATTCCCTGCCCAAGCTTCTTCAACTAGATCTGAAGCAACCACTAGAGATCAAACTGGCCCATTGCATCCCCTCTCATCGAGGGACACAGATGAAAACTCCTAGGCCAGCCATCCTAAAGCTCCTCCGTTACCTGCAGGCTCTGCAGATCTTACAGATGGCCCAACTCAGATCTCCAGTACAGCATGAAGGGCATAAATTGCTGTTCTTCCCTCACTTGAGCAAGGCGACTGTTGAGCATCACAAGCAACTCCTCGCTTTCAGGCCTCATCTACAAAAGCTGCAAGCATGATACGGTCTCTGCTATCCAAGTTATAGTGCATAACCATGCATGTACCTTTGAAGACCCGAATCAGCTGAGCGACTTTCTCCATAAATTCGATGGTGATTTCAGCACCGACGACTTCCTGATTTGTCTGCACATTTCTGGCCCACTGTGCGTCCCATCCACTACAGGCTAGGTGCAGGCTTCTAGGATCCTGGGAATACATTCAGCCATGTTAGCTGAAACAGGAGAGGTTCCTCAAGACTGGAGAATTGCTGATGCTGTACCTCTACACAAAAGTGGTGACAGGGAAGAAGTGTCAAACTACAGGCCCGTAAGCCTTATCTCAGTGGCGGGAAAAGTAATGGAGGCGCTCCTGAAAGAGCGAATAGTGAACTTTCTCAAAACAAGCGGGTTACAAGATCCAAGGCAACATGGTTTTACCGAGGGACGATCTTGCCAAACAAATCTGATTGAGTTCTTTGACTGGGTGACCAGAGAACTGGATCAAAGACATGCGATGGATGTCATCTACCTGGATTTCAGCAAAGCCTTTGATACTGTCCCTCATAGGAAGCTTATCAATAAACTCAGTAGTTTGGGGATGGGTCCTAAGGTGGTAAACTGGATCAGAAATTGGTTGACTGACAGACAACAGAAGGTGATGGTAAATGGAGCTCATTTGGCTGAAAGGAAGGTGATTAGCGGGGTGCCTCAGGGTTTGGTCCTGGGCCTGGCACTGTTCAATGTATTTGTGAGTGATATCGCTGAAGGACTGAATGGAAAGGTCTGTCTTTTTGCAGATGACACGAAAATTTGCAACAGAGTGGACTCCCCCGAGGGAGTGCTTAACATGAGAAAAGATCTACAAAAGCTGGAAGAATGGTCTAATGCTTGGCAATTAAGATTTAATGTGAAGAAGTGCAGTGTCATGCACTTGGGTAGCAGAAATCAAAGGGAAATGTACACAATAGGGGGCTAGAGGTTGGTGTGCACGGAGCAGGAGTAAGACCTCGGTGTGATTATTTCTGTAGCTCTCAAGGTGGCAAAACAATGCAACAAGGCGGTGGCAAAAGCCAGGAGGATGTTGGGCTGCATTCAAAGAGGAATTACCAGCTGAAAGGAAGGGGTACTAGTGCCACTGTATAAGTCTCTGGTGAGGCCTCACTTGGAATACTGTGTTCAGTTTTGGAGACCGTATCTTGCAAAGGATGTAAAAAGACTGGAAGCTGTTCAGAGGAAGGCGACCATAATGATTTGGAGCCTGCGTCAGAAGCCTTATGAGAAGAGACTTGAAGACCTAAACATGTACACTTTAGAGGAGAGGAGGGACAGGGGAGATATGATTCAGACCTTTAAATACTTAAAGAGAAATAATGAACAAAAACGCCTCTTCCAGAGACGGGGAAGCTGTAAAACTAGAGGGCATGACATGAAGCTGCAAGGTGGTAAATTGAAAGGCAATGTCAGGAAATACTTTTTTACTGAAAGAGTGGTGGATGCTTGGAATGCCCTCCCGATGGAGGTGGTGGGGACAAACACAGTGACAGAATTCAAAGTGGCCTGGGACAGACACAGTGGATCACTTTACAGCAACAAGTCTAAATCAAAATAAACTGAACCATCTAATTTCTCAACAAATAGGGGTGTCCTACATGGAGCGATGGGGGGAGGAGCGTTAGGTTCACCCCTAAACAAAGATATGGGGAGGGGTGAAGACATGGGGAGGGGTGCACCTGCTCCTGGTGGGTGCACCCCTAAACAAAGACATGAGAAGGGGTGCACCTACTCCCAGCACCCCTAAACAAAGACATGGGAAGAAGTGCACCTACTCCTGCCATATTGCTGGGCAGACTAGATGGATCATACTGGTCTTTATCTGCCGTCATTTACTATGTTACTATGTTACTAGCTTTTGACTTCTCTATCCATTTGTTCCTAGACTGGAAGGTGTACTCTAATTTGACTTACTCTCTGACTTAATGCTGGTCATCCTGACACGAGGCCAGCCTAGAACATATCTAACTCACTGCACCAATACAGGCCTTGGTATCATGCTACATCTACAGGTGTATGGCTCTATTTCACCTACTCCAGTTTCATTGTACTATTTTATACCTGCTTGCACAGCTAACCAGTACAGGCTTTCAGTGCACTCATGGTAACGATTTGCTAATGCTTAGCCTTCTATCAGGACTAACGTTATTTGTGTTTTACTTCTTGACTATGTGTACTGATTTATTTTCTGGCCTGAATTGTTTTTGGTTTGAGGACGTTGGGTTGGGGAGGGACAGGGCTTGCATCTTACTTGCCATCTGACGATTGCTGAAAATGTGTGGGAGGAGGAGAACAGGATACAGTCTCTGTCTTATCTCGGGGCTTCCAACTTCGTTGCACAGTTGGACAGCTCACCCACAAGCAAAGGTGATGTTTCACTCACTGATGACTGTCCCCTTGGCTATCCCCTTTTCTTTTTCTATTTTTATTCAGGACTTCCTTCTACTTATTTCTCCTTATGATCTCTGAATAGGTTCCAGCTGCTTTGTATGGGGAATGCGTTCTACTTTACATAATGACTTCCTGATTTCCTGGTTTCCCGATATCTACAGAACACAAAACTTTATCATAACAATGGCTGTTCCATTGAAATTTCTTTAACTTAGGGGCATGTTTACTAAACACCATTGCTGTGCGGGTTCCCGTTAGTGTGCTGGTGCCATATAAGGAGTGGGCGGGCCAGGCAGAAAAAAGCAAAAAACTGGACCGTACGTGTGTGCGTCGCGCTAATGTGCGGGGCCCACATTAGCACGTGGGAAGGCTAAGTGGGGCGCTGCTGCAAAACCAAACAACAGAGCCGTAATACAATGGTGAAGACACTGACCAATGGTGCAGGGGCCAGGGGTTCAAACCCCCATTGCACTCAACAAAAAAGACCAGCTGAGGCACCAACATTTATGGGCAAAAGTGGTTAGGAGGCATATTAATTTTGGGCAGCAGAAGGCGGCGCACTGTTATTTTTATTACGGCATGAGGCGGCGCACTGTTTAGTGTGGGCGGCAGATGGCGGCGCATTGTTAAGTTTGGGCGGCAGAAGGCGGTGTGCTGATAAATGTGGGCAACAGAAGGCGGCGAGCCGGTGGGCAGAAGGCGGCGTGCTGATGTGTGAGGGGGCAGTCCAATAGTGGGAGGGATAAGTGGCGCGCTGATGTGCAAATAACAGGAACAGAGCCATAGCACAATGGTTAAGACACTGACCACTCATGCAGGGATCATGGGTTCAATTCCCCACAGTGCCCATTGAAGACAGCTGGCTGAGGCATTATTTTAGGGGCATTTCCATGTTGTGCGGCATAAGGCGGCGCGCTGTTAATTTAGTGCGCCACAAGATGGCGCGCTGATGGCTACAAGGCTGCGCGCGGATGCCCAAACACAGGAACAGAGCCACAGCACAATGGTTACGACACTGACCAATGGTGCAGGGGCCAGGGGTTCAACCCCTCACAGTGCCCAGTGAACAAGGCTGGCTGGGGCAGTATGTATCATGGTGAGGAGTGCTGTAGGAGGCCTTCCATTTATATTTTATTTCCCACCACTAGTAAACCCGCTCTCACAGTGTGTTAACATACGGATGCCCGTAAGGCACATGTTACAGTGCACTGTCCGCCAAGGCACCCTAGAATGTCCCCTATAGGGCACCATGTATGTTGCGACACAGGATAATGTATAGTGCACCCTATATGGATGGCAACCATAAGGTGGCCTATAGGGCGCCCTTTAAAGCACCCTCAGAGGCACCTAATGGGTATAGTAAGCTGTGTGTGGTTTTGCCGGCATAGACATATGTACAGTAAATAAAAATAAAGCTGTGGATGGCCCTATCAAAGGGCCCCACTGTGGGTTTGAATCCATGACCTCTGGCTGTACAGGGAGTGACATAACCATTGGGCTACTGCTCTATAGTTGATAACAAGCCCCTGGCTGGCTGCAGAGAGCCTGCACGTCACCCCACAGACAGTCTGCTGTTGTAGACAGGATAGGGTTAGGCCACCCGTACCCATGATGCACTGCACATGCAAATCAGCTGTCCACAGATGCACACAAGATGGGGAATGCACCCCAACAGCTATCCAGCCTGGTAGGGGGAATTGTCCATGTGCACCCACACAGCACCTCGGCCTGGTAGGGGGTCCTGAGCGGGTGGACTACCAGCAAAGAGTAGCTACACACCGTCACATTGTGAGGGTACTGTGCTCACCCTGAGGGTGTGATGTGGCAGCTAGGACCAGGTCCACAACACCAGTCATGGCTGGATGAGGCCATGACAGAGCTCCAAAACAGTACTAACCTGTGAGATAGGAAGGTGCTGCAGAAACTTGTTGGATATCTCTGTCTGTCTCAGTTAGCTGGCATGAGCCTCTCCCATAAAAGGCAGGTGACCTGATTGGAATGTGGCAGTACAGGACTGCATTTGGGGTACTTGGCTGTGGGCAATGCCCATTGTTGTGGTGTGTGTGTGTGTTGTTGGGTAAAATATGGGTGTTTTCCCCATGCTTATGTCCCCTGCAATACAGGGGTGTCTGCCCTATCTGTGTTTAGTGGTGGGTAAAATATAGGGACTGGGCTGGCAAGTGCCCCAGCTGGGCTTTGAACCTCTGACCCTCTGGTTCTAGAGGTACTGACTCTCTCCACTGTACCACACTATGGCCACATAGACAGTGCAGCCCCTGGAGGTAGTAAGCTTGGCAGGATGGCGTCACAAACCCTGCTCTACGCAAATTTACTGTGGGCATATGCACCCTGTCTGGTGACAAACGTGCACATAAACCCCGGAAATGACCACAGGAAATGGGGGACAAAATATCACCATGCTGGGCAACAGTGATATTAATGGGCAACCATAGCAAACACTCCCAGGAAAGCTCCACAAAAGGAAATGTTTTTTGGAAGAGTCTCCGCTCTGTAAACCCTTCCAAAATTCATTTCTTTTTTCTGGAGCTTTGCTGGGTGTGTTTTCTGTATTTGCCCATCACTATAACTGTTCCCCATCTGAATTACTAATTTTAATAGTTCTGTTGTGGTCATTTTCTATTTTTATTTGCACTTTTGTGCTGTGCACATGTATCACACTGCTCACGTTTTGCTGGTTTCCCCGGTTTTCCTGTACATTGCTGACGGAAATGGTTTCTCTTCCCTTTAAATGCTTTACATGCAAATTCGGGCCCGATACTGTGCAGGGAGCCTCTCCCCTCCCACTCTCCACCCATTGACCCCATCCCTCCGCCCCTCCGGAGCCTTCCTCCGCCCTCCTTTAGCCATTCCACGCCTCTATCGAACATTTGCGGGCCCGCACTTGTACGGGGCCCGTTAGTGTGCCGCGCACCTTTGCGGGGGTGACACGCACGTGTGCGGGGCGTTTAAACGTGTTTATTAGCGTTTCAGTGCCGCATTTCCGTGCGCTATTTTGCGGCGCGCACATTTCCAGTTTTTAGTAAACATCCCCCTTAATGTTAAAGGTATAAACAACCCTATTAAGAGAAAGAAAATTCAATTATACTGTCAAAAAGAGGTAGCAGATGTCATTTACTTACAGGAGACCCCCTTAAATTTAACCGAATCGCAAAAACTTGCTGGTAGAACCCATTTTCTTGCTGCCTGCTCCCCAGCTTTAGGAAAAAAAGAATAGTGTAGCAATCCTCCTCCGGCATACACTCACAACATCACTCACCTGGACACGCTCTGATTCGAAGGGGCTCTGAGCTAAAATACTTGTCCAGATTGGGAATGTGCCCCTGGTACTTTTTAATATTTATGCCCCAAATGCAAACTGCCCACGTTTTTTTCACTTGCTTGCTCGCAAACTTGCAGGCATGGCCCCGCTGTCAGTCATCCTTGGTGGGGACTACAACGTCGTGCTCGATTCAGTTATCCAGACAGCACCATAATCAGACACGGATACTGCAACAGTATCCTACAAGGTCTATCTAAACAAGCCCTAAATCAACTCCAGACTTCAGAAACTACCTAAAAACTTACCTCTTCAATAAACACTACAACAGCATATGGGATACACAACCACAGGATTGAATTCACCACACTCAACTAAAAGTCTGAACCATTGTACATAGTTATAGAGTTTTAAACTGTTAAATGTAAATAGTTCTACTACCTTTCCTTGTAGTAATGTTCTGTTCTCTGTGAACCGCTTTGATAAACTTGAAAAGCGGTATATAAAAAATGTTAAATAAATAAAATAAAATTAATGTTTCATTGTATGTAGTTCACAACAGGGCTGTCAGATCATTCCCAAGTTCATTGTTTACTGTACATAGTTATTGAACTGTTATATGTAACTGATTTATTACTCTTGTTCAATGAAAACCGCATTTGATCCCTGGAAAAAGAGGTATATAAATGAATAAAATAAAATAAATAGCCTTTTGAGCACAGAAGCTCTCCAAGTTGTCACGTTTCAAAACAATCACTACTTTCCTGAAGGAAATAAAGCCAGAAAGCTGTTAACCAGTACCCTGAAGGTTCTCAAGAATCTATGTGGATTGCAGTCCTAGCGGGAGATCGCGATCAGCTGCTTCTTCAGGATGCTGCTATTGTCAAGCGCTTCAAAGATTTCTGTGCTCAGCTTTATTGTTCAGAGAGGCGGGCGGCCCTGGAAAGTTTTCTCCAGCTGTTTGATTCCCTTGATAGGCCGACCCTCACTCCGGTTCAGGCCTCTGCTTTGGATAGCCCTCTCCTGCTGACAGAACTGTCTCAGGCACTTACTCAAATGCCCTTAGGCAAGGCTGCTGGCCCTGATGGTCTCCCACTGGAATTTTACCATGCTTCTTGGGAAGACTTTGCCCTCCACCTCCTCTTGTACTTTATCCTTCTGCTCCAACAAGTTCCCAATGTGGGCTACCATTGTATTCATGAAGAGCCTGGCCGAGACCCCCAAAGAGTCAAGAACTTTTAACTCATATCACTGCTAAACGTGGATTACAAAATATATGCCAAAGCCCTTCCCAATAACTTAAACAAGGTCCATCTGGCCCTTATTCCACCCGATCAAAGTGACTTTATCGCCGGTAGATCCACTGCAGATATGGCAAAACTGTTGTATAATATGTATGCGGCAGCCCAGAACAGTTCCGTTCCCTTTATCGGACTCTCTTTAGACGCTGAAAAAACTTTTGATAGGCTAGAATCGGCTTTTCTTTTTCAGTCCCTACAATGGTACATTATTAGTGAGGCATTTGTCAACATGATTTGAGTCCTATACTCCCATCCAATGGCCTGCATCTGTGCTAATGCATCCTTGTCTGTCTCATTCACAATGCATCACATCACTTGCCAGGGGTGCCCTTTATCCCCACTTCTCTTTATCCTGGTCTTAGATCCTCTGGCCATTCTGATTCACTAGTCCCCTCACATCTATGAGCTGCAAGTATGAGACATTCAAACCATGATTTCTTTCTATGCAGATGACCTGTTACTATTTGTTGAACCCATATCCATACAACCTACTCTCATGCTTATTGAGCAATACTCCAATCAATCTGGTTATAAAATCAATTGGTCAAAATCAGTGGCCTTCCCTCTGAATGATAAAGTCACGGAGGCATCTTTCCCCTTTCTGTGGGCGAAGTCATCCATCAAGTACCTTGGCATGCACTACTATCCCACACTAGCAGAAATCATCCACTCTGCCATGGATATTTGTCTCACCTTAGTGCAATCCTGTATTTCCTGATGGTCCCCTCTTTATCTCTCATGGGGGGGCCATCTGGAAACCATCAAACTGATGATCGTTCCTAAGATTAACTACATTTTGGGTATGCTCCCGGTTTTATTTCTGGAATCCATCTACAAACAACTAGAAAAGCGACTCACGGACTTCCTTTGGAAGAACAAGCCCCCCCACAGACACACACACATTGTGGTATGGAAACTTAAACTGAAGAGAGAGCACAGTGAAGTCCAATTCCCTGACTTCTTTTGATATCCTCAATCCTTTCCCTTAAAACAAGGTGCTTGGTGGGTGTTCCATCCCTTGGACACACCTCGACTCACTTGGCTGCTATTGGAGGAGCAGCTTGTTCATCATTCACCAATCTACCTCCTGCCCGGTATGTTGAATTTCACATCCAAATGCTCCTCTCCGGCCATTCTGTCTACACAAACAGTGTTCCACAGGCTCTCCCACCTTCATACCAATGGTAAAATCTCTAGACAACAACATATCTAGCACAACCCCAAATTTAAGATTCAAAATCAGTCGATCAACTGGTGTCTGGCAAGAAAAGGGCATCTGGACATTAGGGCACCTGCTTCAGGGTAACACGTTTAAATCGTTTCCTGGCTTACAGCAGGAGTTTCAATACCCAGTTGGTGTTTTTTCAGATGGCTCCAGCTGCAGCATTGTCTTACCATTGCTGGGCTGAACCTCTAGAAAGTCCTCCAAATAGTTCAAACCATTGCAGCATCTCAACATATAGCTGCTGATTTTTACACGAGCATTTGCAACAAACATGTTCTACCTCGACTCAGGGCGGAAGCTAACTGGGAACTTGATATTGGCCCATTCACTACACACAAACAATGAAGCCTCTTTTGGGAAGCACTGATTAGACCCCTGGGGTCAGCTTCAGTCACCCAATCTCTGTTTTTCGTAGCCCTTTGGGCCTTTATTACACCAGTCCTCCTGACCAAATGGGATGGGGGAAGAGTAATCATTGTTGGACTTATCATCTCTCCATTGGTACCCTCTCTATGGCTGTCCTCACCTGCAGGCTTATTGGCAGCAAGTACGGGGGGGGGGGGGCTATGAGTGGAGGGGTAGCCTAGTGGTTAAAGCAACAGCCTAGCACCCAAGCAATCTGGGTTTAATTCCCACTGGCACTCTTTGTGACCTTGGGCAAGTCACTTTATCCTCCATTGCCTCAGAGAAAAAGGCCTGGCAATCTACTTCCACTCATACCTTCCCAAGAAAACCCAGAGACTGGCTCAGCATTGACTTAATGGCACTTAAATAAAACCAAAGTGGGGGAAATTGCAGCAAATATTGCATCAACAGGAGCAGCTTACTTTTCATATAGTCATATTTCGATCTTTAGCTGACTTACCAACATTGCATGAAGAAGATCACCCTCTATTTGACATCCTAGTGTTGTTCTCAAGTTAGTCATTTCTCATTGGAAAAGCTCCACAGAGCTCAGAGTCTACCACTGATGGAGTACGGTCTGCATATACTGAAAGTATGAAGCTGCTTATGCGGTTACTGTCTGCAAAATGATAAAATGCAAATACAGATGGAAATCTTTAGATGATTCTATTTCTAATCTCCCTTAATCCCTTAGTTTATTCGTCATTTCCCAGAAAGTCCCTTTACTTTTCATCTTCTTTTTCCTCAAGAGCCAAGGGTTGGAGGGGAGGGATGGGTGGTTCTGCTTCGTCTTGTTGCTGTATTCGCATTCTTGTTGTTTGAATGTTTTATTCAATAAATCTTAAATAAAAGCTTAAAAAATTCAATAAAATAAATTACAAAATGCTTCATTTAACCGCCATTACAAACAACCATGTCTTACATAATTTATAAAATGTTTGCATATGTTCTAATGTTCTTAGTTCAAAGAACAGTTGGCACCTTAAAGGAAAACATTTGCTGGCTGGTGGAAGCCAATCTAACCCCATCAGGAATTTTTTATAATTGCTGTTCAGAAGATTGTAAAAATTCACCTGGTTCATACTCCTGGATATAAATAATCCAGGAGTTTATGAAGTAGTTTAAATTCTGTTTGCTGAGTGAATGGGAGCCAATGGATGGATTTGAGTGATAACTTGACATTTTGCAGTTTTGCACATGTGATAAGATGTGCTGCTGTGTTTTGTAGCCGTTGAAGTCTCTGAATTCGATTTTTTGCTAAATTTACATAAAAGGAATTACAATAATGTAATTGATTCACAATCAGAGTATAGGGAACTCATTTCCCTCGAGACAGGGGCAGAGATAACAAATGTTCCTTGAACAAAAGAAGTAGCCTTTCAGTGTAGCAGCTATCTGCTTCTGCATTGTGAAGTGGGAATCCGCCCATACTCCTCGAAGGCAGACATGACCGCTCAGCACCCAAACTAAGCCCTCTAACTTAACTTTTTAGCAGGGAAACTGAGTCAGAGGTCTCCAGATTCATAGCATCTGAGCTTTGGCAAAGACATTACTGATAACACTCACAAATTTACAGAAAATTACATAAAATTTACGAGAGGGGTCATATGCAGATATATGCAGTGCATATTGTTAATATTGAAATGGTGTACCATGAGTTGCAATAAACTTGTGATCTATGCTATGGGAATGAACGTTAGCTACAGCTCTCAGTTTTCCCCCCATACCAAGCATCTCCAAAGTGGCACCTTGCTGTGAATTTGGATCTGCTTGCAAAATAAAACCCCCTGTTATCCACCTTCCCACACAAAATGCTCCCCCTGATCAAATAGAATACCCCTCTTGCTCCCTCCCCAGCATATCCCCCCAGAGATCTTTCTCAACTCCCCACCAAAGAATGCCCCAGTATTCATGCTTCCTGCTCAGAAACCTTACCTCTCACCCAGCTTCCAAAAAAGACACCCCCACCCCCCTGAAGGATTCTCAAACCAATACATTCTTTAAATGATGGCAGCTTAAGATCCCCCAGGCAGCTGCCCTGCTGGCACCAAATTTCAAAATGGTACTGCCTGATATGAGGCTTCTCTTTGTAGGATCTTCAAGACAGCCAATGCCATTTTGAAATTCAGTGCCCATATGGTAGAAGCAATTGGGCATTTCCTCTGCCTGAGGAACTTGAAGCTTTAATCAGATATATAGGGGCCTCCATGAGAGGATCTGGGGGAAAATTCTTTTTGGAAGGATTGGTACAGGGTTCCAAAACAGGGATGAGATTACTAGGGCATCCACTTTTGCAGGTAGGATGATCTCCAGAGATTGATGTTGTTGAGGGAGGGGGAATCTTTGGAGGGATTTTGTACTGAGGATGTTATATCTGTGGAGGTAAAAGGAGCATTAATTCTAATGGGGGCTAAAGAACTTAGGACTTACGAGATCTTGTCCTCTTGGAGATCTTGTGGAGGGACCGAGAATACTCATTCCCATGGCCACTAATGCATGGACATTACTGTTGCTGGTAGTGTATATTATCAACCACTGGAACATGGGGCCTGCTAAACTGTAGTAATGACTTACTGCTGATTCTGGGAAATAACGGTGCATTACTTCATCATTTTAACACATTTTAGTAAGTAGGATCCTCAGCTGGCTAGATCTTTTTGGAAATTGCTTCATTGTATGTGAAAGTGTGTCAAGCAAAATGATCAAGAACTGTTCATCCATTAACAAATCTCATTTTTGTGACATATCTTTTTAATATTCACATTTTCAGATCAGTTTCCTTTTTTAGCAAAGTGCACTTGAAAAAATTACTGACTGATTGAAAAGTCAAGAAGATGACATGGAAATGATGGAAGGGACACATTTATGAACCAGCACATTCTTTTACCAAACAATTCATTTCCTTTGGGTAAAACTGCAACAGCCCCCTCTGCTTCCTAGTCCACTTAGTTCTTCCATTCTTTAAAAGTCAGGATGGCTTCATGACTCTAAGAAGGAAGTGTCTGGAAAATCCTTAACTCTCGTAAGGGAGTGTCGAGTGTTGTTTAGAAGACATGTAGGATGCCATGAATAAAGAAAATCCTATTGATTGCATCAGTAGCTGTAGAGGACAACAAAAACTTGAGAAATGGTTGTGTACCATCTGTAGCGAGCATGCTGTTTGAAGGATTTGATGCATGATGATTACTGAGTTGAGTTTCAGCATAGCATGGAATCCCGGGCTCATAAATTCTCAGCCGGTGCAATGTACCATGGAGCAGACGCGACTTACTTTGCAGATGCCCTTTGGATCCCTGTTTAGATGTCTTTATTTTCTAAACAACTATATTTGCAGTCAGCTCACTTCACCAAAAAGCATCCCAGAGTGCTGTGCAAATGAGGCAGAAATTGTTACTTTGATAAGAGCAAAAAAAGCATCGCTACTACAGACCATGTTGTTAGCCCCACTCCCCAGAATAAGAGCTTGAGTGTTCCTTGGCCCCTTGGCTTCCTCACTGGGCTTTATTTACTAGTTTCCTTTCAATATTTCCCCATCCCCATTTAAAACAAAAAACAAAACAAAAAAAAACTAGTGTGTGAAAGCTAATTTTAGCATAAAATCTGTGCTGAGGTAAAAATCTGCAAAACTATGGAAAAACTTCATTACCAGTCAATACAATGGAAAGGTATACATACAAACAGCTTCCCAGATGCATTAATAGAATGAAATTTAAGTATGCATTGGGATTTTTGCAATCTATATGTAAAAAGAAGACAATTTTCAAAAACCGTTATATATGGACAAATGCATGTTTACCCAGTTAAAGTTTCTGTCTCAAATTTGCCCATCATTTCCAGACATGTGGGTATTAATAATGCAGGTATTTTTATCCTTAGGAAAAGATGGCAGGCTCGGAAGTAGAGTTAGGATGGAGGAAGCAACAACCACGCATAGGGGGTCTTTTAACGGGTGTTAGCTTATGTGTTTTCTGGTGTGCGCACTGAATGCACGTTGGGACACGTTACCAGCTAGCACAGGACCATGACAGCATGAGACAATTCCCGCGCTAACCCATGTTAGAATTGCAAGTTGGCAGGGTAGGGACGGAGAGAGGGTGTGATGTGCTCTGTGCAGTTAATATGGGGTTCATACCATGCACTAACTGAATTAGTGCAGGTGTCCCTCTGCTAACGCCACAAGAGGTATAGGACAGGGCTCCGCATTAACTGCCAGGGAAATGCTTTCCACGCCCCTGCCAGTTAACGCCAAAGTGTTGCAGCTAACATACCGTTGTTTCAGAGCTTTTTGGTACGTTAGGTGCAATACCATAGTGCCCTTTAGTAAAAGGGCCTCATATTTTTGCTGGTAAGAAATATCTGCTGAGAAAACTAAGGTGCAGTTATCCACAAACACTTTTTTGCTGCGTAAGTTTCAAAGGAAAGTAAGCACAGACTTGCTAGGTAAAAGTGCATGCAAAGTTTGCAACTACCCACAGACATTGGAAAATTCCCCCCAAAGTTGGAGGGGGAGTTGCCTCCCCTGGTCTAACCCTGCTTTCAAGTCCTCTTCTTTTCCCATAGTTAAAAGGCATATTGTTGAGCCCCACTCACACTTTTACCTAGAAAAATAATCTGAAATTTTTAGACAACTAATTTACTTGGATCAATAAATTTGGAAAATTACCCTGAAATTGCTTCCTCTTGACCTGCCTGCCTTCACAGAAGTATTTTAAATTAAGCTAATGTTCCATCTGATATCATATTTTTATTGAAGTAAATAAGACCAAAATGCAAGCTCTTGGCTTGTTCCCTGGTGATAAACAGAAAGCAGTAAGAAGTGTGATTTCACTCCTCTCCTCAGGGAGGCAGAAGACACCTTGCTACATAACGGCTCCTACAGAATTATTTCTATTCCCCAAGTATGCGGGATTCCCAGTGCACAAGGAAGCCATTAAAGGAGCACAGTTAGCTGAATACAGTTCATTTAGCAATCAGCTAAGAAGATTCAGCCACCAACTTGGATAGCAATGAGTCACTGCAGTCGGATATAATGCATCTGATCCGCATGTTTATAAAAACAGCACAACGGAGGAGAGCTTCATTCCTCACATAAACATTATAAAACACAGGGCTTTTTTTGTGGGAGTACGCAGTGGAACGGAGTACTGGCATCTTTTTTCATTTTCTGCTAAAATTGAGCCATGATCCTCGTGTATGAATGAAAGAGCCCCACATATGTGTACCAGCACCTGCTTTTCCTAGGAAACATGCGCAGATAAAGCATATCTCATGGTGGCACTGTGTATGTGTCTATCTAGTGCTTTAGTAGAAAGGTCTCTGCAGGCAGGTTGGGGGGGGCAATATTTTCCTAAAAGTTGCCTATGTGAAACGGCAAAAAACACCTATTTTAATCCTGTTTTATAAAGACAACACCATCAGGACACAAATAAAGCTCTTAGCTGTCAGTTACCATCTTTATGCAAGCAGTTTTATATAACGAGTATCTCCACAATGATTTAAATTAAAACTCTAAAGTATCTGTCTTCAAGTCACTCTGTATTTGAATTTTTTTGTGGGGGGAGCGCATTGAGAAATAAGAGATCTCACTCATTATTGCTTTGTGCCATAATTTTTAACTTCTTGGTTTCACATTTTTATCTTCAAATGCACATGCAGGACAAAATTTAAGCATGTCCTTAGTGGTTTCTATCGAGCATGCTTGTTTTGTCAAAAGTATTTAAGGGCCTGAGCTATAAACCATTTAAATGCCCCTAAGCGGGATATTCAGCGGCACTAACGCGGTTAGTGCCACTGACTGTCCCAGAGTAACGCTGCTATATACCTCAATGGTAACCCCTTAGCATTGGAGCATGTCAGGGGTAGCGATATTCAGCCGCTACCCAGTTATCCCTCAGTGGTGAAAGTTAGGCTCGGCAAAAGATGTCCTAACTTTCACCGCCGAAACTAACTAGGCAGCAGCTAAATATTGCTGTTGCATGGTTAGCTTCTGCACCATGTGCGGCTGTGCGGCAAACTCAAAAATTCAGTGCCGGTGGCCAGATGTGGCCCTGGATTGAATATCTGGGGTTAAAGTTCCGCAGCGGCCCTGAACGTATACTTACCGGGGGGCATTTTCAGCAGCAGTGACCAGCGCTGTTAAAGACACTGGTCATTACCACTTTAAAATAAACCGGGATATTCAGTGCCAGTCCATAGCCCTCGACCAGCAATGAATATCCAGTTTGCCTGGGTTGCTCTTTTGCAATCCTGTTAGCAGTGATGTCCAGCCTTTCACCTGTCCTAATTTTAGGTGGTTTAGCTAACCAGTTACTGACAGAATATCGCCACTAGTCAGCTAGCTCAGGCTGCCACCCTACTCTGCCCCCCAGAATGCCCCATCGCTAACCAGATACATGCCTTTCATTATGCCTCCCACCATCACGGTTCTTCAGTTATTCATCGCCTGATATTTCTTCATCAGAGCTTCTTAGAAAATGACCCTGGAGAGGTAATATTGTAAAGCCTTTTCTGCATGTAAAGCCTGTTCTACATGCCGAAAAGGGCTTTTATAATAATGCATTGGCACATACGCTTGTAAAAAATAGGCATAAGGAATGAGTGCACTCATTTTGCTCACCCCTTACCCTGTGAGCTTATTTTTAGGTAGAGCAGAGGCAGAGGGGCAGTGCAAATGCATAGTTAATAAGTTAGATTGGGACACACAGAATATATGCAGATATTTATTCTTTTTCAGAGCAGTTATAATTTGTTCATGGGTATATTTGCCCCAACACTCCCTATGACACACACACGCATGAATGAAGCCCCCAGCACTCCCATGATGCACACAGACACACACACACATATGTGCATGCAGCCCCCATGACATATACACATGCATGCAGTCCCCAACACTCTCGATCACACACACACACACCCCTATGCACACAGTCCCAAAATGCTCCCTATGATACACACACACACACACACACACATACACTTGCACGCAACCCCTAGCACTCCCCTTTGCCACAGACACATGCATCCACAAAGCCCTCGACTCTCCCCATGACACACACACGTACATGCATGCACAATGCCCTCGACACTCTCTGCAACAAGCTCTTGCATGCATGAAGCTTTTGGCACTTTGCATAACACATGCATGCACACACACATGTAGACACCCTCGCACACTCCCCATGACACAAAGACAGATCTCTGAACCTCTTGATACTCCCAATGACATACACACATGTACACCCTTCGAGACACACGTATGCACCCTTTGAGGCTCACACACACAGACCCCTCAACACACATATATATCTCTTGACGCATGCACACACACACGTAGTCTCGACACAACCCATGACACACGTACCCACCTAGCCCCTGACACTGCCTGAAACGTCCAATGAGACACGCATATGAACATGCCACATGCCTGATTCTGAAAATGGAGGAAATGGGCCACTGTGTTACACTGCTAATGAACATTTTTCAACTTATTCAAACCCAGCTGCACTAAAATCTTTAACTACATCCTCCGCTAACTAATTCCAGAACTGAATTGAGTGAAAAAAATGTCTGCAATTAGTTTTAAATGTATTACTTTGTTGATTCATTGCATGCCCCCTAGTCTTTGTATTTTTTTGAAGGAGTAAATAACTGATTCATGTCTACTTATCCCACTCCACTCATTATATTTTATAGACCTCTGTCGTATCTCCCCTCAGTCAGAAGAACCTTAACTTTCTAAACCTTTCCTCATAGGGTTATCTTTCCATCACTTTAATCATTTTCGATGCCCTTTTCTGTACTTTTTCTCATTCTGCTATTAGCTTTTTTTAGATGTAGCAACTAGAACTACACTCAATACTCAAGGTCCAGTTGCATTGTGGAACAATACAAAGTCATTATGACACCCTTTGTTTTATTCTCCATTCCTTTCTTGAATGCAGCATTCCATTAGCTTTCTTGACTGCCCCTGCATAATGAGCAGAGGATTTTGACATATTATTTATAATGATGCCTAGATCCTTTTGCAGGGTATTGACTCATAATGTGGAACCTTGCATTGTGTAGCTATAGTTTGGATTCTTCTCCATTAACTGCATAACTTTGCATTTGTCCACATTAAATTTCATCTGCGATTTGCACTCCCAATCTCCCAATTTCTGAAGGTCTTCTTACAGGTTTTCACAACCTTTTGGTGATTTAATAACTTTGATAATTTTGTGTCATTTGCAGATTTAATCACCTCGTTCCCGTTTCCATGGGTACCATTACATATTATTATTCTCATAGGCACTTATTTGCTGTATTTTTCACTGTCTCTTAATTAGTTCCTCTAAGATGTCTTTTACCAAATTATTTATTGTACTTTTATTTGCCTCTTAATTAGCTTTTTAAGACTTTCCCACCATGATATATCTTGCCTCCTATCATCACATCTTATCTTGTGTTCATATTTAATTTACCTTCATGTATTTTATTTATTCATTTCCCATCATTTTAGTTTGCTATTTTTATGATTTAATGATTTAAGATACTATTTTGAGTTGCTCTTAAGTCTTGCATGCCTCTGCTGTTATATTTATGTTTTTAGTAACCGTGGCAGGTCGCATCCGGTGCCCTAAGCCCATCCCTTCCAAACCCCCACCTCCTCCACACTACCCCCTGCAACCATTGCCCAGCCCTTACAAATTTCACAGACAACAATTTTCTTATTGGAAGTACCAACCGGTCGCAGCTTTATTATATTTATAACAATTAAAACTTTTACACACCAAAACAGTTCTATTAACAATCTCCCACCAGCGAAGCGATGCCCCACCAGCCATACAATTAGCAAAGTGGGCTCGCATCCGCTCCGGCCGTGTCCGGCCACAGGTCAATTTCCTACCGCCCTTTCCCCGACCTCGCCATGTGACTAGCAAAGGCCAGCAGGGCTTTTCCGGATCAGGGACACCCCGCCCCTGCCCAAGTATATCCTAAAGGCTCCGGATCCCGCCGTTCCCCTTCCCCCCAACTGCGACACCCCGAATACACCACCAAGTCCATATCAGGAGATGAGGGAGGGAGGGCGGGAAGCCTTAACGCCACCAAAAACCGCCGCCGAAAGGAGGGAGAAAACCGCGGTCCCCATCCTTTTAAAGCGGCCCAGACGCCGGCAGCTCTGATTGGCTCCGCTCTTCGCACTCTGCGGAGCCAATCAATTTAAATGACGCTGCCAGTGTCATCCGACTCCCGCTCCCCGCGCTCTCCCCCCCTGAAGCCGGAAGCATGGGCCCGGTTACCGGCGTACTTCGCGACTCCGCGCTCATACTTCAATTTTTTATAATTTTAACATTACCTTTAACAATATTTTTATGTTTGTAGCACTAACCCCTGGTGAAGGCTCTGCTGAAACACAGCCATGTCGAGTTCCTGTATGTCTACAGACAACCTTTAGTGGTTCTAATAAACTACTCTTTGGATTACCTGCTATTCTTTGGGGTGCTTGTTCTTTGTGAGTTTCCTGTTTGGAATGCCAGTACTTGTTCCCAATCCACAATACGACACTGCATCCTATCCCAGCTCACCTTTATCTACCTGTCTATTCACACCTTCAAAATAAGTAGCAGATTGGTGAGGCAAGATTTCTCTTCTTAAATCCAGGAAAGCCAGGTTCAAATCCCACTTCCATTCCTGGAAATCTTAGCCAAGTCACTTAACCCTCATTGCTTCATTTATTAACATAGATCGTAAGTCCTCCAGAGACAGCAAGGTTACCACTACACTGAAAAAGGTGTGAGCTAAATTCAGAATCCCCTCCCTTCCCCTTACATATGGTTCAAGTTTTTAAGTGTATTTGGGACTCTAAGGGGTCTGTTTACTAAAGGCCGGTGTTGTGCGGTCCGCGGTACCGAGCGGGTGCCGTATAAGGAGTGGGCGTTCCGTCGTGAAGAACAGAAGCTGTGATTGACAGATGCGCTAAGGTGCGCGGCGCCCGTGTGGTTAGTGCCCTGTGACATTACGGCGTTTGATCTGTGCACATAGATCACACTGCTCACGGTTTTTGGGCTTCCACTATTGTGCTGCACATTGCTGACGGAAACGGTTTCTTTTCCCTGCACAGCACCTCTAACGCGAGTGTTTCACTGGCGGTACATTTCTTTGCAGATTCGGGCACGCTCCTGTGCGGCGAGTCTCTCCCCTCCCACATTCCGCCCACTGACCCCGTCTCTCCGCCCCTAGGGGGCCTTCCTCCGCCCTCATTTCGCCTTGGCACGCCTCTTTCGCACATTACCGCCCCGCAAACGTGCGCGTTTTCGGCGCACGTGTGCGGGGCCCGTTAATGTGACCCGCACGTGTACGGGGCGTTTAAGAGCACTTAAATGCATCATTTTAGGGCGCTCAGGTGCGCCCCGCACAGGTGCGCCGTTTAGTAAACATGCCCCTAAGAGTGCAATTTTCATTATCCTACCAAGTTACAAAATATGCTTGCACTTTTCCTGCACATACGTGGTAGCTAAATTTTAAAGGACCTTTAAAATTAGTTAGCATGGTCTGCACCTGTTGTTTTGGGGGGGGGCAGCTAAGATGGGAATGCAGAGAATCATGCATGTACTTTTGAAAATTGAATGTGCAATGTGGGTTTCCTCCGCTAACTTAAACACATTTCCTGGGAACACCTCCCCGCAATACCACGAAACATGCTGACGACATTTCCTGTTCCATTTCAATGGTGACACATCCCTACATGCCCATTTGTCTCGTGTTCCTTTCCAAGAGCACTGTTAGAAAATGAATAGAGATAAGTGGGCAAATCTCTTTCCCCAAAAACTTAGTGAGGCACAGAGCAAGGTGATTGTCTAACTCCCAGCACTGGGATAAACTCTGGGTGTTTTTTACTCAGACATTGTACCAATTTTCAAAGTGAATGCTAGTGCGTATTTTCACTTTGAAACCTACTCTGGGGTGCAGAGTAAAGGGCATTTTCACCTGTTTTGTTCTGTGGACACATTTATCATTAAAAATAATTCAAACAGATTGGAAAATGTGTGTACCTTTCCTTGCCTAGCCTAAAAGGGCTCCCAAAAATGTCATATTGAGGAAAGGAAATTTTCAAACCATCAATTAAAGCACGTGAATTACTATTTACCTGTATAACTGCTTAAAAGTTTGTCCTCCCCATGACTGGCTATCTGGAAATGTTTAACCCCTGCCACTTTTTTATGCTACAGAAAAAACTTTGGGGCCAATTAGGGAGACATTGACACCATCCTGCAATGATCTAATCCTATGTGTGAAAACTGACGTGCATCTTTTTCAGAGTGCAGGCCTACATGACTTCATTCCTTTGCCCCATACTCTGCATTAAGGTTTTGGTTTATATTGCTTTTACCTTATTATTGATTGTGGCAATTCTATTTGAAAGATAATTCACACATAGCCTGCAGCAAGTCATTTTATCCTGAAAATGTCTTCCTTTCATTTATAGTCTGATTTCCTCTTCCCTTGCTACTAAAGTGGAGTTTGGATTAATTTCAAATAGTCTGAATAGAGATGTTGGGTAGGTTGTGCTGGGATGATAACACATGTGGACCGTTTTGATTAACGGGATGTCACATTTTGTGAACTACCGGCTTCCTTGAGATAATTAATTACTCACACTGGCATCACTAGCTGTCATGTATGAATATAACTGTGAGGCCAAGATGCTCATAGCTCAATACAAGAATGCTTTTATTCTTCTACTGCATTTAATGCATAACCTTTCTAAACAAACACTAGAGTCTTCTTTTTGCCTGTAATACAGTATGTTACGAGTAATTTGTATATTATTTATTATTTATTTATTTATTTTATTACAAATTCTTATATACCGCGCTATTTGGCATCAGCGCGGTTTACATTATAACACAACGACCATAACAACATGCTGTTTGGTTTTACATCGAACAGGGGTCCAAACTTGGATAACAGGGGTAACTATATACATGAGATTTTTACATAGTAAAGAGTAGCTTGGATAACAGGGTTGATTATATACATGAGATATTTACATGGCAATGAGTGGGTGAAATAACATAATGAACGTGAGGGTTGTTTCTTAGAGTGGGTCATCTCTTCAGAGGGGTGTCATTGGAGTTTGGGTAGCATTGGAGGAATAAATGGTATTTGAGTGCCTTTCTGAACTGTGATGTATACTGCAATTACTGAAAACCAAGCCAGTCAAAGCCATAATAATAATGCTGGAGGTCGCTATTCCACAGTAGTTATGTGGTAGACACAAAGTGTCATTGTTAAAACGTTTCTGGCACTTATACAGATAACTATTGGGTGTATAAGTTGTTACATGGCTAAAGATATCCAGTTTTAACTGAAGCGGGGTTTGGGCGCTCTGGGGAAAGGTTACATTATATGCAGAGAGTATCTAAATTCAGTCGCTCTCTCTGGATAATTTATGCATTCAAATCAGAATGCAGAATAGCAAGACTGGCTTTAAACGGATAAGGAATCCGTATTAAATTATGCTGCATTTTCAGGCTTCATAGGGCTACTGAAAATACATATAATTTAAAACAGATAATGCTGTCAACCCATTGCCCTCAATAATACTGAAAATATGTCTCTCAGACTAGAATGGTCAACCCTTGTCTCAATTAATAGGATGCTCTTATTGCAGGCGTTCTTAGAAGTGAAATCTACTTCACTGGGATTAAGAGTTGTATATAAATCCTCATTGGGGATTACATATGCTTCATAATTAATTAGCCGTTTGCTATTTGCTAGAAGTAACTAAAGCTGTAATCTCTAATGAATGAATAATTCAGGAATCTTGTCATAGCATCCTGTTATCTGGTAACTTATCACTACATACCTATCTATAGTACACACGCGCTTCAGTGTATGTGGAGGAGTTCCCAAAGGGGTGTATAATAGTGTATTACTTATCCATAAAGTTATTAGAGCACAGAAAAGCTACTAGGAAGTTCTACTCTGACCATGCACTCTTGACTGTTGTCACCCAGCAGACCTGGTTGAGAGAAAGGAAAATGCTTTAAATAAAGAAAAAGGTACATACAAGCTGCAATATCTGGAGGAACCAGATAGAGGGAGCAAGAGGGACTCCAGAGTGACTGAGGAACCACGCCCCACTGATCATGAGGTAATGCCAGCCAGCTTCCAATCCTCAAGCACAGAAGGACTTCTTAAGGAGGGTGTGGAAGACTGGAAGCAGAGCAGCGGGAAAGGCAGCGGAAGGAGTGAGAGCAGAAGGAGAAGCAGCTGGAGTGAAGGCTGGAAAAGAAGCAGCCAGAGTGAAGGCAGCTGGAAAGACGGCTGGAAAGGAGGCAGCAGGAAGGAAGGCAAGACAGAGGAAAAGAGGTTAGAGTGCAAACCTGAATATTCCACTGCCAGAAGATCACCCAGAGTGAAAGGTGATTGCCTGAGAGCTAAGGAGGAACCTGGGAAGGTCTCAGCTCACAGAGGAGTAAAAGCTGTTTGCCCAGAGAGGCAAAGATATTGCTGCAACTGTTGTCCAAAACCAACAGGGTCACAGCCTGAAGACCTAAGCCGTGCTGTACAGGCAAGCCAACGGAGAAACTGGTGCAGGCCTCAACCTTCGCTGGAAACAGAGAAGCCAAATTCCCAAGGTAAAGCTTTTTATGATACAAGCTATAGGAAAAGTTTACCTGATAAAAGAGTTTTGAATAATAAGTGTTTTTATAAAGCTGCCATAAAACCGCTAAGGAGAGAGAAATCTCCTCAATATAAAACAGCACAAAGCCGACGCCCTACGAGTTACCCAGAACATTGGGCTGTGCTAGAAGAGCTATATAAGAAGCCTGACTATAACCTACCTGAACCCAGGGACTCAGAGTCAGAGGCTTCCGCCTATGAGCCAATGCAAGTGGAACTGGCAAATGACGTTTCAGATACAGAAATGGACTGTACGTACTGTACCTCGGGGAGCCTAGAATCTTTGCCAGACTTGTAAACTGTATGTGTTGCTGCCTAGAACATTATTGTTGGAGTGAATACCAGCACTACTGTGAAAGTAACAGTTTTGCTTTAAACTTTTGTTTTACTTTTTCTTACTTGAATTAAGGACATTTGCGTTGTTGTTGCCCAATCCTTTGAACCCTTGCGAGAAGGGGAAATAAAAGCCTTTATTTTCCCACCACTTGTGCAGTTGAATTCTTTGGAAGATTAGATCCAGGAAACTAACAGGACCAAAAGCCAATTGGGCCTCTGGATTACTGGCCAATCTCCTCCCTATATAGTTATGTCTGACCTGCCCTGACTGCTACTTACCGCCAGAGTAGTGCTCGCGACACTGTACATCATCACCTTCTGACTGTGAGTCAAGCGGGGGGGGGGGAGGAATAGTCTAATATTTAGAGCAGTGGGCTGAGATTCATGAAAGCCTAGTTTAAATCCCACTGTTGCCCCTTATGATCTTGGGTAAGTTAGTAAGCCTCCATTGCCTCAGATGCAAATTTACATTGTAGCCCTCTGGGCACAGGAAAATATTTACAGTACTTGAATGTAACTCGCCTTGAACTACCACTGAAAAAGACATGAGCTAAATCCAAAATCTCTTCCTCTATAATCAGGGCTTGTATTCTACTCCTAGAGGGGTGGTCTTAGTTAATGTGGTGAAAACATAGGATTTTGAATTTCAGTAGGGCATTTGGCATGGATGCCCCTTGTTCCCTTTGCTCATCCTCCTGACATTGGAGCCCCTACTGAACAGGATACAGAGCCTTCAGGGAATTGCGGGGGTTAGGTTTGGGCTGTTGGCTTTTATCAAAGATTTATTGGTCCATATTATGAAATATCGATGAACTTTGGAGCTCTTGATGCAGGAGTTTGTGCACATTGGTAGTTTTTCAGGGTTTAAACTGAATTATTAATCTGAGGTACTTTTCTCACAGCCCTTTGTTAAGGAATAATGGTGAGCCGGTTCTCCTTTATTTATTTATTTAACAGTTTTTATATACCGCGCTATTCATCATCAGCGCGGTTTACATTTTAACAACCTTGTACTTAAGCATAAAACATATGTCAAGTTTACAGATAACAGGGAGTGAAACAGGGATAAATGGGGTTAAAGATAAGATGAAATAATAACAAATATTCACAACTATTTACAGCAAATTAGCATAAATTTTGAACTTCATAGATTAGGGATGCACGAGATTTTAATCTGGGGCGAGCAATGGAGTTTAGGGAACTTACTTGACTAACCATAGTCATTGGTTTGGGTTGGAAGGGGAGGAGGTGGGGAGCTAATGCCTTGGGAGAAGTGTTGAAGGAAGAGGTGTGTTTTTAGAGATTTTCTGAATTGGGACAGGTCTTTTTGTGATCTGATGTTAGGTGGCAGCATGTTCCAGCATCTGGGGGCGAAGGATGAGAATGCTCTCATGGTAGTCGTCTGCGTGAGTTTTGCTAGGTCTTTTGAGACCATTAGTGTGTTTTCTGTTACAGATCTTCTAGATCTGGTGTTTTGAGAGTGGTGAAAGATGTCAGAAAGCGAGGATGGTGAGATTTGGTGGAACGCTTTGAAGGTCAAGAGAAGGGTTTTGTATAAGATCCTACATGTTATTGGGAGCCAATGAAGTTCATACAGGATGGGAGTAATATGTTGACTCCTTGAAGCCCCATATAGAACTCTGGCTGCTGTATTCATGGCCAACTGTAGTGGGTTCAGCGTGCTCTTGGGAAGGCCATGAAGTACAATGTTTGCGTAGTCGAAGTGCGGGGTGACTAATGCTTGGAAGGTTGTGCGGAAGTCATTTGGTTCAAGCATGGGTCTGAGAAGTCGTAGAGTCCTGATCTTGTGATAGATGGCTTTTACTGTACTTTTTATGTGTTCTTTGAATTCCAGCCGCTGGTCCAGTATGACACCTAGGTAACATATCGTGGTTTTGACTGGTAAATCGGCATCTCTTGTTCTTAACGTTGGTGGAGGAGAGAAGTCTTTATTCCTTGTGATAATCAAGACCTCTGTTTTTTTAAAATTGATTCGGAGATTTTGTGTGAGCAGCCAATCTGAGATTGCATTGAAGCAGGTGGTTAAAGGTGTGTAGTCGGGTTTTGTCACATTAACTGGTGTGAATAGAAGCACATCGTCAGCATAGATAAGGCATGAAATTCCGAATGAACGGGTGATGTTGCAGATTGGCTGCATGTAGATATTGAATAGCAAGGCCGAGAGGGAGGAACCCTGCGGTACTCATTGCTTCTGTCGAAAAGGCTGGGACGTAATGTTACCGATCCGGACCTGTTGCCAGCGATCCTCCAAATAAGATTTGCACCAGTTCCAGGCCGTTCCTTGTATCCCTTTTTCGTGGAGCCGGGCTAGCAGTTGATCATGGTCAACGGAGTCAAAAGCTGCCGCTATGTCTAGGAAGACCATTGCAACTCCATTTCTAATATTATCTGTTGTATTAATGAGCATGTTCATTAAAGAAGCCAGAAGAGTTTCAACTCCGTGTGCTTCTCTGAACCCATGCTGGTTTGGGTCTAGTGGTGCTTCGGAATCAATGTGTTGTTGAATCTGCCTCAGTGTAACCTTTTCTAGGATCTTGGCTAATAGGGGAATGCTTGAGATTATATTGGGCAGGTTCATCTTTTTGATACCTACCCATCCCCCCCCCCCTGTTGATAAGAGAGATGGACAGTAGGCTGGGGCATTGTAGGGAGTTACCTCTCTCCTTGGGAGGCAGAGTGGTACAGTTTAAGATGGTCTTTTTCCCCCACTGGCCATATTTATTTCAACTGTTGGCCTTGCGGTTACTTAAAAAGGATTTCCACTGATAGATCACCTACTGGCTACCTTTTTGTGGAGGCGAAGGAGGACTCATATCCCACTGAGAGAATGAAAGGGTCTTGACATTAGAGGGGGGGGCATGGGGCCTCCTGATCTGGAGTATTATATCATGGCTTACTCCTTGTAGCATCTTAAAAAATGGTTGTTTGATACACGTGATTATACTCCATTGGACTTTGAGCAAACATAGGCCTCTCATTTCTTCTTGAAGCACATGTTATATGCTAAAGTGGGATCACCTCGAGCCTCATGGCTACATGTGGATTTGTTGCAGGCAGGGGTGGCCCAAGGGGGGTGCTGGGGCCATGTGCGGAGACTCGGTGTGGGGCCTCATTTGCATAAATATTTGCATAATGTTACCATACACTAACTTTTAGTAAACATGCCTCTTAATGAGTGTACAGATAAAGAAAGACTAAAATATTTCTATATTACTATAATCCAGTGCCAGGCACATTAGGAACTACTACAAACACTGCCCATTTAGAACCCATAGCAAACCCGCCATATCCTAACAGCACTACCAGGACTCACAAAGCACCATACCCTACCTATCAAAAGGAAACACTGCAAATATTAAACCAATACATTTCAGAGAATAACAATACATGACCTACTGGGGAAAGAGAACAAGTGGCAATGTCAAATAGGAATTAGATAAACAGAATACCTCAGCTCAATTACACATGCAGAACATAGACCATCACCAAACAAGGAATCACAATTTAGAAATAGGAAGACAATAATTAAACTGGGAACCCCAAAAGCCAAACTTGGAATGTACAACAACACTGTAGAAATAAAACTATAAATTAGTGGAGGAGTGGCCTAGTGGTTGGGGCAAGGTACTTCAGACCGGAAGGTCGGGGGTTCAAATCCCACTAGAGGACAGCAACCTTGGGCCGGAAGGACTGGGGTTTCTAGTCCCACAGGTGCTCCTTGTGGTCTTGGGCAAGCCACTTAACCCTCCATAGCCCATGTTCCCTGTAAAATAGTTATCTCCAAGTTATAATGCCCTGTTCAATGTAATTTCAGTTTGTTCAATGTAAACCGTACTGATGCAGAATAGCGCGGTATACAAGAGAATGTAAATAAATAAATAAATAAATAAATTTCCTCGTGTACTAAACAAAGCGCAGATGTTAATGATGCACATTTCCCAGAGCTGACATATTCCAGTTAATAAATTCAAAATAAAGAGATATTTTTCTACCTTTTGTGCATTTTTTTTTCAGTTGCAATTGCTCTAGCCACTTTCTTCTGGTTTCTTCGTGTCTTCTGCTAACTCTCCATCGTCTGCTGTCCATTTGTCCTTGCTTCTCTCTTCTAGTTTTTTTCCTTTCTCTCTCTACATCTGCTTTAACATACTAATCTTTTTCCTTTTGCTTTTTCCTCATTCCTATTTCATCCACTCAAATTTTACACCTCCATCCTCAATCCCCACTTACTCTCCCAATATCCGGCCAATTGTAGATTTGTCTTCCCTCCCACACAAAATATTTTTCCCCTCTCCATTTCACTCTCCCAGCTCCATCCCATTCTAATCCTCCCCCAACATCAGCTTCCTTCTAGTTCCAGCCCCACCCAGCATCCGCTCCCTTCTAGTCCCCGCATCAGCCCATTTCCAGTCCTAGACCCCCATAAGCCCATTTCCAATCCTATCCTAGCCCCACCATCAGCCCATTTCCAGTCCTAGCTCCCCCATCCATTTCCAGTCCTATCAGAGTCCCTCCATCAGCTCATTTCCAATCCCAGCCCCCATCAGACAATTTCTAGTCCTTTCCTAGACCTACCATCAGCCCATTTCCAATACAAGCCCCCATGAGCCTACTTCCAGTTCTAGCCCCTCCATGAGTCCATTTCAATCCAAGCCCCCACCACAGCCTATTTCCAATCTTAGCACCCCCAAAAGCCCATTTCCAGTCCTATCCTAGCCCCTACATCAGCCCATTTCCTATCCTGCCCCCCCACTCAGCCCTTTTCCAGTCCTAGCTCCCTCCCCTCACAGCCCATTTCCATTCCAAGCCCCCCTCCCCATCAGCTATTTGCAGTTCAAGCCCCCCCTTCCACTCAGCCCATTTCCATTCCAGGCCCCCGTCCCCATCAGCTATTTGCAGTTCAAGCCCTCCTTCCACTCAGCCCATTTCCAGTTCTAGCAACTCCCCCAGCCTATTACCAGTCCTAGCCCCCCCATAGCCCATTACCAGTCCTAAGCCCCCCATCAGCCCATTACCAGTCCTAAGCCCTCATCAGCCCATTTCCAGTCCTAAGCCCCCCCCCCATAGCCCATTACCAGTCCTAACCCCCCATCAGCCCACTTCCAGTCCTAACCTCCCCATCAGCCCATTTTTTAGTCTTAGCCTCCCCATAGCCCATTACCAGTCCTAGCCCCCCATCAGCCCATTTCCAGTCCTAGCCCCCCCCATAGCCCATTTCTATTCCTAACCCCCCCATCAGCCCATTTCCAGTCTTAGCCCCCCATCAGCCCATTTCCAGTCCTAGCTCCCCCCCAGCAGCCCATTTCCAGTCTTAGCCCCACATCAGCCCATTACCAGTCCTACCCCATCAGCTAATTTCAAGTCCTAGCCCCTCCATAACCCATTACTAGTCCTAACCCCCCATCAGCCCACTTCCCGTCTTAGCCCCCCATAGCCCATTACTAGTCCTAACCCCCCATCAGCCTACTTCCAGTCTTAGTCCCCCCCATAGCCCATTACTAGTCCTAACCCCCCCATCAGCCCACTTCCAGTCTTTGCCCCCCCCATAGCCCATTACCAGTCCTAACCCCCCTCCCCTCATCAGCCCAAATAGATAAAAAAGCAAACCAGCTGCTGCTACAGCTGCTGCTGCTGCCGTGGCAGCGGCAGAATCAAGCGTCCCGCCGCGGGGCCCCCCCTTCCCAGCAAAGCCTCCTTTCAGCGTCAGCTCCAGACGGAGTCCCAAAGCGCGGGCTTTCAGAGCCGCGAGAGTTTCTCTTTCTCGCGCGGCTCTGTTAATCCCGCAGGGGCTGATGGGATTTCCCATCAGCCCCGGCAGGCTTAACAGAGCCGCGAGAGGTCAGAGAAGCTCTCCCTTCGCAGCTCTGAAAGCCCGCGCTTTGGGACTCCAGAGCTGATGCTGCAAGGAGGCTTGATTCTGCTGCTGCCACGGCGGCAGCGGCAGCTGTAGCAGCAGCTGGTTTGCTTTTTTTAAAATCTATTTGGGCTTATGTAGAATGTTTTTTGCACGGGGCCCCCTGAAACGCGGGGCCCTGTGCAAAAAACATTCTTGCTCAATGAACGGGCCGGCCCTGGTTGCAGGTTGTTCAGGAGGTTTTGAGATGTGTTTGTCCTAAATTTCAACACTCAGCCGAGGTTTCATTATATTTACCTTTGCAAGATAATGGTGACTTTATTACTGATATGCAGGACTACCAATTGAAGGAGTGGAAGAGGCGTGGTTTCTCAAGGGCAGAACAGGTGGTTTCTGTGGAAGGCTAGATGATCCCATATGGGGAGTTGAAGCATCATTATGTCTTGGAGCCATGTGACATATTCCCTTATCTTCAAGTTCACAGTTTTGTTAGGGGTTTGGGTGGGAAGCATTTGTCTGGTGGCTTTTGCTCAGAAAAGGAAGAGTTGTCAGGGGAGATAAGGCACATATAGTTGGCCTATCTCCAGCTTGCCTTGGCAGATCTGTTGGGTTCATGGACTTATGATCCTTTGCAGCAGCATGGAATCTTGAATTGGAGTTGCAGCTTCTGAGGAAGGATCTCTCTGACACGATTGCCTGTATTTCTCAGCATGTGGGGGCTTGCATGATCTGCACTATAAGCTGCAGGGAACAGATCCTCATGCTACAGCTCAAATCTTATTCATATCCCTCGCCTTTCCCCCTCCTCTCTCCCTTTCTCATGTGCTTTGTGGAATGCACACTCCATCTCAAATAAACTTGCCTTTACTCATGATCTCTTTATCTCTAATGCTCTCCAGCTCCTTGCTCTAACTGAGACCTGGCTCCTCCAGAGGACTCAGCTTCAGTTGCTGCTCTGTCATGGCAGCTATCAATTCTCCCATGTGCCTCATCCCACTGGCCATGGCGGTGGTGTGGGGCTTCCACTCTCTCCTTCCTGTCAATTTTAACTCCTCCTCCTGCTTCAGTCTCACTCCTTTCCCTCTTTTGAAGTCCACTCCATCTGGCTTTATATTCCACTTCCTCCCCGATTAGCTGTTATTTATCAACCCCCCTGACAAGTCCACCTCCACCTTTCTCTCTGACTTTCTCATGGCTTTCCTTCTTTCTGGATTCATCTTCCCTCTGCCTTATTCTCAGGGATTTTAACATTCATGTTCATAACCCCTCTGACCTTATGCTTTAAAGCTCATCTTCCTTACCTCATCATTCAACCACCAACTTTGCTCTACTGCCCCTACTCAACAGCAAGGCCACTGCCTTGACCTTGTATTCTTCTCTAATTGCTTAACCTCATACCTCTGTACCTCACTTCTTCCCTTATTGGACCATTGCCTGCTAAGCTTCACTATTCATCACTCACCGCCTCAACCTCACCCTGTCTCCTCCAACCTCTTTAGAAATCTTCATGCTATTGACCCTTTGGCTCTCTCCTCCACTGTCTCATCACCTCTTTCCTCCACTATCTCATCTGAGTCTGTTGATGAGGCAGTGGCTTCCTATAACACTGCACTCTCCTCTTCTCTGGATGCTCTTTCTCCGCACATGCCATGTTCTTGTGAGGCATACTTTACCTCAACCCTGTCTATCTTCCACTACCTGCTATCTTCATTCCTTGCGGACTTTCTGCACTTCAAATTCATGCTTGTCTCTTTCTAGTCAACCATAGCACTCGCCAAACAAGACTATTATATCCATCTGACTAAATTTCTTGCCTCTGACCCTCGTCCTCTCTTTGCAACTCTCAATTCTCTCCTCAAGGTGCCTCTGCCTCCAACCCCTCACTCCCTTTCTGCCCAAACCCTGGCTGGCTATTTCCATGCCAAAATCCAGACGATCACACTCCAGTTCCCCACGAGGTCAGCTACTTCTTCTCCTCCCCCTCATCACTCCCAACTTTCTCCCCTACCTCTGCTACCCTTTCTTCCTTTGGTATGAGGAGGAAACCACTCACCTTCTTTTCTCATCCAAACTCACTACCTGTTCCTCTGATCCTATTCCCACCCATCTCCTTAGCTCCATCTCCTCCACTGTAGTCTCTTCCATCTCTCATATTCTCAACCTATCGCTCTCCACTCAACTTTTCTTGCAGTCTTCAAGCATGTCATGGTCATTCCTCTCCTCAAGAAACCCCTTACTATACCATACCTGTCCTTCTCACTATCGACCCATCTCCCTCCTCCCCTTCATTTCTAAATGACTTGAATGTGCAATTCACGCTATTGCCTTTCTCTCCTTTCAAGTCCTTCTGGATCCTCTACAATCCAGCTTTCATCCTTTACATTCTACTGAAACGGCTCTTGCCAAAGTCTCCAGTGACTTCTTCCTGGCAAAATCCAAGCGCCTTTTCTCCATCCTCATCCTTTTTGACCAACTTTCTGTTGCTTTTGACACTGTTGACCACAACCTTCTCTTTGATACCTTGCCCTCGCTTGGTTTTAAGGGTTCTGTGCTATCCTGGTTCTCTTCTTATCTTTCCCATCACTCTTTCAGTGTTTGTTCTGGTGGATCCTCCTCTACTGCTATCCCACTCTCAACTGGTGTACCCCAAGGATCTGTCTTGGGTCCACTCCTTTTCTCTCTCTATACCCAGTATCTTGGTGCACTCATCTCTTCCCATGGCTTTCAGTACCATCTTTATGCTGATGACTCCCAGATCTACTTCTCTACACCTGAAATCTCTTCGGCAATCCAGACCGGGATCTCTGCCTGCCTTTCTGTCATTGCTGCTTGGATGTCTCACCGCAGCTTAAAATTGAACATATCCAAAACTGAGCTGTTTATTTTTCCCCTAAACCCTTCTCTTCCCTTCCTCCTTTCTCAGTTTCTGTGGATAACTGTCTACTGCTCCCTGTCTCCTCAGCTCGCAACTTTGGGTCATTTTTGACTCCTCAATCTCCTTCTCCACACGCATTCAACTGATAGCTAAAACCTGTCATTTCTTTCTATACAACATCAACAAAATTCACCCATTCCTTTCCGAACACACTATTAAGACACTTATCCACTCCTTAGTCATCTCCCATCTAGACTATTGTAACCTACTCCTTGCTGGTCTCCCTCTGAATCATCTCTTTCTTCTTCAATCTGTTCAACACTGTGCTGCATGATTAATCTTCCTCCAGCCTCATCATGCTCATATTACCCATCTTCCCAAGTCACTTCATTGGCTCCCTATGGGGGTTATTCCAAAACATGAATAGCAGGGAAGTTAGTCAGGGGTGGGGAAGAGGCAGCCTGGGTACGGAGAGTGGGCAGGCAGTGGGCGGTCACCGGCCCTGTATGTCCAGGGCTGGCAAATTAGTGAAGTAGCCTCCCTGGACATTTTTATTTTTTATCAGTTTGGGGCCCGGAAGGTTCTGGGGGGAACAAAGTTAATCCCCTGCAGCCCGACCCTGGCCTTAGGAGGCCAGATCGGAGGTTGAGCTGCAAGGAATTAATTTTTTGGGACAGCGGCCAGCATCATGGCTTTTAAATGGAACCGCAGTGCCATGGCAATGGGACACAATGGCAATGGGATGCCATGGCGCCACGGCTCCATTAAAAAGCCCTAGCTGAGTTAGCTGGGCTAGCGCTATAAGTGCAGGCCAGGACTGAATCACATTCTTGGCCTGCACGTACAGTGCTGTTCACGATTATGATCCCGCGGGGCTATACGTGCCCCGCAGGATCAGAATCGCGATCTCCTTTGTATGTCCGGGTCAGCCCGGATGTACAAAGGAGATCTATGTCATGAATAGAATCAGGCCCTATCTGTTTCTGCATCCAGTTCAAACTTCTCCTGCTGACCTATAAGTGCATTCACTCTGTAGCTCCTCACTACCTTTCCTCTCCTATCTCTCCCTACACCCCTCCTCGGGAACTCCACTCTTCTGGCAAATTGCTTCTATCTGTGCCCTTTCTTCTATTGCTGACTCCAGACTTTGCTCCTTTCACCTTACTGCTCCTTATGCCTGGGACAAACTACTTACTGATCCTTATGCCTGGAACAAACTACCCTTTTCAAATCCAGTTTGAAAACTCACCTCTTCACTGCCACTTTCAGATCTGGACTCAACTGATCTCCTTTGTGTTTCCTTACCATTCCCCCTAGATGTATCCTATGTCTACAGCTACTGTGTTGTCTGTCTTGACTAGAATGTAAGCTCTGATGAGCAGGGACCATCTTTCACATGTGTCTGTGCAGCGTACGTCTTGTAGCACTATACAGATGTTGAGTAGTAGTAGTAGTTATGTAGAGCATTTTTTACTCCTACAAGAGCATACCATGCAGGTTATATAGCCTCCCTGGCATGTCTGAAGTGTGGCAAAATAAGGGTAATGTTGGATCATGTTTTAGCAATGCCCTAAGGCTCAAAGGTTTGGGACAGGGTCTGTAAGCCTCTTCAGGAAGCCTCAGGACTCAATTTCAAGTTGAAGCCCCTAGAAATTCTCTTTGATGACCTTAATGGGGCTGGTGCAATGGAGAAGGGAGATCAGAAGATATGGTTCGGGTAGCTCTGATTGTTGGCCAAGAAATCAATTTTACTATGCTGGATGTCTCCAGAACTTTCTTCTTACTGGTGCATGATGGGGATGCTTCATCAGCTTATGCAAATTGAGTGCAGATGAGCATGGGGCAGCCTGAAAAGCTGGCAATTGTTCTTAAATTATGGTGAGTCTATATTCCCCAAGAGGCACTCCTTTCATTTGTGTCTCAGAGACCACAATGGGGTTAAGTCTCAGAGTCCAAGGCCTGACTCTTTCAATTATGTCTTTTGGGTATGACTGGCTGGTCTCAACCTAGGGGGTGGAAGGGGAGGGGGAGAAGGAGAGAGTGGGGATAAAAGGAAGATTAGGGGAGTTCAGAATGCAAAAATTAGAAAATTGGAATTCATAAAATATTTGTTATTGTTGGTAATGTCGTGGATCTCATGTTGACTGATACATCTGTTATAAGCCTTTGGCCTTTATCTAGATTTCTGTGTTAATAAAGAAGTAAATTTTAAAAAAGTTCCAGATTTTCCCAGTGCCATGGAATGAGCTATCTAAAGGAGATCAACTCTAGACGGCTTGAGCATTCAAAACAGTGCTTTGTGCCTGTAATCATCAGTTCCTGAAAATTTAAATTGCTTGAAAAAGCATCGGTGTAGTTTGCCTTTTTATTTTGGGAGGGCAAAGGGTAAGGAAATCATGTTGACAATGAGGGCAGGGGTACTAGATCACCATTAGTGCTTGCAACATTTGGGGAGACTACTGCCCCCTTGCTCCCCTAAACTACGCCTATGTGCAAAACGTTTAATTTTCTAAAGTACAAATAATAATAAGACACAACTAGAATGGAATGCAACAATATAAAATTAGATACAATTGTCATTTCAGAGACCTGGCAGAAGAAGGATAACCAATGGGACACTGTGATACCAGGCTACAACCTATCACAATGATAGGGTAGATCACATTGGTGGAGGGGTGGCTCTATACGTTAAAGAGGGCATTGAATCAAACAGATTAAAGATTTTGCAGGAAACAAAATACACTGTAGAATCATGTAAAAATGGGAAGGGAATAGCAGTGGGGGGTGAACTACTATCTACCTGGACAGATAGATAAACAGACAGATGATAAAATGCTAACAGAAATTAGGGAAGCTAGCAAAGTTTACAACACAGTAATAATGGAAGATTTCAATTTCCCCAGTATTGACTGGATCAGTGTCACATCAGGACATGCTAGGGAGATAAAGTTTCTAGATGAAGTAAATGACTACTTCATGGAGCAGCTGGTTCAGGAACTGACACATGGGGACATTATTTTAGACCTTGTTTTCAGTGGCATGCAGGATCTAGTGCGAGAGGTAACTGTTTTGAGGCTGCTTGGCTATAGCGATCATAACATGATCACATTTGATTTAATAAATGGAGGGAGGATAACAAGGAACTTACGCTACCATTCAGCTTTCAAAAAGGAGACTATAATCTCCTCAATGATCTATGTGCAGTAGGGTGGTCCACTGCCATAGGGGAAAAAATAAAAGTAGGAATTTCTTTGCTCCCTGGCCTGATTCTGGTTCCGTTCCATTTATGTAGAAAACAATGTGTGCAAAGTTTGAAGCCAATCAAATAATATTTAGGGGTGGCTCAAGGTCCCTATCTATCAGGCCCCTGGATCCCCCCCAGGGTTCGTCAGACCACTGGGTATTATCCGCTCATAGACGGGGGTATCATGCTTGCCAAGCACTCAGTGTGGTCCAGATGCTAGTAAGGACTTTGACGATGTGGGGAACATCTTACGGTGTTGCGAGACAACACCCAGAAGGAACTGGAGTTGCTCTTCTTTTGTGGTGTGTCGGCCATTGAACTCCTCAATGAGTTTGACCCCTCGCTCAGCCACATCGTTGATCACTGGAAGATTTTTTACTTTCTTCAGACCGTCTTTGAATGATGCATTCTCTTCCCAGTCTTCTGGGTCTGCATTAAGAAAATCACTGTTGATGTCGAGGTGTTTCAGGAAACGGATTGACTTGCGAGTTGCAAAAGATTCAAGTGGTGGAATCATGGAACTTTTCAATTTGACCCGCTTTGGGGGATCTTCGTCTTCGTCATCATCCTCATCGCTTTCATCTGATTCTGCCGGGATCATGGCCCGCTTTGTCGGTGCTGAAACAGCTTCATCGAACAGTGACAGTGCCACAAGCTCCTCTGACACATACCACAGATGCTGTTGCAGTTTGTCTCTGGCCGCTCTTCCAACACGGTCATTGTGGTAAGAGTGTAGTTTCTTCAGTATCTCCAAATCTGTTCGAGGAGCAACTGCGGCATCAGGGGCAGAAAACCAGGCTTCCACATGAATCAGGATGGAGAAAATGCTCACATCACGAACACAGGACTCCTCCCGTTGGGTAAGATCTTTGAGTTGTCCTCGGAACATCCAAATCTTGAGACAGTACAAGACTTTTGCCATCCATCTGGCATGATGGAAAGCTCCGGGTTTCTTGAAATTGAAACTAGGAAGATTCCCTCCAAGGCAGACAATCGTTAACTCCAAGAATTCCAGGTAATCATCTCGGTGATTGCCCTGTGCCAACTTGGATTCCGCAAACTTCATGATGCGATCCCTGTCAGGTTGCAGCACCTCCAAGTCTTTTCCAGTTTGATAGTTGGACTTGTCAAGGGAGCCCCAATTCTTTTGAAACCGGCAAAAGAGTTGGACATCGGGACCCGATGAAGCTCCAGAGCATGTAGAGAATACTGCACCAAGAATTATTTCATAAATATGATGGCGGCATGCCAAATGAAGGACTGTGCGACGGAGTCTCTGTTCTAGAAGAATGCACGCTCCTGATCGACGTCCCGTGTTCGATGCAGTTGTATCAAAGCAGAAGCCTGCAACCTTTTCATCCAAACACCATTCTTGTAACAGTTCATAAACTGCTGCAGCTTGATTCTCGCCCGTTCCTGATGTCAGTTTTGGTACACCAAGAAGTTGTGCTTCTCCAGTGGAGACAGCCGTTATCAAAACTGGAAGGCGGTCAACGGATGTGGTTGAACAGAGGAGAGATGGCAATAACTTGCTATCCCAATGCACAATGCATGTTTTGCCTTCGGCTTTGAATGCGTTGTGCAGGTCCGTCCATTGTTGCTGACGGTGCTTTTCTCTATGGCGCTTGACGCTGGAGCAGCTGATATTGAGCTCCCCAGGATAATATCCCAGACTTCTGGCGGTTTCAGCTACCACAAACAGAGCATTGTGATCCGTTGTCCCTGTCCGATCCAGGGCTGCTGTAAGCTCTGGGGTCCAGACATTGTTAGGTCGAAACTGCTTCGTTTGTGGAGTTGCTTTCTTCTGTCCGTTATCTGAATCCACAGATGTCGACGAGTCTTCACCTGATTCTGCTGAGGAAGAAGATCCTTCCAGCTGAACTTGGCTTGTAGTTGCCTCGGCTTCGGCAACATGTTTTTGTCTGCGCCTTTTCAGTTCTTCTCGCTGTTGCGATCTTGCTTCCGTGTTGGCCAGTTTCTTGTCCATCGCGCACATTGAGCCGTGGCGCCCTGGTTCTCGTTGCGCTATTAAGAATTCTTTGTCTTCTTGAATATGAATTAAAGACATTGCATTGGCATGTGCCACATCAAATAGGTTTTTCATTGCAACCTGGAATTCTTTTTCATTTGCCTCTTGTTTCCCTCCTCTCCCTTTGTTTTTCTTCAAAAGTTTCCACTGATTGAACAATTTCTTTACTTTTTCTTGAATTTTGTCATTTCTTTGAACAGGAAGCCTGGCCTTTTCCCAGTAAGCTTCTACTTCACTTGTTACAATAGATGCACTTTCACTAACGCCTTTGTTTAATGTCATATGGTGATGTAAAAATACACTTAACACTTGCTCCTTGCTGGGGAGCTTGGCCCCCAGAATTGTGGTGGACATTTCTTCAATAAGATAAAAACCACGTTTTTTTCACCATCTGAAAAGAATAAAGATACAAAGATAATAGTACAATGTCTTTGCCACCTTTCAGAGACGAGATTAGTTCAAATATGACGCAATCAAATGTAATCAGCGTGGAACTGAGTGGATGATACAAGATGATGCAACATTTCGTCATCTGCTCCCAGGGGGAAATCTCAAGACTTGTTGAGCCACCCCTAAATATTATTTGATTGGCTTCAAACTTTGTACACAGTGTTTTCTACCTAAATGGAACCAGAATCAGGCCAGGGAGCAAAGGAATTCAGGAATTCATTTTTATGGACCACCCTAATGTGCAGTCTCCCCAAAAGGAGACTGCAATCTCCCCAACAACCTGCATGCAATCACAGACCTCAAGGCGTTCCATAAGGATCTAAAAACCCGGCTCTTCAAGGAACACTTTGATAGTGAAACATGAATCATAGCTCCCTCCCCTCCCCCAACTCCACCTCTGTACATATACCTTTCCCCTACCACACAAATGTTTTAGTTAAATGTTCAAATTAACCTCACAATTCTCCAAGTTCTTACTCCAGGTTCTATGTAACTGTTTGTTTATTACCATTTCTTTGCAAACCGCTTTGACGTTGTAATAAAGCGGTATATAAAAATTGTTAAATAAATAAATATAAGAAAATGAGGAAAATGGTTAAGAAAAAACTAAAAGGAGCAACTGCAAAGGTTAAAAGTTTACATCAGGCCTGGGCATTATTTAAGAATACTATCTTGGAAGCCCAAACAAGATGTATTCCACGCTTTAAAAAAAGGTGAAAGCAAGGCCAAATAACAGCCAGCGTGGCTTAAAGGTTCAGATCAGAGAGGTTGTTATAGCTAAGAGAGAATCTTTCATAAAATGGAAAAAAGCCAAATGACCAAAACAGGAAAAAGCATAATTATTGGCAAGTTTGATGCAAGGTATTTATGTGGTAGGCAAAGAAAAAATCTGAAAAGAAGTTTGCTGTGGAAGCAAAAGTACATAATAAAAACTTTTTCAAGTATATTTGTAACAAAACACCTTTGAGGGAGTCAGTTGGACCATACATGATGGAGGGTTAAAAGGTGCACTGAGAGAGGACAAGACCATAGAACAGACTAAATGAATTTTTTTGCTTCAGTCTTTACTGAAGAAGATATAAGAAACACCCATGCCAGAAATGATATTTAAAGGTGATGTATCAGAAGAATTGAAACAAATCCCTACAAGAAAAGGCTTAAAAGAGATGGCTGAGGCGAGATATGATATCTATAAAATAATGAATGAAGACTAATTGGAGAAAATATTTTTTCATTCAATGTGTAATCAAACTCTGGAATTCATTACTAGAGGATGTAGTAAAACTGTTAGTGTAGCTAGATTTAACAGAGATTTGGACAAGTTCCTGGAGGAAAATTCCATAAACCATTATTAAAGAGGACCGAGGAAATCCACTGCTTACCCATTGGACAAGCAGCATGGAATCTGTCTAACTTTTGGGAAGCAGACAGGTACTTGTGACCTCGATTGGCCACTGTTGGAAACAAGATACTGGGCTTTATGGACCCTTGGTCTGACCCTGTATGGCATAACAAGAAAAAAAATTGCTTGATGGGGGGCATGTTCTTGAAATACTGTGGGGTGCCATTTGAATAGTTTCTTATGTCAATGTGAACTTTTCTAAATTTTGTGAGAGTTTTGTAAGCAATTTGTTTTTAGGAACAGACCATTACAGGTACAAAGCACTGTTTTGAGTGCTCAAGCCAGCCAGAGTTGACGCTCTTTAGATGGCATCATTGTTTCCTGGCACTGGTGAAGTTTGGAACTATTTTAATGATTTCTCATCAATAAGAAATTTTGTTAAATTTGAGGTTGTTTTGGCTTCTCTTTATTACTGAGAGTTAAATGACCTGAAGTCTCACAGCCAACAGAATTGCTGACTGCAAGGGTAATGTATTATTGGCCGTTTGGGAATTAATGTTCCAGTAGCCAGTAACACATGCCCCTGCTGTGTAAATGTAGAAATCAACAATGAGTCCTGAGCTACCTAAGGCAAGATTTTCTCCACATGCCGGTAGCATTTCTTTATGGCTATTATATTAGCAATAGTTCACCACCACTGGGGGCTCGCTCTGTAGATAATTGCCTGTCATTTGAGTTAGTTGACCTGTGTTAAAAGCAAAAGCACCAATGGGAGTAAGAAAAGCCATGAGTAAGCAATACTTTTATTTTCAAATGTTTCTTTGCATTAAATAAAAGTGATGCTTCAGTATGGTCCTGGTTTTTAGATGCATTTTGTTCAAGCAATAGCGCCTCCTGTGGTGGGTCTATCCATCTGTCTTTGTCTATTCATAAACACAAGTTTGTTTCCACTTCTACAAATACAACTGTGCGCTCCAATAGCGACAGTCATCAGCAGCCAAGAGAAGTTGGTCCTGCAGCAGAAGAAAATGAAGACAAGTGGCAGTGCCAACAGGGAGCCAAACTCCCACCAGCAGAAGAAAGGCAAAAAGCCAGTGCTGCAGCAAAGAGAACCAGGATTTTCCAGTGGGGATGGAGAACCCAGCACTCACCAGCAGAAGAAATCAAGAAAGCCACTGCTGCATGAAGCCAGAAGGGTCTGCTAGCAGGGAGCCAAACCCCTGCTGGCAGAGGAGAAGCCAAATGCTGCTGCCACAACAAAGCGGTCTGGAGGTAAAGAAAATGCAAAGGGGAGGGAGAGAAGAAGAGAAGAGATGAGAAGGAAGGTAGACGGGAAGGGGGAGGGGAGAGTGCAAGGGGAAAGAGGGTTGAGTGTAAAGGGGAGGAGAGGGAAGAGGTGGAGAAACTGTGAAGAGAATGGGAGGGAATAGTTCAGCGCATCGATGGAGGGGTATATGGGGAGATGGAAGTGAGGGGAGAGTGCAAGGGGTGGGAGGTTGAGGAAGTGAGTGAAGGGAAAGGGACAATGTCCACATGGCAAGAAATGCATACACCCCACTGCACCCCTTTAGCCCACCCCAACACACTCCAACAAATCCCAGACCACGCAGGCATACACATCCACAAATCACACTCTCAAGACAGACACAAATATATACACAATACCACTCACACACATGCCTCATGGACACTTCCACCCAAAAGACACATGCTTTGCCATGTCTCTTTCCACCAAATCCAGCTTGCAGATGTGCAGGAGAAACGCTCCCATTTTGGCGCAGGTCTTTTAACATGTATGTGGAAATATGTTTATGTTTATTTATTACTTTCTGTACCGCTCTTCGTTCAAGATAGTTCAGAGCAGTTAACATGAAAATAGCAATAACAAAATAACAATTCCGGAGTTACAGAAGTAGAATCCAGGATACAGCAGAGCTCCAAGAGGCAGCAAACTCCACAAGCACAACCAAAAAAGATGGGCCCGATATTCAAAGGGAGTAGCACAGTCAGCAGAACTGCTAACCATGTTACTCCCTTTCTCCGGGATATTCATGGTTAGGGCTGCTGAATATCCGCAGGTGCCGCCGTTGCAGATCCCAGTGCTAACCAGTTTGCATTGGGGCATTCCATTAGTGGAGTTGGGGCAGCACCCGGCAATAACCAGGCAGCAGCCCAATATCACCATCATAAAGAATAAAATTACTCAGCATGTAGTGTCGCGACGCCACACTGGTGGCTAATGGGCGCCAAGGTAGGTCGGACACAAATAAAGATAAGGTTGAAATGGGTACGTATTTCTCAGGGCCCCGGGATGTATAGCCTTGGTAGCGTCCTTATTACCCAATACCCAAAGAACACAGGTTTCCAAGTGGAGGGAAAATAAGGCTTTATTTCCCTTGTCTTGCAAAGGTTCAAAGGATCAGTCCCAAAACAACAAAAGAAATGCCCTTACATCAGGTTAGAAAAAGTAAAACTCAGGTTCAAAGCAACAACTGTTCTCTTCAAAGAGGTGATACAAAACAAACATTTCCTATTTCACCAGATTACTGCTCACATGCTATGCAAGGATTCCAAGCTTCCAGTGGTACAATAACTACAATCCATTTCCTCATCTGAAAGGGATTCTACCACTTCCACTTGCATTGGTTCCTGATCATACGCCTCTGAAACAGAGTCCATGGTTCTGGGCAACCTATAATTGGGCTTTTCAGCCAAACGCTGTATGACCTCCCAATGCCTTGGTTTCAGAGTGGGGCGTCGGTCATGAACTGTTCTACAAGGCGAATATTCTTCCCTCTTCATAGGTTTTATATCAGCTTTCTGCAAACATTGCTTATTCAAAAGTCTCTCATTTGATAAAAGCTTTTCATACCTTGTATCATGAGAAGTTTTACATGAACAGGGACCTTCTGTTTCCTGTCCTCTCCACAGGCTAGCTCTCTGAAGGCTGTTCCCAACTAGGTGTGGGTTACCTTGTAATGCTGGCTTCTCTCCTTGGGGTGAGGCTTGCGGCCTACTCCTGCTGAGATTCTGCCCTGCTCCTGCAATCTGGCATGGGTTTTACAACCGTCCTTCGGTTGACTTCACACAGCTGTCCCAGTACTGCTTCCGTGTCCCCGGATCTCCTGGATCCTTCCGTACTCTCTGTCCTTTCAGGTCTCTCTGGCCTGTTCCTCCTTCCGGTGCTCCAGCAGCGTCTGTAGCTTCTGCGGTTTCTGCCACCTCTGCAGCTCCTGCCGCTCCTCCGGCTTCTGCAGGCTCTGTAACTTCTCTGCCTTCTCTGCTGCTCCTGCTGCTACCACCACTTTCGCTTTTACCGCCACTTCCCCTTTTACCGCCACTTCCCCCTTTCCAGTCTGCCAGACTTTCTTTAAGAGGAGTTCCTGCCTTCCTGGATTGGAGGCTGGCTGGCTTTTGGTCACACCCTGTGGGGCGTGGATCCTCAGTCTTCCGGAGGTCCCTCTTGCTCCCCTATCAGGTTCCTGAAAATACTGCAGCTTGTGCATGCCTTTTTTCGTGTTTAAAATATTTTTTTCTGTTCCCCACTGGTCTGCTGCATCACACATCCCCCTTCTTAAAATATTACGGGCTGGTGAAGTCTCTTCTACACAGCACGTATTACGTGATACCGTGCTCTTCCGCAGCTGACTGGTCCTGTACTTCCCTCGCCGGTTGCCCACCGGTATCAGCTCAGGGTGGAATATGTTCTCAGCAGAAGCCAGCAAAACTGACCGCTCATGCCAGGGCCGAAGAATATTGACATGATATACTTGTGTATGTCCTTTTTCATCCTGGACCAAGTAGGAGGTTGATCCTATAGGCTTAACTATTGTATGAGGCCCCTTCCACCGAGCTTCAAACTTAGGAGTGGCGCCCGATATCAAGACCATCACCTTGTCTCTGACCTGTAATTGCCGGGGTTTTGCAGGCCTATCATAGTACCGTTTTTGTTTTTGTTGACTTTCCTGTAGACTTTCGCCTGCGAACTGGGAGGTTCTTTCCAGGCAAGTTCTTAAGTTCTTTAAGAATAAAGGTACGCCTATTTCCGTCTCAATGGGTTCAATCCATTGTTCTCTTAGGACGTCCAATATACCTCGGGGTGGTCCTCCATACATGAGTTCGTAAGGTGAGGTACCCAAGGAATTCTGTTTTCTCTCCCTACAGGCATACAGGATAAACGGCAACATGGTGTCCCACTCCATCATTTGGCCACCCAATGCTCGACGAAGCATTTGTTTTATGCTCGGGTTTAATCGTTCCACCAGACCATTGCATTGGGGGTGGTAGGCGGCGGTCTTCACATGATGGATGCCAAAAGCGTCCCAAACTTGAGCGAGGTATTTTGACAAGAAGTTGCTACCTCTGTCTGTCAAGACCTCCTGTGGGAACCCTATCTCGCAGAATAACTTGACTAATTCTATGGCAATTGACTTTGCCGAAATGTTTCTCAGGGGAACCACCCATGGGAAGCGGGTAGCTTGGTCGACAATCACCAGGATATACTGGAATCCTCTGGGCGTTTTGGTGAGGGGTCCCACTATGTCCATGGCAAGCCTCCTTACCGGGTCCGAGATTATGGGCATCGGAACTAGGGGGGCTTCAGGTGGTCGTTGAGGCGTGACTCTGACATGATGCGCAAGATTCGCAAAAGCGGGATGTTTCCCGGAAGACTCCTGGCCAATAAAATCTGGCTAAAATCTGATCAAGGGTGCCCTGTGCTCCCTTACGGCCCCCTATTGGATGGTCATGGGCCAACCGCAAAACCAGGGATTTAAAGGTATTCGGGACCACCAACTGTTTCCAGATATTTCCGGTACGAGGGTCCTTAGTATCCCGATAAAGTATGCCTTCTTCCATGATGAATCTAGGGAAAGAATCCTTTCTTTCCTGCGCATGCTGAAATGCACGGGCTAGTGCAGGGTCTGCTCTTTGCTCCATCTTGAAAGAGGGGAACCGTTCCATCAAGTCCGCAGGCACCCATGGCATCCCTCTTCCAGCTTCCAACTCCGCTCTGCCCTGAGAACGGCACGTTCTTTCTCTTCTATGCTCAGCCTTGGACTTTCGATCCCTCCTCGGGGGGTTACCTATTAGATCCTCGTGGGAAGGAAGGTCTCCTAAGGAAGTTTCTCCCGAACACGAGGGCTTTTCAGCATCTTGGACATGCGACCGCGTGGAAACTAGGGCTTCCCTAGGATCGGTACCCTTCTTTGGATTATTTTGCTGTGGCTGGGGATTCTCAATAGGCTCATGCCGAATGCAAGTGGAAGTTGGCACTGTTTGTGAGGATAGGCCTTCCTTCAGGCTCTTCCTAAATTGTGGCCAATCGCGGCCTAATACCAATTCTTGTGGTAGCCTAGGCACGACTGCTACTAACATCTCTTTTTCAATGCCCAATCCCTTCACCCACAGTTTATACACTGGATAGCGGGTAGCTGCTCCATGGATACATTTTATTTTAACATTACCTTCTGGATACTCCGGAACTGACCATCCCTGATCTCTGATCACAAGCCATAACCTCTTCGAAATCATGATTTGGTCAGCTCCTGAGTCCAGAAGTGCTTTTACATCTACTCCATGAATCTTCACATTCAATACAAAACCCTCCCGTACTGTTCTCGGGCCTTCCCCTACCAGAGCAGTACGTGAGTAACAGTCACTTTTCAGATGACCCTTTTTACCACACGCAAAATATCTCTTGACATTCTCTTTTGCTAGAAGCTTATTATTTTTCACCACACCGTACGGGGACAGTGAGGGACTTTCTACACTCTGGGCCTCCATACCCAGTGTCAGTTTGGGAGTCCCTACCCTGGGTTGGGTGACTCGCTCGGCCTCTAAATAGCGCTCAGTGAGAGCTATTGCGTCCGTAGTTGTACAGCAATTTTGTAAAATTAAAAAGTTCTGTACCCTACTTGGTATGGCGGACATGTACTGCTCGAGTATTATCACATCCATTAATGAGGCTACGTTTTTCTTTTCTGGCTGTAGCCATTTATTTGCCAGACCCTGTATCCTATGACCTAGGGCTTTTGGGGTTTCATCGGCCCTAAGGGTGGTAGCTCTAAACATTTTGTTATAGGATAACGGTGTAAGGCCTAAACGATCCCTTATGGCAGTGACTACCTCCTCATAGGTGTTAGCTAGGGCTGGGGGCATCGACCTATATGCAGCAAGAGCTTCCCCCGTAAGGGACACTGTGAGTCGAATAGCCCACTGCTCAGGCGGCCAATTAGCTGACCCTGCAATCCTAGTGAACGAATCTAAAAAGTCATCCACATTATCATTGGGACTTAGATTCCCCACAATAAGATCGTGGCATGTCCATTGTCCACTCGCTGGGCTAGTCGGTCCGGCGGCCTGCAGCTTTTCAGCTTTCGCCTTTGCCATCACCTCCCGCTGTAATGCTAACCAGTTCTCCATAGTCTGCAAGACCGGCAGTTGTTGTTCCTGCATGGCCCGCAGAGCTTGTGCTTGATTCTTCTGCGCGAATTCGGATTGCTTGTCGAATTGATGTGCCATCCAGGCACAGAGCTCCTTTGGTTCCATGGTGAACCTGTGTAGAGAAACAAGAAAAATGAAAACCAAGTGTGGCTCTCACAACACTAGTTTTGCCCTCTTTTTCTCTTTTTTTTTTTTTTAACTTCCCTTGACATCCAACACTGCCCCGGCTTAATTACGTTTTACCTGAGGTGAGTGTTGAATTCAGCTCGGGAACATCAGTTGCTGTTGCCTTTCGCAGCGCACCACTCCGATGACCGGCAACAGGATTTTCTGCTTTCAGGATTTTCCCAACCCGCTCCGGATTCCACCTATTCCACTCCGGGTCTTTCTCCTTCCAATCCTGGTTTTACAAGTAATCCACTCCGGGTCTTGTTTTCACTCCAGGTTTTCCAGCAGATCAATCTGGGTTTTTACTTTTAAACTCAAGAGGTTTTTTTTTTTCCTCTTCCTTTAGTAGTTTGAAGGCTCTGATCCGGCATCCAACAACTACGCCATTTTTATGTCGCGACACCACCCTGGTGGCTAATGGGCGCCAAGGTAGGTCGGACACAAATAAAGATAAGGTTGGGATGGGTACGTATTTCTCAGGGCCCAGGGATGTATAGCCTTGGTAGCATCCTTATTACCCAATACCCAAAGAACACAGGTTTCCAAGTGGAGGGAAAATAAGGCTTTATTTCCCTTGTCTTGCAAAGGTTCAAAGGATCAGTCCCAAAACAACAAAAGAAATGCCCTTACATCAGGTTAGAAAAAGTAAAACTCAGGTTCAAAGCAACAACTGTTCTCTTCATAGAGGTGATACAAAACAAACATTTCCTATTTCACCAGATTACTGCTCACATGCTATGCAAGGATTCCAAGCTTCCAATGGTACAATAACTACAATCCATTTCCTCATCTGAAAGGGATTCTACCACTTCCACTTGCATTGGTTCCTGATCATACGCCTCTGAAACAGAGTCCGTGGTTCTGGGCAACCTATAATTGGGCTTTTCAGCCAAACGCTGTATGACCTCCCAATGCCTTGGTTTCAGAGTGGGGCGTCGGTCATGAACTGTTCTACAAGGCGAATATTCTTCCCTCTTCATAGGTTTTATATCAGCTTTCTGCAAACATTGCATATTCAAAAGTCTCTCATTTAAGAACATAAGAACATAAGACATGCCATACTGGGTCAGACCGAGGTCCATCAAGCCCAGTATCCTGTTTCCAACAGTGGCCAATCTAGGTCCTACGTACCTAGCAATATCCCCAAAAGACACTGGTTCCATAATGCTTGTACTGGGTCTAGCATTGATATCCTGGGTCCCTTTTTAATAGTGGTTTATGGACCTTTCCTCCAGGAACTTGTCCAAACCTTTTTTAAACCCAGCTATACTAACAGCCCTTACTACATCCTCCGGTAACAGATTCCAGAGTTTGATTACACGTTGAGTGAAAAAATATTTTCTCTTATTTGTCTTAAATAGTTTACCCTGTAGCTTCATTACATGTCCCCTAGTCTTTCTATATTCTGATAGCGTAAACAATTGATCCACGTTTATCCGTTCCACTCCATTCATTAATTTATAGACCTCTATCATATCTCCCCTCAGCCGTCTCTTTTCCAGGCTAAAGAGCCCTAACCTTTTTAGCCTCTCTTCATAGGAGTAGCCTTCCATCCCCTTCACCAATTTGGTGGCTCTTCTCTGTACTTTTTCTAATAACGCTATGTCCTTTTTAAGATACGGCGACCAGAATTGCACACAATATTCAAGGTGCGGTCGTACCATGGAGCGATACAGAGGCATTATTATATCCTTTGTTTTATTCTCCATCCCTTTCTTTATGATACCTAGCATTCTATTTGCTTTCTTGGCCGCCGCTGCACACTGGGCGGAGGGTTTTAACATGTTATCCACGATGACTCCTAAGTCCTTTTCCTGGGTGGTGGTTTCTAATGTGGAGCCTTGCATCGTGTAACTATAGTGTGGGTTGTTCTTTCCTAGGTGCATAACTTTGCATTTGTCCACATTAAATTTCATCTGCCATTTGGATGCCCAGTCTTCCAATTTATCCAGATCCTCCTGCAGTTTTCCACAATCCTCTTGGGTTTTAACAACTTTAAACAGTTTTGTGTCATCTGCAAATTTGATAACCTCACTAGTTATTCCCTTTTCCAGGTCATTTATGAATATGTCAAAAAGTAGCGGACCCAGTACAGATCTCTGGGGTACTCCACTATTCACTTTTTTCCATTGGGAATATTGGCCATTTAGCCCTACCCTCTGCTTTCTATCTTTTAACCAGTTCCCGATCCACAATAGTACACTGCCTCCTATCCCATGACTTTTTAGCTTTGCCAAAAGTCTCTGATGGGGGACCTTGTCAAAAGCTTTCTGGAAGTCCAGATACACTATATCAACTGACTCACCTTTGTCTACCTGTTTATGCACACCTTCAAAGAAACATATCAGATTAGTAAGACAAGATCTTCCTTGTCTAAAGCCATGTTGGCTGTCTCCCATTAGGCCATGACTATCTACATGTTGTGTAATTTTGTTCTTTATGATGGATTCTACCATTTTCCCTGGTACTGACGTCAGGCTCACCGGTCTGTAATTTCCCGGGTCACCCCTGGAACCTTTTTTAAAAATTGGTGTTACGTTGGTGACCCTCCAATCTTCAGGTATTACAGATGATTTTAATGAAAGTTCACAGATTACCAATAGCAGGTCTGCAATCTCATATTTCAGTTCTTTCAACACTCTGGGATGTATACCATCCGGTCCAGGTGATTTGCTACTATTCAGTTTATCAAATAGTTGTAATATATCTTCCCGGTGTAGTGATATTTCTCTCAATTCCTCTGCAGTATCTCCTTTAAATACCACTTCAGTCATGGGTAACATCCCTACATCTTCCTCAGTAAAGACCGAAGCAAAGAATTCATTCAGTCTCTCTGCTATAGCCTTGTCTCCTCTTACTGCCCCTTTTACCCCTCTATCATCTAACGGTCCAATTGACTCTCTCACAGGCCTTTTGCTACGAATGTACTTGAAAAAGTCTTTATTTTGTGTTTTTGCTTCCGTAGCAAATTTCTTCTCAAATTCCCGCTTTGCCTGCCTTATCAATGCTTTGCATTTAACTTGCCAGTGCTTGTGTTGTTTCCAGTTTTCATCATTTGGCTCTTTTTTCCATTTCCTGAAGGTTGCTTTTTTGACAGCAACAGCCTCTCTGACCTCACCTTTAAACCATGCTGGCAGTTTTTTGGACTTTCTTCCACTCTTCTTAATGCATGGAATACAGCTGGTCTGGGCTTCGAGGATAGTATTTTTAAATAACACCCAAGCTTGCTGTAAGTCTTTAACCTTTGGAACCGCTCCTTTTAGTTTTTTCCTAACTATATTCCTCATTCTATCATAGTCTCCCTTTTGAAAGTTAAAAGGTAATACTGTGGATTCCTTTACTATCTGTCCTCCACTAATTAAATCAAACATGATCATACTATGATCACTATTGCCAAGTGGTCCCAACACCCTTATTTCTTGCACCAGATCTGGCGTTCCACTAAGGATTAGGTCCAGTATGGCTTCCCCTCTGGTCGGTTCATGAACCAGTTGCTCCAAGAAGCAGTCATTTATTCCATCTAGAAACTTTATCTCTTTAGCTTGTCCTGCCGTGACACTGACCCAGTCGATACCGGGGTAATTGAAATCACCCATTATTACTACTCTGTTGTGACTTTTGTTAGCTTCCTTGATTTCTTTGAGCATTTCATCATCCATTTGTTCATTCTGGCCAGGCGGTCGATAGTATACTCCCACTGCCATCGCCTTCCCCTTCATAAATGGGATTTCAATCCATAGAGATTCTACAGCAAATTTTGTTCCCTGCAAAACTTTAATCCTTTCTGACTCAATGCCCTCTCTAACATAGAGCGCAACCCCTCCACCAATTTGATCAGCTCTATCATTACGATATAGTTTGTATCCAGGTATCACAGTGTCCCACTGGTTATCCTCCTTCCACCATGTCTCTGAGAGTGCAATCATATCTAACCTCTCATTTAGTGCTATATATTCTAACTCCCCCATCTTATTGTTTAGACTTCTAGCATTGGCATACAAGCATTTTAGAGACTGTATTTTATTCATATTAATCTGGCTATTGGTAGGCAGGGGTAATTTGGAATCTTTATGCTCTGTCTGCTTCTTACTCAAGGGCATTTGGGCTACTATACCCCCTTTTGGAACCTCACTGCTTTTGGTAGTATCCTTCAAGGATACCTTTGTCCGAACCATGCGCTCCTGGGTGACTGTCGGCTTTCCCCTATTTTCTAGTTTAAAAGCTTCTCTATCTCTTTTTAAAGGTTAATGCCAGCAGTCTGGTCCCATCCTGATTAAGGTGAAGCCCATCCCTTCGGAAGAGCCCCCCCTTTCCTCAGAATGTTCCCCAGTTCCTAACAAATCCAAAACCCTCATCCTTGCACCATTGTCTCATCCACGCATTGAGACTCCGGAGCTCTGCCTGTCTTTTGGGTCCTGCACGTGGAACAGGAAGCATTTCGGAGAACGCTATCCTGGAAGTTCTGGATTTCAACTTCCTACCTAAAAGCTTAAATTTAGCCTCCAGAACTTCCCTACCACATTTTCCTATGTCATTGGTACCAACATGTACCAAGACAGCAGACTCCTCCCCAGCACTATCTACGATCCTATCTAGGTGGTGCGTGAGGTCTGCTACCTTCGCACCAGGCAGGCATGTTACCAGGTGATCCTCACGTCCACCAGCCACCCAACTATCTACATTCCTAATGATTGAATCACCGACTATAACAGCTGTCCTGACCCTCCCCTCATGGGCACATGGCCCTGGAGAAACGCCCTCGGTGCGAGAGGGTTTTACATCACCTGGAGGACAGGTCCTAGTTACAGGATCACTTCCTGCCACACCAGGGTGATGCTCTCCTGTCACGTGACCTCTCTCCTCCATGGCAACAGGGATGCTGCCAGACTGGAGGTGGGACTTCAGGACTATATCCCTGAAGGTCACATCCATGTACTTCTCTGTCTTTCTTATGTCTTCCAGGTCTGCTACTCTAGCCTCTAGAGAACGGACTCGTTCCCTGAGAGCAAAGAGTTCTTTGCACTTAGTGCATACGTAAGATCTCTCACCAACTGGGAGAAAATCATACATGTGACACTCAATGCAAAAGACCGGAGAACCCCCATCTCGCTGCTGGACTTCTGTCTGCATCTTAGTTTAAAGCTTGTGTTTAGATCTTTTAAATTCTGTATATAATAAGGATTGGTGTAGATGCTTATACCAATAAAAGTGTATCTAATACCCCTAATACACCTTGTGTACCTAAAGCTTAATTAATTAATCTCAGGTCCTCTGTGTGTGACTGATTTGGATAATGAGCTGCACCTGAGAGCAGCCCCTTTCCTCTAAGATGTGCAAGTACCTATAAAACTACAATTACCCCAGGGGTGGGTGGGTGCTGGGGAGGGAGGGAGGGAGATAAGTCCTATTAAAGAGGGCAGTTACAAGGTACCCTGTCCTGGACCCCCAGCAGGGGGGGGAGGGGGGCAGGGGGCTACCACACAAAGCCCAGTTAGTTGAGAGAGGCAAGGTAAATTACAGCTGAAAACAGCTGAACTAGCACTAAGACAAACAATAAATAATTAAATAAACAGTTAGACAAACAATAAATAGTTAAATAAACAGCTAGAACTCACAGAAAAGTTTCTCAGGAGGCAAAATCCACTTTTCTAGCAGAGCACTGTAAAAAGCACTGCTCCTCTCTGATCAGAAGCCGCAACTAAAAACAGACTATGCACACGTGGAGAAAACAGGAAGAAGGCTACACAGTACCTCAGCAAAGGGGGGGGGAGGGGAGGATTCACTCAAGCAGGCTAGGGCAGGAAAAGTTTAAACACACAGCAGGGTCTGGGGAGAGAGATTTAATTTAAAATGAACAGTTAACCTGGCTACCACACAAAGCCCAGTTAGTTGAGAGAGGCAAGGTAAATTACAGCTGAAAACAGCTGAACTAGCACTAAGACAAACAATAAATAATTAAATAAACAGTTAGACAAACAATAAATAGTTAAATAAACAGCTAGAACTCACAGCAAAGTTTCTCAGGAGGCAAAATCCACTTTTCTAGCAGAGCACTGTAAAAAGCACTGCTCCTCTCTGATCAGAAGCAGCAACTAAAAACAGACTATGCACACGTGGAGAAAACAGAAAGAAGGCTACACAGTACCTCAGCAAAGGGGGGGGAGGGGAGGATTCACTCAAGCAGGCTAGGGCAGGAAAAGTTTAAACACACAGCAGGGTCTGGGGAGAGAGATTTAATTTAAAATGAACAGTTAACCTGGCTACCACACAAAGCCCAGTTAGTTGAGAGAGGCAAGGTAAATTACAGCTGAAAACAGACGAACTAGCACTAAGACAAACAATAAATAATTAAATAAACAGTTAGACAAACAATAAATAGTTAAATAAACAGCTAGAACTCACAGCAAAGTTTCTCAGGAGGCAAAATCCACTTGTCTAGCAGAGCACTGTAAAAAGCACTGCTCCTCTCTGATCAGAAGCAGCAACTAAAAACAGACTATGCACACGTGGAAAAAACAGGAAGAAGGCTTGATAAAAGCTTTTCATACCTTGTATCATGAGAAGTGTTACATGAACAGGGACCTTCTGTTTCCTGTCCTCTCCACAGGCTAGCTCTCTGAAGGCTGTTCCCAACTAGGTGTGGGTTACCTTGTAATGCTGGCTTCTCTCCTTGGGGTGAGGTTTGCGGCCTACTCCTGCTGAGATTCTGCCCTGCTCCTGCAATCTGGCGTGGGTTTTTCAACCGTACTTCGGTTGACTTCACACAGCTGTCCCAGTACTGCTTCCGTGTCCCCGGATCTCCTGGATCCTTCCGTACTCTCCGTCCTTTCAGGTCTCTCTGGCCTGTTCCTCCTTCCGGTGCTCCAGCAGCGTCTGTAGCTTCTGCGGTTTCTGCCACCTCTGCAGCTCCTGCCACTCCTCCGGCTTCTGCAGGCTCTGTAACTTCTCTGCCTTCTCTGCTGCTCCTGCTGCTACCGCCACTTTCGCTTTTACCGCCACTTCCCCCTTTCCAGTCTTCCAGACTTTCTTTAAGAGGAGTTCCTGCCTTCCTGGATTGGAGGCTGGCTGGCTTTTGGTCACACCCTGTGGGGCGTGGATCCTCAGTCTTCCGGAGGTCCCTCTTGCTCCCCCTATCAGGTTCCTGAAAATACTGCAGCTTGTGCATGCCTTTTTTCGTGTTTAAAATATTTTCTTCTGTTCCCCACTGGTCTGCTGCATCACAGTAGATAGTCATGGCCTAATGGGAGACAGCCAACATGGCTTTAGACAAGGAAGATCTTGTCTTACTAATCTGTTATGTTTTTTTGAAAGTGTGAATAAACAGGTGGACAAAGGTGAGTCGGTTGATATAGTGTATCTGGACTTTCAGAAAGCCTTTGACAAGGTCCCTCATCAGAGACTTTTGGCAAAACTAAAGAGTCATGGGATAGGAGGCAGTGTACTACTGTGGATCAGGAACTGGTTAAACGATAGAAAGCAGAGGGTTGGGCTAAATGGCCAATTTTCCCAATGGAGAAAGGTGAATAGTGGTGTACCCCAGGGATCTGTGCTGGGTCCGCTGCTTTTTGACATATTCATAAATGACCTGGAAAGAGGAATAATGAGTGAGGTTATCAAATTTGCAGATGACACAAAACTATTTAAAGTTGTTAAAACCCAAGAGGACTGTGGGAAACTACAGGAGGATCTGGATATATTGGAAGACTGGGCATCAAAATGGCAAATGAAATTTAATGTGGACAAGTGCAAAGTTATGCACCTAGGGAAGAACAACCCAAACTATGGTTACACGATGCAAGGTTCCACATTAGGAACCACCACCCAGGAAAAAGATTTAGGCGTCATTGTGGATAACATGTTAAAACCCTCGGCCCAGTGTGCAACGGCGGCCAAGAAAGCAAATAGAATGCTAGGTATCATAAAGAAAGGAATGGAAAATAAAACAAAGGATATTATAATGCCTCTGTATCGTTCCATGGTACGACCGCACCTTGAATATTGTGTGCAATTCTGGTTGCCGTATCTTAAAAAGGATATAGCGTTATTTGAAAAGGTACAGAGAAGAGCCACCAAAATGGTAAAGGGGATGGAAGGCTACTCCTATGAAAAGAGGCTACAAAGGTTAGGGCTCTTCAACCTGGAAATGAGATGGCTGAGGGGAGATATGATAGAGGTCTATAAATTAATGAACGGAGTGGAACGAGTAAACGTAGATCCATTGTTTACGCTATCAGAATATAGAAAGACTAGGGGCATGCAATGAAGCTACAGGGTAAACTATTTAAGACTAATAAAAGAAAATATTTTTTCACTCTAAGTGTAATCAAACTCTGGAATTTGTTAACGGAGGATGTAGTAAGAGCTGTTAGTGTAGCTGGGTTTAAAAAAGATTTGGACAAGTTCCTGGAGGAACGGTCCATAAACCATTATTAAGAAGGGACCCAGGATATCAATGCTTGAACCAATACAAGCATTGTGGAACCTGTGTCCCTTGGGGAAACTGCTAGGTACATATGACCTAGATTGGCCACTGATGGAAACAGGATACTGGGCTTGATGGACCTTGGTCTGACCCAGTATGGCATATCTTATGTTCTTATGTTCTTATCACCACTGCCTGGTTACCGCTAAGTGGCAAAGGTCATGTGCAGCAAAGGCTGGTCTAACCTTTGCCGCCAAAACTAACCAGGCAGTGGCTCAATATTGCTATTGCTCGGTTAGCTTCTGGGTTCTGCAGATATTCAGTGCCAGACATTGAATATCCGGGTCTAGGGTTCATCAGTGATGGCTAGCCACTGTAATCACGCTGGCCGCCATTGCTAAATATCGGGCCCTGTTTCTAAACATGTTCTGAACTTCACCCTGAGCTATTGGGGAAGAGCATTCCATAGTGTTGGTGCCAAATGATAAAAAGCTTATTGGCATGGGCACTCCAGTTTTCCATTGGAGACAGATGGAATGACTAAATCGTTTTGGTCTTGGGAGCAAAGATCCCTTCCCGGGACATATGGAATTAATTCGTCAGAGAGATAAACCAGAACAGTATGAAGTGCTCCATGTATTGTACTAACTTAAAGATTTTAAACTTCATCCTATAGTTGATAAGCCACCAACAAAACATTTTTTTAGTAATGGACTAACAAGATCATATTTTCATGAATGGGAAATGAGCTTAACAGTCATATTCTATGTTAAGATTTGAGAGTTCAGTAACTGAGACCATTGTAGAGTGAATTGTAGTAATTGAATCTATTTATAACCAAATAGTGGCTCAAAGTCAATAATGCTGAATTTCCCAAGTAGGGCCTAATAAGCCAAATATGTTTTAATGCAGTAAAGCTTTTTTTTACTTCAGCTCACTTCTGAGATGAGAATGAAAATTGGCCATCTAAATAAGAGCCCTAAATTTTAAAGAAAAAAAAATGAATGGTTTAGAATGGCCTAAAAATCCTGGAGCACAATTCGGGACTAGACCATGATCCAACACCCACCCAGCTTGAGACTATGTGGGGGAAGCAATGTCAAAGTCAAAATGTCAAGCAATCCATGTTAATTTCAGAAGAAAGTATGTGTACGTCTGAGGCCAATGTGAAATCGATGCAACCTCACCCCTCAAAATGAATGTGCTTTTAACAATATCCTGTAGTCAAATAAACATGTGTGTGAATAGAAAATAGCAGCATGTACATATGGAAAAAACGAAAGGCATGAGGACAGCAAAGACATTCAAGTATGGTCTAAAATGGGGGTGCATGGCTAAGGATGGCACAGGAGCTAGGAGCACATACATAGGGGTGGCAACAGGGTAGGTGTACATGTAAATGGCAGCATTTAGGAATGCTATCTGTGTATCCTACACATGTAAGTTCTGTTTGGCAGCAAAATACATGTGCCCAACTGCACTCATGTGCATGGTTTCTCGTTCCCTTGAAGAACCATTTCTATGTGTTTCCGCTCCCCACATATTCCACGCTCAATAGTCTGCCTTCCTTGGTGAGCACCAAAATGGTAACCAGGAAGGAGCATACTTCTCCTATGCAGAAGGTGACCTCCTGGTGCATCTGGTGCTCTCCAACAAGGGCATCTTTAACAGTCCTGGAAGGTGCAGAGTCTCACATAGAATAGCACAGAATGTGTGGGTGAGGATCCGCATGGCCCTAGCTAGTTAAAATTATACCTATTTTTCTAAACAGACATCTCATACAGAATTATCAAGTGGCAGGCCAACACCTGGGATGTATGCAGGAAAGCACTCAACTGCCAAGATCACTTTTGCAGTCTGGCAAAGAACATACTGTGAGATTTGCCATACTGGGTCAGACTAAAGGTCCATCAATCCCAATATCCTGTTTCCAGCAGTGGTTAATCCAGGACACAAGTGCCTGATAAATTCCCAAAAGACAGACAAATTCTATACGGCTTATCCCAGTGATAAGAAGTAGATTTCCCCCAGTCCACTAATTTATTTATTTATTTATTTATTACAGTTTCTTATATACCGCGCTATTTAGAATCAGCGCGGTTTACATCATAACAAAATGACCATAACGACAAACTGTCAGGTTTTACATTGAACAGGAGTACAAACTTGGATAACTGGGTTAACTATATACATAAACTATTTACACTGCAGTGTGAGGGCATTTCTAGATTGGGTCATTTCTTGGAGGGGATATCTAGTTCAGTTGCTGTCTGGGAAATATTGGCAGAAAAGGTATGTTTTGAGAGCCTTTCTGAACTGATATAGATTGGTAATGGCTCTAATGTCAGGGGGTAGGGTGTTCCAGCATTTTGGTACATAAAAACTGAATGCCCTGTTTGTGGTGTTCGTGTTGGACTTTGTTGAAGCCTTTGGTATTGCTAGCAGGTTTACAGCTGATGTTCTTCTTGCTCTGTTGGGGGGGACCATGTGGATTAGATTCGTGAGTGAGAGGGATGAGGTGCCTTTGATTGCCTTAAATGCTAATACAAGGGATTTGAAGGTGATTCTCCCGTGAATTGGTAGCCAGTGTAGCTGTTTGAGAATAGGAGTCACGTGGTCGTTTCTGGATGCACCGTAGAGGACCCTAGCTGCGGCATTCATGGCCAACTGTAAGGGGGTTAGTGTGGATTGGGGGAGACCTTGTAGGATGGCATTTGCAAAGTCAAAATGCGGCAGGATCAGCGCTTGATATATGGTACGGAAATCGTCTGGGTCCAGCAGGGAGCGTAGGTGTTTGAGGGAACGGATTTTGAAGTAGATGGCTTTGACTACGCTGCTTATGTGGCGTCTCATGTCTAGATGTTGGTCCAGTGTAACTCCCAAATATTTTATTGGTTAATAGACTTGGTTAATATTGGTTAATATTGGTTAATATTAATATTGGTTAATATTGGTTAATATTGGTTAATATTGGTTAATTTTATTGGTTAATAGACTTTTCCTTCAGGAATTTTCTAAACCTTTTTTTTTGTTTATTTATTATTTATAGTTTCAAACAAAATAATACAAGTTACTACATTTACATGAAATAGGAGCTACCAACAACCTCAATAAGTACAACAACAAGAAAATAAAAACTCAAGTTAATACATAAAGGAAGGAGCCCCTCCTCTAGCCCAAAATATAGAGAGATCCATGAAAAACATCTTACCAAAACGTAAGGAAAATGCAGGCAATAAGCAGCCAGACACCCAATAATAACACAGTGCAGACTCCCTTCTCATTCATCCCCCACACAGAGCCCTTAGTATTCAAAAAGGAAAGTAATTGTGAAGGATAAAGAAACACATAGGAATTACCCTGCAGCTTCACCAAGCATTTGCAAGGATACTTAAGGAAAAATAGACCCTCCCCCCCCCCCCCCAATCTCTGAGATATGAGGATGCAGGATCAAAATCTCTTTCCTATGTCAACGGGTCTCCCTAGCCAGGTCCAGAAATATACAAACTAGGCAACCCTTGAACATTGTATGCCACTTTCGGAAAAATAACACAGGTACACTAAAAAAAATTTTTTTTAAACTGCCTCTAATGTTTCGATTGATTTTTACGTTTTTTGGTGCGCTGAATCCAAATCTGGTAACCAATTTGCTCCATCACATACAGATTTTTTGCTACATTGGGTTAGCAGTTTGAGGTGAACATTTCAGATTGAGTGCGATCGAGATAAAAGTTTCTTGGATGAATTCTTTATACTAATTGTTTAGTAGTTATTCAAATAAGAATAAAGAAAATTGTAACAAGGCAGCACATAAGAATAGAGTAATGTCAACAAAACACACTGTGATGGTAGCAAAATTGTCTGCACTTAAAACAGCCACATACATGTGCACAAACATTGAGCATATAAGAGCGAGGTTAGACGCAAAGCAAAGCAAAGAAATGTGCAAAAAATGTTGTACAGGTATGTATGTAAGAATAGAAAACGCAAACCGCACCATTGCAATACATGAAGACAAACACCCGATGGTGTGAAAATAAAATTCTAATAAATGAGATCCGACACTGTGGTAATAACTAGCAAATTTTTATTTCAAAGTTTAGTAAAAACACGATATTTGTTAACACAGTTTAGATTTTAAAGTCATTCTTGGGTCAATCAATCTCCTGGTGGGCCCATTTCTTCTTCCCCCGAATGCTTCTCTTGGTGCGCTGCTTGGCGTATTTTTCATCTGGGGTTTCCCGCAGCAGCAACCAGCAGAAATCAGCCATCATAGTGGCGTTCCATCTTCCTTGGTACCTTCTCTCTGCGTCCTTGATGTCCTGGTGAAACCTTTCACCTTGTTCTTCACTGTACGCCCCCAAGTTTTCGGGAAAGTAGTTCACATGGGAGTGCAAGAAATGGACTTTCAGGCTCATGTTACAGCCTTGTTCTTTGAAGGCATTGAGCATCCTGGCAACAATATCCTTATAGTTCTCATCCCGCCTGTTCCCCAAGAATTTGAGAATAGCATCCTTGAAGGAATCCCAGGCTTCTTTTTCCTTCTCAGACATCGTTTCAGCGAATGCTCCATCTGAAATGAGTTTCCTTATATCAGGGCCAACAAACACTCCTTCCTTTAGCTTTGCTTCAGAAAGTCGGGGGAACTTTGAGCAAAGGTACCGAAAGCATTCACCATCTTTTGGAAGGGACTTGATGAATTGCTTAATGAGACCCAACTTAATGTGGAGAGGTGGTAATAGAATTTTATCACGAGGTACCAAGCTCTCATGAAGAACATTTTTCTCACCGGGTCTCAAATACTCCCGAATTGGCCAGTCTTTTTTTCCCCCAGTGTAGATCGCGGGCCCGGCTATCCCACAAGCAAAGGAAGCAGGGATATTTGGTGAAACCGGATTGCTGCCCTAATAGCATGGATAGAATTTTAAAGTCTCCACAAATCATCCACTTATGCTCATCATAACGAATCTTCTGAAGAATCAGGGCCAAATTCTCGTATTTTTCTTGGAGAATAACAGAGTGAGCAATAGGAACTGAAGCGAATGTGTTGCCATTATGAAGATGAACACCTTTTATGCTGTCTTTTGACGAATCAATGAACAGCCGCCATTCAGCAGGATCATACTTGAGTTTAAACTTTTCCATCACTCCGTATATATCGTTGCAAAATACCAAATCTTCCTCTTTGCTGAAATACTTCAAAAATTGTGTCTCGCGGTTGCGGTACCAATAAAAAGTTGTTCCTGGTGACAATAGATTTTTCTGTTTAAGCCGAGAACCTAGCAGTTGGGCAGCATCTTTTGGGAGTCCTAAATCCCGGACTAAATCATTCAATTCAGCTTGAGAGAAAAGTTCAGGTTTCGGATCTGGTTCAGTTTCAAACTCGGAAGTACTGGACTCATCGGGAAAAGCTATCTGATGAGTCTCATCATGATCAGAACCGTCCACACAAATATGATCCAAAGATTTTGGTGGTTCAGGCACAGGTACTTCGTTGCTATGAGGCATAGGCCTAATTGCTGAGGGAAGGTTGGGGTAACTTATTACGTTCTTATTTTTTAAGTTGTATCCCTTCACAATGCAAGAGCAAAAATAGCAGTCACTGCTGTGGTCTCTTTGTTCACGCCACATCATAGGTATTCCGAAACGAAATGCTTGTTTTTTACCTTTCATCCATAAGCGTAGATCTTCCTCACATGTCTTGCACACTTTGAGAGGAGCCCACGGTTTGTCTTGATCGCCAACTTCAAACCGAAATAGGCGAAATATACTTTTTTAATAAATGCAGAAATGTTCCTCTGCCGCTTTTTCACGGTATATTCCCCACAAATAAAACAAAAACTGTCCGGAGAGTTGACGCAACCTCTGGCTCTGTGAGCCATCACAAATACACAGCACTGCAAACTACAACTGTAGTGAACCACTTCGGAATAAAGCTGGATTACGACTGAGCAAACAAAAGGTAATAATGAACTTGCAAGAAACTGAAATTTGACAGGAACGTTCATGTCGCAACCACCGTGTTTGAGCGAGAGAACGAGGCGAGGCGAACAGGAAAGAACATGCGCCAGCGCAAGTACTGGATTTAGCCCTCCGCCTCCCAATTGTCCTGTTAATGTATAAAATGAATACAAAACACTCTAAAATATCATGAGGGAGTGTTTCTAGTTAGTTAACCATTACAACCTCTATTTTGGGCCAAGAAAATAAACTGCAGTCGGCTAAAAAGAAATAATGTGAACATTCCTTATATGGGTAAGAAATCTAATTTTGCAAGAAAACGTGACGTGATGGAACATTTTGGCTATTTTTCCTGGATTAAGCACCCCAAAATCTATAGGAATCAGTTGCAAAACTGGAGGCAGTTTTTTGGTAGTGTACCTGTGTAATCTCTACAGCCAGTCCATGTCAGATACAAATGCAAGAGTAACTAAACACGTCACCGGTACAATATCAGTAGAATCAGTAGACTCCAAAAGAGCTGACACATTCAAAACATCAAATTGTCCAGGACCAGGGGCCTCAGCACCAGCTAAAGACCTCTGGCCACTCGGCAAATAGTAAACTTCAGCAGATTTCTGGGATTCTCAGGACTTCAAGCAGATATTGCTTAAACATCTCTTTAGCAGAAATAAGAGATGAACGAGGAAAGTTAATCAACTGAAGATTTGTCAGTCTAGAAAAGTTATCCAGTTGTTCCACTCATGTTTTCAAATAGTCTTTCATAAAAGCCTCAGACATATTTTCCAAACGATCAGTCCTCGTGACTAGACCTTCCAAGTCATCCTTAATCTGTCCAATTTCTCCAACATTCTTAGCCAACAATTCAGTATTTTCATGTACCTTTCCTTGAATCCCTTTTATGTGCATAGTGATTGCCTCTCCGAGTTGGTTAATTGCAGACCAAATAGACTCCACTGTGAATTGCCCTGGCCATTGTAAAGGAAAATAACAAGCCAAAGCACCCTGCTCCATGCCTAATAGTACCGGAGGGACTGTTGGCTCCATAGAAAGTGAGCCAGTGCCTCCACTTGAAACCAAAGTGGGAACTCTGTTCTCGGACCGCTGCCCTGACAATAGATGACCCCGCAAGTCACCACAATCACTTGCTGCCAGTCCTGCAGTCGACCCCAGCAGGGGCATCAAGGATCTACCGAATGGAAAATTGATCACCCCACTACTTGCATGGACTGAGTCGGGGCACAGAAACTTCCCAGTCTGCTGTGCTTCAGGAGATGAGAGGTCAATGCTCAAGAGAGTCGCCGAACCACCCGGCTCCAGCTGCCTCTCAGCTGAGCTACCCTCTCCTCCTGCTGGCTGCTGCTCTGGTCGCAAAACAAATGCATCTAATGGGCCCAAGGTAAGAGGAGTAGAAATCCGCAGGACAGCCTGAGGCAGCACGCCCTGCTTCCCCTTTCTCTTCTTCCCCATAACAGGAAAAATGCAGCTGAAGCTCAAAGCCTTCCGGCAGCCATCTTGGATCTCCCGTCTAAACCTTTTTTAAACCCAGACAGCTTTTACTACAGCCTCCAATAATGAATTTCAGAGCTTAATTACACTGAGTGAAAAAATATTTTCTCCATGGTGATTCATGTTTACGCATTCAGCTCTGTTGTTGTTAAGGGCAATTGAGTCAGTGTTGACTCCTGGTGACCCTCTGGATAGTTGACCTAAACTTTGTTTTGTCTTCAGCCAAGCAGCTAATTGTTAGAGTGGTATCCATAGCTGCTGTTATTATATTGATCCATCTCATTACTGGCCTTTCTTTTTTACGGTGACCTTCTACCTTGTCAAGCATTAAGTATTTTTCCAATGATCTGTTTCTTTGCATGATGTGTCCAAAGTATGAAAGTCAAAGTCTTGCCATGTGAGCTTCTAAGAAAAGCTTAGGTTTGATCTCCTCTAGTACTGACTGGTTTGTTCTTTGGGTAGTCCATGATATACACAATATTCATCGCCAGCACCATAATTCAAAGGCATCAATTATGTTCCACTCTACTCATTATTTTATAGATATTTACCATATCTCCCCTCCTATCCCATGACTTTGAATCTCTTTTAAGAGAGCTTGTCAAAGTCTTTCTGAAAATCCAGATACACTATATCAACTGACTCACCTTTATCTACCTGTTTATTCAAACCTTCAAAAAATGCAGCAGTTTGGTGAAGCAAAACTTCCCTTGGCTAAATCCATGTTGGCTTTGTCCCATTAAATCACGTGTATATATGTCTTCACTAATTCTTTTCTTTATAATGCTTTCTACCATTGTGCCTGACACTGACATCAGGCTCACTGTTCTGTAGTTTCCAGGCATCATCCATGGAGCCCTTTTTAAAGATTGGCATTACATTGGCCACTCTCCAAACTTCAAGTACCCTAGACAATTTTAAAGATAGTACAAATTACTAATAGTAAGTCTTCAATGTCATTTTTGAGCCCTTTCAGCACTCTTGAATGTATACCACCCAGTCTTGGTGATTTGCTGCTCTTTAGTCTGTGACATTTTTCTATTCCATCTTCTTGGTTCACCGAGATAAGTTTTAATTCCTCCAGTTCATCAACGTTAAATATCATTTTTGGCATCTATATCTTCTTTCTTTCTTTCCTTCTTTCTTTCTTTGCATGTACTTCATACCCTGCTTATGTCTAATCAAGAGGTCAGTGCATCTTACAACAAAACATACCGAAATGTATCAAACAGCAGCAAGCTTTCACATCTGTTGAAGAATCTATAACATGGACAGGGAGGATCTCACAAGCATCAGAATAGCTATGACTGAGTAGATGTTCTTGACTAGTCGATGCTAACACCATGCATCTACAGCATACAGTGCTATACTGTAGTAGCAGCCTCACTAGAACCCTAGATAAGGGGACTGCCTTGTTTGGCAGTTTACAGCAGATTGTCATGACCAGCTGCATGTCAAGGTGTATAAGAGCCCCATAAGTGTTACAAAGTATACTAAGCTCCTCTGTAATCAGTTACTACTACTACGACGACTTATGATTTATATAGTGCTACAAGGCGTCTGCCGCGCTGTACAGATAGATTTAAAAGACAGTCTCTGCTAATTAGAGCTTACAATCTAATCAAGACAAACATCACCACAAAACTAGAGACTAAAGTATGATAAAATACATATAAGTGGTGAACAATAGAGTGATGGACATCAGGATCCAAAAGCAGCCTCGAAGAGTTGAGTTTTTAACTAGGATTTTAATAGGGCTAGAGAAGAAGCCTGACGTACTGACTTGGGTAGTTTGTTCCAGGCATATGGAGCAGGAAGGTGGAATGAATGAAGTCTGAAGTTGGTAGGGGCAGAGAAGGGCACAGATAAAAGGGAGCCGCCAGAGGAGCAGAATTCCCGAGGAAGAGAGTAGTGTGAGATAAGAGAGGAAAGGTAGCAAGGGTTTTTCAAGGGCAAGCCAGTGTTTTATCTGGGATGGGCTAAAGCAAATGGGAGAAAGTATTTGGTGAGGAGTGACCTGTGCAGGGTACAGAATGGTCAGAGCACTAAACATGCATTCTCTGAAACTAGAACTACAATATAGCCTTGGCATCATACATAACCCTGAGAGAAGCAAAAGGAGACATAAGCTTGCATGGCATCTTCTGAAAAGGAGTGCACCCATGCAGCAAGATTTACCTACATGATGTCAAGTGAATGGAAGGGTCCTGTTAGAAGAACACATCCATCCACCAGAAAGATTGTGCAAATGGTCCAACAAATGCACTTTGTGGAATGGAGACCAATAGGAAGGCCAGTAATGAGATGGATTGATACAATAAGAACAGCTATGGATACCACTCTATCAACAATGAGCCACTTGGCTGAAGACTCAACAAAGTTTAGGTCAACTATCCAGAGGGTCACCAGGAGTCAACACCGACTCAATAGCACTTAACAACAACAACATGAAGGGATCTATGATGACAATACATCTGCAATTGGCTGCCACTGGCCACATCTACAAGCCCCCCACATTACTAAGACTTTTTATGGTAGGTGCCAACACCATCAATAGACTGACCATGCACCATGCACTACCTCCCAAGACACAAATGTACCAGAGCTGTATCCACTCTCCCCATGGCAGATGTAGAGCAAAGTAATGCTGGTACATTCTGCTAATATAGTCCTCAGTAGTACAGCACCAGGTCTACAAACTTTCTGGATTTGCAGGTGTTAAGCACCCTATAAAATGTTGTTCAAATACAGTTACTGTCCTAACTGCACTTCAGAGTATATACCAGCATGCAGATGTTACCCTTCATGGAATTTGTGTACAACAAGCAACACCATCTGCATCCATGTCCAATGTTTGGGTGTCTCAGGCCCCCATATTTCAGGTCAGGGTTTATGAAAAAATGTGTTCTAACAAGAGCATTGGAAGCTCATTTGCCATGTGTAACTACTTGCACCATAGCATTGACCACAGCCTATCGTTTTTTCAGCAGCCACTGAACCACCCACTGCAGAGCCACTCAGGGTTGATGCCGAAACAGAAGAGTCTTCTTCCACCACAGAAGAGGAGACCGGCACCACAGAGGAGGAGACCGGCACCACAGATGAGGAGACCGGCACCACAGAGGAGGAGACCGGCACCACAGATGAGGAGACCGGCACCACAGAGGAGGAGACCGGCACCACAGATGAAGGCTCATTGTAGAAGGAACCATTGTCAGAGGCAGGGAATGATGAAGTTATCTTTACCAGCGACATTCCCATTCCGACAGACAAGAAACTGGATGCAAGGAAACCTGACATAGTGGTAAAGGAGAAAAACACCAGAAGAGCCTTGATAACAGAGATGTTGGTTCCAAGTGATTATTCTGTGAATCGCATGGAGAGGGAGAAGATCCTGAAGAACCAATAAATGCAGTCAAAAACCTCAGCTTTCCACTAATTACCAAAATTAACTTTCCAAATTTATTTTCCTCAATGGATCTCTTTGAGAAAAAAGCAAAACTCACAGTGCTATACATACATACAAAAAGGGGAAAAGACCTCAGTAACTAGGTTGTCCCGCTACATGGCAGTTATTTACCGCCTCAAAGGGAACTGCTTAATGCTGCCACCACAGGTCAGAAATACTCCTTTCTATTATTAATATTATCCTAACAATTTTAAATCTCTTTATAAATATTCCTTTGCATTTCTTGCTTATAACCCAATAAACAGCAGCATATAAACTTGCTTTCAAACTACAGTTTCAACCGCTCTACTTGTACTTGTCCATCCCACTGTTCATAAGAACATAAGAACATAAGATATGCCATACTGGGTCAGACCAAGGTCCATCAAGCCCAGTATTCTGTTTCCAACAGTGGCCAATCTAGGTCATACGTACCTAGCAGTTTCCCCAAGGGACACAGGTTCCACAATGCTTGTATTGGTTCAAGCATTGATATCCTGGGTCCCTTCTTAATAATGGTTTATGGACCTTTCCTCCAGGAACTTGTCCAAACCTTTTTTAAACCCAGCTACACTAACAGCCTTTACTACATCCTCCGGTAACAAATTCCAGAGTTTGATTACACGTTGAGTGAAAAAATATTTTCTTTTATTAGTCTTAAATAGTTTACCCTGTAGCTTCATTGCATGTCCCCTAGTCTTTCTATATTCTGATAAGGTAAACAATCGATCTACGTTTACCCGTTCCACTCCGTTCATTAATTTATAGACTTCTATCATATCTCCCCTCAGCCGTCTCTTTTCCAGGTTAAAGAGCCCCAACCTTTTTAGCCTTTCTTCATAGGAGTAGCCTTCCATCCCCTTTACCATTTTGGTGGCTCTTCTCTGAACCTTTTCTAAAATTGCTATATCCTTTTTAAGATATGGCGACCAGAATTGCACACAATATTCAAGGTGCGGTCTCACCATGGAACGATATAGAGGCATTATAATATCTTTTGTTTTATTTTCCATTCCTTTCCTTATCATACCTAGCATTCTATTTGCTCTCTTGGCCGCCGCTGCACACTGGGCCGAGGGTTTTAACATGGTATCCACAAGGACGCCTAAATCTTTTTCTTGGGTGGTGGTTCCTAATGTGGAACCTTGCATCGTGTAACCATAGTTTGGGTTGTTCTTCCCTAGGTGCATAACCTTGCACTTCTCCACATTAAATTTCATCTGCCATTTTGATGCCCAGTCTTCCAATTTATCAAGATCCTCTTGCAATTTTCCACAATCCTCCTGGCTTTTAACAACTTTAAATAGTTTTGTGTCATCAGCAAATTTGATAACCTCACTCGTTATTCCACTTTCCAGGTCATTTATGAATATGTCAAAAAGCAGCGGACCCAGCACAGATCCCTGGGGTACACCACTATTCACCTTTCTCCATTGGGAAAATTGGCCATTTAGCCCTACCCTCTGCTTTCTATCTTTTAACCAGTTCCTGATCCACAGTAGTACACTGCCTCCTATCCCATGACTCTTTAGTTTTGCCAAAAGTCTCTCATGAGGGACCTTGTCAAAGGCTTTCTGAAAGTCCAGATACACAATATCAGCCGACTCACCTTTGTCCACCTGTTTATTCACTCCTTCAAAAAAACATAACAGATTAGTAAGACAAGATCTTCCTTGTCTAAAGCCATGTTGGCTGTCTCCCATTAGGTCATGACTATCTATATGCTGAGTAATTTTATTCTTTATGATGGTTTCTACCATTTTTCCCGGTACTGATGTCAGGCTCACCGGTCTGTAGTTTCCCGGATCACCCCTCGAACCCTTTTTAAAAATTGGTGTTACATTGGCGATCCTCCAATCCTCAGGTATTAGAGATGATTTTAATGATAGTTCACCGATTACTGATAGCAGGTCTGCAATCTCAAATTTCAGTTCTTTCAACACCCTTGGATGTATACCATCCGGCCCAGGTGATTTGCTACTCTTCAGTTTATCTAATAGTTGTAGGACATCTTCCCGATGTATCGATATTTCCTTCAATTCTTCCACACCTTTAAATACCACTTCAGTCGTGGGTAACATCCCCACATCTTCCTCAGTAAAGACCGAAGCAAAGAATTCATTCAGTCTCTCCGCTATCGCCTTGTCGCCTCTTAGTGCTCCTTTAACCCCTTTATCATCTAATGGACCAACTGACTCTCTCACGGGTTTTTTGCTACGAATGTACTTGAAAAGGTCTTTATTTCGCGTTTTTGCTTCCGCAGCAAGCTTCTTCTCAAATTCTCTCTTTGCCTGCCTTATCAATGCCTTGCATTTGACTTGCCAGTGCTTGTGCTGTTTCCAGGTTTCATCATTTGGCTCTTTTTTCCATTTCTTGAAAGATGCTTTTTTGGCAACAACAGCCTCTCTGACCTCAGCTTTAAACCATGCTGGCAATTTTTTGGACTTCCTTCCACTTTTCTTAAAGCGTGGAATACAGCTGGTCTGGGCTTCCAAGATAGTATTTTTCAACAACACCCAAGCTTGATGTACGTCTTTAACCTTTGCAACTGCTCCTTTTAGTTTTTTCTTAACTGTTTTCCTCATTCTATCATAGTCTCACTTTCGAAAGTTAAAGGGTAGTACTGTGGATTTCCTTACTATCCCTCCTCCACTAATTAAATCAAAGGCGATCATGCTATGATCACTATTGCCAAGTGGCCCCAACACACTTATCTCTTGCACTACATCTGGTGTTCCACTAAGGACTAGGTCTAATATTGCTTCCCCTCTGGTCGGTTCATGAACCAGCTGCTCCAAGAAGCAGTCATTTATTTCATCTAGGAACTTTATCTCCCTAGCATGTCCTGTTGTGACACTGACCCAGTCGATGCCGGGGTAATTGAAATCACCCATTATTATTACTGCACTGTAACTTTTGCTAGCTTCCTTGATTTCTTTGAGCATTTCATCATCCATTTGTTCATTCTGGCCAGGCGGACGATAGTACACCCCCACTGCCATCGCCTTCCCCTTTTTACATGGAATTTCAATCCATAGAGATTCTACAGCAAATTTTGTTTCTTGCAAAACTTTAATCCTTTCTGACTCAATGCCCTCTCTAACATAGAGCGCAACACCTCCACCAATTTGATCAGCTCTATCATTTCGATATAGTTTGTACCCAGGTATCACAGTGTCCCACTGGTTGTCCTCCTTCCACCATGTCTCTGATATTCCAATCATATCTAACCTCTCGTTTAGTGCTATATATTCTAACTCTCCCATCTTGTTTTGTAGACTTCTAGCATTTGCATACAAGCATTTTAGAGACTGTATTTTATTCATATTAATTTGGCTATTGGTAGACATGGGTAATTTGGGATCTTTAAGTTCTGTCTGCTCCATACTCGAGGGCATTTGGGCTACTTTACTCTTTTATGGAACCTCTCTGCTTTTTGTAGTATCCTTCAAGGATACATTCTTCCGAACCATGCGCTCTTGGGCGACTGTCGGCTTTCCCCTATTATCTAGTTTAAAAGCTGCTCTATCTCCTTTTTAAAGGTTAATGCCAGCAGCCTGGTTCCATCCCGGTTAAGGTGAAGCCCATCTCTTCGGAAGAGCCCCTCCTTTCCCCAGAATGTTCCCCAGTTCCTAACAAATCCGAACCCCTCATCTCTGCACCATTGTCTCATCCACGCATTGAGACTCCGGAGCTCTGCCTGCCTATTGGGTCCTGCGCGTGGAACGGGAAGCATTTCGGAGAACGCTACCCTGGAAGTTCTGGATTTCAACTTCCTACCTAAAAGCCTAAATTTAGCTTCCAGAACCTCCCTACCACATTTTCCTATGTCATTGGTACCAACATGTACCAAGACAGCAGACTCCTCCCCAGCACTATCTAAGATCTTATCTAGGTGGCGTGTGAGGTCCGCTACCTTCGCACCAGGCAGGCATGTTACCAGGCGATCCTCACGTCCACCAGCCACCCAGCTATCTACATGCCTAATGATCGAATCACCAACTATAACTGCTGTCCTAACCCTTCCCGCATGGGCACTTGGCCCTGGAGAAACCTTCCCCTCTTCTGCAACTGTTGTTGGCACATGCACCTGAAGACTTTAGTATTTTTTTATTTATCTATCTCACCTTTTTCCATTAGTTGTTCAAGGCACGCTACAATCAGGTACAGTTTGTACCTGAGACAAACGGAAGTTAAGTAAATTGCCCAAGGCCTCAAAGAGTGCTAGTGGAATTTGAACCGTGATCTCTTTGGTTACCAGGCTGTTGCTAGGCTGCTCTACTCCCATAGTTCTGTTAATGGGCATTACACTATTTATATTGTATTTCATTACAGTTCTTGCAAGTTTTTATTAATTAGAAATGCAAAACTATGTTTTCTTTGGCTTTCATTTCTGGCATAGTATACCATGTGATCAGCAGACCATCCATTTTAGTTCTCTGACATCCGCCAACTTTCCTTGCTTCATGCTTTATATGTTCCATATCCCAATATGTAAGATATCTTTGCAGCTTTTGATTCCCATTTAAAGTGCAACTACATCTGCAGTCAGACCTTCTGAGAGTTTTGTTCCAAATGCATCATAAATGCTGGCTTTACTCTTCTATAGTAGTTCACTCAGTGCCTTTCAGCCTGAGGCGTTCATCTTCCAGCAGTATATTGCACTTTGTTTTGTTGTGACTACGTTTTCGAGTAGATGTCCAGGTCCTTCTTCTGTGCAGGTAATGCCAATGTTGTTGCTGTTGTCACAGAAATATGATCCTCTGCCACCAACACTCCCCCATACTGCTGCTTCCCAGATGAGCGGTTTGCCTTAGTTTGGCACTTTAGCTGAGACCTGTATGTCTTAGGAGGTCCTGCCGGTAGTTAATTTACCGATGGCATAGCTCCCATCATCAAGGATAAGTACAAGCCCTTGTTGCACAAGTCGCAAACCAAGCAAGGGGTCATGCGTATACTCCATATTTCCAAATGTAGAGATGCCAAGCGTGAACCATCCGAAAACATGAGATTTACCACCCTAGAGAGTGAGATTAAAGTCCAAAAAGTGAGATTCTTTTCAGATGATACATCCAGGATATAACTCTAGAAAGATTTAAATGTAGAATGGCTGTCCAAATGATTAAAGAAGTATAAAGTGATATTTGCCTTTCTTAGAAGCGTCTAAAAGGATACAGACATAGCGGAGGCAATATGGGTAAATTCTCGGGGCCAAACATTGCTTTCCACTCCGTGGCTAAAAGCATGTGCAGAGGTTTCAGAGTGAAGAGCAGTGTGCAGGAAGGTGAGCTCAGCTTTCGTCCTACTGGCTGGGTCACTTGGGGTTCCTCTTTTAGGCGTGTCTCTCATGAAAGCAGTGATCAGGACCAGTGCATTGGCATTGAGTCTTCAGTGCTTGAGACAAGGGGCTCAATGAGCGTGAGTGTGACACACTCCTAATGAGTTAGAGTTGGCATCTCCGAAAATGATAATGTAAGTTAGTCTGCATGTACATTTGGGAAAATGAAACGTATACTCCTCATTTACGACCTGCCTTTGAAATGTCCCCAAAACCCACAGCACTTTTTTTCTATATATATTACACATCTTTTTCATGTTGCTAAAAATATGCTTATCTAGATATGGCTGATTTAAGAAAGTTAACTCTGTTTTTACCTACATAAAAGGCACCCTGGCTGCCCAGAAATTGCAGTACTGAGAAGCTTTGGAAGGCAAGTGCCTTATTTCAATTATGAATGAATTAAACTGCACTTTGATACTAACGTCCGGAGATTCGCTGCGCATTGCTGCACCCCCTCCCCCACTCCCTCTTACTGTTTCGTTAAGCATCAGGTGCTGCGTGGCTTGCATCTTGCTGTACTTCATCTTGTTAAGGTGCTGCATTGTGAAAGCTAATTAGCAAACTGGCTGCCTGGAACATGAGCTAATTATTATTTATAACGAGTCAGTAATTCCCAAGACTTAGATTTTATTACAAGCACACTGCTGCTTACTGTTTGTGTGGGGCACGGGGTGGACAGAATTGAAACCCCGTTGTATGACATGAAGTGAGTACGAAGAGTGCTTGTGATGAGGTAGCCTTGCACCGGCCTCTCGGAGCCCTTCCAGTCCCTTCTGCTGCTGCTGCTCCGTGTGGTGTGGGGCCTGAACTCTGATGCTGCCACGCCCCACCTTCCTCGGAGAGTAAGTCTGTGTTGGTGCACAGCACTGCTTGGGCCTGTGCTCAAGACCCCGGGTAGTGCTGCTGAACTGGTGGAGACAGGACAAGGGGAAGAATCAGTGGGAGATGCTGTACACAGGGGGAAGAAAAGGAGCTGCTTGCCACCTTGGGGGTGGGGAGGGGGCAGTAGGGAGAGGAAGGTGAGACGTTGGGCACCTGGAAGTGGTAGGGCAGGGAAGATGCTTGATGGTGTTGGCACCTACCATAAAAAGTCTTAGTAATGTGGGGGGCTTGCAGATGTATTGTCATCATACATCCCCTCATGTTGTTGTTGTTAAGTGCCATTGAGTCGGTGTCGACTCCTGGCGACCCTCTGGATAGTTGACCTAAACTTTATTCAGTCTTCAGCCAAGCGGCTCATTGTTGATAGAGTGGTGTCCATAGCTGCTCTTATTGTATCAATCCATCTCATTACTGGCCTTCCTATTGGCCTCCATTGAGAAGAGGGGCACAAGGTTAAAGTTTGCCTAGCGTGTCAAGTATCCTTAGGCCAGTCTCTTCTGATGTGTTCCCAGTGGCCCTTCTTACTCTCTCCTCCTCTTTTCTTCCTATCCCTAGGGCTTTTCTAGGCCTGCAGATGCCTCTTCCAGAGCTGCCTTTCAGTCCAGGTGGCTTGTTACCCTTTAGTTTATCAGTTTGCTCTATTACATCTTTGGGGTTTACAGTGATTTGCTTTAGTTGCTCCGAATTATCACCATCGAAGAATGTTTTCAGTGTGGATATGACTCCAGCATCATCTTCAGTAAAAATCTAGGTAAAGAATTCAAGTGAAGAGGAATTTTAGAAAGGATGTAGAAAGGGGATGTCCCACATCCATCTCAGGATGTCAAGAATTGGCTCATTATTTTACAAGTAGTTCTGCCAAATGTAGAGCTCCTTGTAAAATAGGTGCAGAACTGCATGGGTGTGCCCCTGTGCGTCTGGCAGGAGCAGTGATTTTACGAAGATCTCACTGGGAACATGAAACAGAAATACCTGCCAGATACTCCTTTCCCTACACACACACACAAGCATCTGATCTGGCATTGAACGCCCCCTCCCCCAGAAGTATATGATCTAGCCTGCACCAACCCACACATACAAGAACTCGATTCGGCCTTACACCCCCACCCCACAAGTACATGATCCGGCCTTGCACCCCCCCCCCCCCGACACACACACACACACACAAGTACCCGATTTGGCCTTGCACCCTCCTAACCTGACATGATCGGGCATCAACCAATCCCCCCTCCTCCCATCACTAACTGATCCAACAGTCTCCAAGGACCCACCTCCAGGGCTCCTCAGCAGGCTGCCCATCCCCCACCCTCTGATCTCCAACCTTGGCCTTATGCAGGGGTCATTTGCGGTCAGTGGGAGCAGGAGCAATGCCCACTCACTTCTGCTCAACCATTTTGGAGTCTGCTGTGTGCTGAGCAGGAATGTGTGGACATTGCTCCTATGCCTACTGACCAAAGTTTAATGAAGGAAATGGATCACACTTGTGACTAGCTTTCAATATCTATATTTTCTTCATCAGTACAGAAACTTCTGATTATCCATAGTCCAATGTTGGCAGAGGTTCAGGGTTTTGCTTGGCTGGAGCCAAAGTGGAGGACTAGCCTGTATCAAATCCACCATCTTCAGCTCCTCCAGAATACTGCTGCCCAAATAGTTACTTGGACCTCCCATACAGATCACATCACACCCACACTCTTTCACCTCCACTGGCTCCCCATTTGGATTCGTATTCAGTACAAGAGTCTCACTTTGGTTCACAAGGTCATCCACACTGACGCTCCTCTGTATCTTTCCCATCGTATCCATCTTCATTGCTCCCACCGTGCCCTCCAGTCTCTCTATGTCAACAGGTTCTGCCTTCCCTATGCTTCACAAGCATGCCCCCAATCCACTCACCCCTACGCTTTCTTTTTCCTGGGTCCTGCCCTTTGGAATGTTCTTCCCCCTGACCTCTGCCTTGAGCTATCCTTCAACAGATTTAAAGCCATGTTGAAGACCTATCTGTTCTCCCTTGCCTCCCGCCACCCACCGAACAGCCTCTCCTCCTCTCCCACACTTCCACTATTCTCTCTCGCAGTGTGCTTGATTCTTTCCAGTCCTGTCTTGCATTTGACATTCCTTTCCCCCTTTGCTCCTAGCAGCCACTTTTTAATGTAAACCGCCCTATTGCTTGCGTAAAGGGTGGTATATCAAATATTAAAATAAAGATAAAAGATAAACCTAGCGATTAATGAGGAGACATTAAGTACACCCATGATATGAGGTAGCTTTGAGAATTAGTATGCAGTAAAGTGCCCTGAGCTAACTCAATGTGCAATCCATGTCCATTCTCCATCCATAACCTCCTCACTTCCTGTGTCATTGCGTGCAGTTAACACATGAATTAGTGCACACTAAGGTGAGCTAATATTCATGCATTAATTCAGCATTAATGTGCGTTATCAGCAACTAGGTCTTATTGAATAACATGGGACCTGCACTAAAATAACTTGCATTAATAGTAAATTAGCATATGTTATGTCTGTGTGTCTTAGTAACCAGGCACCCATATTGCCTGCATAATAACAGTCAATGCACTTTTGCACTAATAGAGCAAAGCTAATTCACACGCTGTTTATCTCATCTCCATAGACAGGTCCCTAGTGTGTTTCTCTGGCAATGCCTAAGCAAGAAGGCAGAGCCCTGCAGATTACCAGGTATTAATAGCAATATTAAATGTATTATATTAAGAAGTTTTATGCTTCAACGGGATTATAAGTGTTGAACAAACAGAGTATTTCAGAAACAGGCATGCAGTCACTACTAGGTAGATGATGTGACAAATGATTTCAAACACGAAGATGAAGTAGACTGGCTACTGAGATGGGAGTACAGCTAAGGCTGGAAATAGCCAGGACACTTCATCATAGTCAGCTTGCTGGATCACTGGGAAGAATAACTACACACCCTGCTGTAAGCTATTAGTTTTACACCGTGGCACTGTATCCACTGAGCCTCTGCTCCAGAAACACTAGTAGCCAGCCCTTGATCGGCTTTTTAGGGGGATGCCAAGGCGCATGGGTGTAAGGATGCTTTTTACTGAGAGATATACCATGCACGCTTGCTTCACCCTTCTGGTCTTTGCTTGGAAAGAAGGTCCGCTGTTTATCTTCATCTATGCCCTATTCCCTAAGGAGCACGTTGCAAACAGCTTTCCTGGAAACTCTTTAACCAAAGCAGCCTGAGGACACGAAGAATATCTGTAGCTCTGCAACTGGTCCATGCTTCAGAGGCCTGTTAATAGATTAATAAATCGGCTGCTGGATGAAAAATGTCTGGGCAGGGAACTCTGTAAGTGGGAGAGGTGCATCTAATCTCCTGAAATAGGAGGCATGCAAAATTATTTCTCTAAAGGAATTCATAGGACAGAGCTAAGGAGTCCCTGATCCAGGACAAATGTTTCTCTTACAGAGGAAAATGGCATTTGCTCATTCATTTCCCAATCTTAGGAACATTGCAGAATAAAATGCTATTGCAAAATATTTTGTACCTCATGGTTGTCAACTCACTCCAGATTTGCATAACAGTTTGATCTATTCCTGGTTTTTATCCCACTGACCGCAGGGATTGCTCTAGTCTTGGTTTTTATCCCTTTGCCTGCAGGGATCTATGTACATTCTTGTTTTTCTTAGAGAAGTCAGTAAGGACAAAAGAACTACAAATCTGTGCAGGAAGTGGTCTAAATCCAGGACGGAGTCAACCCTTCCTCAAAATCCTTAATAGCAGTGAAGCTCCTTTGAAGGTCAGATGGGGGTAAGTGAGTATAAAAGTCGCCCCTCTGAGAGAGGTTTCAGATCTAGAACTGTAGGGGGCCATTTCCCGCAGCAGTAGCCAGCTGAAGTAAAGTGTCTGGCCATCACTGTTTTAATTCTGACCTGGAAACTCAATGCCAGGGTCATATCTGGCAACCAGCATTGAATATTCGCTGTGTCCAGATCGTATGGTAGCTAACTGGGCAGCCGTGATAGTCAGCCTCTGGCCGGTTAGGAACCCAGCTCAAGTTAAGCATATTAAATGCTAGCCTAACTTTAGCTGTGCTGGAGGAGTAGCCTAGTAGCAAGAAGATCAAGTGTTCAATTCCCACTAACACGCCTTGTGATTTTGGGCACGTCATTTTACCCTCTATTGCCTGGGAAGGAAAGGACTTGCAATCTACTCCTGGTGATACATTGTTAAGAAACTCCAGAGGCAGCTGGATTGCTAGAAGTCAGCACTGACTTGACCACACAAAAAAAAACAACCCTTTAGCTGCTGAGTACTGTCCCTGGAATGCCGTAAAGCATACAGAGGTGTTAGGAGGGGAATTCAGTGGCGCAAAGTGGCTTACTGCATTAATCACTTTGGATATCCACCCCCCCCCCCCCCATACAGCCTAATTTCTCAGATCCTCGCAAGTTATTGGAATCCGCAGGCTACCGTCTTAGAGGCCAACCAAAAGGTATAAGGGACCAGAAGTCTCGAGCCAGCCAGCCAGTATTTCACTTTATTAGAGAGGAAAATGGAGGGTTTTGAACATGCTATGAGACATAATAATGATGTTTTCTGAATTTTCTGGTGAATACAATTGCATCTGCATAAGAGATGTTTAAGGTAGTTCTTAGAGGCCTGAAGTTCTCTTTGATTTCCTGCCAGATATTTCTCTAGCCTTTTATGCACCAGGCTCTTTGATGGACTTTGGCAGGGAGCCTGGATTCTCTACTCAGCTGCCTTAACAGAAATGACTTCATTTGACAGACCTGTTGAAGACATTTGTAGAAAGAGATGATTGTCCTGCTTGTCACCTTTCTTTTGATTTCTCACAGAGATGCAATACTTAAATTCTTTTTTACATTTGAGGGTGTTACGTTTTCATGGATTTAGAATTCATGTTTTTCTGGATGTTCTAAGGATCCACATTCATGACCACGCATTAGGGTATGTTTACTAAACCTGCGGTAATGTTCCCCGCGTTAGGTTTCCCGGATGCACATATAAGGGAATGGGCAGTGCATCATTATGGCAAGCCGTGTCAGGTAACGTGCATTACAAGGCGCCTTAGGCTAACATGCATTACAAGGCGCCTCATAAGGCACGTTACAAGGCACCTTACAAGGCACGTCATAAGGCACGTTACAAGACACCCTATGAGGCACAGTTCAAGGCACGTGCCTTGTATTGTGCCTAGTAAGGTGCCTTGTAACGTGCCTTATGACGTGCCTTGTATTGTGCCTAGTAAGGTGCCTTGTAAAGTGCCTTGTACTGTGCCTAGTAACGTGCCTAATAAGGTGCCTTGTACTGTGTCTAATAAGGCGCCGTATAGCGCCATATAAGGAGTGAGGGCAACTGCGGTGAGGGTATTATGGGCTGGCAGCATGGATCTGCAAAGATATTACTGTCAGGCATGCAAAATATCTGACATGGACAGGAGGGAACAATGAGGAATCAAACCCATGACTACTGCCTACAATGTCAGTGTACCAACCAGTAGGCTATACCTCTATGGCTTCTTGCACAGCAATGGCTGGGTACAGAAGGACTGCAGGTCACCGCACAAACCTTCTGCTCTGTGTGCCAGGATAGGGTAACCCCACCAGCACCCATGATGCATTGCACATGCAGAACAGCAGCCTACAGCTGACCACCAAATGGGGTCTGCACCTCTCCGGTACTGCAGTGTGGTAAGACAGACTGACAGTGTGTGATACTCGCACAGAGTAGCTACAGACCATGCCATTGTGCAGGTTCCATGTTCACCCTGAGGGATAGGATGGGCGCCCAGCACTAGGTCCACAGTACATGTGGTGCTAGAGATAGGTCCTGTTGCACATCCCCATCACTATCAGTGTATGACAGGTGCTCCCAGCAGTGCAACTGAATGTACTTCTGTTACCATCTGGGTTCTGCAGTCGCATGTAGCCCTGTGGGACTGGACACCACCCAGATTAGTGTGTATGTGGTGTTAAGGTAAGGGTACAGGGCAGTAGGGGTGTCTAGACTTTGCATGAGGTTTAGGTAGCATTGCATTTATGGGTGTAAGTGGCGTTCACTATATACCCCAAGGGGTCCACAATAACCCCCATTGTAGATGAGGGTGTGGTGGGATGGCCGCCTGCACCCTGCAGAATGGCTGTAATACCAGCAACCACAGTCCTGCTGGCTGATGACAGCCCTCCAGTGCTGATGGGCGAAAGCCATACCTATGACCATGGCAGATCAGCAGTGATGCTTGGGGTGGGCAGGAAAAGGCTCAACTACCCCACACCATGGTCTGCCATTCACCAACACAATCATACTGCACCTGCAGCATCATACAGGGTGGTCCCACCATGCACAGACTAACTGCAGACAGCCCACTAGCCAGTACATAGTGCATGCTCATGGGGGAACCCTATGTACCCAAAGGTGGGATGCACAGCACAAACACCAAGCAGGTATCTCTGTGATTGAGCCCTAGAACCAGGAACACATAGGTATCACTAGAAACAAATAAAGTGTGGCACTATGTGGGAACATGGACATGCCATGGTCACTGCTCGGTCAGAGTGAGAGTGACCTCCCAGCATGACATGTTATGGCCACCCTGCCCATGAAGGTGGTGGTCGAGCACTACAGAGTCCCAGCCATTGCCCTCCACCCTGTGCAGATGCATCCTGGCCAATCCTCCCTGTCTGGGCCATACCCACAATACCTTGCTCCTCATTATGCACATTTGCAGGCTAACACTGGAAACAGTGTGAGCAATGTGGGCTCAGTGAGGTATTGGCAGACACAAAACAATGGATAGACATATGCACACTCCCACACCTATCTCAGCATAGTGCAGAGTAGAGGTGGTTGACAACCTTGCCTGCCACACTAGTCCTGATCGCCGTGCCAACATTGCTAAACTGTGCAGGGGGTAGTAGTAGTGCTCTGGTGATAACTGCAGCTCCATGCTGGGGCCAACAGCCTGACACTCCATGAGGCTGTGGATAGTGGAGCCCGTGTGAGTGGGTGTTTGTACCCCTGTGCACCGCTGCGTTAGGGTTTGCACATGTTGTTGTTGTGGCTGCATTGTTGGATAAAACCATGGGGTGATGCTCTGCAGGATCCACAGATGGGACTTGAACCTTGGACCCTTTGCTTTTGGACACACTGGCTGAGTGTACTGCACCACACTGTAGCCACAGCAGCATAGTGGTCCCTGGGGCTACCCTTACTTTCCCCAGCCATACCTCTTCTGTTGCACTGCACACTACGTACTGGTACAGGGCATGGCCTAGGTCCACTGCAGGTGGATGCCACTATTCCCTCCAGCACAAACCCCCCCCCCCCCCCCGCCATGCCGCCATGAACATATGCTGTCGGTGCCGGTGCTGCGCAGTACCAGGCCAACCAGGGGGCAGGTAGGCGGTTGCCTAAGGTGTTGGTTCTGGGGTAGGGGTGCCTACCTAGCTGTCCATGCTTCCCCCGGCACTGCCTGTCAATGTTATGTGCCCCTTGGGGTACCTGCTGGGTAATGTCCCCTGGATGGGACACAGACTCATGGGCATGTTTGACCCTGGTCAGTTGCTGTCTTGCTGGTTTCCATTGTCTGCATTCCTATGTGCCACCTAGGCATCCGAGTTGCCCCCACTGCATGTTCCGCCTGTAACCACCATGCCCCATTTGCGCCATCACCTTAGTGGCCTTTCATACGTGGGCACTATGCTGTTGCTGCAAATAGAGCACTACTATCACCTATCTTGGGCTCCCTGCCTATGCTGTACATTGCTGACAATGAAATGGTTTCTCTCTCCTGCAAATGTGCCTCTAACGCCAGATTTTTCACTTACGTTACTTTTCAGCCCTTCAGTTCCCCACGTTGGTGTCGCGGGAGCCTCTCCCCGCCCATAGACCCTTTCTCTCCGCCCTCTCTCCACCCTTTTCTGGACTTACCGCGGCCAGGAATGCTAGCAAGCATTAGATATCGCTAACGCGCATTATGTCATGCTAACGCAACATTAACACACGTTAACGTTACCTAACACGCGTTAACGTTACCGCTGTTACCTTACCGCAGTTTATTAAACATACCCCATTCATTTCGCTAGGATGCCTAAAAATTTTAAGTGCCTACAAATCACTTATATGCATGTACATCTACAAATTAAAGTGCATGAAATCAATTTGCATGTTTTAAAACAAAGCTCTGGTGTATATCTAATGTGTGCCTAAAGAGCAAATACATAAAAAGAACACAAAAGAATGTCCCGAATCAGGAGAAAGTAATTTTACATGAGCACAAACTGGAGTGTTCTTTTTACTTTGCATACTCCTAGAATTTCTTGTGCTCCATCACCAAGCTGGGCTGTTGGGTTTTCTCGTAAGCTTTCCTGGAAAATGTTTTATCAAATGTCAGGCATGTACTTAAGTTTCTATAAGCCTTTCTTCAGAGTAAATCAGTAGAATCAATTGGTTCTGTTTGGAAGAGTCCTATTATCATTTTTTTGTCTAATTTAATGGGACATACTTAAAGATCTAAACATGTATGCCCTTGAGAAGTTCTGTCAAAGAAGACATATGATGGAGATAGTTAAATACCTTCAAGGTATAAATTCCGTGGAGTCAGGTCTCTTTCAGTGAAAAGGAAATTCTAGAATGAGGGCTCATAGGATATGAGTAAAAGGAATGTAGACTCACAGAAGAGTAGTGGATCCATGAGACAGCCTCCTAGTAAAGGTGATAGAGGCAACAATTCAAGAAAGCATCACCGAAGACCTCCTGATGAAGGAATGGGATTCATAGCAAGCACAGAAAAACCTGGGAAAATTGACATATAGATTCTCCAAGGAAGAGTTGGACATGGTTGCTTCTCTCATACATAGCTGCAGAGTTATGGTGGGAGAAAAGTTCTATACAGAAAGGCACAATAAAGCAGTGTGTCTCGAACACTGGAAACTTTGTAAACAGTACAACATCACTGTCCTGTAAAAGCAATGGGATCAGGACCCCAAGAGGAATATGGAAAATGAAGAGGATATGATCACCCGAGACATTCCTCAATCCAGCTTCTAAAAAGCTTGATGCAAGAAGATCAGAAATCATGGTGAAGGAGAAAAGCACAAAACCAGCATTGATAACTTTTGTTTATAATGAAAGCAATGATCTGGGAGAAACAGGAAATGATGACATTTATATCATTTCCCTCATGCTATCAATAGTGTGCACATAATAGTGTGTGTGTGTGCACTTAATTGTTGCCTCATAGTGAGCATGCGCAAGAGTGAATACTACTGTGCAATCGTGCATACTATTTAGGGAAAATGGTACCAGACAAAAATAAATGAAAATAAAATGAAACAAAGCTAACAGAGGTTTCAGTGCCAAGCAATTATTTATGGATCAAGTAGAAAATGAGAAGATCTTCAAGTAACAAGCAAGATAGTCAGAAGCTAAGAAAATGTGGCAGAAAGATACTGAATTATTTCCCATCATGCTTGCATGATTAAAAGAGATTTTCAATGAAACTTTGATAAATTGCCTATAGATATTACGTCTTATGAACTCCAGAAAAAAGCTCTCTTTGGCACAATGGCACAATTCAAGTACTATGATCTCAGTCTCGCAGATATATTAGCAGTATATCTCAGAGACGGAGATCATACTCCAGATACCCTAGCTACCCTGTGACCTCATTTGGAGTATAGTGTGCAATTCTGGAGACCGCACCTTCAAAAGGATGTGAACAGGATGGAGTCGGTGCAGAGGGTTGCTACTAAAATGATTAGTGGGCTTCATTATAAAGCATATGAGGACAGACTTAAGGATCTTAATATGTACACCTTAGAGGAAAGGCGGGATAGAGGTGATATGATTGAGATGTTTAAATACCTCCGTGGCATAAATGTTCAGGGAGAGAGCCTCTTTCAATTGAAAGCAAGTTCTGCTACAAGGGGACATGGGATGAGGGTGAAGGGAGATAGATTCAGGAGTGATATGCAGAAATATTTCTTTACGGAAAGAGTAATGGATCCATGGAATAGACTCCCAGTGGAGGTGGTAGAGATGAGGACAGTAACTGAATTCAAAAAAGCATGGGAGCAACACAGAGGATCTCTAAAGGTAAAAAGTGGACTGTTGTAGTTGTTGATATGGAAGGACAGACTAGATAGGCCATGTGGTCTTTTTCTGTCATCATGTTTCTATGTTTCTATGTAGCTTAGGAGTCAAATTTATTGCTGTCATGGTATACACAAACCTAACCCATGTAGAAACAGTGCTCCCAGAAGAAGGAATTGTACAGACTGGGCTGTTAGTTTGGCTGGGCTGACTAGATAGGACATGTGGTTGTTTTCTGTCATCATATTTTAGTTTTTGTGTTACAGTGATGGACCTGACACTGCCTCAAGGAATATTTAAACACACTGAAATCCTTACAGCCTTCTCCCCAAACCTTTGTTTGAATAACTTTGTCCTGGAGTTCTTTAGCTACTATGTAATGTTTAGACCTCTGCTTCAAATTCTCTTCATTCAAAAGAAACAACTTGATTCCTCATCCAAGAACTGAACTATTGTGACTGGATATAGGTGGGCTATATGTACCTTAGTATGGACCTTATTAAAGCAATTTGTGGAACCAGATTTACTATGGGTTTGCTATGACAAAAGGTGTGAAAATGTATCTAAAGGCACATTTCAGATAGGATGTGGAGATCAGACTTGAGGCATCAAGGTCAGCACATGTTGAATTCTGATGGTATTTTAGGAACAACTCTGCTAAACATGGAGCCATTTCTAAGGTATGCATCTGCATGCATTGGAAAGAGTCATTTCAGAAATATACACATGGGAAAAATCAATGGGGGGGGGGGGGGACCTGGCAACTTACTTATGTAAGTGCCGGCATTTCACAGCTTCTCGTACACGTGTATCTGGGCAGTTCTACAAACATGGATATGCAGTTAAGTACAGAGGAATTTCTATTGCCCCCATTTCAATTGAGTGGGGGAAACAAATACAGTATTGGGGGAGTAAGGGGATATCCCTCTTAATTCCTCCTTTAAAGGGATGGCCAAAAAGAACACTTTTGAAAACCCTATTCATGCCAGGGAACAGGTTTAAATCTAGATGTGAACAATTTGGAGTTTACACATGTACACCCTATATGAAATGGGGAATACATATGTCAATTTTTGTCTCACCCAAAGCACACCCTGACACACTGCCATCTACTTTTGACATGGTGCAGTGAGCCTCATGTAATTTCACCCTTTTAAAATGGCAGCTTATACGAATACGTAGATGCAATATACATGCATATATGGTTGCTCCTGCACTTTTAAATTTCCAATAGGGCTTCTGAAATAATCCCCTTAATACAGACATTTTGGTTTCTTATTCTTGTGTACTTTTTTGCATGTTTCTATACTTGTTCTTTCACATTGGATATGTAGCATATATTGCACAGATTAGTAAAAAAACTCCCACTTTAGTGCACTTTGAAATGTATTTTTGAAATTGTTGATTGTGAAAAATATACAGGGGTGTGAAAACTTTTACAAAGCACTTTATATAAAAGAATTTAGGATTAGGGTGCATAAGAGTATAAACTATAGCAAATTCTAAGCTTCTAAAGTAAACAATATAAAAAAATCCAAAAATACTCAGTCAAGACTGGAGCTTTATTTCCTCTTTGCATTAGAGGACACAAGTGGACAAGAAAAAGAAGATCCAGAAAATTGAAAACAGTTATTGTCTGTGATAGAATATTAATTCGAAGCCTGTTTTTACAGAATGAATAGTATTCTTTCTTATGCTGTTTGTCTTTCTCTTCTGTTGGATCCTGATCTGCGTAGTCTCCTGCTCTCCAATTATGTTTTTCCTTACCATTCCTCTAGCCTAGACATATCCTCATATCCAGCTGTTCTGTTGTCTGTCTTGACTAGATTATAAGCTCTGATGAGCAGGGATCATCTCTTACATGTCTCTGTACAGCTCTGTGTACGCCTTGTAGTGCTATACAAATGATCAATAATAGTAGTAGTAGTAGAAGTAGTAGTAGTTCTGTCCATCCCTATTGGAGCCTGCTCAACCCTACTCACTTCCATTAAAGACAGTAGGGTTCAATGCTAACATTTGCTTTTTATTTATTTACGATTTTTATATGCCACTTTTCTCAAGAAAACCAAAGCAGCTCACATAATTGAAAACAAGAATAAAATGTTACAAAAAATAAAATAATATCTAACCCCATATAATCAAATTTCATAGCTGTTAAAGATTTTTCTTCAGTTAGTCCCTACTCTTCACCCCTACAAACCAGTCATTGCAGCAAGAGTCCTCTGTTGGAGATGCCTTCATGCACTCTGAATCGCACTGATATCATAACTGGACTTCCTCTTCATCCTTTGGACCTCCAATTAAAACCAGTCTCCTTTAGACTGCAATGTCATGGGCCTTCATTTGTAACCACCTAAGGATTTTTTCTCTGAAGTTGCATTCTCCTATAACTTACTTAGCCCAGCCAATGCAATGCTGGACCTTTACCAAGAGTCAGAGATGAAGGCGCCCTCCAAACTGAGGTAATGTGGACTCTAAGGGGCATGTTTACGAAACCTCACTAACATGGTAAGCACACCACACTAAAAGTTAGTGTGGGACCCTGTGCTAAAATCCCACGCTAATAGGTCAGTGTGCGATTGGGCAGAGACACATCGGGCTGGGGGGCAGAGCATGGGCGTTGATAGCACATTACAACATGGGCAATATGGCATGTGATAGTCATGATTGTTGCAACTAATGTGGGTGTACTTAGTGCCATTAGGTGTCTTCTGTGCTGTGTTCCACAATTACAAATATCTCAAAATCAGCCCTTAGAATAAGCCTCAAAAAAGGGAAAAATTTAGGCAAAAAAGCAGGAGCTCAATTAATGGATGACATAGGCCTAAGATATAAGCCACTCTGTTTTGTTAACATTATCATCACTTCTTGCAATAAATCACCATATATTCAGATCTCGTAGATACTATGGGGTATGTTTACTAAACCGCGCAATTGTGCGGGGCGCACTTGAGCATGTGCTAAGGTACCTTAGCGCACGCTAATAGTGCGTTTTTGGTGCCCCGCACACGTGCGCGCCGCACGCTCAAGTGCGCGGCGCGCTGATGTGCGATAGAGGCGTGGAAAGGCATTTCGAGGGCGGAGGAAGGCTCCCGAGGGGCGGGGGGACGGGGTCAATGGGTGGAGAGTGGGAGGGGAGAGGCTCCCCGCACAGGAGCGGGGATGAATTTCGGTCAAAAAAATACCGCGAGTGAAAACCTTGCGTTAGAGCCGATTTAAAGGGAAGAGAAACCATTTCCGTCAGCAATGTACAGCAAAACCGGAGAAACCTACAAAACGTGAGCAGTGTGATACATGTGCACAGAACAAAATCTCAAATAAAACATTAAAATGACCACAAGAAAAATTGTAAAAATTATAATTCAGCTGGGCAACAGTGATAGCAATGGGCAACAATAAAAAACACTCCCAGGAAAGCTCCAAAAAAAAGAAATCATTTTTGGAAGGGGGAGCGTAGACCCTTCCAAAAATCATTTCAATTTATTGGAGCTTTCCTGGGAGTGTTTTTTAATGTTGCCCAGTGATATCACTGTTGCCCAGCTTGGTTTTGGGTTTTTTCCCCTTTTTTCAAGGTCATTTTTGAGGTTTATTTGCATTTTTTTCCCCATACAAGGTAAATGAGCCCACAGTAAAATTGTGCAGAGCAGGGTTTCTGACTCGTCAGGCCAGGTTTCCTATCTCCAGGGACTGCACTGTCTCTGTGGCCACAGTGTGGTGCAACAGACACAGCCAGTGCCTGTAAGACCAGAGGGTCACAGGTTCAAATCCCAGCTGGGGCTCCTGCCAACCCAGTCTCCACATTATCACCCACCACTAAACAGTGATAGTGAAGACACTCCTTTATTGCAGAGAACATAAGCATGGTTCAAACACCCATATTTTACCCTACACCGCACACAAACCATAACAATGGGCATTACCTACAGCCAAGTCCCCCAAATTCAGTCCTGGAGTGCCACAACTTAATCAGGTCATATGCTTTTTCCCAGATAAGGATATGTCTGCATGTTGGCGGAAGGGTACAGGTGGTGGAGGGGGCAGTGGCTGCAAGCCACAGCAGACAGTGGCCTAGGCCTGTGCAGGCTGGCACCGTCCACCGCAACGGACAGGCTCTGTTGGATGTACAGTCATGGACTCCCCAGGGAATGCAGCATGTCTGTGGCAACACAGTGGTGCAGTGCACACAGACAGTGTATGCAAGAACAGAAGGTCACAGGTTCAAAGGCCAGCTGGGGCTACTGCCAATCCTGTCCACATATTTATCCCACAACTAAACCATGATAGTAAGGACAAACCTTTATTGCTGAGAACCTACGCATGGTTAATACGCCTATATTTTACCACACCAAACACAGACACCATAAACAGCCGCATTACCTAGAGCAGAGTCTCCCAAATGCAGTCCTGGAGGGCCCCACACCATTCAGGTTCCATGCTGCCTCTAAAAAAGATGCCTGTGCTGCATATCTATGCACCACCCCCATGGTATGCAGATGTAGCTCATGCATATTTATGAGGGACTGCATGAAAACCCGAACAGTGTTTGGAACACCAGGACTGGAGTTGGGAAACTCTGCCGTAAAGCAGCAGCCAACAGGGCCAGACACACCCACACACACACCCACAGGCCCCATTGGCCAATGCCTCCTGGCGAGGCAGGACATTGGGCCCTGCCTGTATCTCCCAATACTAGCAGTTGCATACCTTAGCAATGCCACCCTACACCTGGGTATATGGTACACAGCTATCAAACGTTTCCCATGATAACTGGCAGATATCAATTCCTACGTTAAGCACATTTTGCTCATTGAGCTCCACCATAACAATCATTCTGATGTCTGCGGTGTGTGCTGCAGGTCTGGTCTCTGACAGTGTTTACCACCCTGGGGAGTGACCCCCAACAGTATTGCGTACCATATCCATGCCTGTACTGTGCCCAGGACTGGTGTGGTGGGTATGGCTGCTGAACTCCTCTATAGTAGCACAATGCTGGCATAGGTGTGGGGGTGGCTGGCTGTCTATCCAGTGTGTGGTGGCTGCAAACACCTTCCACAGCCCACATTGCCAGCAATGTTGCCAGTATTGGGCTGCCAATGTGCATAATGAGGAGCAAGGTACCATGGGTATAGGCCGGACAGGGTGGCCTGGCCAGGGTGCATCTGCACAGGGCATAGGGCACTGACTGGGACATTTTGGTGCCTGGCCACCACCTACACAGACAGGGTGACCTCAGTATGTCCTGCTGAGAGATCACTCTCACCCTGACTGTGTGTTGACCACAGCATGGCTAGGCACCCCCATAGTGCTATATAGTATCTCTCTCATGTGATAGATATGGGTTTCCTTTTGGGGCCCAGTCACTGATTTATCTGCTTGCTGTGTATGCTGACATCCCAGTTCTGGGTGCATGTATCTCCACTGGGAACATGCACTATGGACTAGCTAGCACACTGTTTGCAGCTGGTATGTGTCTTGATGCAGTGGCTGATGACTTGCTGCAGGGGGAATATTGGACAGTGGTGGGGTGCAGCTTACCTTATCCAGGCCTAATGTCTGTCTGCTATTGTGTTATGGATGTGTATAGAGCTGCATTGACTGCCCTGTGGGGTGTCTGTTCCTCAGCAGGACTGGGGTTGATAGTCCCTTCTACTGCCACCTTTGCAGGGAGGTAGAATGTGGATCTATTGATGGGAGGCCCTGTTTGCCATCCTCAGGGGTGGGGGTGCATGGCCCACCTGACTGAAACAGACAGAGATATCCAGGGTGTTTGTGCAGAAGCTACCTATCTCACACATTAACACTGCTTTGGACCTCTGGCATGGCCTCTTTCAGCCATGGAAGATGTTGTGGACCTGGTCCTGGGTGCCTCATTGCACCCTCAGGGTGAGCACAGTACCCGCACAATGTGACGGTGTGTAGCTGCTCTGTGCCAGTACAACACACGGTCAGTACCCCCTACCAGGCCGAGGTGCTGTGTGGGTGCACATGGTCACTTCCCCCTACCAGGCCGAGGTGCTGTGGGGGTGCATTGCCCATCTTGTGTTTATCTGTGGACAGCTGATTTGCATGTGCAGTGCATCATGGGTATGGGTGGGCTAACCCTATCCTGGTGACCACAGCAGACTGTCTGTGTGGTGACATGCAGGCTCTCTGCAGCCAGCCAGGGGCTTGCTAGCAGCTGTAGAGCTGTAGCCCAATGGTTACTTCACTTTCTGTGAAGCCAGAGGTCATGGGTTTAAACCCACAGTGGGGTTATTTGATTGGGTTGTCCAATGCATTATATTTTTTTAATGTACATATTTTGATGCCAGCAAAAACACCCTCAGCGTACTGTACCCATGAGGTGCCTCTGAGGGTGCTTTATAGGGCACCCTATTGGGCACCTTATGGTTCCCGTCCATATAAGGTGCACTATACATTATCCTGTGACGCAACTTATAGGGTGCCCTATAGGGGACATTCTAGGGTGCCTTGGCTGACAGTGCACTTTAAAATGTGCCTTATAGGGCGCCTTATGTTAACACGCTTTGAGAGTGTGTTTGCTAGTAGTGATAATTAAAATAAACATAACATGACTCCAAAAGCAATCTTCCCCATAATATGTAATGCCTCAGCCAGCCTTGTTCATTGAGCACTGTGGGGGAGTTAACCGTTGATCCCTGCACCATTGGTCAGTGTCTTACACATTGTGCTGTGGTTCTGTTCCTGTGCTTGCACATTAGCATGCCGCCTTATGCCGCCCAATATTAAAAAGCCTCCTAAATCAATAGCGCGCCGCCTAATGCCCATCAGCGCGCCACCTTATGCCGCACAATATTAGACTAGCTCCTAAAATAATGCCTCAGCCAGCTGTCTACATTGAGCACTGTGGGGGTTTGAACTCCTGATCCCTGCACCATTGGTCAGTGTCTTAACCATTGTGCTGTGGCTCTGTTCTTTTGTGTGCACATCAGCGCGCCACTTATGCCGCCCAGTATTAAAATGCCTCCGAAAGCATCAGCAGGCCGCCTTATGCCGCCCATTATTTACATGCCTCATAAATTAATGCCTCAGCCAGCCGTCATCATTGGGCACTGTGGGAGATTGAACCCCTGATCCCTGCACCATTGGTAGGTGCCTTGACCATTGTGCTGTGGCTCTGCTATTCTGTGTGCACATCAGCGTGCCACTTATGCCTCCCGCGCAGCTTCCTCATGCGCTAATGTGTGGGGCGCACATGGGTGCCACGCACCTTAGCGCATATGTCAATCACGGCTTTTCTTTTTCAAGACGGAACGCCCACTCCTTATATGGCATCCGCACACTACCGCGGCCCGCACATTAGCGGGGTTTTAGTAAACATGCCCCTATATCTTCTTGATGTATTTCTTGTGGCTGATTGCATAAATATGCAGTTACTGTACAATGTTAATGAGAAGCACTTAGCTTAAAAGCAGGCTTCCCCAGCGCCATGGTATGTGTATAACACTTTGAAACCAACTTCGTGCCTTTTTGACCTGTTTCGCCGACAAATCGGCTTTGTCAAAGTAGAAGCTGCAAATCAAAAAGAACAATGAATTACCGTATAAAAACCCTTTCATGTTATTAAAAGTCTTTCAAAAGATGATATCTCAAGAATACCAAACTCACCCTAGAAGTGTCTGATTCATAGTTTACACCGCATCATACGCAACGCTGCTGACTCTACTTGCCATTTATACAACGGCGATTACAAACACACTCCATCCCAGAACCAATCACAGATGACCCATCCTTTTATAGAATCCAACCAGGAGGCAAAACACACACTCGCAAGAAAACAGCAACCAGTATAGAAAGAGGTGTAGACCAAAGATTTTGGATTATTCTTCATCTAACCAGTTGACATCAGAAGAGTAATAATGTAGCCACAAGACTTTGCCATCTCCCGTCTCCTGTGAGAGCAAGCTCTCTTAAAGTGCAAAAAGTAAGGGTACCACTGTGGTCACTGTTGTTGTTGTTAAGTGCCGTAGAGTTGGTGTCAACTCATGGCAACCCTCTGGATAGTTGTCCTAAATTGTGTTCGGTCTTCAGTCAGTCAGACAGCTCATTGTTGACAGACTGGTACCCGTAGCTGCTGTTATTGTATCGATCCATCTCATTGCTGGCCTTCCTCTTTTGCGTTGACCTTCTATCTTGCCAAGCATGATGTCTTTCTCTAATGATCTCTCTCTTCGCATGATGTGTCCAAAATATGAAAGTCAAAGTCTTGTCATCTGAGTTTCTAAAGAAAGCTTAGGTTTGATCTCCTCTAGTACTGACTGGTTTGTTCTTTGGGCAGTCCATGGTATAAGCAGTATTTGCCGCCAGCACCATAATTCAAGGCATCATGGTGTTGCATTTATAATAAAGAAGAAACTTGTATGAACCCACTTCTTTGCCCTTGCCTTCGACCTCCCAGATCCCTCTGTATGGCCTTACCCTCCCCCGCCCTTCCTCTCTCACTCTTCCTTACTGTCTATTTGTATAATTCCGTCTGATGTGCTTTCCTATTTTTTATTATTGTAATTTCCTTTCTCCTCCATACCTTTATGGGGGTTTTTTTCTTTAATTTGAACTTTGTAAACCACTTTGATGTTCTTCCTTTAGCGGTATATCAATATAATAAACATAAACATAAACTGTAATGAAATACAATGCAGGTAGTGAACGCTTAATTTCTATTTGTCTATGAAGAATTCATATAAACACAACTATAATTCAAGTATATGCCCCAACAACAGCTGCAGAAGAGGATGAAATTGATGAGTTCTATGAACAAGTACAAGCTGAAATTGACAGAACATGCAAACAGGATATGCTGATAGTGATGGGTGACTGGAATGCAAAAGTTGGCAACAAAGAAGAAGGCAAAGTGGTTGGAAAATATAGACTTAGCAACAGAAATGAAGCTGGAGAAAGACTGATAGAATTCTGCAAGACCAACGATCTATTCATCTCAAACACCTTCTTCCAGCAACACAAGCGATGACTGTACACATGGACTTCACCCAATGGATTGTACAAAAATCAAATTGACTACATCTGTGGAAGTCAATGATGGAAAAGCTCTATAACGTCAACAAAGACAAAACCTGGAACTGACTGTGGTACAGATCACCAACCACTAGTATGCAAACTCAAGCTAAAGTTGAAAAAGAGCAAGCCACTCATGAATGTAACAAAATATGACCTTGAGAATGTACCACTGGAATTTAAAAACTGCCTGCAAAATTGATTTGCTGCTTTAGATACAAATGACAGAGCTCCAGAAGAGTTATGGAATGACATCAAGAAGAGTTATGGAGAGTTATGGAATGACATCAAGAAGGTTGTGTTAGAAGAAAGCGAGAAGTCTCTACAAAAGGTGAAAAAGCAAAAACAGCCAAAATGGATGACTGAAGAAACTCTGAAAATTGCCCAGAAACACAGTGAAGCTAAAGCCAGTGGATATAGAAAGACAATCGCAGAACTCAACAGAGATTTCCAATGTGCAGCAAGACAGGACAAGGAAAAGTACTACAATGACACATGCAAGGAAATAGAGGCAGAAACTATTACAGGAAGAACAAGATCGGCTTTCCTAAAGCTACAAGAGTTAAAGAAAAAATTCCAGCCTCGAATTGGAATGTTACAAGATGCTCAAGGTTCTATGTTGAATGATACTGAGAAGATGAAGAAAAGGTGGAAAGAATATACAGAGTTTTTATATGATAAAGATCAAGTGGATTAGCTTAGCCCTCAGCATCACTGATGCACACAAGCATTCATAGCATGACAAGCTGCAACCGAGTGAGGGGTGGTCACTATATCTGTGACTATTAGCCAGTTTTGTGACTTTAAATTGATCCAAATGACTGTGACTTGGACAGATTTATTTGGCTTCCAGTATCTGAGAGAAGTATCAAAATATTGTGTGCAAAGTTAGGAGGGTCTAACCAACACTTGGAACAGTTTAATAACCGCCGCAGTGTGAGCAGCATCAACACACAAAGGAAACAAAGTAAGATCAGCAAGAACACGATGGTTCACTCCCACCCTCTGGAAATTGAAAACATAGCTTCAGAGAATGGAAAGGGAGAAAAACAAAGAATGAAACAGACAGGACAAGATACATGAATGATCTATACCACTATCGCATTGAGACAGACAACACAAGAAGAGCCTATCACTCAAAGCTGATAAACATATCAATCAACAGACCATGCAAACTCTTTGACATCATCAAACAGCTAATGAAAACTCCAAACCACTCGAACCAACTCCCAAACATACCACTGCAACAGCTTGCAGTACAATATAAACAGCTCTAATAGATACCCAACCCACAGACAATAACCATAAGAGGTGACCACAATGCCCCCCTTGTACCGAGTGAGGTACATTTGAGACAATCTCCAAAGAAAGGATCAAAACCACCATATCAGGTCTTAACACAACCACCTCCCTTCTTGATCCTTGCCTGGTGAATTGGATAAGAAAGGCAAAAACGGAACTAACCCCAGCACTTACCATCATGGAAAAAGAATCCCTTAAACAAGATACGATGCCCACTAGCCTCAAGATGTCCATTATCCGCCCGACACTCAAGAAGCCAGAACTCGACCCAATGGATCCTGCCTCTTACAGACCAGTAGCAAGCCTCCCTTTCACCGTAAAACTCATTGAGAAGACAGTTCAACAACACGTGCAAGACCATCTGGACATAAACAACACCCTCGACCCACAAGCATGGCTTCCGCCCATCTCATGGGGTTGAAACCCTCATGATCTCATTAATAAGCACCCTAACCAAAGGAATGCAAACCAAGCATACTGGATTCACCCTGATCTTTCTGGACATATCTGCAGCATTTGATACCATATCTGCAGCATTTGATACACAGCATTTTCAAACACAGATTTCAAGAAATCGGCTTACAAGACAAAGTTCTACAGTGGTTCAAGTCCTACCTAACAGACAGATATCAACTAATTCTCACCCATACCACCACTCCCCCCCCCCTCCCATTTCAACAAACCCAAGGAATACCATAGGGCTCTGCACTCTCGGCTATGCTTTTCAGCTTTTACCTTCAACCCCTCTGCTCTATAATAAGGTCTCACAATGTCAACTTCCACATATACGCAGATGACATTATGCCCTTATGGACCCATCACAACTGCAAATCCAACAAATCTGCAGTTAAAAAACTGCTTCAATGATGTCACCAAATGGCTCCATGAAAACAATCTCACAATAAACCTCAAAAAGACAGAAGCATTATTTGTTACAAAGGACCACGCCTTCACCCCACCCCTCCAACACACCTAACCCTGGCAACAACCCAAATAAAAGTCCAAACTCATAAAAACCTAGGGTTCATTCTTGATAAACACTATTTCTCAAACAACAGATTACAAAAACAGCAAGGAAAATATTTTTCAAAGCCAAGATGTTACAGCGCCTCAGACCATTTATAGACCCACAGGACTTCAGATCAGTCATGGAAGCAATGATATTCCCTACCTAGACTATTGTAATGCCATATATCGAGGACTCCTGACCGCCAACCTCAACCCGCTATGGACAGCCCTCAATACAACAGTAAGGATCATTCAAAGATGGCCTGGGGTGGAGCTCTTTCAAGATGGCTGCTGAGCGTTTTCTTTGAATCAATGCCGAAACATAAGGGTAAATTGAGGGCTCTTCCCTCGGAGCCTCAACAGCCTTCTGTCGGTCCCATGGACCATTTCATTACCTTAACTCTGGACCAGAGAGCGGAGGTGCGAGCCGGCTTGGCGGTGAGTGGAAAAGAGACCGCTTCGCCGCCGTCGGGTGTGGAAACATCTCTTTCCCCCGTGCAGAGAACTCCGCCGACTTGCCCTGCTTCTGTTGGCCCTATTCAGGCAGCTGCGACATCTGCTCCTCCCATGGTGGGGGATGAGTCTGCCGCTCGAGGGAAGCTGAGTGAGGCAGTGGCTTCACAGTCCCCTGTGGACCGCAGGGAGGCGGAGGACGATTCTATCTCGGCGGAACTCCCTGAGCTATCATTTGGGGAACGGAGCTCCCAGGTTGCGTCCTCACCGCTTCCTGCTTTGCCTTTTCGTCTATCTAGACCGAAGACCTTTACACTCAAATCCATCTGGGACGCTATAGCTGCTTTGTCTGGAGCAGTTCAATCTCAAACCGCTGCCTTAGCCCAGAGTATCCAGGATAATACCTCACGTATACTAGAGAACGCTGGCAAGATTGAGTTGGTTGTAACTACCTGTGACTCTCTGGCGAATGTGATATCTGATCATGGAACCCGGCTGGACTCTCTTTGTGATCAATCTTCTGCCTTTATTAAGGACAATGGGATTCTTCGTTACAAGATGGAAATCTTGGAGAATGCCGCTAGAGCCGCTAACTTGCGGGTCTTAAATTTTCCACAATCTCAGAGTGTAACGTCGACTGATATGTTTAAGAAATATCTTCACGAAGTTCTCAAAGTTTCTGTTGAGCTGTTTCCACAGTTGACAAAAGCTTATTATCTTCCTCGAGGCAAAAAAGATGCTGTGGCTCCTTCTGAAGTTTCTAATGTTAATTTTGAAGTTCTCAATGTTTCTAATTTGTTGGGATACCGGGGGTGGGGGCTGTGTACCGGCCACTTTGATTGTTCAATGTGCCCTAATCTCTGATAAAGATTGGCTCCTTAAGATGTTCTTTAAAAAGAGGTTGGAGTCCTTTATGGGTTTGAATATTTCTATGTTTCCTGATTTAACTCGGGAAACTCAGAAACGGCGTAAACAGTTTTTACTTTTAAAATCTGGTGTGTTGCAAATGGGAGGGTCCTTCTTCCTCCGATACCCATGTAGATGCCTAGTTGTTTATAAATCTATTCGGTATTATTTTTCTAATCCTACGGATCTTGTAACATTTATTAATGCTAGGATTTCTACTGTTGATGCTAAGGGATAGTTGTTTTCTGCTTATTGAAGATGTCTGGAGTACCTCGCAGTTTAGACCTTTCTACTCTTGTTTGGTCTTTAGAATCCTCTCCTCCCCTCATTGATGTTGGCCTGTATGGGAATCATAGGTTTATTCTCTTTATGTTATAATATCTGTTTATTATATTTATGATCCTGTGTATAATCTCATTTTCTGAGCAAGATTGTGCTTGATTGTTTTTCTTGCTGTTTAATTTGAATTCTATAAATAAATAATTTAAAAAAAAAAAGGATCATTCAAAAAGGGAAGAAATATGACCATATCACCCCCATCCTGAGAGATCTCCACATCCTCCCTTTAGAAGCATGGATCAAGTATAAAACACTGATCCATAAAGTGCTTCATCAGCAACAAGCCACACATATAAGTACCCTATTACCACGACTGAGCTGCAGAAGACTGACATGACAGGCCACAAGCGATTTACTGATCGTACCACATGAAAGGACTAAGTCTAACCAACAAGCCTGTAACCATGCATTTGACTTCTATGCCCCCACATTATGGAATTCCCTTCCAGCCAACATCCAGAGCAACAAGGAACTTTCCTCATTTAGGAAACAGCTTAAACCCCATTTTTTCTCTATCTACCTCAGATGCAAAAAGAACAGCATCCAATGAAACATGCCCACGCTTTCCAGAGCCAAGCTGAGACTGAGAGGCAGACTAAAGATTGGAATGTCTGCTCTTCCGGAATGTATATATGTTTGACCTCCCCCGGTGATGGTAATCTCCCTCCCCATGTAAATATCTTCTAACCTGTTCTAATGTATCCCCCCTTTTTTGCAAACCGCTTTCACCTGGTGAAAAGCAGTATATAAGCACAGCTAAATAAATAAATAAGCTAAATAAAATACCTTCTACAGGAGTAAAAGTAATCTGCTCAAAGTTGTAGAGAAAACTATTTCTTCAAAACATCTGAAGGAATATATTTTTCTTTGAAAAACTGTACTGTGACCTAACAGGAAGGTTTAGGGCCCCTTTTACTAACACTTTGCTCAAGCTCTCTGCTGCACGGTCCATTTTATTCCTATGGGCCGTGTGGCGGATGGCTCAAGCTAAGTGTTAGTAAAAGAGGCCCTTACTATTATAGCCCAGAACTGACCTGAGCTGACTGTGAAGTTCAATTGTGATATAAATCCTTAAGTCTAAAAATAGACAGTTTACTGCCCTAGCCAGAAACACACTGCTTGGCAGTGAAACTTTTGCCAAACTGAAGGGTGGGGTTTTCGTTTGCTGCATGTCGAAAGATTATAGAATGTGATTTCCAGCTCTGCCCACATTCCTCTGTAGCTGAGTTGTACACAGCTGGTCTGTAAATCCCAGACGGCAAGTATTTGATTCATCATATACAAAGGAACTCGCATGTAAAGTCTCGTGCACGTGTGTTACACACATAGTTTACATTTGTAACGTGCCATGTCAAGGCTGCAATGGTGATGTGTCTTTAAGAATCAATATTTAAACGGTTAACAAGGGGACAAGGACCACACGTATCTATGGGCTTTGCAAAAGTTCTTAAAGTGAAAGTGCACGCAGTTACATGTACCTGGTAGTGTTTTTCTGGAAAAGAGCATAAGCAGATTTGAAAATGCCATCTATGTTTGAACTTTTCCTGTCCAAGGTACACTCTCCCAAGAATACCCTTTGTCGATGTGGCTGAACTGTGTGTGCATTGTGGAAGGACATCTAAACCTTTAACACATCAAAGGGGGATCAGTTTTCAGACATGTTTTTTTTTGCATGCAGGAATTGCTTTGCAAATCATCCTTTTTACAAAATTCCCCTTTGCAGTCAGTAGCAGCATGGGTGTTATGTGACCAATATTCACAGTGAGTCCTGCATTCATTGACTGGTGATGAATACATAACTCAATTATTCCTCACTTTTCAGTGCTTGTATATATAAATTCAGGCTGTCTAACATGCTAAATGGCCAGACTTTATGCATGTCAAAAGAGACTGACATTGGGGCGTTGCAACGGCAAAGCCAGTACTTATACATTTAGTGGTTATATTTGACTGCTAAATGAATAAGTTATGCAGTTTAATTTAGGTCCCGTAAACAGCAGGCTTAATTATGCATCTATATACTGGTGCATTCTCCAGCAATATGGACTTCACATTCATTGCCACGAGATAAACGGAGAGCACCCCTGAATATGTGTGTGAAGCTAAGTGACAACACTCATACACTGCCCAACCCTTTTGAATAAAAATGAGCCACTTAGCTATACAGAGTGCAAGTCAAGAAGATTGTTAGCAGGGTCTTAAATAAGCAATATTAACTGTGGGCATAAGATGCAATGAATTTGAAATAAAAGCAACAGTACTGTTTCGGCATCATCCATTTTATAAGGTTAGAACGTCTATGTTGAAACGAGTTCCTGCTTTTTCTGGGTCCAGTCACTGTCTCTTTGCTTTCTCCTTTTAGAGCCAAGGTTTCTAGGCAATGGTTAGAGCAGTGCCTCTTATGTTTCGTACGCATCACTGACTATTGGCATTGACTCAGATCCGGTCAGAAATCTGAGTCAGCATTTCTCATGTGCTCTTCATGTCTGACTTTGGGTTGCTTCAGAGTAGACACAGGCCTAGAGCTTATTGCCTGGCCCATTTCTCCAAGATTTAAAAAAAGAAATCCTTATGGTTCTCTTTTATTTTCTGTCTCTAGTAAAACTCCTTTACCAGTTGTGAACAATACACAGCGTGTCAGCTGCGTCAGTGGGTTTTCTCCATACACCAAGAAGGAGAGGTGACCACTGAAAAAGAGGCTGACATGCCAAGTACAAAGTGACTTTGGAAAAAGTGGGATTCTCATGGAAAATAGCGCAAAATACACAAAAATGCTTTTTGCACTGTTTTCCTTGTGAAACCCACTTATGCAAAGTTACTTCGTAAAAGTAGGCATTGCAGTAGCCCAACACACGCATTGTAGCCCAACACACGCAAAGTCTTAATGCAGATTCTCCATTAATTAACAAACCAATTTGTCTGACTTACTGATGTTTTATGTGCCAGCTAGGCCTTAACAAGGGCTGTTACCAATGGTGTAAATTCTGCCCCAGCAGCCCCCACAGGCCGAAGTCTCACGGTGTAGCTGTTATCGTAAGACTTCGGTCCAGCGGGGAATGGCCATCAGGCATGCGGCAAACTTACAACACGGTAAAGATGATGAAGTAAGTCTGCCACCGCTGCTGCGGCATGGGGGAGCCTGCACGTGGAGGGGGCTGTCGCATGAGGGATGGGCCTGCACAGGGAGGGTATGCCACCATGACAGTGGAGGGCCCTCAGCAAAATTTTGCTTGGGGGCCCTTCATTGGAACTTATGCCACTGGCTGTTACAGATTCCGCCTTTTATGGTAGTGTGTAAAGAAGTGGCACAACCCCGGTGTTTTTCGTTTCTGGTCCAACTCTGTGAAACCAGCTGCCATTGATTATTCCTAAATGGAGTTTAAAAATGTTCTTGTTTCAGAAAGCATTTGGGGGTAAGACTGGAGCATTTTATTGTCTGATATTCAGATTTATATAATGGCTTATTTAATATATTATAAATTGTATATATATATTATTGTAACATTTAAGAAGAGTATTTCACTGGCAGATTTAAGGGGTCCGATATTCAGCTGCGACAGTCAGTGTGTTGTAAAACGCCCGATCACCATGGCTGAACGTGAAACCGGATCTTCAGCACCAGAGCCTATCCAGCATCCAATCCAATCTCGCTGCTGGCCTGATTAAGCCATTAACCGGATAGCCATCCACCTGTCCAGACAGCACGGCGGCGGACAGAGGGGATGTTCAGCGCTCCTGTCTGTCCAGTTACTGCTGCTGAATATCCTTCTCAGTGGGGTTTATCTGATCAGCAAGTTCTGCTGACCGGATAAACGCCTTCAAATATTGGCCTGAAGTGTACTGAATAAGATGTTCAGGATCCTGGGGTCTGTGTTGTAGTGACTAAATTGTAGCACTATAAAAGTAATATAGTACCTATTGCTTGTGATGGCGCATCTATCTGCTCAGGGGCTCAGTCTTTCCTGCTGTCTTTCTCTTCCCTTCTTCCTTCTCTTTCATCTATCCTCTTCCCTTCTTGCCTCTCCTCCTCCATCTCTCTTTTCCCCAGCTGTTTTCTTCTCTCTACCTCTTCCTCCTCTCCTTCTAACAGTACAATCACCAAGTGGCTTTGATGGCCAGATATTTATACTTGTCCTGAGGGAATGGTGTGTTTTGGATTCACTTGGTCAAAATACCACATAGCTTTTCACCTGGTAATAAGGAGTTCTATGATACCTATTGCTATGCAGTGATAATGTGTGGCATTTACAGTAGATATCTCATTCGCTTAAAACATAGCACGCTGTTGTTGTTTTTTTAATTTGGCACAATAATTTGGGGACGTTGTTGTGGTAGTCTATAAAAATTATAACACTTTACAGCATGTACCTCATAGGGCCTTATCCTGTGTATCTGGGGAAAAATCTTTATCAAATAAGGCTCTAAACCAGTGTTTTTCAACCTTTTTTGTGCAAAGGCACACTTTTTTCATGAAAAAAATCACGAGGCACACCACCATTAGAAAATGTTAAAAAAATTTACCTCTGTGCCTATATTGACTATATATAAAGTAATTCTCTTGAATAGGAATCAAACACTCACACCAACCCCCCTCCCCTGCTGGTTCACACCAACCCCCCTCCCCTGCTGGTTCACTCACACCACCCCCCCCTCCACTGCTGGTTCACTCACCCAACCCCCTGTCACTTACTCACCCCTCCTGCTGGGTCACTCACTCACTTACCCCCCCCCTCCCCTGCTGGTTCACTCACACAAACGCCCCCCCCCCCCTTGCTGGTTCACTCACACCACCCCCCCCCCCCCTCCACTGCTGGTTCACTCACACTCCCCCCCCCTTGCTGGTTCACTCACACTCCCCCCCCCTTGCTGGTTCACTCACACACACACACACACACACACACCCTCTGCCCAAGCCGCTGCTTCTGCTTTGTACAGAGCAGCGGCTGCACTACACTTACATTGAAAAGTAAAGAGAAACTGTGTCAGGAGCCCTCCGGTCATCGCAGAGCACGAGGAAGTGATGTCATGGGGGCGGGCTCCTCACAGGCTGTCTTTCCTTTTCAAATTAACTTTATTGCAGCTAAAGTTAATTTGAAAAGGAAAGACAGCCTGTGAGGAGCCCGCCCCCATGACATCACTTCCTCGGGCTCTGCATGATCGGAGGGCTCCTGACACAGTTTCTCTTTACTTTTCAATGTAAGTGTAGTGCAGCCGCTGCTCTGTACAAAGCAGATCCAGCGGCTGCACTGCTATAGGGAATCGCGTTCGCGCCGCGGACTTCGGCACAAAAGCCGTTTTTTTGCTCTGGCTGCTCCCGATCTTGCGGCCAGAGCAAAAAACCGGCTTTTCAATGGCCGGTTTTACAACTGTGCTGGCAGCCGGCCTGGCCATGGAAAAACCGGCCAGGCCGGCTGAAAACCGGCCGGTTGGCAACCCTAATTTGTGAGCCGAGGCCACATGTTACGGATGAAATTGGAATTTTTCCCACGGCACACCAGACAATATCTCACGGCACACTAGTTGAAAAACGCTGCTCTAAACTATTGAAAACATTTACAAAAGTAGACTTTTCTTCCAATATTTCCAGCAAAGGAAAGTCTAGTGCTTGCCATTTTTATTTCCAAATGTAGTTAAAACCAGTTTCACTGGAGTGTAAGAGTAACTTAGCAATTAGAACAGCACCCAGTGACTTAGGGAAGCAAGTTCAAATGCCACTTCTCCCTTTGAAGCTCCTTACAGCATGGTACAAGTCACTTTACCTTCCATTAACTCAAGTACAAACTTAAAGCCCTATTTGCTAAGCATTTTTCCCATAGACACACGGAGAGTAATTTTATAACAAGTCATCTCTGAGGGTCTTTTACTAATGGGCACTACGATGTTGCACTAATGTGCCATAGCACTGAAACTGTAGCATGGTAGATGCAACTCCACTACGTTAACCTTAGGGGGCGTGGAAAGCCTTTCCCTCGAAATTTAACGTGGAACCTTGTCTCCGCAGGCGCACCTAACATCATCAGTTAGCTCCACTGAGCTCACCACGCCAACTCTCCATCCCTAACTCACCCACTCGTGATCATAACACAGGGTGCAGAGTTAGTGCGAGAATCATCCCACGCTGTGATGGCCTCGCGCTAGCTGCCAATGAGTGTCCCAACGTGCCTTCAGCAGGTGCCAGAACACAGGCTGCCGGCCAGCGTCCATTAGTTAAAGACCCCCTATGTGTGAAGGGTAAGTGGGCATCTGTTTTGGGCCTTTATAAAATTGCCCCACAAAAGCCGTAAAAGTCATGCCCGTAATGAAATTGCATAACAATGGCAAAAAAAGCGCACGTGTTCAGTATGTGCAATGAGTAATGAACGGTAAAGGCAAATCGTCACGGCTTTACCCACTAACATGCTTTGAAGTGGCACGAGACCAGTGCATTCTAACCAAGCACTGGATTAATGTACAAAAAAAATAAACAAGCCTTCCTCGACAGCATAATCCATTAAATGTGTTGGTCATCTGCTAATTGGTAGTATTCCAACATTTAACTGGTTCGTGAGAGCTTCTCTCTTCAGGACTCAGTTCCTCCATTGTGCTGTTGCTGCAGACACACATCTTCTTCCTTGAGAGTGTAATCAAAGGCTGCATGTTTATAGACTGTTGATGAAAAGAATAACCCTTAACGTTTTCTCCGGACTGTTGTGGCGGGGTCTCTGATTACACAAAGCTCTCCAGAGCCCTGCAAGCATCAACCTGCTTCAGAAAAAAATAATTGCTATGCAAATGAAAATGCCATCTTCCAGTCCTTCCACAATACTGTACTTGCAGCGTGATGTGTATCTCCCTGGCAACACCATCATAGGAATGAACCCTAGGCACGGAGGCCATAATAAATCGTAATCGATGAGTAAATAAATAAATACTTGTCTCCATCTTCTCTTTCGGAGTGTTCAGAAGTGCTCACGGACATGCCTCGTGTCTGGCCTGTTGAAAAGATACGTGGAAGAGTCCCAGAGAATTGACTGCAGTTTGTGCACAGCTCAGGTTTCCAGTGTGGTTATATGGGGGCTAATTTCACAAGAGAGTGCCTAGGTGAAAAGTCCTAAAAAGCAGCCTATTGTATGCCTGTATTATAAAGATGGAAGACCAATGGTCACCCCGAGGGTAGTCAATGTCTACACACCAAATACTATCAGCGAACAAACCCCTTATCAAAAATCATTCATTTAATTTTACTATACATTCTGATGTATTTTTCATTTAAAAGTGGACCTCAGAGCTCTAGTCCAACTAAAGAAGAGTAATTGCTACCTTCAATAAGCTCTTCACATCTTCATTGGCCCTCAAGTATTTTTATAACTCAGTCACTGCATTTTCAAAAAAATTGTACTTATCTTAGTCAGACCAACAGGATAATGGCTGTCGCAGTGTTGGATTTTGATGCAGTATCTGTTTCAGGGATAGTCCAGTCTCTTTTACTAATCCATTTTCTTGTAGTAGTAAAGTCCTGGTTCTTATCTAAAGCAGGGCCGGTGCAAGGCTTAGAGGCTCACTAGGTTTGCCCTCCTCCTGCTACCTACCCACCACCATTGCTGTGGCAGCAATGGCTTTCAAACCACGACACAGTGCTTACCTATAGTCGTGGTTACCGGCTTCTAGGGCCTGTTGCTTCCACCCCCTCCAATGCAACTTCAGGTTTCTGCAAACTTTAGGTAAGCGCTGTGTCATGGTTTGAAAGCCATTGCTTCAAATGTCTTCATAGTATACACTGTCAGGCAGCAACAGGATGCAGGCACGAGGAAGGAAATAGCAGGAGTAACAGGGTTCAGTGCTGAATAACGATTATAATTAGGGCAATTAGAATGACCAGCTAGCCCTGCAGTATATTGGGCAGCTCCACTTTGACAAGGAGCCTTGAGCTAAGCTAGACATTTCTGGTGAGGTAATTTTATGATAATATCTGTCTTTTATGTAGCAACACCTCTGGGGCTGCAGCTCTAGACAACCACCTAGTTTAACTAATGGCAGCACCAGCCCTAATCTAAAGCAATCAGCAACTAGTGGTCACTGTGCTGAACACTGGTGTTCTATGTGCTTTCATACAATAGCTTTGAACAATGACCTCCCATTACTGCACATTAAAAGATACAATAGTTTTTAGGATACAGCAAACGCTTTCATAAAAAGACTGTGGAGCAATGATGAACGATAGTCGGTATGGCAAAGGACAGTGTATACTATGAAGACTTTTGAGCTCCATCAAACATTTGTAGATGTTTTCAGAAAAATGTGATGCCTTTATGAAGTGGAGACCATCAGTGAGGATCTTTACAAAGGTTTCATTAACTACTGATAACACAGGTACACTACCAAAAAACTGCCTCCAGTTTTGCAACTGATTCCTATAGATTTTGGGGTGCTGAATCCAGGAAAAATAGCCAAAATGTTCCATCACGTCACGTTTTTTTGCAAAATTAGATTTCTTACCCATATAAGGAATGTTCACATAATTTCTTTTTAGCCGACTGCAGTTTATTTTCTTGGCCCAAAATAGAGGTTGTAATGGTTAACTAACTAGAAACACTCCCTCATGATATTTTAGAGTGTTTTGTATTCATTTTATACATTAACAGGACAATTGGGAGGCGGGGGGCTAAATCCAGTACTCGCGCTGGCGCATGTTCTTTCCTGTTCGCCTCGCCTCGTTCGCTCGCTCAAACACGGTGGTTGCGACATGAACGTTCCTGTTAAATTTCAGTTTCTTGCAAGTTCATTATTACCTTTTGTTTGCTCAGTCGTAATCCAGCTTTATTCCGAAGTGGTTCACTACAGTTGTAGTTTGCAGTGCTGTGTATTTGTGATGGCTCACAGAGCCAGAGGTTGCGTCAACTCTCCGGACAGTTTTTGTTTTATTTGTGGGGAATATACCGTGAAAAAGCGGCAGAGGAACATTTCTGCATTTATTAAAAAAGTATATTTCGCCTATTTCGGTTTGAAGTTGGCGATCAAGACAAACCGTGGGCTCCTCACTGAAGGGATAATTGGAATAAAGGGATAATCAGCTCAGATCTGCTTTATATGTTTGCCTTATGATTGCATATATATCTGCCTTATAACTGCACTCTGGCCTGTTTGAAACAGACACAGCAACATATGGTTGGTACAAAACAGGTGGGCAACAGGAAAAGAGTACATGCAGCTTATGACTGTTATAAAGCCAAAAAAAAGCTATACTTTGGACAGAAGTGTCCAAGGATATAAGCCTAGGTTCAAACAGGTCAAGCCAGGAATACAGCTAATGCTCTTGCCCTGAAGGTTTCAATTGGTGCCAGCAGATGGAAAAACACAGGAGGAGGCAGAGGGCTATGATTGATTGCATAGATAGGCGAGCCTTGATCAGCAGATCTAGCTGCATAACCATAGAAGGCCCTGGGAAAGAGTTTTGCATTTGCTGAAACTATTTAGAATTTGAAGCAGAGAGGTATATATAAGACAGCAATTTTAGAGGGTCTTGGGGCAGTTCTTTTCTCCCCTTGCAGAGAGAAGTCTGCCCCGCTATCCCTCAGACAGGCACTTGCTATCTGCATCTATAACCATTTGTTTGCTGTGCCAAATAAAAAGTTTCTTTGTAGCTGTGCAACTTGCTGTCTGAACTGTTTATTGGTAATTGGGGAGGCTTTGTAGGTGGACCCGGCCTACATCACAAAGTGTGCAAGACATGTGAGGAAGATCTACGCTTATGGATGAAAGGTAAAAAACAAGCATTTCGTTTCGGAATACCTATGATGTGGCGTGAACAAAGAGACCACAGCAGTGACTGCTATTTTTGCTCTTGCATTGTGAAGGGATACAACTTAAAAAATAAGAACGTAATAAGTTACCCCAACCTTCCCTCAGCAATTAGGCCTATGCCTCATAGCAACGAAGTACCTGTGCCTAAACCACCAAAATCTTTGGATCATATTTGTGTGGACGGTTCTGATCATGATGAGACTCATCAGATGGCTTTTCCCGATGAGTCCAGTACTTCCGAGTTTGAAACTGAACCAGATCCGAAACCTGAACTTTTCTCTCAAGCTGAATTGAATGATTTAGTCCGGGATTTAGGACTCCCAAAAGATGCTGCCCAACTGCTAGGTTCTCGGCTTAAACAGAAAAATCTATTGTCACCAGGAACAACTTTTTATTGGTACCGCAACCGCGAGACACAATTTTTGAAGTATTTCAGCAAAGAGGAAGATTTGGTATTTTGCAACGATATATACGGAGTGATGGAAAAGTTTAAACTCAAGTATGATCCTGCTGAATGGCGGCTGTTCATTGATTCGTCAAAAGACAGCATAAAAGGTGTTCTTCATAATGGCAACACATTCGCTTCAGTTCCTATTGCTCACTCTGTTATTCTCCAAGAAAAATATGAGAATTTGGCCCTGATTCTTCAGAAGATTCGTTATGATGAGCATAAGTGGATGATTTGTGGAGACTTTAAAATTCTATCCATGCTATTAGGGCAGCAATCCGGTTTCACCAAATATCCCTGCTTCCTTTGCTTGTGGGATAGCCGGGCCCGCGACCTACACTGGGGGAAAAAAGACTGGCCAATTCGGGAGTATTTGAGACCCGGTGAGAAAAATGTTCTTCATGAGAGCTTGGTACCTCGTGATAAAATTCTATTACCACCTCTCCACATTAAGTTGGGTCTCATTAAGCAAATCATCAAGTCCCTTCCAAAAGATGGTGAGTGCTTTCGGTACCTTTGCTCAAAGTTCCCCCGACTTTCTGAAGCAAAGCTAAAGGAAGGAGTGTTTGTTGGCCCTGATATAAGGAAACTCATTTCAGATGGAGCATTCGCTGAAACGATGTCTGAGTAGGAAAAAGAAGCCTGGGATTCCTTCAAGGATGTTGTTCTCAAATTCTTGGGGAACAGGCAGGATGAGAACTATAAGGATATTGTTGCCAGGATGCTCAATGCCTTCAAAGAACAAGGCTGTAACATGAGCCTGAAAGTCCATTTCTTGCACTCCCATGTGAACTACTTTCCCAAAAACTTGGGGGCGTACAGTGAAGAACAAGGTGAAAAGTTTCACCAGGACATCAAGGACGCAGAGAGAAGATACCAAGGAAGATGGAACACCACTATGATGGCTGATTTCTGCTGGTTGCTGCTGCGGGAAACCCCAGATGAAAAATACGCCAAGCAGCGCACCAAGAGAAGCATTCGGGGGAAGAAGAAACGGGCCCACCAGGAGATTGATTGACCCAAGAATAACTTTAAAATCTAAACTGTGTTGACAAATATCGTGTTTTTACTAAACTTTGCAATAAAAATTTGCTAGTTATTACCACAGTGTCGGATCTCATTTATTAGAATTTTATTTTCACACCATCGGGTGTTTGTCTTCATGTATTGCAATGGTGCGGTTTGCGTTTTCTATTCTTACATACATACCTGTACAACATTTTTTGCACATTTCTTTGCTTTGCTTTGTGTCTAACCTCGCTCTTATATGCTCAATGTTTGTGCACATGTATGTGGCTGTTTTAAGTGCAGACAATTTTGCTACCATCACAGTGTGTTTTGTTGACATTACTCTATTCTTATGTGCTGTCTTGTTACAATTTTCTTTATTCTTATTTGAATAACTACTAAACAATTAGTATAAAGAATTCATCCAAGAAACTTTTATCTCGATCGCACTCAATCTGAAACGTTCACCTCAAACTGCTAACCCAATGTAGCAAAAAATCTGTACGTGATGGAGCAAATTGGTTACCAGATTTGGATTCAGCGCACCAAAAAACGTAAAAATCAATCGAAACATTAGAGGCAGTTTAAAAAAAAATTTTTTTAGTGTACCTGTGTAATTATTTCGGTAAGGCAAATTTGTAGTGAGTGAGGTTTTATTTTTAACCTAACCTGCCCACGTACCACCCCAATCCACAAAACACAGCACATTAATCTGGCCATGCTAACTGTGCTGGATCTGCGCAACAAGTTACCACTAGCCACAGCACACAGTTGGTGCGCTCCAAAACCCACACTAACTGCATAGCGCACTTTAGTAAAGTGACAAGGCATGCATATTTTTACGAATTTCCCTGGCAGCAGTTACACCGCTCTGAGGCACAAGTAAGAGCCAGCTATCTGCTTATTTGGGCCTAGAGCCTTCACCAGAGATTGAGGGGGCAATTGTGCTACCTCAGTAGTGTCTAATACCACCTGAAAAATTCCAGTAAAAAGCACATTATTTCACTGGGTTCTTAAAGAAGCGAGTAGTGTTTATGGCAGATTAAAAAGTCTCCCCACTATACAGTGAGAATGAGTAATTGTGATTTAGGATTAGATGGCAGAAAAGAAATGTGCATGAGGATAAAATAGCAGGCCCCAATTACATTCTTATAGGCACCTCTCACTCTGTGGGACCCTCTAGCAAAGCACCGAGTGCACCTGTGCCCTAGGAGAGTTTGTACGCTTTTGGGAGCAGAGATATTGTTATCATGCAAATTATCTTGTATTTCTACCATGAACCCTGAATGAGATCTCATTTGATCTTGGAAGCTAAGCAGAGTTGGGACTAGCCAGTATTTGGATAGGAGGCCACCTTAGATTACCAGGTGCTGTAGGCTTGCAATGTGGAAGAAAGGCCTAGCAATCTTCTTCCTGTTGCACCCTGCCAAGAAAACCCAGGGGATGAGTCTGCATCGACTCGATGGCAGACAACAACAACAGTGGTGTTGCTACATAAATAACAGATATTATCATAAAATTACCTCACCAGAAATGTCTAGCTCAGTTCAAGGCTCCTTGTCAAAGTGGAGCTGCCCAATACACTGCAGGGCTAGCTGGTCATTTTGTATCCAAAGTGCATTGATGCATCATTTTTATGTCATTCCCAGAACACTCAGAGGAAAAGCATCTTGCATGGAGGGAGGATGATGTCATTTTAATTGCCCTAATTATAATCGTTATTCAGCACTGAACCCTGTTACTCCTGCTATTTCCTTCCTCGTGCCTGCATCCTGTTGCTGCCTGTTCCTGCTTAGCAGGAGAGCTAAGATCACGCTGCTTTCTTAACGCTGACTTAAAGGCAGAAGGAATTTCCTTTCAAACTGAGGAGAGACTGTTTTCCTCGAATGCTTAGAGATTCCCAGAGCTCAGACAAGCACCCAAAAAGGAATATGAGTGATTTCAGCATAATTTTCATTGGTTGGCATTTTCATGATAGGTTGACAGGATTATTATAAGCTGCTTTTTTAAAATTTAGTTCGGTGGCGCAAGTTCATATTCAGGGCCTCCAAACAAACTTTTGCCGAGGGCTTCCCATAACTGTGGCAGAACCTGACCCTCCCCTCTCCCAGCCTTAAGTTTAGGCAGAGGTAGAGCTTTTAACTTGCCCTCCCAACATTAAACTAGCTGATTTGAAACACCCCCCTCCACAGCAGCCAGCCAAAGTGCACCACCCTTCAGCTGCATGAGACCCCTACCAGCCCCCTACCAAAGAACCGGAGCTTCTTCCACTGCAGGGATGAGAGGACTTCACTCTCTGTCATGGTACTGGGCCGATGCAGGAAGGTATATCAAGTGCCCATGTCTACCATTCAACCCACCCTCCATCCCCTTGCCCTCCCCCTCGCTCTCCCCCCCCCCCAAGGTACTGGCTGAGTACTGCCCATTCCTCCTCTAACCTATCTATGCACTGTCTGTGGCATGCTGTCAAGCGTTCCATCAGCATCACCTGGCGCAGCCCTTCCACGCACTGATCTACACCCGCTGCTTTCATCTAGGTGCTACTGCACATCGCACAGCACTGAGGCACGCCATAGCCGCCTGTCTTCCCCCCCTCCCATCCCTCCCCCTTAGACGGAGGGTCCAGTGGCACAATTTCTCCCATGGCCCGCTTTTTCCGCTCTTGCACCTGCCCCCAAAAGCACTTTATTTTTGGGCATGTCCACCATATATGCCAAAAACCCTCACCAAGGAATAGAAAGCAGAAAACGAAGTGCAAATAAACCCACAAAACTTTGCTGACCACATACAAGAAAAATTCCACTCGGCAGTACAACAAAGATCCAACACAACCTCAAAGCCAAACTCACCCCCGAAAACCTGGGCACATTCAGCACCCCATCCACAGAACAGCTCTCTCACATCATCACCGCAATCAATACAAGCACGGCTCCAACAGACCCATGCCCAGTGACATGGATCAAAGCCACCCAATCAAGCTTCATCCACACCATACACAACATGATGCACAGTTCTCTGACCCAAGGGAACATGCCAAATCAACTAAAGCTCGCCACAATAAAACCTATCCCGAAGAAATCCACACTCGATAAGAACAACCCAGCAGCATACAGACCGATCTCAAGCATACCCCTACTGGCAAAAATAATTGAGAAGGCAGTACAGCACCAGCTACAAGACCACATTGACAACCACGCACCACTAGACATCAACCAACACGGTTTCCGCCCCAACCACGGGGTTGAAACACTCCTGCTATACCTCTTCAATAACATTCTCCGCATCATAGACAACTCCAAGAAAGGAATACTAGTGATCTTCATCAACATTTCATCAACATTCGACACAGTGGATCACAGAACTCTACTGGAAAAACTACAGAACATTGGGCTACATGGATCCATCCTGAAATGGTTCCACTCATACCTAACTGACAGACAGATACAGGTCAAGGTAGGCCCCAACACTTCCCGACCCATAAAAGTCCTACAAGGAGTACCACAAGGATCAGCCTTATCAGCACTTTTGTTCAACCTCTACATCCAGCCAATATGCGACATCATGAAAGAACACAATATACAATACACAATCTATGCTGATGACATCATGATATACACACCTATCACAGTCGACAACCCGGACTACTCCAAAATAACAAACTGTCTCATACACATGACCAGCTGGTTTCAAAACAACAACCTCACCAAAAACTATAGCAAGACTGAGGCACTAATCATCACTCGAAACACTGACTTCATTCCTCCACCCAACATCAAGATAAAAGACACAACCATACCCATAAAACCAGAAGTAAAGTACCTCGGAGTAACCCTGGACAAGGAACTGAATCTACAATCACACATAAACAGAACCATCAAAAGCGCATACCACAGGATGAGACTTATCCGATGCCTCAAGCCCCTCCTCACTCCAGAGCACTTCCGTACAGTCTGCCAGGAACTAATAACCCCACTACTAGACTTCTGCAACCCAATTAACCTTGGTCTATCAAAACAAACTCTCAGACCACTGCAATTGGCACAAAACACAGCGGCTCGCATAATATCTGGCACAACAAGACATAAACACATCACACCCATACTGAAAGACCTCCACTGGCTCCCAATCAGTTCACGCATCAAATATAAGACAGTCATAAACATCTTCAAGATCAAACAACAGTCATCAGCCCTCAACCTACAAACACTCATACAACCTGACAGAAGCACACAACCAAGGAGGAGAGGCACTTCCAATTGTGTTAACACCCCAAAAGACCTTACCAAGGTCTGCAAGGACACAGCAGAATGAGCCCTTTCCCTGGCTGCACCAGCAATTTGGAACACCCTCCCAGATGAACTAAGACTAACATCAGACCTCAAAGACTTTCGGAAGCAGCTTAAGACAACACTATTCATTGAACACTATGGACACATCACATGATCTACTCAACAAGCAAGAACAAAAGACCAACCCCCCTCCCCTGTCCCTTGTACATAAGAATGTATATAGCTCATAATGTAAATAGCCCAAAAGAATCTAATATATACCAACACAAACACACAATCTGTATCACTGCATGAACACACTTGAACCACTCTTATGATTGTTTGCTGTGGAAACTGCCTTGATTAAAGGAGAAGGCGGTATAGAAAACTTTTAAATAAATAAATAAAAAGATCCTTTTCCCCACATCCTCTCCGGCATACTGGGGAGACTGCTGGAATCATCCGGTGCAGCCTCTCTGGGGTGTAATACCACCTCAGCAGGACTTTGTAGCAATTTTCTCTAATAGCCACAGAGAGGGGTGCCCCCCGGATCCGATCCACCATTTGTTTCTAATACGTCTTCTCCAGTCTCACATCTAAATCCCTTTCCCATTCCCTCATATAAGGCAACTGAAGGAAACCAGTACACTACACTGCCCATAGAGTGCAGACACCAGTCCTCTTGATCTCTGCTGGCCATACCACACCAATTCCAGATTCGTATACTCCTGTTTCAGACCCCTCCTTCCCAGTTTACCCTGAAGAAAGTGTCTCCCCTGGCCATACTGAAAGTGGTCTCCCTCCCTTCGGTCAAAAGATTCCTTAAACTCTTCAAAAGGAACAAATCTCCCCATTGACAAATTGGTAAAAATATTTCAACCCCTGGCACTCTTAGCAGGCATGTGCACCCCTCTCCCTCCCAGGGACAAACTCTCGAGAATGCCATAGGGTAAGCATCAGAGAGAAGTTCCTCCCCCTGGCACTGACTCCCCCCCCCCCCCTTTGCACCGTGTCCCACACTTTAAGCACATGCTGCATGCTGGGGCCTACAGTCCCTCCAGTGCCTCCTCTCCACCTTAAACATCCTGGAAAAGAGACGGCTGAGGGGAGATATGATGGAAGTCTATAAATTAATGAATGGAGTGGAACGGGTAAACGTAGATCGATTGTTTACGTTATCAAAATATAGAAAGACTAGGGGACATGCAATGAAGCTTCAGGGTAAACTATTTAAGACTAATAAAAGAAAATATTTTTTCACTCAACGTGTAATCAAGCTCTGGAATTTGTTACCGGAGGATGTAGTAAAGGCTGTTAGTGTAGTTGGATTTAAAAAAGGTTTGGACAAGTTCCTGGAGGAAAGATCCATAAACCATTATTAAGGGACCCAAGATATCACTGCTTGACCCAATACAAGCATTGTGGAACCTGTGTCTTTTGGGGGAAACTGCTAGGTACGTATGACCTAGATTGGCCACTGTTGGAAACAGGATACTGGGCTTGATGGACCTTGGTCTGACCCAGTATGGCATATCTTATGTTCTTATGGACAGACTCCCCAGAGCCCCCTCCCTGAGCCCCCCCCCCCTTTTCAATGTCCACATATCTCTTCCATTCACTCCACCCCACCAATCCTCTGCTCGCCCTACCGCACCCAGCCCCTTATGTCCCCATTCTGCCATATCACTTGCGCTAATGATTCCACCACCAGCGTAAATAGCAGAGGGGACAGCCCTGCCTTGTCTCCTCTCCAGGTCAAAACCCTCAAAGTACCAGCCATTAATCTTGACCCAGACCCATGGGCCCCGATAGAGCCCCTTCTGACAACTGTGGCAGCTCCACTCCTACTAGATATTTCCTAATAAGACCCTCCTCAATTCCTGCTTGCTGCCCAAAACTTCACGAAATGGACCCAGATGTGGCTCTCGGACCGCCCCACCAACCCATCCCCCCTGAATCTGGATAATCGAAGACTGAATCACCTGGCATTTTAACTTCTGCGCCAGCAGCCTACCCGCATGGTCCCCAGACTTGTAATATGTTTGACAAAACCTCTGCAACCCATGGGCAATCACCTCAGCATCTAGGCCCTAGAGTGCGCTCCATAGGTGTGAAACCTACTTCCATATTTTCTTCACTCCCATTCGTTGGTATTCAGCAGCTCCTGCTCTAATCTCCTGGAGGAACTGTTCCTCTCAGTGCAGCTTCCACCATTTGAGACATGCTGCCCACATGATAAACTGGCCGCTCACTACTGCCTTCAGTCCCTCCCATAGTGTCACATCACCCATCTCCCCATTATAGTCCAGATAAAGGTATTCCTTAATTGCCCCACATACGTCATTAACTACCTCCTGTTTTTTAAGCAAGTTTTAATTAAAGCGCCAAAAATGAACCCCTCCTGGGTCCCGCTTCCCCAATTCCACCTACATTGGGGCATGGTAGGACCAAGTTATTGTCCCCACTTTTGCCTCTTTGACTGCCGCCATCCACAGCTTATCCACCAATATCAAATCAATCCTACTGAAGCTATATTGTGGGCTGGACTAGAATGGTTCTTCCCACCAGGCATGCACTAGCTGGAAGTGGTGAATCCAACTTCTCAGGGCCTGCTAATTCCTGCCTCCCCCATCCCAGGTCTTAGCCTGCCAATCCCTTACCAGATTCAGCACCCCATTGAAATCCCCCCCCCCCCACCCCATAATCAGCTTCCCTTGAGACTTCGATATAACCTGCCTCTTTCTAAAAGTCAACCTGCCCCCCATTGGGCCCATACACAGACACAGTCGTTACATCCTCCCCAACCAGTTGATCCTGTGCCCCCACCATTCTCCCTTCCCAGTCCCAGAAGGAATCCCTTACCTGAAATGTTCACCCCTGGTGGATTAGAATGACCAACCCCCATTTTACCCCCCCCCCCAGCAGTGCAGAGAAAAACTATAGCGTATATCCCCTGCTATGCAGAAGCCTTTCGCCTCTAACCCTGAGACGCATCTCTTACACCATAATAGCATCCCATCTACCCCTCTCTGCCTCCCTGAACAGTAAGTGTCTCTTTATTTGCAAATTCAGGCCCCTAGCATTAATTGCACCTACACGCACCATTTAACTAGTTGTCCACCTCTTCCAGCTCTCCCAATCCAAGCATGTGGAGGAGTGGCCTAGTGGTTGGGGCAAGGTACTTCAGGCCGGAAGGTTGGGTGTTCAAATCCCACTAGAAGACAGCAACCTTGGGCTAGAAGGACTGGGGTTTCTAATCCCACAGGTGCTCCTTGTGGTCTTGGGCAAGCTACTTAACTCTCCATAGCCCATGTTCCCTGTAAAATAGTTATCTCCAAGTTATAATGCCCTGTTCAATGTAATTTCAGTTTGTTCAATGTAAACCACCTTGATATCATGAAAGGTGGTATATAAGAAATGTTAAATAGATAAATAAAGGCACTCCACATCCCATCCCCCAACCTCTATCTCCACCTCCCCCCCCCTTTTCTATGATCCCTCTCTTAGGATCCACCCTCCCAAATATAGTCCACTTACCTTGATCCCACCACACCTCACCAGTATGATCGATGCCCGCCTGCCACTTCCCCAGGCACACAACCCCCCACACTCTTCCCCACAACTCCATGTCATGCACTCATCCCCCACTCAAACTCATCCATTGCATTGCATCTCCATATCCCTCAATGTTCCCCCCATTACCCAGGCCCTCCTTCCCTTTCTCACCCCCTCATTCCCCAATAACAACCCCCATAACAATCAAGTAGCCTTCCCTCCACCCAGCATTCATCTTTTTCCCCCCCCCCCTCCCATGGCGGCCCCCTTGGCAGGCCTTTCCAAAAGGCCCTGCCCAGTCCAGTCCAACAAAGTCCAAGAACTGCCTCCCAATCCGCTCATCTCTCTGGTCGTCCTCCATGATGCAATCGATCCACTCAGGGACCCTGATCCACATTGCCACCTCCAGACTGGACACCCTGGGAAAGTCTCTGATCTCTGGCCCTTGCCAGCCACCTGCTGCCACTTTATGAAATTTGCAGTTATCGCTTTCGAAGATGCAGCCCCCGCTTCCTTCCGTAGAGTAGCTTTACATCATGGCAAGCCCTCGCACCCCAGCTCCCGCAATGCCTGCCATGCCTTCTGCAACTCCTTCAATCGCAGGACACCCCCTTCACTGTCAGCATTAGTCCAAAGGGGAATAGCCATCTGTAGTGGATTCCCTCTCGCCAGATGTAGGCAATGACCTCCTGCAGGGCCCTGCATCTCAATAAAGTGTCTTGGGAGAGATCATCATACAACTCTACCTTGCACCCCTCCCAGGCGATACACCCATATTTTTATGACAGTGACAATAGCCACTCTTTGACAGTATAGGAGCACAAGCAAATTACCAAGTCCAAGGGCCGGTGTTCATGGATCAGGCTCAGACTTTGATGGGAATGCTCCACTTTCACCTTCTATGGGGCACCTGTGTTGGCCAAGGTGTCTATTTGCAAGATGTATGCAAACAGCTGCTGTATGACCTGCATAGAGTCCTTGAATGTATCTGAATTCAAAAAAGCATGGGACAAACACAGAGGATCTCTAAAGGAAAAAAGGGGACTGTTGTAGTTGTTGATATGGAAGGACAGACTAGATAGGCCATGTGGTCTTTTTCTGTCGTCATATTTCTATGTTTCTATGTTTCCTGGATCTTCTGCACCCACAAGCTGCGGCAGGACCGGTCCTCTAAATCTGCAATTATGTCCTGAAGCTGTTCCTGGGCCTGCTGAGCTTCCACCCAACTGACCGCCATTTCCTCTAGGGTTATGCCATGCTGCTCAATGTGGTTCTCCACCTCGGCGACATGTGTGCCCAGCTCACTCAAGTCTTGCTGCAAAGTCTCCATGGCTGCTTTCAGATCCTCACCCAGAGCTGCACCTCCCTCCTAAACTCCTGCAGCCAGGCCTTCAATGAGTTTCCCTCCACCGATCTCCCACTCTCCTCCATTTCCTAGTCCGAGCCCTCTGATTCGCTTACTGCCATACATTGTTCAGCACTCCAGTTGCGCAGCAGATCCCACCGCACATACGAGGACTGAGAAATCTCAAGTTTCTTCCTGGCAGACATCATGGCATTCTCCATTGGGCTAATTATGCACTTTTAGGGCTGCAGGTCAGTGATTTACACAGACGGAGCCTCACTCAGCTGCGTCCATCCAGGCAGGTGACATCACTGGACGCCCACGCCTGTACCTTCTACCATCACCATCAGCACCATGGAGTCAAAGCTGCTGCTTCCAGAGAGGCTTTTTCCCCACAATCACCACCTCTAAATCAGAGATGCTGTGGCCAGAAAGGTTCCCCCACTGTTAACGCAGGACCTGGAAGGTCAGGGGGCATCAAGGTAGTTTGTTGGAAGTCCATGATAGAATGAAGCAATTCATTATTGCACCACTTCATTATAGCACCACTGAATAATCTCACAGACCTATCTAGCACACGGGCAGAGAGGGAGCTGTCCGGAGAGCAGTGATATTCTCTCCGCTATCCTGATAACTATCTGGAAACATTAGGGTAGCAAAAAAGCTGTTTAGATATGTTTAAATCTCTTCGGTGCTGATCTTACAAACTGTAATAAAATGTTTGCCTGTGATAAATAACATTTATTAGTGCACAGGAAATGCAAACAGCATGTGGAATCTGAGTTTATCACAAAACTTTTGTATTATTTACCAGCCTCTGAATTAGATGCAACATAGCTATGGTAAGGAATAGCCTCACTTACAAAGAAACTTATTTCTATGGCGGTGAGTAGCACAATGTTCACTACCGAGGGAAAGTTAGCTATGCATCGAAAAGTACTATTTAACTTCCTTCTAAGCTAAGCAGCATATTTCTCTTTGATAACTTATATCAGTTTTCTGTACAGAATTTATGATAAACTGCATTCACACCCTCTGAGCTAACATTGGCCATTGAGTCAGAGGCTTATGAAAATTTTGCAGGAATAGGCTGTTGTTCCTGTGCGGAGACTGTACATGCAAGGAGCCTCTCAGAAAGAAGGATATGGTCTTTGCTGGTGTCAATGAGATCATAGGCTATTTTAACACCCTGACAGGAAACACATCCCTAGATCACAGTTCTTCTACCTATTTTCCTCCAGGTGAGGCTTCAGATTTTCTCACACTGAAGAGAGAGAGACAGAAAGGGGAAAGGGAAAACAGAGTTACTTACCTGTAACGGAGTTCTCCGTGGACAGCAGGATAAGTCAGCCACACTTGGTGACGTCATCCGACGGCGCCGAGACGGAAGTACTCTCCATAGCTCAGAAGGGCTTTTGCCCTTCTGAGCATGGGCCAACTGGCCCTGCCCCCTGGCCCGCCCCTAGCTAGCCAGTTCGTCACTAGCTGAGCCTTAGCCGCTAGGAGGCGGGCACTGATCAGAGGCCGAGCCCCTTCCCAGGGGAGGAGGGCGGGTATGTGTGGCTGACTTATCCTGCTGTCCACGGAGAACTCCGTTACAGGTAAGTAACTCTGTTTTCTCCTAGGACAAGCAGGATGAGTCAGCCACACTTGGTGCCTCCCAAGCTGTAATGCGCTGCGGTGGAAGGGGGGAAGGCTGAGATAGGTTCAGGTGACACGTTATCAGGGCTGGATGTTTTAGATGTGCCCTGGGTACTTGGTGGCGGCGTCAATGTGCCATGTGCCAACCTGCAATGTGCACGTCCACTTTACGATATGCAGAGTGTAGTGCTAATGAGTATGCGCTCATTTTGAGGTGAGTGTGTAGTAATACAGAAGGTGTAGACGTGCAGACCCACTTCGCGCCGAAGCGGCAGCGGTGGTTGTGCGAGTATACTGTCTCAATGTGCAGCTGCCGAGAATGGTCTAATAGGCAGAGATGCGGCAGCAGAGGGAGTCACGCCGAAAGCTGAGTTATCCGCTGTGAGCAGGGATAGCCACGGTATCAATGCAGGAAGCGTGACCAGAGTGGTGCACGATTGAAGCCTTAATGCAGCCATGGCAATGAGGTCGCGGCAGGCCGGGCTGGGACCAGCAGCCATATTGACAGTACTACAAGAGTGATTCATTAGAGCAGTAACGTTGCGAGGGTATGGGCCATGACAAAGTTCATGACTTGCCAGGCAGGAGGTATCAGCCTAGACCCAAGACTGCTAGGCGATGCGTCTGTGATATGTAGTCTTTGTAGGTGTCCTGTCAATGATCCTTCAGCAGGCTGTCGATGGATCCATTGTCACAGGTAGTCCTGAGCATGCCTCGGAGCGTGAAGAATTTCTAGAGGTGGAGTCCGCTGGGACCGGTTGGCCAGGTTTATTAAGGTCACATGCGAAGAAGGGATTGATCCCTTGTTGTTGATGTGGTGCCCCGTGTATGTCCTAGGCATGAAGGGTCACATGCGAAGAAGAGTTGGGTCCATTGCTGTTCCTAGGCATGTAGCTGTGTAGGGGTGTGATGATGCCTAGAGCGTGCGGTGCGTCTGGGGCCGTGATGGCATTACATGTGTGGTAGGCACGCCATGGATCGCTATCCAATAAGCCATCGGACTGGCAGTTTTGCCTGCAAGTGACCGCAAGGCTGCTGGGCGCAGTCACCGGGGGCCGCGACCGGCCTGCCTGGTTCCAGATGCTTGTGTAGGCTTCCAGATGCTTGTGTAGGCCTGCAGGATTGACTTTCCTTCATATCAGATTAGGAGACAACAAGTCAGTTCTGAATTGGCAGTTGCCAAACATGTAATCCTCTCGAGTTACTCCGAGTTACTCCTTGTCCACCCGCCCTTGGTGGGAGGAAGAAGAATCCAGGAGTCCTAGGGCCATACGTTTAGGGAAAAAATGCACCGGTTAAGGGACTTGAACCTGTGATCTTCTGCTCTTGAACACACTGTCTGTGTGTACTGCACCACACTGTGGCCATCTGATGACCTGGCTCTGACCGTCTTTACACAGATGCCCTTCCTGCTCACCACGAGGTGGGCAGGTCGCTTTGTGTTCAGACCCACCGATGGGAGAAGGAGCTGATGGCCAAGGATTGTGAGTTGCTACCTGCAGGTAGTCTGGCAGTCGAGTCGGGAATAGCCCGCCTGGAAGGATGGGAAGGATGGTTTGAGTTCTTCTTGTGGAGAAGCGGGAACCTGTTCCCCTTCTGTGCAGGTGCGGGACTACAGCCACCTTGCTGAGTGCTTGTCTGGCCCTAGAGAGCAGATTCATAGGGGTATTCTGGTAAATATGGGGATTGGGTTGGCAGGAACCACAGCTGGGACTTGAACCTGTGATCTTCTGCTCCTGAACTCACTGGCTGTGTGCACTGCACCACCGTGTTGCCACTGCCCTTGTGACCTTTCTACAATGCTGATCTGCTTCATGGCCCCGACTTCTGCACCTTGCACTCATGCTCACAGACCTGCGTTTATTGCCGTAGGACTCTGTCACCTTGCACAAGGGCCACATCAACCTGGGTTTGGTGCCACAGGGCTCTTGTGTTCAGTGCCACAGATCTCGCTGGTGGGTTGTGTAGTGCAGGATTCCCTCTGCAAGGGTAGTATGATGGTTTTCTGTTGCTCCTATAGCATGATTTGCTCCTTTTTCTGGGAACCAGGTGGAGTCAATGTTCCTGTCCCTGGAGGACTGAGCGTAGCCACTGAGGCACCCAGGAGCTGCGGATCATGGTGCTGCCAGTGGCCTTTGTGACATTTCTAGGCTATGATATTAAGGGAATTGCCGAGACATGTTCTACGAGGTCCGCAAGAGACCTGGATCTGTGAGCCTCCCTTCGAGACAAGTGGGTGTGTAGTGTCCCGCACTGGAGTCCTATCGGGTTCGGGGAGGCCTCCTGAAATGATGATGATAATGCATCCCTGCGGATTGCCTTGGGTGCCGTGGTGTCCGGTCGGTGCTTATGTCCACTCCAACCATGCAGGCATGGTTCGCTGAAGTGGCCTCGCGATGGCAAGGCAGGGGCTGGCTTATTACCAAGATGGCGAGACCAGTATCTGGCGCGGGGGGCTGCTGCTGCCACCACACGCTGTGAAGCATGCGTCATGGACCATCTGATTGTCCCTGAGCTGTAAGCGAGGATGTGAGGTAGTCCTGGCAGAGGAGTATAAGGGCACAAGGTGCAGGTCAACCTGTAGGAGCAGGTACTGCCTCAGCCAGCCTTTTTCTTCATTAGGCACAGTGGGGATTGAACCCATGACTCTGCAGCATAGTCAGTGTCTTAACCATTGTGCTGTGGCTCTGTTTGGCGGTTGGCCTTGGCAGTATGGGCAAGCTGCCGAGTCAGGAGTGCTGTTGGGTGCGATAAGATTGGGGCTGGCCCAACAGAACCACCCAATTTGTGGATTGGTGACCTTCTCCTTGGACGAAGTCAGTAGCCTCACCCCCTGGAGCAGAGGCTGGTTTCATATGCCATCTGATGTAGGGGGAAGGCGGACTCGAGCCTCACGGTCGAAGCCGTGAGGAGAAATTAGGAGCAGGGGAGGATCTTGTATCGTAGCTCGGGAAGCTCATGTACAAACCCATGGACTATGAGCATTTTCCTCTGTATGTGTACGCATTGATGGATAGGCTATAAGCCTGCAAGAAGCTCATGTACTAACCCGTGGACTATGAGCATTTTCCTCTGTATGTGTACGCATTGATGGATAGGCTATAAGCATGTACTCTGCGCCCTAGAAGATGTAAGTGTCATCTTCCATATTCTTAGATGCAGTTGTTGTTCCAAGGGTGGATGGATTGTCCAGCTCTGCAATGGAGATCCCAACAGCGCATGCAGAAGCCTCGGCTGAGAGGGCAAAAAGGGGCCATGTGCCAATCATTTACGCATATTCAGTTCGGCAAGAACCAGCTGGGACTTGCACTGTTGCCTTGTCTGCACTTATAGATATCTTGTTTCTCAAGGCAAGTGATCAGTAAGTGCCGCTGGGGGTACAGGACCCCCCACGGCCAGGTGGAAGCCACTGCCCTTTTTTGGAGAAGGGCAGGCTGTGGGCAGGGTCTGTTTCCATTGAACATCAGCGCAGGCCATTGACCCGAGCCCTGAAGGGGGCAGAGGGTTTCCACACATGGCTTCTGGAGCCTCCCCAATTCATGAAGCAGTTGTTTTCCTACCAGGAGATGGCGCCATACTGAGGAGCCAGCAAGGGAGGCTTGGACTGACTTGCCGTTCTGATGGCAGAGGGTAGTCCACTTTTGCCTTGGCCCTGTCCGCCGTCCTTGGAGGGCAGTGTTGCTGTTAGCACAGGAACCTGGTGGTAAGAGTGCCCTGCTTGTGTCTGGTTGCTGTGACTTCTGTTTGGGGCATTCGAGAGCCCTAGCCGGAGTGATGTGGCGCTACTGAACCAGCCGCCTTTGGGTTAGAAGGTAGGCAACTTGGGAAAGAGCTTGTATGCCTCGTCAGGGAATTGGGTCCTCGGTAGGAGTTGTAGGCATATGCTCACATGAACCAGGCGTTTGTTACCGTGGGTTACGTGGGATGGCGCTGCGTATGTCCACAGCAGTGAGATTGGCAGATGCTTTGCATGACAAATTTGTCTAGTAATGGCTCGGCCTGAAGCCGGAGCATGGCGATAAGGGCCACTGAAGGATGCCTTGAGGTGCCTGAAGCCGGAGCATGGCGATAAGGGCCCCTGAAGCATGCCTGGTGGTGTGAGAGGGACTCGAAGCCTATGTGCAGCAAGAAATGCTATAGTAGATAATACTGCCTGCTGCGCAGATACCATTCGGACCAATGTAGGTCTAATTGCGGGGGAGCGCATTCGGCCGCCTCAACGCCATTCTTCATGGAGCCGAGTCTAGAAGCCTCGAGTCTATTGCAGCGAAAGAAGGAGGCCTCTGCTGTCATAGCAGGCCCACTTAAGCTCCCGGAGAATCCGTATTGAGCCCCCGGACGGAGGCTCTTAGTGAGAGGGAATTGGATCGGCGCCAACCAATGGCGCGGGGAAGTCGTGATGTCAGCAGGCCATCCGAGGGGAGACATCTCTGCGTCGAGGGGGCCTTTTGCGACAGGGTCTGAAGAGTCGGATCCCAGAGACACCGCCTGGGGGGGGGTGTTAGGTAGGCAGAGCATTGGAGCAGCGTCTAGAGGAGCTCCTACGTCGGCGCTGAACAGCTTGGCGGCGCCGGGACAACATCCAATCTGAACGTCAGCGCCGTAAGAATTCAAGAGCTGAAATGTCTGCGCGGAAGAGTCTTCAAGGGCTCAATGTCGGCGCCAGAAGAATCTACAGGGCTCGATGCCTGCGCTGGACAGGAGATGTCGGCGCCGGGGTGATATAAAGTGGCGGCGGCGCCGACCGAGGGCATTCAGGGGATGAAGAACCAACCCCCAGCCAACTGATGGAGCCGAGGAGGCGGGGCATGGCGCCGACCAATAGCGCAGTGGGGCTTAGGATCAAAATGGCCGCCCCCATGTGCCACGTGTGAGGATGTCCGTGTAGCATCGGAGGGGCAAGGCCACGGATATTCCTCGGCACGTCCCAAGCCTGCTGAGGTCCCGATTTTCATGCGAAAGTGTGCCAGAGCAGCTCCGAAAATGCGGCTGGGCAGAGGCCAGGGACGGAGGCCTGATCTGGCGCGTCCCGGGCTTGCAGAGGGCTTGAAATCCATAGCGGTCACCATGGGCAGAGGCCGGGGACGGAGGCCTAAACTGGCACGTCCCGGGCTTGCAGAGGGCTCGAAATCCATAGCGGTCACCAAAGCCGGGGACGGAGGCCTTCAAGGCGCGTCCTGGGCTGCCGCGAGGGCGTCCACGGTCAGCGGCTGAGTCTTTTGTAGCATCTCCTCTCACCATGGCACAATCTCCTAGGTTGGATACGACATCTTTAGCTGCCCGATGATCCGGAGGCCGCGTCTGTGGCAGAGACCAGGGACGGGGCCTTCACAGGCACATCCCTTGACTCTGCAAGGGCTAAACATCCAGAGGTGGAGACTACAAGCCCTTGTAGCGTTATCCAAATTCGTGGGCCGCACCACATGGCTGGCCAGGGCTCAAGCTCATTCTTTCTTAGTCAGCCGCTGGAACAGCCTGAAAGAAAAACCTGGACAAGCAATAAAGTAAGTCTTACTGAAATACCTGGTAGTAGAAGAGAAAATTAAGTGTTTTAAGATTAGATGATGCAGAGAGTAAAAGTCCGTCTTGCTGGCAAGGCGGAAGAACAAGAACTGGCTAGCTAGGGGCGGGCCAGGGGGCAGGGCCAGTTGGCCCATGCTCAGAAAGGCAAAAGCCCTTCTGAGCTATGGAGAGTACTTCTGTCTCGGCGCCGTCGGATGACGTCACCAAGTGTGGCTGACTCATCCTGCTTGTCCTAGGAGAACTGGATTTAGCTCACGCCTTTCTCATAGTTCAAAGTAAGTTGCATTAAGGTATCTTTATCTTTATTTAGTTTTTTAATATACCACTCAAGACGCAGGCATTATAGCGGTTTACAATGTTACAAACAATTGCTGCAAGATCAGAAAGAAGAAAAGGAACGCCAATGTCATGATAGGAAAGGAAAGAAACAGTCATACCTAAGGAGAGAGGGGAAGAGAGAGAGGAGAGATAGGGGGGGAGAAGAATAAAAGAAAGGGGGAGGGTCAGGTTAGGTCTCAGGGAAGCGGTGTGGAAGAGATGGGTTTTCAGCCTTGAAAGAGGTGGGAGGGAATTCCATAGTGCGGGGCCGAGGAAGAAAAAGGCAGAGTTACATATGATCTCAAGGCGAGCCTGTGATGCTGGGGGAAGGACCAGTTGGTTGGTGTCTGTGGACCGCAGAAGGTGGTATGGAGGTGTGCAAGATATGACGAGGTACTTTGGGATGGAAGTGTGGATAACTCTGTGGACCAAGGTGAGTATCTTGAACTATATCCTGTATTTGATGGTGAGCCAGTGAAGACATATAAGCAGAGGGGTGATGTGGTCTGATCGTGAAATGTGAATCAGGATATGGTGGCAGTGTTCTGAAAAATTTATAAGCGGTGCAATTGGTACTGCAGGAGACCGGCTAGGGCTACATTACAGTAATCAATCTTCATGATAACTAGGGAGAGGAGGAGTGTGGTTAGAGAGGGAAGGGAAAGGAAGGGGCAGACACTACAAATCTGATGTAAGGTGCAAGAGGAACGATGGATGGGAAGTGAGAGGTGTTCATAAAATGATAAAGAGGAGTCTAGCGTGACACTGAGATACTGAACGGAAGACAACAACGGGATAGAAGTGTGTGAGATTGTGGGGGCTAGTCAGGGGCAGGGACCACTGAAAGTAAACCAAATGGCAGATGTTTTTGAGAGGTTAAGGTGTATGAAGTTTGTGAGAGGAATTTAGAGGAGCTAGGTCAGGAGCGGAGGGACTAGTGTGATATAAGAGAATAATGTCGTCTGCGTAGTAATAGAGTGATATGCTGTGTTATTGGATGAGAAGGGTCAATGGGGCCAAGAAAATGTTAAAAAGGAGAGGGCTAGAATGGAACCTTGTTGTATGCTGCAGAAAAGAAGGGTAACAGGGGAAGAGGAAGAACCAGAAGACCTAGAGGAGAGGAAGAAACAGAACCAATGTAAGACAACTCTGCAAACCCCAAAATTGTGAAGACGAATGAGAAGGCTGTGATGATCAACTAAATCAAAGGCAAAGGATACATCTAGAGAGACAGCTATAGAAATATCACTATGATTATGTGAGATGTAAAGTTCGATTAGGAAAGAGAGAAGAATGGTTTCTGTACTATTGACGGAGGTGAAGAGCATGGGTGGCATCAAGGTGTGAGAACAACTGATGCAGGCATTTTCGAACAAGTATCTTGAGGTCTGTCATTTGTTGACAGGGGTTGACTACTCTTGGAATCCCAGGGATTTTTTTTAAATTATTTTTACTTCCTGATATTTGGATACCTGGAAGCAAAATGATGCTTCTGTGATTGTGGTTTTCCATTTTCAATTGGTGAGATGTTGAAGATCCCAGACTGGCAGAGGCTCTTGCAAAGATTTTGGTCTGTATTTTTTTGAAGTAAAGTTACTGCTATATGTACTTGCCAAAGTGAGAAGTTCAATAAGTGTTGGGCACCATTTGTTCATTGAGCTAAAGAAAATGAAGTACCATGAAAGTGGGCAGTTTAATATATCTCTTATTGCAGGAGTTACTATGTTACTGATGAGGTGGTGATGTGTGTGTTATATGCTACTTTGTTTCAGAAGATGGTGATTTATATTTGGCTGTAAGGATTTAAAAAAATAAAGTTTAAAAAAAAAACAAAGGGACAGTTTCCCCAATACCAGACCCCAATCTTACTCCCACTTCCCCTCCTCCTTCAGGACCCACTCAGGATTAGAGAGTGAAGGGAGCAGGAGTAATGTCCCTCCAGGCCTGCCTCAGTCACGAGCCTCTTCCAAAATGGTGGCAGTAATCCCTAGTGATAGTCTCCTGGTACTATCACTAGGGGCCAATTGGATTCCTGCACCCTTCATGGGGGGGGGGGGGGCGGTGACTCAGATTAGAAGGGATTGTTAGAAATGGCGGATCAGAACTGAGGGGGAATTCTGACCCAACATATTTTTCAACCCACCTCTTGAGGCAGTGTTAGATATAGCTGTGCTATCCGTAGTCACGCCTGCTAGAATGTGAGGCCAATCTCCAGCTGCTTGCCCTCTCTCCACCCTGAACTCCCTCTGATCCCACCCCACCATGCACTAAGCAGTGACTGTGGAATTCTTACCGGGCTGGCTGCTTCAGCAGACAGTAGCAGTTTCTATGGCCATGCTAAGAGTTTGCACATGCTAAAACATGCATAAGCCATTTGCATGCTTAGTAAATGAGCCCCTAATCAATTCATTAATAGAGGAAGCCATTTTGTGGTGGCAACAGCAGATCAGTTTAGTTTAGATATTTAGCTAAGAGGGCCAGGTTTCTGTCTCTGTGACCTTGAATTTTGACATGTCCGATGCAGTAACTTAAGCAATTATGCAGCACTAAATGATGCAGAAACAGAATCTGTAAGATGCATCAAGGAAGACGGTTCAAAGACCCAGTGATAATATCAGTGCAAAACATCCTGTACTATCTATGGGGTCAGTTCACTGTTGGTCGCTACTAAGCTTCATGCAGGTTGAACTAGTTTTGCGAATATGCTAGAAACATCTTAACGTGCTCATTAAGGCACTTGCTAATACTTTAGTCAGTGGATGGCAAACCATAGCATGGTGATGCATGCTAATGGGAATAATGAGAACATAATGAGCTACCAGTAATTTTCACTAAATTAACTTGAGAAGAAAATATTAATTGCTGTGTTATTCTATTATGATATGCAGAGTTATAGGTCATGTGATATCTTTTTGTTGGACTCAATATATATGTGGAAAGCTTTTGAGAGTTATCCTAGGTGAGTGAAGAAACCTATTTAGTTCACGCCTTTTCATTAGCAGCTGACTCCAGATTCAGGCCAAAATTGTATTTGTTAGTGAAAATGATCTTTCAAATTTGGAATGGCTTACCTCCTGGTTATATGTTAAAAATTCTGAACCTTTGCTCTATTAAGTGATCTACCTACTCTAACCAAATACAAAATGTTGTTTCCCTATTCCTAGAGACTATTGTTCCAAATGCACTATCGAAAAGATGGTAACTCGTACAACCTCTAGTGTATGGAACAGACTACCAGAGTAGAAACATAAATGATTGTCCACCTTTAGGAACCTGGCACATTCTTATGATTTAGGTGTGAAGACCTTGATTTTTAATATTGAATTTTGCACTCTCTGCATTTTGCCAGTTCCAGGAATATTTTAAGCAACATAGAGACAATGGGGCTTGTAACTTAAGCAATTCAAAATGTGATTAGAACTTGATTATAATGGGAAATAGACATGTGAAGGTGTAGTTTAGATAGTACGTAGAGAATGGAATTCAGACAAAGTTGGGACATACTAAACGAGATTGAGGCATTCTAAACTGCAAAACAGAAAGTGGATTTATATCACTATGCAACTGAAGGAGCCATCTTACAAATTTATACATGGAAAAAAATCTACCGAGCAAACCAGGCACCTTGTACATAGAAGCACCTGCATTTCTTGCATGTGTAAATGTCAGCACTTCCGCATGCATATGAGCCGTTTTGCAAATTTGGATATGCAGATGCGACTAGTTAAATTCAGAGGACACTCTCTTTAACTCGGTTGAAATTGGAGGGTAATTCCCTTGGGGAGTTATTCCATAAGCCACTTGCACTTGCACGGGAAACGTGTATCTTGTGAAAACATCTACGACTGTATTCTGATACACAACACCCTGCACGTCCACGGCACTTGCATGGGGATGTCAGAACGTGCCCAGGAAGGGCAAATCAGGGGCATGGTTTGCCATGGTGATATATATAGCATATTCACGAAAGGCCTGTGTACGTTTTTTTTACTTCCCTGCAGACAAGCCTGTTATTCCTGCCAGAGACGTGGAATAAGGCCAGTACTTAGAAAATATTCTTCTGTGTTCTACAATTCATTCCAAATTGTACAAAGGTTGTCACAAGTATGTTTTAAACTGGCGTGACTGCAGTCTGGAAAAATACCACAAGATGCAGTTATAGAGAACAGAAATTAGAGGTGAGGGAATCTTGCAAGCTAAAGAGTCATTCTTAAAGAAATATTAGGAAGAACAATAGTGTTTATTCTGGCTATGCTGAAATTTGCTGTGTGTGCTAAAACAGCTAATCAAGGGGACCTAACAATTGTTATGAAAAATAGGAGTGTTGCTGTAAGAACTGTATGTGAGTGAGTCTGGAAAAGAAGTGGGAAAGGGAGATAATATTTGTAGTCCTGGGATTCCATGCTGTTATGGTATACCAGCATTTATTTATAAGTTCTGAGCATCTTTTTCGCAGAATTATGTTTTTTGTGACTGCAAGTGAGAGAGTGTGTGTATGTGTGTGTGTGTGTGTGTGTGGTTTGAGGGTTGCATGGGAGGATCTGGTGTGCTGATCTGCAATTCAGGGACAACATGAATGCCTGGCCAGTACCTGGGCCTTATGGATGGCTGCAGTGTCAGTAGGTGCCAGTGTGATAGGGCAGCCATAGATCAGCTGTGCCAGGCACTGGGAGACATGACTGATTTTGTGCCAACATTCCCCAGTTTGTGCCATGAGGCCTACATCCTTACGCAGTCCAGGATCTATGCAAGCTGTGAGGGTGGTGATATATCTGGAGGCTGGTTACTTGGTATGATGGCACAGGGATCCCTTCTCCCATGCCCACACAGGCCTGACCAGGGGAGCAGTGCCACAATGTGGAAGGTGGGCAGGCTTACCCCACAGATAGATGTTTATAGACCAACATAAGCCAAGACACAGAGTGGACATTGTATGGGACAGGTGTAGCCTACATGTAGAGAGCTGCTGTGAGAAATACCACTACCCAGATATGTGGGAAACAGATGACTTAGCCAAACATCCATAGTCATTAGAGGAGCATTGTTTTGTCACCCTTCAGGTTTTAAACGGTAAAGTTTGAAGTGGCAAGTCTACTTGGAGAATTTTTCAGTTGCTGGGACCCTTTTGGTGAAATTAGTCCTGATACAGTACCGCTAAATTATACAGTTTGAAATGAGGTGCTTCGTCGAGCAACTGATGATGAAGCTTTAAAGCTCGATTCAGTCACCATAGCGTCTCTGCATAATGTCCATTTTCTCCTTTACATTGATGTTTGCCTGCAGTGGTGATTGCCGTCTACACACATCAGATAAGTGCATGTGCAACAAGTTTTATCTTTCAAGTCTTTGCAGTTTTGTATGGATTAAAATGTAAAAATTTTATCGAAGGGGTTGATTCCCCCTGTGTCAAATGGTCCGTCAAAAAAATCATTTTTGAGTTACATAGTTACACAGCTATCATTTACTGCAATTTTGGTTTTGCTCTGGTCACCCGCCTTGATTTATTAATTAGTTTTGTCGCTCAGCAATATAATGCATCTTTTGGGGAATTGCAAAGTTAGTTTAGGTTGTTGTGAGGTTGGTAAGGGTCCATACTTAGCATTTTAAGGAGTGTTTTTAGCGATGACCAACGCAAGAATAACCGAAGCAGTTATATTGCCAAGTAATGTGTGATGCAAAGTATGTCATGGCAAATGTTAATATTTACTTGATCTTATAATACATTAGAGTGTACTGAGATTACTTTGCAGTGGTCTGGGCATGACACAGACTAGTATATGTGGTCTAGTTTGCATCAGCATTTATGTATCATCAATATTTATGTCCAGTTTGCATCAGAAAAACACTGTCAGCAGAACAGCAGCTTAGAAGATGCATGTTTTAACTGAGGAGGCGTGCAATCTACATATATATCACAGAGACGGGCACGATCAGAAACGTGCAACTTTTCAGAATGCAGTGAGCCCAGGGACATCCAAAACATTTTCAGCATTTACCCTTGTCCCATAAATGTTAGCGGGGGATGTGTTTCTAAACTTCACTCTATGGCCCGTGTCTGCGCACATGCATGGGTCTTGTGCTAGATATGTGCACACACTGTTTCTATCCTGAAGTAGTAAACTTTCAGTTTTCCTGATCAAATAAAACTCGTCCAGTCTGCTTCTTATAAAAAAAAAAAGCTGCAACTGTTTATGAGCGCATTTCATTTTTTCCAGCAGTGCTTATCAGCTCTTTTCATTTTTTTATCTCCCAGGTTCCCTTGGTCAATTATGGCCGTCTCTGTGGATTCCGCTGTGCACCGATGTAAGCATCTGGCCATGGAAGAGCCTCGTCCAGAAGACACGGAAACCACACCTTTACTGTCTTCAGTTAAAAGCCGGCTTCGATACAGCATGGACAAACAAAGGATCATCTTTCCAAACAACAAGAGATGCGAGAAGGACTGGAAAAGAACCTCAAGATTTTATTCAGAGAACTGGATTTGCACTACAAAGTACAATATGCTCACGTTTGTACCTCAAAATCTCTTTGAACAGTTTTACAGGTATCTATAGTATCATATTGTTCCTACTTCAGTAAATAATCCCCCACTGATTCCAAATCAGATTTAACAGTCACAGTCAGAAATACTACAGGGAAGGGAATTTGCTCACACTTTTTCAGTGGTAGCTCAAAGCAACTTACATTTGGTGTAATAGGTATTTTCCTATTCATGGAGGGCTTACAATCTGTTTGTACCTGATGCAGTGGAGGGTTAATTGACTTGCGCAAGATCACAAGGAATAGAGAGAGGGATTTAGCCCACTGTTTGAGGCTACTCCTCAATGGTCCCTAACTTAGCCAGATTTTGACTGGGCGCATTTTAAGCCAAACCTAGACACCTATGTTTTTGACAGTGTGCAGCGGCGGCCAAGAGAGCAAATAAAATGCTAGGTATCATAAGGAAAGGAATGGAAAATAAAACAAAAGATATTCTAATGCCTCTATATCGTTCCATGGTGAGACCGCACCTTGAATATTGTGTGCAATTCTGGTCGCCGTATCTTAAAAAGGATATAGTATTATTAGAAAAGGTTCAGAGAAGAGCCACCAAAATGCTAAAGGGGATGAAAGGATACTCCTATGAAGAAAGGCAAAAAGGTTAGGGCTCTTTAACCTGGAAAAGAGACGGCTGAGGGGAGATATGATAGAACTCTATAAGTTAATTAACGGAGTGGAACGGGTAAACGTAGATCAATTGTTTACGTTATCAGAATATAGAAAGACTAGGGGACATGTAATGAAGCTACAGGGTAAACTATTTAAGACTAATAAAAGAAAAAAAAATTTCACTCATCGTGTAATCAAGCTCTGGAATTTGTTACCGGAGGATGTAGTAAAGGCTGTTAGTGTAGCTGGGTTTAAAAAAGGTTTGGACAAGTTCCTGGAGGAAAGGTCCATAAACCATTATTAACAAGGGACCCAGGATATCAATGCTTGAACCAATACAATCATTGTGGAACCTGTGTCCCTTGTGGAAACTGCTAGGTACATATGACCTAGATTGGCCACAGTTGGAAACAGGATACTGGGCTTGATGAACCTGGGTCTGACCCAGTATGGCATTTCTTATGTTCTTATGTTCTTATGACTGTACATCATCCTAAATCTAGCTACCTTAGGTTTAGCTGGTTAGATTTAGGATGCTCGGATTTGGGGCCTAAGCTTAGCCAACTAAATCTTTAACACCCAGTCTCCTCCGAAAGCCAGCAATCACCTATTTTACCTATCCTTTCTATAAAACAAAAAATTCCTTTCCTTTCCCAAGTGCTGACAGTCATTGATGATGCCCCTTCTCACCCAACCAGTACAAAACAAAACAAGAGCCCCGACAGCCCCCTTGATCCCCTTTTTCTTTTGCTTGATTTAAAATAAAATGAGATAGATCTACCTTCTTCCCTTCTCCCTTCCCATCTGATGTAGAAATAAGAGCAAGCCACTTAACCCTCCATAGCCCATGTTCCCTGTAAAATAGTTATATCCAAGTTATAATGCCCTGTTCAATGTAATTTCAGTTTGTTCAATGTAAACCGCACTGATGCAGAATAGCGCGGTATATAAGAGAATGTAAATAAATAAATATAAATAAATAAAAGAGCCAGACAGTCTCATTGATCTACTTGCTCTCTCCCACCAATATAAAAGTAGACACAAACTGAGATAAGGCCCCTAATTTTCATCCCCCCCCCCACCGCACCCCCCAATCACGGGCTCCAGGACACTCACTAGTTGCAGGGATCTAAGTCAGATATCCATGGGTCTAGATTGAGTATGTTTTATTATCTAGATAGCACAGACAATTTGGGCTAGATGGTTAACATTTTTTTTCTATTTTAGCACTGCTCCTGCGACTGGCCATAACTTCAAAAGCTAAATTTATATTTCTAGTAAATTTACGCTGCTAAATTTAGTCACTCACCGTGGGTAAATTTTCAAAGCCTCTGATCTTGTACTTAGTCAACTAGATCGCCATGAAAATTGACCCATGACACCTAACAATTTCCCGGTCTAGAAGATAATGCCTGTTACATCTATATTTATGTTTAACTGAGATGAAATTTCAATGTATTCAAAAGCATGTGGATTAACTATGTGACAGCAGAACAAAACAATAAAGAGTAGATTTCCCCATTGCACTCTAAAAGACTTCAAGATCATCACACATTGTACCGCAGGAGCATATGACGGAGGGAGATGAAGGGAGGGAAACAGACTTACTTCTGCATTTTTTGCAAAAGGGATCCATTATTTTTAAGTGTGTGAACTTCTCTGAAAGGGATTTTCTTTTGGTGAAAATAGAATCCTTTCTAAGATCTGGCTCAGGTGAAAAACAGTGACATGGTTCAGTCAAACATTATACATAGTGATAGCTAAGTTAGTTGTGAATCTACAGCTTTTGTGATTCAACTATGTGGTACATGATCTGAGAACATTTTCATAATAACAAAGGAGGTAGAGTAGTTGAGAAAAATCTCTCTCCTTTAAGGAATAATAGCAATTATCAGCAACTTTAGTCACAGCTATAGGAAAGATCAAAAGAGAATGGCATAGTAAAGAAACAGACCAGATAAGTCATTCAGTGTCTTGAAGTAGAAAATGCCCTATCAGTCCCAACTTATCTCAAAAAAAGAAAAACAAAAGTCGAATACTCACTTTTATTAGATCACAATTTTGTCTTTTTTGGAACATTTTCATTTGGTCTGCAATTTTCCTGAACAACTGCATATAGCTTTTCTACGTACAGTTTCAAAATTTATCACACACACACGGGATCCGATTGACCTTAAATACACTTATGGCCAGTTTCCTTGAGTTCATTCCCTGTAGACACAGAATGGAAGGAAGACTTAGGGGAGCTTTTACTACAGCCTCCTGCTCTCCTCAGTGGACCTAACATAGATGGTCATGTTCTCACAGTGCTGCCCCCTAGCTGAGATTAGAGGGCAGCAGCCCATGACGGCAGCCATTTTGAAATGGCCGGATGATGGGGCAGGACAAGAGTGGCAAGAACCACTCTTGCTCCATAGAACAATTAGACATAAGAACATAAGATATGGATCAGACCAAAGGTCCATTAAGCCCAGTATCCTGCTTCCAACAGCAGCCAATCCAGGTCACAAGTACCTGTCAGGTTCCCAAACAGGTACACCAGGCTAAGCTAAGGTAGGCATTTGGAGGGCTTTGTGAGTGGGGAGGATGGAGAGCCACGAGACCCCCCTTTTATGACTGATTAGCTAGGAAACCTATTTGTAATGGGATGGTGGGAGGGAGAGGGAGGAGGGCTGTAGGGCCCCCTATTTTACTAGTGGATCAGGGGGGTGGGGAAGGAAGGGGTTTTGTCTTACTGACTAACTGGGATAGTGTTTTGCTCAGGGAATCCATGATCCCCCTGGGCAACTCCCGATGGAAGCTGTCCAGGAGGGATCGGTGCTGCAGGGGACCAGCACTTTTTAAAAAATTGTCACGCAATTGAGTCTCCAGGCAAAGGATGCCACTTCTTGAGGTGGCATTATCTGCTGCCGCGATTGGGCAAGATTTTGGAAGCCACCACGCAAAAACATTTTTGCACAGTGGCTGCCAACTATTGGCACCCCCCACTCCCTGCTCTGATCTGTCTGAAGCCCTGCACCGCTAGAAAACTAGATATCACAGAAAAGTGCAATGTCTGATTTTTTTCACAGGATAGCTGCTACCGCAGTGCCTTAAATCTTCATTAGCCCTTTAGTAGCAGCTAACATCTTTTAGTAAACATAACCCATAGAGTATCTGGATTTTCAGAAAGCCTTTGACAAGATCCCTTATGAGAGATTTTTAAGGAAATGAAAAAGTCACGGGATAGGAGGCAGTGTGCTATTGTGAATTGGGAACTGGCTAAAATATAGAAAACACTAGAGTAGAGCTAAATGGATAGTTTTCTTAATAGAGAAAGGTAAATAGTGGCGCACACCAGGCATCTGTGTGGGGCCTACTGCTTTTTAACATATTTATAAATGACCTGGAACTGGAAATAATGAGTGAGGTGATAAAATTTGCAAATGACACAAAATTATTCAAAGTTGTTAAAACACAAGAGGATTTGATAAATTGAGAAACTTTACATCCAAATGGCAGATAAAGTTTTATGTGGACAAGTGCAAAGTTATGCACATGGCACCCCATTCTGTGAGGGGACGTCCCTGCTGAAGATGGGGACATTAGGACACGATTCTGGTTCACAGAAACAAAACATTCCTGCGGGAGCCAGAATCAGGCCCGAGGATGGCCCAGTGTGCCTCCTCTGCCTGCGAGGACATCCTCCCCGCAGGCATCCCAGATATCTGTGCTCCTGGCCCCTCTTTTCACCGCTGCCTGACCCAAGGCTGACCTCCCATGGCCTGGATTGGTTGGCGGGGACCACCCACCCCCCCCCCCCCCCGCAGTAGGCCCCGGCCCCAGCCCCAGCGGTGGCTCCCCTGCCCTGATTGGCCACAAAATGCTGCTTATACCTCCTCTGAGGTGGTATAAGCAGCATGCCCCAGCAGGCCCGGCAGAACATACAGGGCCATGACTTGAATCAGTCCTGTACGTCCTGCTGGCCTGGCCTGTCCATGCTCTGAACCCTCCTGTCCCTCGCCGGCTCTCCCCATCCTGAAGCACAGGATGTATGAGGAGAGCCAGTGGGAGAATAGGGTCTAGGCAGATTGCGGGATGTGTAGTCCCACAACTCACATTCGAGAATGAGGGCCTTAGGGAAGAGCAATCCAAACTATGGTTACATGATGCAAGGTTCCACATTAGGAACCACAATCCAGAAAAACGATCTGGGCATCATCATAGATAATACGTTGAAGCCCTCTATCCGGGGTGCAGCCGTGACCAAGAAAGCAAATAGAATGCTAGGAATCATAAGGAAAGGAATGGAGAATAAAGGATATCATAATCAGTGGTATTCTCAGCCCGCTTGGTATCCAGGGCAGGTGCCTCCTACATTTCTGGCACTCCCCCCATGCGGTGTGGCACTGAGCAATGCAATGCATCCTCCCACCCATCCCCCTCCCACCCACGGCAGGCCCACAGATGCAGCGCTGCAAACATACCAAAAATATGGCTTGCCACAGTGCCTCACACTCTGTGGCCCGGCTGCTCTTCTTTCCCAGCCAAAGTCTTGTGATTCATGAGACTTCGGCCAGGAGAAAAGAGTAGCTGGACCACGGAGTGCAAGGAAGCGCGGCAAGCCAGTTTTCTGGTAAGTTTGTTGTGCTGCCTCCATGGGCCTGGTGGGGATGCACTGCCCTCCCAGTCGGCACCCGGGACGGACCGCACCCACCTCCCCGCCCTTGGTACACTACTGATCATATGCCTCTGTATCTCTCCATAGTGCGACCCCCACATTCAATATTGCATGCAGTTCTGGTGGCTATATTTTCAAAAAGATATAGCTTAACCAGAAAAAATATAGAGAAGGATGGCAAAAATGATAAAGGGAATTGGGATGAGACTCCTATGAGAAAAGGCTGAAAGGTTAGGATGCTTCAGCATGGAGAAGAATGAGTAAATGGGAATTGGGGGGGTTTTACATCTTCAAAAAGTATAAAAGCTAGAGGACATATAGTGAAGGTACAAGTAGTACATTTAAGACTAATTGTAGAACATAATTTTTCAGTTAATGTGCAATTAAGCTCTGGAATTTGTTGCTGGAAGATGTAGTAAAAGCGGCTAGTGGAGCTGGGTTTAAAAGGGGTTTGGACAAGTTCCTGGAGGAAAAGTCCATAAACCCTTATTAAAGTGGACTTGGAAAATCCCCTGCTTACCCCTGGGATAAGCAGCATGGAATCTGTCTACCTTTTGGGATCCTGCCAGCTACTTGTGATCTGGATTGGCCACTGCTGGAAACAGGATACTGGGCTTGGTGCACTATTGATCTAAGCTAGTACGGCAAGTCTTATGTCCTTATATTTAAACACACCCATAGAAGAATCGTTGTGTGCCCCTGTGCAAATTGCCACACTGACAGCAGTGGGATTTCTACCTCCACGCTAACTGCATGTGCTCTCCATACCCCACTCTGCCCGTATTCTGCCAATTCCCCACCCCGTCACTCGATGGGCAGTTAAAGTGTGTTTTAGCGGGCCGGTAGCTGTCCTGCCCATGTATTAATGGTCAGCACAACCCCTGTGCTGATGGTTACTGCTGCTAAAATGTGCATTAACCATTTAGTGGGCTTCAGTAAAAGGGCCCCTTAGAAAACTAAGGGGCATGTTTACTAAAACCCCGGTAATGTGCAGGCCGCGGTAGTGTGCGGGTGCCATATAAGGAGTGGGCGTTTCCTGCTGAAGAAGAAAACCCGGAATTTGCATATGCGCCCCGCACATTAGCGCGTCAGATAGCTGCGCGGAAGGCATGAGCAGCGCGCTGATGTGTGCACAGAAGAGCAGAGCCACAGCACAATGGTCAAGGCACTTAGCAAAGGTGCAAGAATCAGGCGTTCAATCCCCCACAGTGCCCAATGAAGATGGGTGGCTGAGGCATTATTTTAGGAGCCAGGTTACTATTGGCCAGCATAAGGTGGCGTGCTGATGGGCATAAGGCAGTGTGCTATGGTTTTAGGAGGAAGATCAATATTGGGCGGCATAAGGCGGCGCGCTGATGTGCAATCACAGGAGCAGAGCCACAGCACAATGGTTAAGACAGTGACCAATAGTGCAGGGAACAGGGGTTCAATTCCCCAATAGTGCCCACTGAACAAGGCTGCCTGAGGTATTACATATTATGGGGAAGACTGGTTTAGGAGGCATTTTATTTTGTTTTTAATTATCACTACTAGCAAACGCACTCTCAAAGCGTGTTAACATAAGGCACCCTATAAGGCACATTTTAAAGTGCACTGTCAGCCAAGGCACCCTAGAATGCTGCATATAGGGCGCTTTAGAGGGTGCCATATGAGGTACCGCAAGGTCAGAGTACTGTTTGTTATGGCAGCACTGTGCAGTTTAAGAAACGAAAAGCATAAGTAGGTGCGCTGACAGGCAAAGAGGAGCAGCAGTGGAGCACAATGGTTAAGGCACTGACTGCTGATACAGGGGTCATGAGTTTGCTCCCCAGTGTGCCTAATACGTAAGGCTGGCTGTGGCATCAGCTTTGCATTGTACATATTTGTTCCTGCAGCACTTATTATTATTTTATTAATTGCTGCCAGCAAACATGCCCTCACGTGCCGTAAATGAGGGTGCCGTATAAGGCACCCTATAAGGCACTCCATAGGGCACAATATAAATTGCACTGTTCGCCACAGCACCCTAAAATGTCCCCTATAGGGCACCCTATAAGTTGCACCACAGGATAATCTATAGTGCACCTTATATGGACAGGAACCATAAGGTGCCCTATAGGGCGCCCTATAAAGCACCCTCAGAGGCACCTTATGGGTACAGAACGCTGAGGGTGTTTTTGCTGGCATCAAAATATGTACATTAAAAAAAGATAATGCATTGGACAACCCTATCAAATAACCCCACTGTGGGTTTGAAACCATGATCTCTGGCTTCACATGCAGTGAAGTAACCATTGGGCTACAGCTCTATAGCTGCTAGCAAGCCCCTGGCTGGCTACAGAGAGCCTGCACGTCACCACACAGACAGTCTGCTGTGGTCACCAGGATAGGGTTAGCCCACCCATACCCATGATGCACTGCACATGCAAATCAGCTGTCCACAAATAAACACAAGATGGGCAATGCACCCCCACAGCACCTCGGCCTGGTAGGGGGAAGTGACCATGTGCACCCACACAGCACCTCGGCCTGATAGGGGGTACTGACCATGTGTTTTACTGGCACAGAGTAGCTACACACCGTCACATTGTGCGGGTACTGTGCTCACCCTGAGGGTGCAATGAGGCGCCCAGGACCAGGTCCACAACACCTTCCATGGCTGAAAGAAGCCATGCTGGAGGTCCAAAGCAGTGTGTGAGATAGGTAGTTTCTGCACAAACACCTTGGATGTCTCTGTCTGTTTCAGTCAGGTGTAGCCCCCATGGACCATGCACCATCCCCCCCAGGGCGGCAAACAGGGCCCCCCATCAATAGATCCACATTTGGGGGGCGGAGCCTGATGTCCAGCAGGTAGGACGCCTTGCGTTGAAGCTCCTGAGAGGCCTACTCAGAATCCTGACTTAATACCTATATAAATTTACTATTTTGCTCCGAGCTGACCGGGGCACCTCGGGGGGGATGGCGGCCTACAAACCAGCGCGCTTGGACTTCGGGTCTCCTTCTTCTTCTCACGGAAAACGCTCCAAAACGGAGGTATCCTCCCCGCAGAAGATGGTTCCATTTCGTGAAAATCCCGCAATACACCTGGAGATTTTGGAGGAAATACGCGGCGTGAAGGAATTGGTGCAGTCTAATGGAGAAGCGCTTCGAGCCATGCGAGAAGACTTTGGAGTGCTCCAAGACCGACTTGAAGGTCTTTCATTACGGCAGGACAATATGGCGGGGGTCCTCGACTCGCACGAGGTGCGCTTGGGCAAACTGGACGAGGCTGAGCGCCAGATACAGAATCTTCAAAAGGAGTTGGAAGATAGCAATAATCGCGCCCGTCGCAACAATGTGAGGCTCCTTGGAATGCCGGAGGGAGTGGAAGCAGGAGATATAAGAGAATTCTTGCTCAAAACTCTTCCCTCCTTGCTGAAGATTACTTTTCACAGAGAACTGGAAATCGATCGAGCACACCGTGTTCCTGCCCGCATGGCGCTCAACCGCACGACCCCCCGGCCTATTATCTTTAGCTTGCTACGATATCAACAAGTGGAACAAATTTTACATGCTGCCCGAGCGAATCATCATTTGGAATATGAAGGTCGTAAGGTCTCCTTCTTTCCTGATTTGGCAAAGCCTACCGTTGACCGTCGGAAGAAACTCCTTGCTCTTCGCCCTCGACTTCAACAGCTACAGGCTCGCTTTGGCCTGTTGTATCCAGCGAAGCTCCGAGTGACTCTCCATAACCAGACCAGGACGTTCGAGGATCCTGATCTATTATCAACATTTTTGGACTCCAAAGAAGCAGAACAGATGCGCTAATCCCAAATTTTGGACTCTTATCTGCCGGCTCTGTCCGCCATTTTGAAGGGCCCGATGCGGCGGTCATAGCCCAGCACAGAAATAGCCTGGACTTTCTTTCTTTCTCTGTATGACTTTTGTCTTTGGTCTCCTATCCCTTCATGATGTGTGCCTCGGTCGGATTCGGAGCACGCACAGTCCTACAGGTTATATGTTTTTTCAATTTCGGCCTTCTCTGGGGTTTCTCCCCGCAGACACATGGTCGCCAGTAATTTTGGGGTTTTGCTTCTCCTCTACCGTACTGCGGTTATCTTTGTTAATGTGGGGCGCTTCATTGTATTATATTAGCTTATTTTCCTATGTCATGTGTACAGCCAGATACAGTCAGTTTGAGGGACACAGTGAAATTATGTGTGCTATCATGCTCAGAATTTTAACTTTTCTGAATGGCCTCATGTAAAATCTTATTATTCATCGTACAAGGCATTGCTGGTCCACTCAGCAGAAAGAAAATCCTTAGCTATCTTAGCCACGAGCACGTTGATTAGGTGTTTCTTCAGGAAACGCATTACACTCTGCTGAAACACTGAAACTCAATGCTAGGCCTCACATGGTAGCTGCCTACTCTCCCACCGTTTCCAAATGGTACGGGATAGTCATTCTGGTCAAGAAGTTTTTGCACGCTACTGTACCTGATATTAGCGCTGACATGGAGGGTAGATGGGCCCGTGTACACCTTGAGGTTGGAGATAGTGAATTCACGTGTATTTGCACTATGTCCCGAATGTGGACAACCCTGCTCACTATGCAAGTTTTGCGCAGTTGGCCTCGGCCTCCGCTAATGCTCCATTAATACTTGGTGGCGATTTTATTCAAGTGCTCCCTCAATCTTTTCTTCTCAAACAAGGTGCTTGTTGGTTGGAAGCTCCAGTACCGAGCAGACCTGTGTGGCTAGATATAGTAGCGGGCCTTTGCTCACCGATTCCTCTTACCTTACTCCCTGGTATGACTCTCCCATTAGACTCCCACTATCCACCAATGTTTTTCGACACTTTAGGTGCCTTTAATATTCCTATGCAACCTTTCGACTCCCGACTCTGGTCAGTGTAACTTCAGCATTGCATTCGGAGCACTAGAGTACTCCCGCCATCGGCACTCTCTGCATAAGGTTGATTGGAAACTTCCGATCTCTCGGTAGTTTACCGGGTGTAGCATCCAATTTTACTAAACCTTATGTAATGCTATCACTAGAGATACCTCTATAGCGCAGAAAGTATGGGAGAGAGAATTGCATGTGACTTTAACCTCGGAGCAATGGAGCCTTATCTGGAGCAGAGGGACACGGGTTTCCGACCCGCCTCACTCACTCAGACCCTCTTCTTTCTAGCCCACCGGTGTTTTTACACTCCTCACAGTTTAGACATATGGAACACTACTCAGGGTAATGGTTGCTGGACACGTCCTGTGGCCATTGGTTTATTACTTCATTTCATGTTATGCATGAATATCCCGCACTACAGTATAACTGGCGTCGGGTCTGGGGTCGTATTTAGTCTATATTGCACTCTCAGGAGTCCCTTTCTCGGAGGATAGTGGGACTTCGCCCAGTTGCGGGGATCCCCTCTCTCCCAAGAAATGGCTTATCTCCTTTTGAACTTTATGCTTGGCATTGCTGTTTCCCTCATTGAGTAATACTGGGAAATTAGTTCCCATCTGAGCCTCAATGAATGGTGGAATCATGCCTGTCTCTACAGTAAATATGAACAAATACCTCGTCTGTGTGCTTCCTCCGTTCAGACTCCTTCTTATTGGTCTTAATGGAAGATGTTCAATGAATATGTACATTTTGCTAAATGCTCTCATCTGACTGTCTAACTTTGTATATCTCTGTCTCATGATCATGCTGTATTGTGGATATTTTTTGATTGTTTGATGTATAATCACTGTTAACTGGAAGCGCTCACATGCTGATACAAACGGGTAGAGAAGAAGCACCGGGGTGGGGGGTAATGGGTTTACTTTTCCTTATTGTATACTTGTTTTGTCTCTTTTGGTGTGTTGTTTCTTTGTTTGTTGCAAAATGAAAATAAAAGTTTCAAAAAAAAAAAAAATAGATCCACATTCAACCTCCCTGCAAAGGTGGCAGTAGAGGGGACCATCAACCCTGGTCCTACTGAGGAACAGACACCCCACAGGGCAGACACTGCAGCTCTATACACATCCATAACACAATAGCAGACAGACATTAGGCCTGGATATGGTAAGCTGCACCCCACCACTATCTGATAATGTCCAGCAGCAAGTCATCAGCCACTGCACCCTGCAAGCCACTCCATCAAGACACATACCAGCTGCAAACAGTGTGCTAGTTAGTCCATAGTGCACACACCCAGAACTGGGATGTCAGCATACACAGCAAGCAGATAAATCAGTGACTGGGCCCCAAAAGGAAACCCATATCTATCACATGAGAGAAATACTATATAGCACTATGGGGGTACCTAGCCATGCTGTGGTCACTGCAAAGTCAGGGTGAGAGTGATCTCTCAGCAGGACATACTGAGGTCACCCTGTCTGTGTAGGTGGTGACCGGGCACTAAAATGTCCCAGTCAGTGCCCTATGCCCTGTGCAGATGCACCCTGGCCAGGCCACCCTGTCTGGCCTATACCCATGGTACCTTGCTCCTCATTATGCACATTGGCAGCCCAATACTGGCAACATTGCTGGCAGTGTGGGCTGTGGAAGGTGTTTGCAGCCACCACACACTGGATAGACAGACAGCCACCCCCACACCTATGCCAGCATTGTGCTACTATAGAGGAGTCCAGCAGCCATACCCACCACACCAGTCCTGGGCACAGTACAGGCATGGATATGGTACGCAATACTGTTGGGGGTCACGCCCCAGGGTGGTAAACACTGTCAGAGATCAGACCTGCAGCGCACACCGCAGACATCACAATGATTGTCATGGTGGAGATCAATGAGCAAAATGTGCTTAACGTAGGAATTGATATCTGCCAGTTATCATGGGCAACGTTTGATAGCTGTGTACCATATACCCAGGTGTAGGGAGGCATTGCTAAGGTATGCAACTGCTAGTATTGGGAGATACAGGCAGGGCCCAATGTCCTGCCTCTCCAGGAGGCATTGGCCAATGGGGCCTGTGAGTGTGTGTGTGGGTGTGTCTGGCCCTGTTGGCTGCTGCTTTATGGCAGAGTTTCCCAACTCCAGTCCTGGTGTTCCAACCACTGTTCGGGTTTTCATGCTGTCCCTCATAAATATGCATGAGCTACATCAGCATACCATGGGGGTGGTGCATAGATATGCAGCACAGGCATCTTTATTAGAGGCAGCATGGATCCTGAATGGTGTGGGGCCCTCCAGGACTGCATTTGGGAGACTCTGCTCTAGGTAATGCGGCTGTTTATGGTGTCTGTGTTTGGTGTGGTAAAATATAGGCGTATGAACCATGCGTATGTTCTCAGCAATAAAGGTTTGTCCTTACTATCACGGTTTAGTTGTAGGAAAAATATGTGGATTGGATTGGCAGTAGCCCCAGCTGGGCTTTGAACCTGTGACCTTCTGTTCCTGCACACACTGTCTGTGTGCACTGCACCACCGTGTTGCCACAGATATGCAGTGTTCCCTGGGGAGTCCATGACTGTACATCCGACAGAGCCTGTCTGTTGCGGTGGACGGTGCCAGCCTGCACAGGCCTAGGCCACTGTCTGCTGTGGTTTGCAGCCACTGCCCCCTCCACCACCTGTACCCTTCCGCCAACATGCAGACATGTCCCTATCTGGGAAAAAGCATATGACCTGATTGAGTTGTGGCACTCCAGAACTGAATTTGGGGGACTCGGCTGTAGGTAATGCCCATTGTTATGGTTTGTGTGCGGTGTAGGGTAAAATATAGGTGTTGGAACCATGCTTATGTTCTCTGCAATAAAGGAGTGTCTGTACTATCACTGTTTAGTGGTGGGTAAAACTGTGGGGACTGGGTTGGCAGGAGCCCCAGCTAGAATTTGAACCTGTGACTCTCTGGTTCTACAGTTGCTGGCTGTGTCCGCTGCACCACACTGTGGCCACAGAGACTATGCAGTCTCTGGAGATAGGAAACCTGGCCGCACGAGTCAGACACCCTGCTCTGCACAATTTTACTGTGGGCTCGTTTACCTTGTATGGGGACAAAAGTGCAAATAAATCTCAAAAATGACCTCGAAAAAAGGGGAAAAAAGCCAAAACCTAGCTTGGCAACAGTGATATCAATGGGCAACATAAAAACCACTCCCAGGAAAGCTCCAATAAAATGTAGTGATTTTTGAAAGAGTCTACGGAGCGTAGACCCTTCCAAAAATCATTTCTTTTTTTTGGAGCTTTCCTGGGAGTGTTTTTTAATGTTGCCCATTGATATCACTATTGGCCAGCTGGATTATAATTTTTTAGACGTTTGTTGTGGTCATTTTCATGTTTTATTTGCTATTTTATTCTGTGCACATGTATCACACTGCTCACGTTTTTTAGGTTTCCCCGGTTTTGCTGTACATTGCTGACGGAAATGGTTTCTCTTCCCTTTAAATCGGCTCTAACGCGAGGTTTTCACTCGCGGTAGTTTTTGGACCGAAATTCAGCCCCGCTCTTGTGCGGGTAGCCTCTCCCCTCCCACTCTCCACCCATTGACCCCGTCCCCCCGCCCCTCGGGAGCCTTCCTCCGCCCTCGAAATGTCTTTCCACGCCTCTATCGCACATCAGCCCACCGCGCACTTTTGCGGGCGGCGCGCACTTTTGCGGGCGGCACGCACTTTTGCGGGCAGCGCGTACTTTTGCGGGCGGCGTGCACTTTTGTGGGCGGCGCGCACGTGTGCAGGTGGCACGCATGTGTGCGGGGGCACCAAAATGCACTATTAGCGTGCGCTAAGGTACCTTAGCGCATGCTCAAGTGCGCCCCCGCACATTTGCGCAGTTTAGTAAACATACCCCTAAGATTCTTCATTAACCAATCCAATCTCAGCATGTATGAGGTCATTTCCGAAGCACTTTCAAATGTGGCTACTGTAGTAGAAGAAGAGCAGTTCCAAAGGAGCCTCGGATCTAGACAGGGGACTTATTCCTCCTCGAAGGTGGAATAAGCCCCCCTGGACATCGTTGGATCCCTGAGCTGGGCCACCATAAGAGGATGCGGGGTGCAAGGGGGTTCTCCACAGCCCGACCTGGCCATGGAAGGCCGAATCAGGGGTCGGGCTGCAGGGGAAGAGGTTTCATTTCTCTGGCAGGGGATCACGGCTCCTGAATGGAGTCGTGGTGCCATGGCGACCAGACACCATGGCACTGCGGCTCCATTCCAGTGCCTGGCTGAGGTAGCCGGCATGTGGCAGGGTGTGCAGGCCAAACAGAATCGTGGCCCAGCATGCACGTCAAGGCTGTAGACCCAATTCTGATCCCACGGGTACGTCCAGCCTCTGCGGGATCAGAATCGGGTCTACCTCTATGTGCCCCCATTCTGATCGGCCACACAGGGGCTGCATGGCCTGAATGGACTAGGCCTCCATGTTAAGATCTTTTTGAAGATATTGATGGAAAGCAAGAGAAAAAGGTACAAGGCCTTAGAACAGCAGATGGGAAGCTAGAGCAAAACACTGTTTCCAGACATAGCTTTTGCAGATAACTGCATTTCCCTGAAATGAAATGAAAGTTAATGAATAGCTAAGTTATTGTTCTTACCTTTGTCCTCCTCAGGTTTGCCAATCTCTACTTCTTGTTCCTTGCTGTCCTCAACTGGATTCCTAATTTGGAGGTGTTCCAAAGGGACATAACAATACTGCCCCTGGCTATTGTGCTGATAATCATGGTGATTAAGGATGGTGTGGAAGACTACAAAAGATATCAATTTGACAGAAAGATCAATTTTTCCAAAACAAAAGTATATACTAAGTAAGTTGAACAGAAAAGCTTCATCTAGAACAAAATATCTAAAATGCTTGTGTTAAACAAAGATAAACAAAATCAAATTCTTTGTGTAACCAGTAGAAAGCATTTTCAGTTGATTTCATTTTTTTTTCTTTTACAGTATTTTATTTATAGTTTTTCAGATTTCAGAAATCAAAACTGACCGCAAAAGCAAGATGCTCAAAAGAAAAAATAAATAAGAAAATATATTACAATAATAAAGGGAAAAAGAGCACTACCTACCAAACATAAAATGACTGCGGGTGAGGGTTATGACATGAAAATACCTGATGCATAGTATAATTACAAAGAAAAAGGAACTTAGGTAATACCCATAGGATAATCAACAATTCACATTCAATGCTGAAACATGCAAAAAACATGTCTAAGGACACTATCAGAGACATTTACCAAGCCTAATCCAGATTCTGGTTGTTTAGTTGGTGATGATCAACCAGAATCTAGGTTAGGATTGATAAATGTCTCTGATAATATACTTAGACATGGTTTCACTGAATTCCTGGCAAAAGAAATGTCATTGAAGGCAAAAAGGCAAAAGCAAAAGTCGTTGAAGTAAATCTCTACAGCAGGAATCAATAAAGTCACAATCCAGTTAGGACTTTCCATAGAGCTCCAGACCAGACAAATTTGGGCCAATTAAGAAACAGAAAGGAAGATCACCAGCAATACAAGAATCAGACCCCCAATAAGATGTGATAGCACTTATGTAAGATATCTGCCTTCTAACAGGAGAGGTTGCTGGTTTGAGACCAGCCTCTAAGTGTGAAAAACATTTATTTGACTGAAACCTCTAGTAACCTTTTCTTATGTTTTTCATTTTGGCAGCAGTCAAAGTTTAATTAGCAACATTTCCATAAAATGAAAATTTATAAAAATAAAATGAGATAAAACAAAAATGTATTAACATGAAACAAAATACAATGAAACAAACCTGCAAAAACACAGGGAAAAAATCAAAATAATCTTTTTTGCCTGCACACCTTCCTTGACAGTAGATTGAAGGAGCTGAAGGAACTGCTGGGCCATAGAGAGTTCTGACCTCAGCTTTCCTTTCCTTTTCCCCATCCTCCTGACCATAGCAATGGTAGGGAAATCAGCCCAGAGCTCAATACAATGCTGCTTCTCCCAGGGGCACCATCTTGCCACACCTCCGTCCATTTATTCTTTTATGCCATTAAATCTATATTTCTTTCTTTAAATGTTGTCTTTATTGAATTTAAGATATGCTTACAAGAATCTGATTGTATCACAAATGACACACTAGAAGGAAAACACATAAAACATATAAAAGAAAATAATACAAAAAAATAAAACAATCAGTTGGTAGTCATATGAAGGGCAGATAAGCTCAAATTTAAGGTAAAAAGAGAACAAATTCTCAATAAGAGAAAATAAAAATATGACCAATAACAGTCACAATTTCAATGTAGGTTCAGTCCAGAATATTGCTCTTTATAGGGGTAGAGACAATCTGGAGCGCCAACCTTCCCTTCCCTGACAAAAGCAGAGTCAGATGGGCTGATCCAATAAAGACATAGGGCCCAATATTCAGCAGCGGCGGCTAGTGCTGCTAAAGTGGTTGGCCACTGCTGTTGAACTAAAGAACCATGGGTCCAATATTCAAAGGCATTTACACATTTAGAAACCTGTAAACTGTGTAAATGCCGCAATAGGGGGATATTCATTAGCACCAACATGGTTAGTGCCAATGAATATCCACCGGTTCCACCGCTACATGCCTCATGCTATCTGTGTAGAATCAGAGCGTGTTGTGGGTACTCTGGGCAGTGCCGTGGTGGTACCAGCAGCAATATTGAACCGCTGCCCAGTTAGCAACCCATGGGTAAGATAGGCATGGGAAAACCTTGACCATCTTTATCCTTGGGAGCTAACTGGGCAGTGGTTCAATATCACCCCTGACCACTGTTCCCTCTAAGCTGTGCGCGTGTGCGCGTGCACACACCTCGCCGAGCGAGTGCACATACTTTACAACAGAGCGCACAAAAATTATGGCTCTGATTCTGATAGAAAACAACACAGACGTCTTAAAATTTAAAAGTTATGATTGTAATTACTAGAAAGGAGGGAGGAGTGGCCTAGTGGTTGGGACAAGGTACTACAGGCCGGAAGGTTGGTGGTTCAAATCCCACTAGAGGACAGCAACCTTGGGCCGGAAGGACTGGGGTTTCTAGTCCCACAGGTGCTCCTTGTGGTCTTGGGCAAGCCACTTAACCCTCCATTGCCCATGTTCCCTGTAAGTATTAGTGTTTGTGTCTCATATCCCCTTGTGTTAAATGTATCCCCCAACCACTTTGACCCAGTGAAAAGTGGGATATAAATGCAGCTAAATAAATAAATAAATTTCCCACTTCATTTAGTAATCGTCTATTTTCATTTAATTTGATTAAAATCAATGTGGTGTACATGCTGTATTCTGACGTGTAGTCAAATTTTAAAGTATATAACTCCGAGTGTCGTTATGTGGCGCACAAAAATTTAACCTTCCTTCAAAAGCTGCACACAGCTGATATTTTATGCGCACACAGCCTACAGAAAATTAGAGGGAACATTGCCCCTGACCGGTTAGCTTCCGCACCGTGGCAGACCCAGACACGCAATTCTTGTGGCCAGATATGGCGCCAGATTGATGCTCATAGCCATTGCAATTCAATATTGGGTCCATTATATTCAATGCCGGGGCCATATCCAGCCACTGGAATTGAATATCTGGGTTGGCCAGATAGCAGAGAAGCCGCTGACTGGTTAGCTTCTGCAGAGAAAGTTAGGTCACCCTTACAGGAGTCTAACTTTCGTTGCTCAGCAATAACTCAATATCGCCACTGCCCGATTATTTCTGGGTACCACTTCTGCTCCACCCCAGAACACCTCGATGCTAGCCAGCTAGCATTGGAACATTAAGTGGCATCACCTGCAGATATTTAGCGACACTAACTACATTAGTGCCTCTCCAGTGACCGCCATTAACATTGGTCTGCTAACCACATTAATCACATTGAATATCTCCCCCATAGCTTGCATTTTGGTACTTGACCACACATTTGCACAGATAGTTCAACCAAAAGAGTGCCCCCATTGGTAACGTATGAGAACACATAAGAAGAAATCTATTCCTCTTGGCTTAGGTTGACTTGGCTACTTCTGGAAACATGGTATCGTAGAATATGATGGCAGATAAAGACCAGTATGTTCCATCTAGTCTGCCCAGCAAAGTGGCAAGAGTAGGTGCACTTGCTGTTCCGTGCAGGTCACCCCTCCCCATGCCTTTGTTTAGGGGTGTACCCACTGCTCCCTGTAGGTCACCCCTGTTTGTTCAGATATAAGAGATAGTTATGCTTCTTTCAGCAGTGGAGGAGTAGCCTAGTGGTTAGAACACTGGCTTCTATAACCAAGCAACCAGGGTTCAATTCCCACTAGTACTCCTTGTGGCCTTGGGCAAGTCACTTAACCCTCCATTACCTCAGAAGAAAGGCTTGGCAATCTACTTCTGGTGACACTGCCAAGAAAACCCAGGAGCTTCTGGGTCACCAGGAGTCAGGACTGACTCAAAGGCACACATTGGAGAGATGAGGACAGTAACTGAATTCAAAAAAGCATGGGACCAACACAGAGGATCTCTAAAGGTAAAAAGTGGACTGTTGTAGTTGTTGTTATGGAAGGACAGACTAGATGGGCCTTGTGGTCTTTTTCTGTCATCATGTTTCTATGTTTCTATTGCATTTTTTCAGGCTTATTTTGATTTTATCCTGTTTCTATAAAGGGATCCACTGTGTCTGTCCCATGCCATTTTGAATTCTGTCACTGTGTTTGCCCCCACCACTTCCATCGGGAGGGCATTCCAAGCATCCACCACCCTTTCAGTGAAAAAGTATTTCCTGACATTGCCTTTCAATTTACCACTTTGAAGCTTTATGTTATGCCCTCTAGTTTTACAGCTTCCCCATCTTTGGAAGAGGTTTGTTTGTCCATTAATACTCTTTAAGTATTTATAGGTCTGAATTATATCTCCCTTGTCCCTCCTCTCCTCCAGAGTGTATGTATTTAGGTCTTCAAGTCTCTTCTCATAATCTTCTGATACAGGCTCGAAATCATTTTGGTCGCCTTCCTCTGAACCGCTTCCAGCCTTTTTATATCCTTTGTGAGATACGGTCTTCAAAACTGAACACAATATTCCAAGTGAGGCCTCACCAGCGACTTGTACAGTGGCATGAGTACCTCTTCCTTTCTGCAGGTAATTCCTGTCTGTATGCAACCCAGCATCCTTCTGGCTTTTGCCACTGCCCTGTCACACTGTTTTGCCACTTTGAGATTGTCAGAAACAATCACTTTGAGGTCCTTCTCCTGGTCTGTGCACAACAATCTTTCGCCCCCTATCAAATACAATTCCATTGGATTTCTGCTTCCCAAATGCATGACACTGCACTTCTTCACATTAAATCTTAACTGCCAAACATTAGACCAGCTTTTGTAGATCTTTTCACATGTTCTCCACTCTGTCAGGGGAATCCACTCTGTTGCAAATTTTTGTGTCATTTGCAAAAAGACAGACTTTTCCATTCAGCCCTTCGTCAATATCACTCACAAATATATTGAACAGTACTGGCCCCAGGGCTAAATTCTGGGGCACACCGCTAATCACCTTCCTTTCATCCGAGTGGGTTCCATTTACCATCACCTTCTGTCGTCTGTCAGTCAACGAATTTCTGATCCAGTTCACCATCTTGGGACCCATCCCAAAACTGTTGAGTTTATTGATAAGCCTCCTATAAGAAAAGCATGAGGAACAGTATCAGATCACCCAGTCAAAGAACTCAATCAGATTTGTTTGGCAAGATTGTCCTTTGGTAAAACCAGGTTGCCTAGGATCATGCAACCTGTTGGTTTCGAGGAAGTCCACTATTCGCTCTTTCAGGAGCGCCTCCATTGCTTTTCCCGCCACCAAGGTAAGGCTTACTGGCCTGTAGTTTGCCACTTTTTCCCTATTACCACTTTTGTGGAGAGGTACCACATCAGCGCTTCTCCAGTCCTGTGGAACTTCTCCTGTCTCCAAGGATCTATTAAAAACATCTTTTAAAGGCCCTACAAGAACCTCTCTGAGCTCTTTCAGTATCCTGGGATGTATCCCATCCGGTCCCATGGCCTTGTCCACTTTCAGTTTTGCAAGCTTTTCTAACACATCATCTTCTGTGAACGGTGTGGCATCTACTCCATTCCCATTTGTATATTTGTCAAGCACAGGTGGACCTTCTCCAGGATTTTCTCTAGTGAAAACAGAGCAGAAGTATTTGTTTAGCATTTTCGCTTTTTCAATGTCACTTTCCACAAATCTGTTCCCAGCACTTTTGAGTCCTGCAGTTCCACCTCTGATTTTCCTCCTCTCCCAAATATACCAGAAAAAAGTTTTGTCGCCATACTTCACATCTTTAGCATCTTTTCTTCTTCCTTTGATTTTGCTATCCTTATTTCTCTTTTTGTCTCTTTTAGTTTGATCTTATATTCTTTTCTGTGTTCCTCTGTGAGCTTCTGATTTTTGTGAAAGCTGTGTTTTTTGCCTTTATTTGTGCAGCCATTTCTTTGGAGAACCAAATAGATTTTCTTTTCCTCTTGTTTTTATTTACTTTCCTTACGTGTGTATCTGTTGCACCTTTTATTTCCTCCTTTAGTTTAGCCCACTGCAATTCTACTTCCCTTATCCCCTCCCACCCTACCAACTCTTCCTTCAGGTACTTGGCAATTTTACTGAAGTCAGCGTTTTTGAAGTCTAGGACTTTGAGCTTGCTGTGATTGGATTCTACCATGGCTTTTATCTCAAACCACACTGTGTGATGATCGCTGCTGCTCACATGGGCACCCACCTGGATATTTGACATGCTGTCTCTGTTGGTGAGCACTAAATCCAGCACGGAGCTCTCCCTGGTTGGTTCCAACACCATTTGTTTAAGTAACACATCTTGGAAGGCAATTTTTTTACTTCTTTCCAGATTTCCAGACTGAACACTCCAATCCACATCTTGTAGATTAAAGTCACCCAATATGATCATTTCCCCCTTCATGGCTTTCTTTGCAATATCAACAATCAATTCGTAATCCATTTCTTCAGTTTGAGTTGGAGGCCTGTAGACCACACCAGTATGGATGACAGTGCCATCTCCTGTTTCCAACACAATCCATAACACTTCTTCTTTTCCCCATGTCCCCTGCATTTCAGCAACTTTAATATTGCTTTTAACATATAGGGCTACTCTTCCTCCTTTTCTACTCTCTCTGTCTCTTCTAAATAGATTATACCAGCTATGGCTATATCCCATTCATATGACTCATTAAACCATGTTTCTGTAATGGCCACAGTGTCCAAGTCCATTTCCACCATTAGGGCTTCCAGATCAAGAACTTTCTTGGCTAGGCTTCGAGCCATCTTCATGATGGAAAAAGATTTTAAAAAGAAATCATGGTCATAATCCAAAACTTAAGAAACAGTCCAAGTAGTTAGAACTATCGTATTTATTTATTTATTTATGGGGCCACTTGATGCTAGACCAAAGCATTAAGCGGTTTAGGCCGAAGCATTAAGCGGTTCTCCTCTAAAGATGTTTCCACTAAGGCTGTGAGATCCTGTGTCTCCAGATCCAATCTTTACTAGGGAAATTCCTCTTAATAGCCTCCCAAGAGGATGATATATCATTGGATATGCCTTTTCCAGAATTTTCAAAATCTCCAGTACACATCTCTTAAATATCTCAGATGGAAAAACAATTGTCAATCTAGGTAAAGTTGATTAGGTGTATGTCCCATTGCCAAATAATATTCTCTAAAGCTTCAATTTTATTCTGAACCAATAAATTCCCATTAACCAAAGAAAACACAGTTTCATGATCCTTTTTCCTAGAAGATTCAACAAAATCCAGTCTATCAGATAGTTCTTTAAGCTTGTCTTGGCGGGCCTCTGACTGAGAATGAGTTTGTACAGACGTACATAATTTCAGCAGAGTCTAACTTAGTAGCTAGTAAACGACAGCAGATAAAGACTAGCATAGTCCATCTAGTCTGCCTAGTGAGGTGTTAAGGGGTGTATCCACTACTCAGTGCAGGTTACCCCCCTCTGTGACTTGTTTAGGATTGTACCTGCCACTCCATTAAGGTTACTCCCTCTGTTTAGGGTTGTACCTGCCACTCCATGCAGGCTACTCCTCTATATATTTTGAAGTGTAAAAGTTAGTTACATTTGCTGTGTTTCTCTCCTCTTGCTATGAAGGGGTCCTCTGTGTTGTTCTCATGCCTTTTGAAATTCCGTCACTGTTTTCACCCCACCACATCCACTGGGAGAGCATTCCAGGCATCCATCACTCTTTCCATGCAAAAGTATTTCCAGACATTGCTTTTGAGTTGACCTCCTTGCAGCTTCATTTCATGCCCTCTAGTTCTACAGCTTCTCTGTCCTTGAAAAAGATTCATTAATACCCTTTAATTATTTAAGTGTTTGTATCATCCCTCCAGGTTATACATATTTAGGTCTTCAAATTTCTCCTCATACGTCTTCTGGCACAGGCCCCGTATCATTTTAGTTGCCTTCCTCTGAACCATTTCAAGTCTTTTTATATCCGTTGCAAGGTACAGTCTCTAAAACTGAACACAATACTCTGAGTGAGGCCTAATCAATGACTTCTACAGGGGCATAAAATACTTCCTTCCTTCTGCTGGTTATACCTCTCTGTATACAACTTAGCATCCTTCTGGCTTTGGCCATGGCATTGTCACACTGCTTCGCCACCTTAAGATCCTCAGACACTATCACCCCGAGATCTCTCTACTGGCTCATACACATCAACCTCCTATTACATATTACTCCTTTGGATTTCTGAATCCTAAGTGGATCACTCTGCTCTTTCTCACATTAAATCTTAACTGGAGTAACCTAACATTAGAACAAGTGGAGGAGTCGTCTTGGTAACCAAGCAACCAGCATTTGATTCCCACTAGCTCTCCTTATGGCCTTGGGCAAGTTACTGAGTCTGCTCACTTCCTCTGCAAACAGTGAGGGAGACAACTTCAGCCCAGTTTCCATCTCGGGGCCTTTCGGGCATCAGAGGGTAACCTGCAAAATGATCCAGATACATGTGCAAGTTGCCAGGTTCCCTCCATCGATTTTTCCCATGTGTGTATTTCTGAAATGGCTCCTCCCGCTACATGTGGATGTTTATTTTAGAAATGGTTCCACATTTAACAGAGATGTTCCTAAAATACTATCAGACTTGAGCACATCCAGCCCTCAACATCTTAGTTCTGATGTCCATGCCTTATCTAAACCTGCTTTCACATGAACTCAGGGCTGGTTCAAGGTATTAGCACCCTAGGTAAATCTATTGTTTAACTTTGAATGCCTTGTTTTTTTCCAGAAATTTCCACCCTAGGTGAATCCCTAGCTAGCCTGGTGGTTGGGCTGGCCCTACATGAACTTCTAGTTTCTCCAAACCTTAAATTGTGAAAATTGAACTTGTGCTTCTAGGACTTGGGAAAGACTTGAACTGAGCACACAGTAATATAGGTTGCACTGTATCTGGGGTGAACACCTGACTCCAGATTATTAGAAAAAAACACAGGAGAGTGAGTCCCGAATTTTCATCTTTTATTTCAAAATAATCAGGAAACTTCTGAATATAAAATTTCTGAAGAAGGCATTCAAAAACCATGATGATGTATCTATTTTTATGACCTAGAACATATGGTTATCCTGATTCCATCCAAAAGGAAAACTGTGAATCAAGGACCCTTAACGTCATTACAGGTTTGGCCTAAGGCAGTCAGCAGAGAAGCAGATATTCTACCGTTCTTATCCAGATAAGGTTAGCTGGACAACTTCTTCCAGCAATCTTTATCTGGATCTCCGACTGAAATCAACTCAGCCTGAATATCTGGCCTAAAATTAACCAGATGAAAGGAGAGGGACAATAGATTTTCAGATGAGCATTTGATAAAAAGAAAAAATAGAATTATATTTTGAGACATATCTGGTAATATTAAAGATATGAAGTATTATGTATTTATAGTACACTGTGGTGAAAGACTGGACTGTAAAAAATTAACATTAAAAAAATCCACAAAGTGGACTAAAATTAGAAATACATGAGGGTAAGAATATCCCTTAAGTTTATATTTCCGGTCCCACATATATATAAAAATAAACAAAAATTAAGATTATTTGGAAAGATGGTATGACACGTTTGATTCCCCTCAGTGGGACCTCTGTTGCAACATGAACCAATAAGTCACCAATATGACCGATGAAATCAGCTGTCACTCTTGGAATATAGCTGCTCCCAGGAATTCAGGGAAAAGCAAAGTCAACTCAGCATCAAAACCATAAGCAAAAATATGAAAGAATAGAAAAACAACTTGAGTTTAGCAGTAGCAGAGTGCTGAAAGAAGAGATCTCTGAGTAAGAAAAGAAAATAAACATCAAAAAAATAATTAGTGAATCTAGTAAAGACATCTTCCCCAGTGTGTGTGCCCCATACTCTTGAAATGTAGACCCTTCAGTTTCCTTCTTGACTGCTAGCAGCTGTTCAAATATATGGATAAAGTTGTTTGTTTTGCCAGTGCCCCATTACTCATGATTGATTTTGCTGACATTTTAATGTATTGCTTTAGATTTTCGACCTGCAATTAAGTGCTTCTATTTTGGACTACATGGGAATTGTAAGATATGAACCTGAATATTTCAAATCGCTCCTACATTTTTATAGGAATTTAGTAAAAACATAATATTATGCTAATGATTAATGTCCGGTCTTCAGATAAACTACAGATTTGTATTATTTGGTAGATGAAATACTTCAGTGGTAAGGGCTACATGGAGCATTTTCTTCGCTCGTGGTGCCTCCTGTCAAGTGTGTGTGTGTGTGTGTGTGTGTGTGTGTGTGTGTGTGTGTGTGTGTGTGGGTGTCTTTGTATATAGATTGATTGATTGATAGGTAACATAGCGTCAAGGCTCATCCAGTCTTTCCATTTTCCCTTCTGCTAATATAATGCCAACCTCACCCAACCTTTATGTTCATTTCTCCATTAATTTATTCTGAATGTTTCTGGACAATGCAAACTATCAAATAAACTGTATTTTCCCTTTCAGTGCAGTAGCAGTTTAAATACAGAAACACAGGCCTGATATTCAGCACTATTAAGAACACAAGACATTAGGGATGTACCGGACAACAAAATTTGGTTTGCTTGCATTTTAAATGAATGTTCCCCCAATTTGAGGAGTATGTCTTTCAGTTTGTTTATGAAACATTTGCTTTTTATGCTCACATTATAAGCACACAAAGAGGGGAATTTTAGAAGAACTGTCCAGGTGCAATCTGGAATAACTAAGCCAGAACGTCTGAAAAGAATGCAGACGTGTCCAGGTGCAGACATGATTTCACAAACCTGGACATGCCTGATAGAGACGTTTGCAGGGCATCTACTTAAACATCCCCAGAACCGTGCTTTTAGTTCCCAGACCTCTAGGATATCATAATGGTTAGACTAGTGGGTTATGAACAGAGCAACTAGAGTTCACATCCTGCTATAGCTGAAATTTGTACTGGGGATGATAGTGTGTTTCTTCTCTATACACTCTGGATGCTTTTCAGCTAAAACAAGGGCTTTTCAGATATTTGTTCATTGCTTGAATCAAGTCTAAAATTAGACATGACATTGGGTTTCCTTGATATCTGTCAGGGATGTCCTGGTCCCTGGGAAGATTCTAACCACTACTCCAGGTTCCTGGAAAGGCTCTGGAGCCAATCTGTGCTTTGAATGTCTTTATGCCCATTTTTGGACATCCAAAGCACGAATAGGGCTTCTAAAATAACCACAAAAACATTTTAACACATGCAAATGAATTGTATCCATGTTCATTTGTATGTAAAAATATATAGGAAAGATTTGTGCACCCTTAAAATGTTTAGATGAACAAACAAATCAAATGTATGCTCACAAATGTACATCCCTATAAGACACGCCATGTTGGGTCAAACCAAAGGTCCATCGAGCCCAGCATCCTGATCCCAACAGTGGCCAATACAGGTCCCTCAGAAGTACCCAGCAGGAACCAAAGAATAAAAACATGCCTTGTGTCTTCCTTGCAGAAATGAGCAATAACTTTCCGAGGTCTACTTGGCTAATTAGTATTTATGAACGTCTCCTCTAGAAATTTGTCTATACCCCCTTTTAAGACCAGTTATCTTAGATGCCTTCACCAGATGCTCTGGCAACAAATTGCATGGCTTGCTTGTGTGTTGAATGAAACAATACTTTCTTCAGTTTGTTTTAAACCTGCTGCCTGTTAGTTTCATGAAGTGCCCTCAAGTCCTGTTACAGTTTGTAGGCATATATGCAACTGCACCATGTGCCTTCAGGTCAGTGCTGACTCCTGGCGACCTAGCAGATCCTGGGTTTTCTTGGCAGCATGACCAGAAGTAGATTGTAGAGCTTTCTTCCGAGGCAATGGAGGGTTAAGTGACTTGCTCAAGGCCACAAGGACTGCTAGTGAGAATTGAACACTGGTCACTTGGTCAGCAAGCCAGTGCTCTAACCACTAGGTTACTCCTCCCTAGGGAGACATAAATACCATTCCCTATTTTACTGTTCAACCCCACTCATGATTTAGTAAACCTCTATTATATCCCCTCTCAGTTATCTTTTCTCGAAACTCAAGAGCCCTAGTCTGCTTAGGTTTTCTTCATAAGGCAAATGTTTCATCTCCTTTGTTATTTTTATTGCCTTTCTCTGTTCTTCTCCAGCATTACTATATCTTTTTAGAGATGGGACTACTGGGACTTCACACAGTATTCAAGATGTGGTCACACCATGGATTTATATAGAGGCACATTAAGTGGCATTTTAGAAAGAACGTGTAATTGGGATCTGGAACGTGCCAAGCAGACTGTCCAAAAAATCGAGAAGAGTGGCAGCAGTGAAGGGAGGCATGTACAAGTGCCTTCTGATATCGCTCCATCTTCACCTCAAAAAATGAACTTCCCTGTAATCGGTTACGGAGGCAGGCTCCATGCAAAGTTGGGTACGTGTGCGGGTGTAGGCCAATTCACTAAAGTGAAGGTCTCTGAATTGTATGGCCTCAGAACTGGAGATTCGGATGTGCCAGCAGAGGTATTTCAGAACAGTGGTGACTATGCTGTGAGACTTGCGCATCCTGGCCTGCCATTGCAGATATGCAGATGTGCAGTGGCAGAGTAGTAATATGTCTGGTATTTGTATTTACTCTCAGGTTTCTTTAGTCAGGAAATAACAACTGTGGCAATGTAAATGCATTAAGCGTTTTCTCCTGGAAGAGTTACATCCATGGAACAAACATTTCTTCATAGTCAGGAGCAGGTATAGGCATGGATGTCTCACCAATCACATCAATCTGACATCACACCACAACATGCATCTTCCATGTTCACCCAGGCCACACCTCCACCATGCTCCCATACTATCACGATGTTCTTGTACTAGGGACATCTCTAGATCTGGTTTTTAAAATGACTCCAGGGACCTCTCCATGATTTGCACATCTAAGTGCCAATTTTTAGACATCCAACTAATGGAGGGTTTCAAAAATACCGTCATCCCCATATTTTTTATGTTATTCTTCATTGTTTTTTGAATAATTCCAAATATTTTATTTACTTTTTGACCACTTCTGCATATTAGCTATGCTCCCTTATTTGGCAATTGACCCCTAGCAGTAGCTCCATGTGACTACTCTTAGGGGTTGAGCAGAACCATTTTGAACCTGGACACCAATGCGGTAGGAAGAACCAGGGATCATTCCTGCCTCCCCCACTAGTCACCAGGGAAACCACTGGCAGATGCCAGGATGGTTAGAGAGTTGTGAGAGTTTCTGTTGCTGTGATCTCATTGGGTGGGATCGGGGAGTGATTGCTACTGGGGGGGAATCAGAGACTAATTGCCCCCAGGAGCATTAGGCCACATGTTTGCAGCTCGGATACTCCCGGGAGAAAAGAGTTTATTTTAGTTTATTTAGACACTTGATATACTGCCTTTCTGCAAAGTTAGAACAAAATGGTTAACAGGACATAAAATTAGCAAAGAAAGAAAGACAGAGGCCTGTGTCAAGTTTAAAAGCCGATGAAAAAATCCTATATCTCTAGATAAGCCTGGAAAATAAATAGGTCTCAAGATTCACCTTAAATTTATTTCCAGAAGACTCTCTTCTCAATGAACTGGGCAGGACATTCCAGAAAAGTGGAGCAAACTAGCTAAAAACAGGCCATCTTGTCGATTTCTGGTAGATTATATAAACCGAAGATAGAGAACAAGAAAGCAAGAGAGCAAAAACAGCAGGGGATCAAAAGATAGTTTAAACAGAAAGGAATTCTGGAGAAACATTCTTTATGCACTAGAAGAAGTATTTTAAGTTGGATGCAGAACAAAACAGGAAGCCGGTGAAGGGTTATGAGGATCGCAGTAATATGATCATGCTTATTTGCTCTAAAGATTAGCTTGGACACAGTATTTTATTCAAGCTGCAACTGATGCAAGGAGAGCTTCATACCACAATAAAGGGAATTACAGTAATCTAAGCAATTTAGTAAGAGACCAACGACCAAAGAAAACAAATCCTTTGAATTAAAAAAAAAGGCTTAACAGAATATTTGTTGTCCCATAATAAAAAGGACTTTACAATTGCTGACACTTGAGGATCAAAATTCAAGGAAGAGTCAAAGCAAACACCCAGAGTGGTTATGCAGTCTCAGAGGAAGAAAATTGTTCCTTTAACAATAAGTGCTCTGCTTGGCAGTGAAGAATTCTTGGAGACCCATAATGCCTCAGATTTTAATGCATTCAACAGCAAACTATGATTGACAAGCCAGTAAGACGTAGCACTGAGGCAGTTTTTGCGACACTAAGATCAGATATGGTAAGATCTGAGTAAGTTTTGATCTGGACATCATCAAGATATAAAAAGCAACTGCAACCCAGACTTGGAATCGGAGTAGCAAGTGGAACTAAGAATACATTAAAGAGAATGAAACCTTGGAGGACACCAATAGTGAGCAGTTAACAGATGAGGAAGGGATTTTACATTTAGTTCATGCCTTTTTTAACTTAACATAAGATAGCATAACATACAGGGGCGGCTCAAGGCAATCTGCTGCCCGAGGCGAAGAATGAGATGGCGCCCCCTCCCACCTTAGAGGGGGTGGGGCTTTTTCAGAAATCTAATCAGAGACGGAACCAAACCAAAAAGCCGATTAGATTATATGGAGGAAATGCAAGATGTTTGCACACAGGGTCGTGACGAGCTGCAATCGTGCCCTGTGCGACTTGCAGCTCAGGCGCATGCCTCCCCCATCCCCCATCCCTCCATCCAGCGCTGCCTGCTCTTTCCCTGCTGCTGACGCCCTCTGTTTTTTCAAGGCAGCACCGGCAGCAGGGAAAGAGCAGGCAGCGCTGAACGGAGGTATGGGGAGGAGGAGGGGGCATGTGCCTGATCTGAAAGGCACCGGCACTTTAAGCAGATCTGTCCCTCCCTGCTCTAACATCGTGTCAGAGGAGGGAGGGACCATGGCTAGGTATGTCCTGTTTTCACACCAAGGAACTAAAAGACAGCAAGAACCAACAGCACAGTTTATAAAGCTAAATTGGGAGTAGAGGAGTAGCCTAATGGTTAGAGCAATGACTTGTGAACCAAGAGACTAGGGGGTATGTTTACTAAACCGTCTTAATGTGCGCTCTGTGACGTTATCACGCAATAAGGTACCTTATCGCATGATAATGGCGCTTTATCGGGCACAGAGGTACCTTAGTGCGCGATAACGCACGCAGCGGCGCAAACGAGCGCTGCAGGCGGAGAAAGGCTCCCGGAGGGCGGAGGAAGGCTCCCCAGGGGCGAAGAGAAGGGGTCAATGGGTGGAGAGTGGGAGGGGAGAGGCTCCCCGCACACTAACACTGTGAAATCTGAGGCTGAAAACTAACGCCAGTGAAACCCTGGCATTAGAGCTGATTTAAAGGGAAGAGAAACCATTTCTGTCAGCAATGTACAGCAAAACCAGGGAAACCTACAAAAAAGTGATAAGTGTGATATATGTGCACGGAACAAAAGGGCAAATAAACAGTGAAAATGAACAGAAGAAAATGGAAAAATAAAATAACCAAGCTGGGCAATAGTGATCTCAATGGGAAACATCAAAAAACACTCCCAAGAAAGCACCAAAAAAAGGATATGAATTCTGGAAGGGTCCATGCTCCATCCCCATACAAGGTGAATGAGCCCACAGTGAAATTGCGCTGTGCAGGGTTTTCCTCTCCATCAGACAGGTTTCCTATGGCGTGCACATGTGCGGCAACAGCAGGGCGGGCATGTCAGAATGGCCAACTGGACAGATGCTTGAAAATGGGCTGCAGGCGGCACATGCTGTGGTGCAGCTGGGGCACAGTGCGGACTAGGTAGATGCCTAGGTGGCACTTGGGAATGCTGAAACTGTACTGCAGCCAGACAGCAACTGATGAGGGCCCAACATGGGCACGAGTGTGTTTATCACAGTGTCACAGGGGATAGTACCCAGCAGGTACCTCCAAGGGCACAGAACATTGGCAGGCGGTGTTGGGGGGGAAGCGTGGACGTCTATGCAGTCACCCCTACCCCAGAACATGCACCATAGGCAGCCGCCTACCTTCACACTGGATGGCCTGAGACTGCGCACCACCAGCACCACCAGCAGAAGGGCATGTCAGCATGGTGGCAGAGGGGTATTGGTGGTGGAGGGGGGCAGTGGCAGCTGCCCAGAGCAGACCATGGCCTAGCCCTGTGTAGGTGGGTGCCATGCACTGCAACAGACAGGCCCTGCCGGATGAACAGTCATGGTATCACCAAGGAATGCCCTGTCTCTGTGGCAACACAGTGGTGCAGTGTGCACACAACCAGTGTGTTCAGAGGCGGAAGGTCACAGGTTCAAGTCCCAGCTGTGGTTCATGCCAACCCAGTCCCTGTATTTTACCCACCACTAAAACATGCTAATACAGACAGAACCTTTATTGCAGATGACGTAAACATGCCCAAAACACCTACATTTTACCCTACAGAGCACAGACACCATAAACAGGCGCATTACCTAGAGCAGAGTCTCCCAAATGCAGTCCTGGAGGGCCAAACACCATTCAAGTTCCATGCTGCCTCTAATAAGGATGCCTGTGCTGCATTTCTATGCGCCGCCCCCATGGTATTCAGATGTATCTCATGCATATTCATGAGGGAAAGCATGAAAACCCAAACAGTGTTTGGCACACCAGGACTGGAGTTGGGAACCTCTGTCGTAAAGCAGCAGCCAACAGGGGCAGACACACCCGCACCCACAGGCTCCATTATCCATTGCCTCCTGGAGAGGCAGGACATTGGGCCCTGCGTGCAATACTAGCACTTGCATACCTTAGCAATGCCACCCTAAACCTGGGAATACGGTACACAGCTATCAAAAGGTTGCTATGATTACTGGCAGATAGCATTTCCGAAGTTAAGTACAATTTTCTGATTGAGCTGCATCATGGCAACCTTTCTGATGTCTGTGGAGTGTGCTACAGGTCTTGTGTCTGACAGTGTTTACCACCCTGGGGAGTGACCCCAACAGTATTGCGTACCATAGCCATGCCTGCACTGTGCCCAGGACTGGAGCGGTGGCCTGGGCTGCCAAACACCTCTATAGTTGTACAATGCTGGCATAGGTGTGGGAGTGTGTATCTGTCTATCCAGTGTGTGGTTGCTGCAAACACCCTCCACAGCCCACACTGCCAGCACTGTTGCCAGTATTGGCCTGCCAATGTGCATAATGAGGAGCAAGGTACCATGGGTATAGCCCGGACAGGGTGGCCTGGCCTGGATGCATCTGCACAGGGCATAGGGCAATGGCTGGGACATTGTAGTGCCCGGCCACCACCTGCACAGACAGGGTGGCCACAGCATGTCCTGCTGGGAGATCACTCTCACCCTGACTGAGCAGTGACCACGGCATGGCTAGGTTCCCCCATAGTTTATATAGTATTTTTCTCATGTGATATTTATGGGTTTCTTTTTGGGGCCCAATTACTGATTTATCTGCTTGGTGTATATGCTGACATTCCAGTTCTGGTTGCATGTATCTTCTCCAGGAACATGCACTATGGACTAGCTAGCGGACTGTCTGCAGCTAGTATGTGTCTTGCTGGAGCACCTTGCAGGGTGCAGCGGCTAGAGGCTTGCTGCAGGAGAATATCAGATGGTGGTGGGGTGCAGCTGAGCATTTCCAGGCCTAATGTCTGTCTGCTATTGCTTTATGGATGTGTACAGAGCTGTATTGACTGCTCTGTAGGGTGTGTGTGTTCCCTAGCAGGGTGGGGGTTGATGGTCCCCTCTACTGCCACCATTGCAAGGAGGTAGAATGTGGATCTGTTGGTGGGAGACCCTGTTTTCCACCCTCAGCCCCAGAGAGTGGATTGGGTGGTGGTATATAATCTGCCTATGGGTCCATAAGGGCTAAACCTGACTGAGACATACAGATGTATCCAAGGTGTGTCTGCAGGAACTACCTATCTCACACACTAGCACTGCTGGGGACCTGCAGCATGGCCTATTTCTCCAATGGAAGGTGCTGTGGACCTGGTGCTGGGCACCCCACCTTACCCTCAGGGTGAGCACAGTACCCGCACAATGTGACGGTGTGTAGCTACTCTGTGCCAGTAACACACACGGTCAGTTCCCCCTACCAGGCCAAGGTGCTGTGGGGGTGCATACCCTATCTTGTGATCATCTGTAGACTGCTGATTTGCATGTGCAATGCATCATGGGTACGGGTGGGTTAACCCTATCCTGGTGATCACAGCAGACTGTTTGTGTGGTGACATGCAGTCCTTCTGCAGGCAGGCAGCCAGGGGGTGGTTAGCAGCTGTAGCCCACTGGTTACTTTACTGCCTGTGGAGGCAGAGGTCATGGGTTCAAACCCACAGTGGGGTTATTTGATAGGCCTGTCTGAAGTATTGTCTATTTTTAATGTACATTAGTGCTGCCAGCAAAAACACCCTCAGAGTACTGTAACCATAAGGTGCCTTCTGAGGCACCTTATGGTTACAGTTCATATAAGGTGCCTTATAAGGTGTCCTATGGAGCGCCTTATAGGGTGCCCTATAGGGGACATTATAGGGTGCCATGGTGGACAGTGCACTTTATAATGTGCCTTATGGAGTGCCTTATAGGGTGCCTTATGCAGCACCTTAGGTTACGGCATGTGAGGGTGTGTTTGCTGGCAGCAATAATTAAAATACAAATAAAATGCCTCAAAAAACAATACTTAATGTCAAAGCTGATGTCTCAGCCAGCCTTATGTATTAGGAACACTGGGGGATCAAACTCATGGCCCCTGTACCATCAGTCAGTGTATTAGCCACTGTGCTACACCTCTGCTTCTATGTTTGCATGTCTGGGCACCTACTTAAGATTACCGCGCGTTAACGCGCTTAGCGGCGCTTCGCCCGATAATGTGAGCAGCAGTGCGTGTTATCACGCGATAATCCCGTTTTGCTACTTAAGACTGAAACACCCACTCCTTTTATGGCAGCCTGCACACTATCTCCGGGCGCACGTTAAGACGGTTTAGTAAACATACCCCTAGGGTTCAATTCCCACTAGCACTCCTTGTGGTCTTGGGCAAATCACTTAACCCTCCATTGCTCAGAAAAATCCAAATTATCAATTTCCCTGGTTAAGTTACAATGTAAACCACTTTGATTGAAATGATAAAGCAGTATAAAAAAACTGTTCAATTATAACTCATTTTTATTTTGTTGTTATAAACTGCGTTACAGTTCTTGCTTTTTCTTTTTCAACATATATTTTGCATCCACAGTAGGTGCAGAGCAGAACCAGGACATTCACCCACAGAGCTCAATATTTTTTAAAAAAATTTGATTCTGATCATCTCACTAACAACAACAACAACCACTATTCTCCAGTTCCAGGCATATTGTGAACTAATACAAAACCCTACAGCAAAGAGCAAACCTACCATACCATACCATACCATATCAGCACAAACTTCCAAAACTCACATAAGGAGCACATCCAAAAAATGTGTCACTGTAAATAATACAGTGGGCCCTGAAACATCCATATACCTATTTGAAAAGCTGAACACGTCAAATTACTACAGTACAGTATAGATCATTAGGTACAAACTCCATGTTAACAGAACACCTGACCTCGGTCAAACACTCACAACATCGACCCTCACCAAGTACAGAATAAGTAACCACAATCTAAAGTAAAAATAAAAATACGTAGACAAAATTTAAACTGAAACCCCAAGAAGCCAGAGTCCACATGCAGTGCAATATCAGATAAATAAGAGATGCAGTTCCCCAATACTGTGTAAAATATAAAAATAGCACAAAGTCCAATCACTAAAATTAAATAAAATTACCTTTTCTACATTTGTTGTCTGACCATTTTATTCTCTGATCATTCTGGTCCCGATCTGAGGCTTCTGCTTTCCTGTCTTCTCTTAGCTCTCTTTCTGTGGTCTATGGTCCATCTGCCATTTCTTATCTCTTCTTTTATTTTCTTCACTTCCTTCCATCAGCCCATTTCCAGTTCCAGTAACCCTCCCCAGTATCAGCCCCCTTTCCAGTCCTCCCCTCCCAGTACCTTCTAATGTCAACCAACTTGCATTCCCATGACTGCCACTGGTGTCCATTCCCTTCCAGTCCCCCTCCTTCCCCACTATCCAGCCCCTTCTAGTCCAAATACCATCCCAGGTATCAGCTCATGTCCACTCTCAGTGCCACCCACCAGTCAGCTCCCTTCCAGTCACCCTACCCTCTGTCCATCCCCCTTCCAGTGCCATTTGCATGTCAGCTCCCTTCCAGTCTCCTCCCCATTACCCAGCCACCTACCATTCCCATCCCCAAGTGTCAGCTCCCTTCCAGTCCCCCTTCAGTACATCCCAGGTGTCAGCTCCTTTTCAGCCCCCTCTTTCTCCCATGTCAGCTCCCATACAGCCTCCTCCCCATTACTCAGCCACCTACCACTCCCATCCCCAGCTCCCTTCCAGTCCCCCTTCAGTACATCCCTGGTGTCAGCTCCATGCCAGCCTCCTTCCCCCGTGTCAGCTGCCTTCCTGCCCCCTCCTTCCCCTGGCAGACCCTCTCAATATCCACTCCCTTCCAGTCCTATTCTACCATCCCCCCACATCAGCCCATTTATAGCCCTAGTCCCTAGTTTTCTTCCATGGCCAGCAGCACTCTCCTTCCCTCCCCCATTAGCCCATTTCCAGTCCTAGCCCCGTTATCAGCCCACTCCAGTCCTAGCCCCCCAGTCAGCCCATTTCCTGTCCTAGCCCCACCAATCAGCCCATTTCCAGGCCTAACGACACCATTCAGCCCATTACCAGTCCTAGCCCCCTCCTGATCAGCCCATTTCCAGTTCTACCCCTCCCGATTAGCCTATTTCCATTCTTAAGCCCCATCAGCTCATTTCTAGTCCTAGCCCCCACCCTAATAGCCCATTAGCAGTCCTAGCCCCCCCTCCTGATCAGCCCATTTCCAGTTCTACCCCCCCATCTGCCTATTACTATTTTCCTGTGCCATCCCTGCCCAACAGGCCGCCCCCAGACCTTCTTTAGAGAATTACAAAAAAAAATATAAAACTGCTGCAAAAGCAGCTGCTGCATAAAGTGCCCTGTGGCGGCCGCCTCTGAGCCCTCACAGCATTACCTGTTTCCCATCAGCGCCTGTAGGCTCAGTTTTAACAGAGCCGCGAAAGGGAAACATTCTCCCTTCGCACTGTTCTAAAAAGCAGAGCCGGGCAGGGGGGGGGAGTGCTGTGTGAGGGCTTGGAGGCGGCCGTCACAAGGCACTTCTTGTTGCCGCTGCAGCAGCAGCAGCTGCAGCTTTTGCAGCCGGGCTTTTTTGTTTGTTTGTTTGTTTTATTATTTGAGGCCGAGTGAGGCAGTCTTTTTGGGAGTAATTTTTGCCGCCCCCAAAATGTTGCTGCCTGAGGCTACCACCTCACTCGGCCTCATTATAGAGCCGCCCCTGATAACATAAGATATGCTATACTGGGTCATACTAAGAGTCCATTAAGCCCAGTATCCTGTTTCCAACAATGGCTATTCCAGGTCTCAAATACCTGTTGGAATCCCAAAGGTATACACGTTCCATGCTGCTTGTCCCAGGTATAAGCAGTGAATTTCCCCAGTCCTCTTTAATAATGGTTTTTGGACTTTTCTTCCAGGAACTTGTCCAAATCTGTTTTGAACCAAGCTACACTAACAGCTTTTACTAATCCTCTGGTAATGAATTCCAGAGTTTGATTATGCAATGAGTGAAAAATATTTTCTCTGATTAGTCTTAAATGTGCCATATTGAAACTTCATTGTGTGTCCTCTAGTATTTCTACTTTTTGAAACAGTAAACAACTGATCTACATTTACCCATTCCACTCCATTCATCAATTTATAGATCTCTATCATATCTCCCCTCAGCTGTCTCTTTTCCAAGTTGAAGAGCCCTAACCTTTTAAGCCTCTTCTCATAGGGATATCCTTCCATCTCCTTTTCCATTTTGGTTGCTCTTCTCTGTACCTTTTCCAATTCTGCTATATCTTTTTTAAGATATGGTGACCAGAATTGCACGTAATATTCAAAGTGTAGTAGCACCATGGAGCAATGCAGAGGCATTATAATATCCTTGGTTTTATTTACTATTCCTTTCCTTATGATTCCCAGCATTCTATTTGCTTTCTCGGCCACAACTTCACACTGGGTACTTATGAGCTAGATTGGCCACTGTTGGAAACAGGATACTGGGATTGATGGACCTTGGTCTGACCCAGTATGGCATATCTTATGTTCTTATGTTCTAATGTACCATCCCACGATGACAGCCAGATCCTTTTCCTGAGTGGTGATTCCTAATGGGGAGCCTTGCTTTGTGTAACTGTAGTTTGGGTTGTTTTCCTAAGTGCATAAATTTGCACTTGTCCATGTTAAATTTTATCTGCCATTTGGACGCTCAGTCTCCCACTTTTTTAAGGTTCTTCTGGTAGTGTGGCATGCAGTGGAAAAGGCATTTTCATTTAGCAGACAGAACAGGCAGCAGTCAAGAAAACAATGTCAGCTTCATTCTATATCAGCAGTTAAACCTTCACAGCCTGGTTCTTCCACCCCTTCCTCCAGCCCCAGTTAAAGCTCCTACCTTCAAATGGCTTGCCAGAAAAGGACCTCTGGCTCCGGGTGCCCAGAAATGGGACATGCACTAGTTGCACCCAATTCTGATCCCATGTGGGCTAGACATCCCCATAGGAGCAGAATCGCAGCACAGTGGCTAGATGTCCAGGGAGTGGCCTGATTCTGGAGCCCCGGATGTCCAGCCACAAGCCCAGGTAACTCAGTCAGGGTCCTGAATGGAGCCGCAGTGCCATGGCGTCCCATCCATTCAGGAGCCACGATCGCCAGCCGCTGCCGAAAACCTCCTTTCCCCACAGCCCAACCCATGATCCGGCCTCCCATGGCCAGGGTCGGACTATGGGGATGCTCCTGCACCCTTCCCCATGACGTATATCCCCGCTATTCGTGGCTCTTAAATGAAGTAAGACGAAGAGCATATGAAACACAGTGAATGGCCATAAGAACTTTGCTAAAAAATATATATTATAAGGAGAAGGACCACGATGCAGTTATGCAAGTAGAGCTTCAAAACTGAATAGGTAACCCAGCATAAGGGACTCTTAAGATAAGGCTTTGCAGAGCAATTTAAATGGCTGTAAAAATATAATGGAAAGAATCCAGCATAAATAACATTAAGAACATGTCAAACATAATGAAGCCAGTAAAAACGTTTCTGAAATTGATATTTACGAAGATGTTACAGTAACAAAATGAATAATAAGAAAGGTGGCAATCATTCAAACTTACATATTGATGGTGCTGAGAGTTTATAGCCCTATAGGTTCATTATGGCTTCATTATGTTTGACACTGGATTCTTAATGTTATTTATGCTGGATTCTTTCCATTATACTTTTACAGCCATTTATCTTGCTCTGCAAAGCCTTGTCTTAAGATACCCTTATATCATATCTATGCTGGGTTACCTATTCAGTTTTGCAGCTTCACTTGCATATTTGCATTGTGGTCCTCCTCTTTATAATATATATTTTTAGTAAAGTTCTTATGGCCATTCATTATGTTTTATATGCTTTTTGCCTCACTTAATTAATTGTTTATACTTTATATATGTTTTAAATGTTTTATACGTTATATATATGTTTAATGTTTATATGTGTGTTTATTATTTATTTATTATATTATGTATTTTTTATTTGTAGCTTTGACCCCTGACAAAGGCTCTGCTGAAACACAGCCATGTTGGTTTGGTTATATATTCCTGTGTGGTTCCAATAAACTTCAGTTTGACACCTCACTTTGGACTTGTTTACCTTTTGGGAACCTGACAGGTACTTGTAACCTGGATTGGCCACTGTTGGAAACAGGATACTGGGCTTGATGGACCCTTGGTCTGATCAAGTATGCCATATGTTTTACTGTATGTTCTTATACTTATTTCCTTAACGCAGATCAGTAGTTACGACCCTAAGTCAGACCACTGAATAACGCAGTTAAAGTTAAGCAGGTAACTTAACCAGCTAACTTTAAGGCTCCTATTTAGAGAGACTCCTTAACCAATTGAGTGGAGGAGCAGTCTAGTGATTAGGGCAGCAGCCTGGACCTGAAAAGACAAGGGTTCAAATCCACTGATGTCCCTTGTGGTCTTGGGCAAGCCACTTAACCCTCAGTTAGATTGTAAGCTCTCTGGGAACAAGGAAATAACTACCGTATCTGAATGTAACGTACACTGAACTGCCTCTGGAAAGGTATGAGCTCAATGCTAATAAATTTGCTTTCATCAGATATTCAAAGCTTTTCAGCTGAGTAAAACCACATCTCAGACATGTTTCTAACTCCTCCTTAAGTGGATTGTGCGTTGACAGACAAAATGTAATTGATCCATGGAGGGAATTTTGAATAACTAAGATTTTTCCAAGTAACTTCCAAAGTAAGGGTGTGCACAGGAAAAATATCTTCAGTTTGTTCTGATTTTTGACCTTTCCCCATTTTTTGGATTTTCTTTTTTCCGGTTCATTCCACACATTTGCATTAATAAACATTTTCTAACACATGAATATTGACTTTATGCACATAAATTCCTTAGGATAGCAAATGTTAAATTGATTTTGCACATCCTTCATTTTTTAAGGCATGCTAACAAAATGAGTACACAAAGTTACCTGGATAAATCTTGTGACTATCAACCCCATAGAATATGAGATCAGATAAGTACCATAAGGTTCATCTAAACTAATCTACCCAATTTCAATCACAGACCATAGTTTCATTTATTTATTTAGCAGGATTTTTATACCGCTTTATCCTAAAATCAAAGCGGTTTACAATGAACCTATGTGTATACAAAGAACAAGGGGGGGGGGCATGTGGGGATATTTCAAGCTAACTTATAGACAATGAACTATGTACAGAAGTGTTATAGGGGAGGGGTACATGGAGAAAAGTTGATTTTTGACTCCTTCCCCCCACCTTGTAGGACTGTATTGGGGAAATATTCAGGAGGAAGGTTATTTTGTATAAATTAAAATGCACACTGCAAATGTTTTGTAACTAGGGATCATTTGTGCATATTCTATGTCTTCTTGAATTCCATTGCCATTTTTGTCTCCAGAAGGTGGTGGTAAATGAAACTTATCCTGGGGAGAGACAGATGATTAGTGGACCGCCTCAAGGTTAGATCCTGAGGCAATTTCTGTTCACTATCTCTCTGAGTGAGACTGCAGAGGGGTTAAAAGGAAAATATGTCTTTCTTTTACGGATGACACAAAGGGGCATGTTTACTAAACTCCGAAAATGTGCGGGTCCCCGTTAGTGTGCGTGTGCCATATAAGGAGTGGGCGGTTCAGGCAGAAAAAGGAAAAAAAACGACCGTATGTGTGTGCGTCGCGCTAATGTGCGGGGCTCACATTAGCGCGTGGGAAGGCTAAGTGGGGCGCTGCTGGGTACATATAGGAACAGAGCTGTAGCACAAGGGTGAAGACAGTAACCAATGGTGCAAGGGCCGTGGGTTCAATCCCCCAGTGTGTGCAACCAAAAAAGGCTGTCTGAGGCATGAATAGTAATGGTTAAAAAGTTTTTTAGGAGGCATACTACTTTTGTGCGGCTGTAGGCGTTGCGCTGTTACGTTTGGGCGGCAGTAATTAATTTTGGACGGCATTATGCATTGCGCTGTAAAAGTTGTGCGGCGTTAGGCAATGCGCTGTCAAATTTTGGCGGCATTAGGCGGCGCGCTGTTCATCTTGTGCGTTTTGGGCGGCATTAGGCGGTGCGCTGTTAGTTGTGGAGGCATAAGGCGGTGCGCAAATATCCATGTGCAGGAACAGAGCTGTAGCACAATGGTGAAGACACTAACCAATGGTGTAGGGGCCACGGGTTCAATTCCCCATTGTGCACACAGGGGGAAAAGGCTGACTGAGGCATGAACCCTAATGGATAAACATGCACTAGGAGGTATATTAATTTAGTGCGGCACACTGTTATTTTGCACTGCATAAGGTGGCACGTTGATGGGCACACACAGGAACAGAGCCACAGCACAACAGTTATGACACTGACCAATGGTGCATGGGCCAGGGGTTCAATCCCCCACTGTGCACAACAAAAAAGTCCAGCTGAGGCACCACCTTGAATGTAGAAAAGTGTTTCAGGAGGCAAAGTAATTTTGTACGGCATAAGGCGGCGCACTGTTCTTTTTGGGCGGCACAAGGCGGCGCACTGTTCTTTTTGGGCGGCACAAGGCGGCGCACTGTTAATTGTGGGCAGCAGGATGCGGCGCGCTGATGGGCATAAGGCTGCGTGCTGATGTGTGAGGAGGCATTTTAACAGTGGGCGGCGGAAGTGGTGCTCTGATGTGCAAGAACAGGAACAGAGCCATAGCACAATGGTTAAGACACTGACCAATGGTGCAGGGACCAGGGGTTCAATCCCTCACAATGCCCAGTGAAAAAGGCTAGCTGAGGCAGTATGTTTTGTGCTGTAGGAGGCTTTTTAATTTTATTTTGTGATAACTACTAGCAAACGCACTCTCACAGCATGTTAACATAAGGCGGCCCATAAGGCACATGTTACAGTGCACCGTCCGCCAAGGCACCCTAGAATGTCCCCTATAGGGCAGCATGTATGTTGCGACACAGGATAATGTATAGTGCACCCTATATGGATGCCAACCATAAAGTGCCCTATAGGGTGCCCCATAAAGCACCCTCAGAGGCACCTTATGGGTACAGTACGCTGAGGGTGTTATTGCTGGCATCAACATATGTACAGTAAATTAAAAAATGCTTTGGACACCCCTATCACAGAACCCATGACCTCAGGCTGCACAAACAGTGACGTAACCATTGGGCTACAGCTCTATAGCTATAAGCAAGCCCCTGGCTGGCTGCAGATAGCCTGCACGTCACCTCACAGACAGTCTGCTATTGTAAACAGGATAGGGTTAGGCCACCCGTACCCATGATGCACTGCACATGCAAATCAGCTGTCCACAGATGCACACAGGATGGGAAATGCACCCCTAAAGCTCCCGGGCCTGGTAGGGGTACGTGTCCGTGTGCACCCACACAGCACCTCGGCCTGGTAGGGTGTCCTGAGTGGGTGGACAAACGGCAAAGAGTAGCTAAACACCATCACATTGTGCGGTTACTGTGCTCACCCTGAGTTTGTGATGTTGCGCCCAGGACCAGGTCTACAACACCTTCCATAGGTGAATGCAGCCAGGCCAGAGCTCCAAAGCAGCAATAACCTGTGAGATAGGCATGGTGCTGCATAAACATCTTGGAAAGCTCTGTCTGTCTCAGTTAGTGTAATTTCCTCCTCCTTCTTCTTCTTTTTCCCCCCCCCCCCCCCCCCCCAAGCAGGGCTTCCCCACCAACAGATTCCCCATCCTACACTCCCCCCCCCCCCTGATGGCAGCAGAGTGGACCATCAACCCCAGTCCTGCTGGGGAACAGACACCCCCACAGGGCAGTTCAAGCAGCTCCACACACATCCATAACACAATATCAGACAGACAGTAGGCCTGGATATTCACAGATGCACCCCACCACTATCTGATATTCTCCTGCAGCAAGCCATCAGCCACTGCACCCTGCAAGGCACTCCATCAAGACACATACCATCTGTGCACAGTCTGCTGGTTGGTCCTGATGGAAATGCATGCAACGACAACTGGGGTGGCAGCACACACAAGCAGATAAGTCAGTGACTAGGCCCCCAACAGGAAACCCATATATATCACTTGAGAGAAACACAATACAGCACTATGGGGGTGCATAGCCATGCTGCCATCACCGCACACTCAGGGTGAGAGTGATCCCCCAGCAGCACATACAGAGGTCACCCTGTCTGTGTAGGTGGTGGCCGGCCACTACCATGTCCCTGCCAGTGCCCTATGCCCTGTGCAGCTGCATCCTGGTCAGCCCACCCTGTCTGAGATATACCCATGGTCCCTTGCTACTCATTATACACATTGGCAGGCCAATACTGGCAACAGTGCTGGCAGTGTGAGCTGTGGAAGGGGCTTGCAGCCAACACCCACTGTATAGACAGACACACACTTCCACACCTATGCCATCATGGTGCTACTATTGAGGAGGTAATTAGCCTTGCCCACCAAACAGGTCCTGGGAACGGCACGGCATGGATATGGTACGCAGTACTGCTGGGGGTCACTCCCCAGGGTGGTAAACACCGTCAGAGGCCAGGCCTGGAGCACCCACCGCAAACACCTAAAAGATTGTTCGGATGGGGTCAACTAGCAGTATGTGCGTAACGTATGGATATCTATCTGCCAGTACTCCTAGCAAACGTCTCAGAGCTGTGTACCGTATACCTCAGGTGTAGGGTGACATTGCTAAGGTATGCAGGTGCTAGTATTGGGAGATGCACGCAGGGTCCAATGTTCTGCCTCTCCAGGAGACATTGGCCAATGGGGCCTGTGGGTGTGGGTGTGGGTGTGTCTGGCCCTGTTGGCTGCTGCTTTATGGCAGAGATTCCCAACTCCAGTCCAGGTTTGCATCACACTGTTCGGGTTTTCCTGCTGTCCCTCATGAATATGCATGAGCTACATCTACATGCCATGGGGGTGGTGCATAGATATACAGCACAGGCATTTGTATGAGTGGCAGCATGGAACCTGACTGGTGTGTGGCCCACCAGGACTGCATTTGGGAGATTCTGCTCTAGGTACTGCCCCTGTTCATGGTGTCTGTGCTCAGTGGGGTAAAAGACAGACGTAGTACCATTGCATATGTCCTCGCCACGAAAGGTGTGTCCTTACTATCACTGTTTAGTTGTGGGGAAAATATGTGGGAAGGATTGGCTGTAGCCCCAGCTGGGCTTTGAACCTGTGACCTTCTATTCTTGCATGCACTGTCTGTGTGCACTGCACCACTGTGTAGCCACAGATTGGCTGGATTCCCTGGAACATCCATGACTGTGGATCCAGCAGGGCCTGTCTGTTGCAGTGGACTGTGCCAGCCTGCACATGGCTAGGCCTCTGTCTTCTGTGGCTAGCAGCCACTGCCCCCTGCACCACATGTACTCGTCTGCCAACATGCTGGCATGAGCTTCTCTCAGGAAAAGCAGATGACCTGATTGCAATGTGGCAGTACGGGACTGCATTTGGGGGACTTGGCTGTAGGTAATGCCCATTGTTGTGGTGTGTGTGCGGTGTTGGGTAAAATATGGGTGTTTTCCCCATGCTTATGTTCCCTGCAATACAGGGGTGTCTGCGCTATCTTTGTTTAGTGGTGGGTAAAATATAGGGACTGGGCTGGCAAGTGCCCCAGCTGGGATTTGAACCTCTGACCCTTGAGGTACTGGCTCTGTCTGCTGCACCACACTATGCCCACAGAGACAGTGCAGCCCCTGGAGGTAGTAAACCTGGCAGGATGGAGTCGCAAACCCTGCTCTACGCATTTTTACTGTGGGCACATGCACCCTGTCTGGTGACAAACGTGCACATAAACCCCGGAAATGACCACGGAAAATGGGGGACACAATATCACCACGCTGGGCAACAGTGATATTAATGGGCAACCATAGAAAACACTCCCAGGAAAGCTCCAACAAAAAGGAAATGGTTTTTGGAGGAGTCTCCGCTCCGTACACCTTTCCAAAAATCATTTCTTTTTGCTGGAGCTTTCCTGGGTGTGTTTTTTAGTTTTGCCCATTACTATAACTGTTCCCCAGCTGAATTCCTATTTTTACAATTTTTGTTGTGGTCCTTTTCTATTTTTAATTCCACTTTTGGGCTGTGCACATGAATCAGACTGCTCACGTTTTGCAGGTTTCCCCGGTTTTGCTGTACATTGCTGACGGAAATGGTTTCTCTTCCCTTTAAATGCATTCTACCGCGAGTGATTCACTCGCGCTATTTTTCCTTTGCAATTCAGCCCCGATAATGTGCGGGGCGCCTCTCCCCTCCCCTTCCCCGCCCATTAACCCCTTCTCTCCGCCCCTCCGGGGCCTTCCTCCGCCCTCCGTTAGCCTTTCCACGCCTCTATCGGACATTTGCGGGCCCGTACTTGTGCGGCACCCGTTACTGTGACGCGCAAGGGTGCGGGGCTTCATCGCACGTGTGCGGGGTGCTTAAGCACGCTTAAATACGCTTTTAGTGCGCTATTGTGCGGCTGCGCACATTGGCGGCTTTTAGTAAACATGCCCCAAAGATCCACAAGAGTGGACACCCCTGAGAGAGTAAGCAAAATGATAAGGGGCATTACAAAGGTTAAGGAATGGTCAATTGCTTGGCAATGAAAATTCAGTGCAAAGTCTTACATTCAGGTTGCAGAAAGTCAAAGGTCGATGTTTGCCTACCAGGGAGAGACATTTGGTTGGTAGTGTCAGATTTATTTTATTTATTTATTTATGTTCTCTTATATTCCGCTTTATCTAAAATCAAAGCAGTTTACATGGAACAATTAACATTGAACAAGTGAGGAGCTAGGGGTTATACATATAGCACTAAATTTTAACTATTTATAAATCTCTAGGAACAGGAGCAGCAGGCTTTGTGCATACAGTTGGGGGATTGGTGGGTAAAATCATCCATGTCCTTAGGGATTTAATAAAGCTGTGAGGTTATATGTTTGTTGAATAGAGGGGGGTGTGGTAATAGATGGGGGATGATTTGCAATAGGGCAGATTGGGTAAACATATATTTAAGTTACGGGGCCTTCAAAATGGTCCTTGAATAAGAATGTTTTCAGGAGCTTGCAGAATGATTGTAGGTCCGGTGTGCTTCTTATATGTTCTGGGAGGGAGTTCCAAAGGCCGGGAGCATAAGATGAGAAAGCTCTCTTGCAAGTGGATTGTTGCTGTTTGTATGTCCTGTAGGAGTATGGAGTGTGTTTCTTGAGCATCTTCTTCTTGATCTTATGTCTGTGTTAAATTGTAAGAGAGATCTTAAGTAGCTGGAGTATTGATTACAGAGTACTTTGAAGGTGTTCAGTAATATTTTGAATTTAATTCTGCTTGTTATCGGTGGCCAGTGGAATTGTTTAAAGATTGGAGTGATGTGTTCATATTTCGGAGTTTGAAATATGACTCAGGCAGTAGTATGCTGACCATTTGCAGTTGGTGTAAGCCTTGTTTTGGAAGACCTGTGAGGATGCTGTTACAAAAGTCGAGGTGTGAGAACACAAAGGCTTGTAGCATTGTACGGATTTCATATGTTGAGAGAAGAGGTCGCAAGTGTTGAGTGTTTTTAATTTGGTAGATTGTTGACGTGAGTGGTCATGTTTAACTGTCGATCTAAAGTTAGTCCCAGGTATCGTACTTCATCTTGAACTTCCAGTAATGCTTTTACTCTCAGAGTGGATGGAGAGGTGAATGACTTATCTTTCATGATGTATAGAACGTCTATCTTCTTGTAGCTGATTTTTAGCTTATGAGGATAGCCAGGTAGCAACCTCATCAAAGCAGGTACTATTTGTGTGTGGTTGGGATTCCTGGTCTCAAGGGGTATGTATAACATAATGTCATCAGCACAAATGTGGTAAAGCACTTTGTGCTTCTGTATTATGCTGCAGATGGGTAATATGTATAGGTTAAATAATTATTCTGATAGAGTGGGCCCTTGCGGGACTTCTTGTTGTTAGCTGTATGGCTTTGAAGTACTAGCTCCTATCTTTACCTATTGTTTGCGGTCAGTTAAATGTGATTTGAACCAGAGTAAAGTGGTGTTTTTGATTCCTATTTCTTGAAGTCTTGTATTAATTAGATTGTGGCATATTGAGTCAAAGGCCAATGCAATATCCAGGAATATCAGAATGAAGCCAAGTTTTAGCTCGTCTGTTCCCTTTCTGATCCTGTCCATAAGGGCAATGGGCAGTATTTCTACTCCATGACCTGTTCTAAAGCCATGTTGCTGAGCATCGAGTGGGGCGTGTTTATCGATATGGTCCTGGAGCTGAAGATGTACCACTTTTTCTATTAGTTGTAGCTAGGAATGGGAGGCTGGAAATAGGTCTATAGGACTTCGGGTTTGATTTGTCTGGTGTAGGGTTTTTTAGAATTGGGCATATGGAGGCAGTTTTCAACTCTTTTGGCATGTAACCTTGTGTTAAAGAGAAGTTTATTATTTTGAGAATAATGAGTGTCATTTCCTCTCGTGATATTTTTAACCAGCTTACTGGGCAGTTGGTGATGCAGTTGTGTTCAGGCCCATCATGATTTTTTGCAGTTGATCTGTGGAGATTAGTGAGAAGGATTCCCAGGTAGCTGTTGAAGTGATGTTATGCTGAACACATTAGCAGGGGCTAATGTGTTGGCATTCTTTATTTTGCCCATGCAATAGTTGTCTATTGTTTGTGGACTGATTGTAGTGAGTGAACCATTGTGATTGGGGAGTCTAATAAGTGATTTGATGATCTCAAAGAACTCTCTTGGTTTATTTAAGGAGTTCATTATGAGTTTTGTATGATATTCTCCCTCATTCTTATTGATTCTGTCCCAGTATTCTCGTAGTTTGGTCATGAATTTGATCTGGTTGTCTAGCTTTTTTGTCTGTCTCCATTTATGTTCAAGTTTTCTTAGCTGTACTTTTAAGTCTTTTAGTTCTTGTGTATACCAGACTTTTTTATGGTACTGTAAGGTAGGTTTCTTTGGTGTTGCTAATGCTGCTTGATGACTCAAGGTGGCAATACAGTCTGATAAGGCAGTAGCTAGAGTTAGAGGGATGCTGAGATGCATAGAAAGAGGCATAACAGGCCAGAAAAATGAGATGATAATGCCACTATACAGATCATTGATGAGGCCTCTTTTTGAATACTGCCTTCACTTTTGGAGGCTGCATCTCAAAAAGAATAGAAATAGACTAGAAGAGATCCAAAGAAAGGCAACTAGACTGGTGCTGGGTCCATGGCAGAAGTTAGCTGAGATGAGACTTCAGGACCTAAACATGCATAAACCAAAGAAGATATGACACAGGCATTCAAATACCTGAAAGGTACTAATACACATTGGGGCGTGTACAAAAGTGCATAGGGTTTAGAGCATTGTGCTAAAAAGTAGCATGAGGTCTCTGTGCTAAAACTCCTGCAATAATCTGGTATCATCCATCAGGATGGGGTCTGGGCAGGACATGGGTGGAACAGAGGCATAGACAGTGTGTCACACTAGCACTGGCGTTAGTGGCTTGCCCTAACTGCGCTGGGCACCATTAGTGTAGGTGCACTTTATGCCATCTGAATGGGTGCCGTTAAGTGTGCCCGCACGCCGCCTTCTCTGGTGGCACATCTAGGGCCTGCACCAACTGCAGGTGGATGGAAGCACATGCCCCCTGGTTAGCACTGACCCTCTCCCACACTAGTAACACACTAACCCCCTCCTCCCAAATACTAGTAACTAGTATGAGGCTTAGTAAACCTACCCCACACTAAGCTTGCCCAAAAAAAGAAAACAGCAGAACTAAGGGTCACGAAATGATCCTCCAGGAAGAAGACCAAAAAACAACATCAGGAAGGGGTAATGTTTGTACTGAAAAGACTACCAAAGGAAGTGATAGAAGCAAACAAAGTAATGGAATTCAAAAGGACATGGGATATACACAAAGGATCCCTTAATGGCAGGAAAATGGTAACAAAGCAATGGGATGATCTTTCTGGAACAGTGGTTCAGCTGAGAACAGCAGTTAAATGATTATACTGTGCTTCAGAAAGGCATGGGAATAGCCTGCATGCACTTAACACACTAAAGGGCTCTTTTACTACAGTGGCGGAATTTCCATGTGCAAACCATTAGCACAGGCCCACGCCAACAATTACTGTGCAGAAAAAACATCACCATGGAAAAAAACCACACATTGAGGGTCATTTTAAAACTAGTTCTAGGAACCCAGAATGAGCCCATCCTGAGTCTGTTTCATAAGGAAAGTGGACACCTACTTGACTCTATAAAATAGGGGCATAAATGCTACAATAATCTAGGCAAAGGCACTTTTGCCTGCTTTAGGTGCCTCCCTTATAAAATCAGCTCCTAAGTGCTTAGTGCAAGTTTGGGTGGAATTAGGAAGGGTTTGGGCAGGAGAGTGAACATGGCAGCTGGCGATCTAGCACACAGAATGGAGATCTTGAACAGGAATGGAGCCCTTTTGCAGAGGAGCTTGAGTCAGAATGGGGATCATGTTTGATGAGGTCTGGGTCCTAAGAAATATTGCTGCCCAGGGGAGGGATATGCTGATCTGATGGGGTGAGCTGTTGGGATGATAGGATCTGTTATCAGGCCAGTCTATGAAACACAGGGCCCAAGCAGTAAGTGCACTCTGTGCTAAATGCAGATGTTTGGCAACCCATTGCATTTACCACACAACCTTTGCACTTATCGCACATTAACTTTTGCAGTTAAAATCTTAATCTTAAAATCAAAATCTTGCCACAGTTTGGTAAAAGAGCCCCTAAATATTTTGCTGGACAGACTAGATGGATCATTTCAGCCTTTATCTGTTGTCATTTATTATGGTCCTATGGGCAGGACTAGTATCTGGTGGAGAGCTCTATAGAAAGAGCTTTGGTGCATTCCACCAACAGCAGCTACTGTGGTTTGAAATAACTTAGAAGTTAGACTACATCATGAGTTTAACAGTTTGAGAAGCCTCGTTATGGCATGACCACAGGTGATCTGAGGTTCTGTCAGATATAATTACCTTATAAGGGCCATAATGACTTCTGATCTCAACCAATACCTGCAGATTACCTATTCTTCAGCAGGATGGTCCTGGACTTCAGGGTGAGATGTGGCTGCCTCATCTGCCTTAAAGCGTTGAAGAGGAACACTAAGCAGTGCTTTTCCAAAAAAAAATACAGAAGACAAGTTTCAAGAAACAGTCACATTAATTGCTGCTTCCAGTCAGGGTAGGCCAGGAAAAAAATACATAGCCAGCCATATCAAATCATGATTCACTATCATCTATAATATGAATCCCATGATTCATTCAAGGAAGTGTACTCAGAAGCACCACTCTGGATGATAGTTTCCTTGTCTTATAACACGATCAATGATAATTTTATTGGTTAGGAGATGAATAACTTGGTTAACGAGTACTACTTCCTTATTGGACTTGGTCTTCTTTCACGGCAGTGATCAACTATTTCAAATAAAAAAGCTGTTTTGTATATAACCGTTGAATTATCTCCCAGTGTGAGAAACCTTTGGAGCCAAAATCTTTGTCGTTACGTTACATGCCATCTATGATTTCTCTTCTTAAAGTTTATTTGTTTAAAACATTAGACTTGTAAACCTTTGAACCTATTTGATGGGATGGGACTGAAGTGTTCTGATTACAGACAATGAAGAAAGTCTTGCAAATAGGACTTCCAGTTACTGTGAAGCTGCTTCAAATACATTTCAGAAGAAACGGAGGAGAGAAGAGAGAGGAGCGATAAGACAGGCATTCAAATACCTCAGAGGAATAAATGTAACAACATTTTAATTGAAAAGAAAGCTCTAGAGCAGGAGGTGATGCTATAGGGCTCAACAGAGGTAGACTCTTGAGTAAATAGACATATTTATTCACAGAAATGGTGATGGCTGATGGTGAAGCTTGTCCATGGGGGGGAGGGAGGGAGTGCTGGAGCCAATAACAGAATATAAGAGGGCATGCAATGTTCTTCTTTTACCCATTTACCAAATTCATATTTTTCCATTGATGAGAACACTGCAGTGTTTATGAGTTGGTCTCAGCAACGCCCTCCACACACACACACACACACACACACACACACACACACACACACACACACACCACCATGCAGGAGCAGTTCTAAAGCAATGGGAAGACCAAAAGGTGTGGAATGGTCTTCTCAACATAGGACAGGATTAAGGCATAGACAAACTAGGTACTCGTATGCTAGGGCCCAAAAATTTGATGCGCCTTAATCCAGCTGTACCTGCGCCCTGTGCAGGAAACAGATGAAGTCATTTATGTATTTATTTATTTAGCTGTTTTTATATAAAAGTGTCAAAGTGGTTTACATGTTAACAAAATGAACAAAATTTAAATGTAATGGAACGTGTCAATATAAAACTTGAGAACAACAATATAAATACAATACTGGATCAGAACTTTGAATCAACTAATTGAAAATATAGGACCCGATATTGAACTAGGCTCATTTTCGAAGGGCCATATGCTTTGTCAGCACCTAGCCCACCCTGCCGACCTCTAACCCAGCTATTCAATGCTGCAGTGACGGGGGTCGCCACACACACCAGAAGCTGCCGAAGCTAACCGGGCAGCAGCGATATTGCATCCTACCCGGTTAGCTCGACAGCACGGTTAATGCCATTGAATATCCCCTTCTAACTCTCCTACATGACCCGATGCTATCCAGTTAGCATCAGCGCATGTCGGGGGGCGTTCCAAGGCGGAGCAGAGGCGGCGACAAGCGATAACCAGGCAACAGTGATATTGCATGCTACCCAGTTAGCAATCTGTGCTGAAAAGACAGGCGAGGAAATCCTTGCCTGTCTTTAAGGCGCAGGATCTAACCGGGCAGCATGCAATATCTCTGTTGCCTGGTTAGCTTAGGCAGCTTCCGGTGTGTGCGGTGTTCCCCGAATATTCAATGCTGTTGCCATGGTATTCAATATCTGGATTAGAGGTCAGCAGGGAGGGCTATGTGCCAACGAGGTGCATAGCCCTTCAAAAATGAGCATAGCTCAATATCGGGCCCATATACAATATGGTGAACTTAGCTGAAAACATATCATAATTAGCAATATAAATTAAGGATAAAAGTGAGAATTGTCAGGGAGGACTAGTGGTGCAAGGGAAGTATAGTCATCTGTGCTAAGTAATGGTTCCACCAAAGTGTTTGCTGAAAAGATGTGTTTTCAACTTTTTGCGGAATTCATCAAGCTTGTGTGTGGCCCAGATGTTATCAGGAAACACATTCCATATGATGAGAACATAAGAGTGAAAACGCTCTATTTGATGCAGAGTGGCTGCTCTTCCTGTTTGATGGTGGGATGGTGAGGCTGAATTCCATATTAGCTCTCCTTGGTTTATCATCTGGTGTTTTCTGAATGAACTATTAGAAGTATTCTGAGGAAAGGTTGCGGTATATTTTAAAGATAGTAAGCAGAGCCTTGTATTTAGTGCAGGTCATAATGGGAAGCCCGTGTAAGTCTTTGAGAACCAGGGTTTTGTGCCCATGTATGGATGCTCCATGCAGGATCCGGGTGGCAGTGTTCTGGGCCACCTGTAGAGGGTCAATTGCATATCCTGGTAGGCCATGAAGGATAATGTTACAAAAGTCTAAGTGGGGGAGTACCAGGGCCTGGAAGACCGTGCAGAAGTCATGGTTATCAAGTAAAGGTCGTAGGCACTGGTCCGTTTTTATTTTGTGGTACATAAGTCTGATAGTGTTGCTGATATGTGGTTGCAATGTTAGTCCCTGGTCCAGGATTATTCCCAAGTAGCGCATTTGTGATTTAATTTGGTGTCTTTATGTGAGCTCGTAGAGTGAAACTCCTGTCTCAGTTTTTTGTTAATTCACGGATAAGTTGTGTGTTGCTAACCATTGTGTGAGGGCTGTGAAGCTATTGATTAGGGAAGTGTACACAGGCTGCAGGGTGGAGAAGGGCACATACAGCATTATGTCGCCAGCATAGATATGGTATAATACATTGTGATATTGCATGAGTGAGCAGATGGGTTGTATGTAGATGTTAAAGAAGAGAAAAGAGAGGGCAGAAACTTGAGGCACACACCTTGTTGGAGTTTGAATGGAGCAGAATCAACACCAGCTGTTTGAACCTTCTGTTGGCAATTGTTCAGGTAGGAAGTAAACCACTTCAGAGTTGTGCTACATAGACCTATTGCTTGTAAGGACAGACTAGATAGGCTATGTGGTCTTTTTTCTGTTGTCATGTTTCCATGTTTCTATCATATGATCTCTAAAGGAAAAAAGGGGACTGTTGAAGTGGTTGATATGGAAGGACAGATTAGATAGGCCATGTGGTCTTTTTCTGTCATCATGTTTCTATGTTTCTAAGTAATAAGTCATGGGGTACATAGTCAAAAGAGTAGAGGAGTAGCCTAATGGTTAAGAACACTGCCTTGGGAACCCAGAGATCAGGATTTAATTCCCACTAGCATGCCTTGGGCAAGTCACTTAACCCTCCATTGCCTCAGAAAAATCCAAGTTATCAATTTCCCTGTTTAATATACATTACAGCACCATTCCTCTAATAGACAATTTTTTGGTGGTGGTGAGAAGTGAGGAGGACTGTGACAAATTCTATCTAACCTTTTTGATGTCTTGGACATCTGCACCTTGTCCACTCACAATCTTAAATGACAGAGGTGTAAGGCAGGGGTCTCCAGATCCAGCCCTGGAGGGCCACAAACCAGTCAGGTTGGCAGGATTTCTCTAATGCATATATATCTCATGCATATTCATTAGAGATATCCCGAAAACCTGACTGGTCTGCGGCCCTCCAGGACCAGGTTTGCCCACCCCTGCTTTAGGGTGTCTTGCACCTATGAATCATGCTAACAGATGCAAGTGTGATGGCGTATGGTTTATCAGAGGCTGTGAGCAGGTGCTGGATTTTCACAGGGTTGGATTGGGCCAGTCACACCCATGATGCACTGCACATGCAAATCAGCTGTCCACAGATACACACCATGGGGAATGCACCCCCACAGCACCTCGGCCTGGTAGGGGGAACTGACCATGTGCACCCCCACAGCACCTCAGCCTGGTAGGGGGTACTGACCGTGTGTTTTACTGGCACAGAGTAGCTACACACCGTCACATTGTGCGGGTACTGCGCTCACCGTGAGGGTGCAGTGAGGCGCCCAGCACCAGGTCCACAGCACCATCCATGGCAGACATAGGCCATGCTGGACATCCACAGCAGTGTCAATGTGTGGGATAGGTAGTTTCTGCACAAACACCTTGGATATATCTGTCTGACCCCGTCAGGTGTAGTCCCCATGGGCCCCCAGGGGGATTGTGGTGGCAAACAGGGTCTCCCATCAACTGATCCACATTCTACCTCCCTACAATGGTGGCAGTAGAAGGGACCATCAACCCCAGTTCTGCTATGGGAGAGACACCCCCTCAGGGCAGTCAATGCAGCTCTCTGCATATCCATAGCACAATAGCAGACAGAAATAAGCCTGTACATGCTAAGCTGCACCCCACCACTATCTGATATTCTCCTGCAGCAGGCCTTCAGCCACTGCACCCTGCAAAGCTCTTCATCAAGACACATACCAGCTGCACAGTCTGCTAGTTAGTCCATAATTCATGTTCCTGTTGGAAATGCATGCACCCAGAACTGGACTGGGATGGCAGCATACACAAGCAGATAGGTCAGTGACTGGCCCCCAAAGGGAAACACATAAATATCACATGACAAAAATACTATGTAGCACTATGGGGATGCCTAGCCATGCTGTGGTCACTGCACAGTCAGGGTGAGATTGATCTCCCTGCAGGACATACAGCAGTCACCCTGTCTGTGTAGGTGGTGGCCGGGCACTAATATGCCACAGTCAGTGCCCTATGTGCTGTGCAGATGCAGCCTGCCCAGGCCACCCTGTCTGGGCTATACCCATGGTACCTTGCTTCTCATTATGCACATTGGCAGGCCAATACTGGCAACAGTGCTGGCAGTGTGGGCTGTGGAAGGTGTTTGCAGCCACCACACACTGTAGAGACAGACACACACTCCGACACCTATGCCAGCATTGTGCTACTGTAGAGGAGTTCAGCAGCCCTGCCCACCACACCAGTCCTGGGCACAGTCCAGGCATGGATATGGTCCGCAATACTGTTGGGCGTCACTCCCCAGGGTGGTAAACACTGTCAGAGACCTGACCTGTAGCACACACCGCTGACATCAGAAAGATTGTTATGATGGAGCTCAATGAGCAAACTGTGCTTAACGTAGGACCTGCTATCTGCCAGTACTCATAGGAAACGTTTGATAGGTATGTACCGTATACCCAGGTGTAGGGTGGCATTGCTAGGGTATGCATGTGGTGGTATTAGGGGATGCACGCAGGGCCCAATGTCCTTCCTCTCCAGGAGGCATTAGCCAGTGGGGCCTGTGGGTGTGGGTGTGGGTGTGTCTGGCCCTGTTGGCCGCTGCTTTACGGCAGAGGTTCCCAACTCCAGTCCTGGTGTGCCAAACACTGTTCGGGCTTTCATGCTGTCTCTGATTAATATGCATGAGCTACATCTGCATACCATGGGGGTGGTGCATAGATATGCAGCACAGACATCGTTATTCGCGGCAGCATGGAACCTGAATGGTGTGTGGCCCTCCAGGACTGCATTTGGGAGATTCTGCTCTAGGTAATGCGCCTGTTTATGGTGTCTGTGCTCGGTGGGGTAAAATATAGGTGTATTAACCATGCATATGTTCTCAGCAATAAAGGTTTGTCATTACAATCACGGTACAGTTGTGAGAAAAATATGTGGACTGGATTGAATGTAGCCCCAGCTGGGCTTTGAACCTGTGACCCTCTGGTCCTACAGGTACTGGCTGTGTCCACTGCACCACACTGTGGCCACAGAGACAGTGCAGTCCCTGGAGATCGGACACCTGGCCGAAAGAGTCAGAAACCCTACTCTGCACATTTTTACTGTGGGCTCATTCACCTTATATGGAGACATAGGTGCACATAAACCCCAAATATGACCTCGGAATAGGGGGATAGAAACATACCCAAGCTGGCAAATAGTGATATTAATGGGCAACCATAGAAAACACTCCCAGGAACGCTCATAATTAAAATTAGGGAATGATATTTGGAAGGGTCTACGCTCCGTGGACCCTTCCAAAACTCATTTCTTTTTTAGGGAGCTTTCCTGGGAGTGTTTTGTATGGTTGCCCATTAATATCACTGTTGACCAGCTGGATTATAGTTTTTTAGGATTTTGTTGTGGTCTTTTTCCATTTCTATTTGCTATTTTGTTCAGTGCACATGTATCACACTGCTCACGTTTTGTAGGTTTCCCCGGGTTTGCTGTACATTGCTGACGGAAATGGTTTCTCTTCCCTTTAATATGCCTTTAACGACAGGTTTTCATTCGTGTTGGAATTGAGCTCTGAAATTCAGCGCGTTAGTGTGAGGGGAGCCTCTCCCCGCCCACTCTCCGCCCATTGACCCCTTCTCTCCGCCCACTCTCCACCTTCTGCTCTGTTTTAACGCGCCGCGGGGGTTTACGATCGTTAACTGCGGTTAACGCGCGTAATGTACGGTTAACGATCGTTCGCAAGTCAAAACACGCGTTATGACGTGCGAACGATCATTAACCGTACATTACGCGCGTTATTCACGATTACCGCGGTTTAGTAAACATACCCCATAGTATGAAACCTTGACAAGGTTTTTGAATACCTTGTGTTAATCTGTCCATGAGAGTTGTAAGGAGGGTTTCAACTCCATGGTTGGGTCTGAAGCCATGCTACTGTGGGTCTAGGGGTGCTTGCGTATTGATGTGGTCTTGGAGCTGCAGTTGTAACACCTTTTCAATAATCTTTGCAAGGAAGGGCAGACTGGAGTTGGGCAATATGAATATGAGTGTTTGTGTCCAACTTGGTGTTCTGATTGGTCGTACGGATGCGTGCTTAAGGCTAGTAGGCATGTAGCCTTGTGTGAGAAAGAACTGCGTGATCTTAAGTAATGTGGGGGTGAGTTCAGAGCAAGTCATTTTGATTCAACTCACCAGGCATGGATCTAGGGGACAGGTAGTGGTGTTTATGTTTGAGATAATATTTTCTAGGTGCTTCAGGGATACATGGTGAAAGGTGTACCATTTTGGGGTGGCTGGGTTACCGCTAAGCATCAAAATATAGGGGGTTAGCATGTTGCTCTTGATGTTAGCCTTGGTTTGGAAGTGAATGGCTAGTACTTGTGGGGATAGGGCAATGTGCCTAATGTTCTGAGCAAGATTCCTTAATAGTTCTCTGGGACGGTTCATGGAGGTTAGAATGAGATTAGAGTGATATTCCTTCTTAGCTCTGCTAACATTGTGTTGGTATTCCTGTAGCTTGGCCATGTAATCATGATCAGATGTGGCCCTAGAGCATCGCCTTTTTCTCTCAAGTTGTTAAAGTTTGGATTTTATGTTTCTGAGCACCACAGAGTACCAGGCGGCAGGGTGGTGCTGCTGTGGTCTCTTAATTTGTGGTGAGGCTGCAGTTATGGATATTGTTTGATTCCAATTCTGGACCAGATCATCGAGGTCTTGAGAATCCTGGTCTAGGTGTGGAGAAATTATGTTCAGGAACTCTTCCTTATCCATGAGTTTGAATCTTTTTGTGGTGAGTTGCGAGCATATGTTTTACGGTGGAGCCAGGCCTTGAGGAAGAAGAAAGGTGATTGGTTTATGGTCAGACCATGGGACTGCTATTGTGGTGGGGGATGGAAGGTTATTGTTTTGGAGCATACAAATGAAGATGAAAATGAGATCAAGCAGTCCTCCCTTCTCATGATCCGAGAGTATTCTAGTGCTTCCATAGTACCCATAAAGGACTTAGAGGGCTTGTGTGAGGTTGAGGGTAGATTAAGATTGCCTGATAGTATGATTTGTAGGTTGGTCACAGATAGTTTGTAAAAGGGTTGTTGGTTCATCAGCAGATGCAGTGGGGGATCTATAGGCTAGGCAAAGTATAAGGAACTTGTTTGATATTATGAGCATGTCCAGGCCCTGACCTGATTTGGTACTGATATATTGGAAGTGTAGATGCTCTTTAGTTAAAAAGAAGACATACCCACCTACGGTTGGTCCTGGGCCAGTTGAGATTTTAGCTTGATGATGCTAGCTGATTCATTAGTATGGTGTTATCTTCCGTAAACTAGGACTCTGTGACACAAATGATATCAAAGTTGTGGTTGCTAAGAAAGCCATATAGCAAAGGAACCTTGTTGCATGCAGAGCGAGCGTTAAGGAGCGCACATTTCAGATGACAAGAAGATGTCGGAGGCTCACAGGGATGTGTTCCTATACGGACAAGAGGCTTAATTCTGATGAGAGCCCTAGCAGCTCTGCTCCTTGTTCTTGGTGCAGTATGGAAGACAGCATACCAGGGGTTGTGGCGACCGATTGGTATGAGGCTTGTACGAGGAATAAAGGTTTCCATGTATGTGAGTAGTAGTGAAATGAGAGTGATATTTAGCAGGAATGATGCTGAATTCATGATGACTGTACAAGAATCAATTGGATAATAGGCAGTAGAAGGTGACAAGAGGCTCTTATTGAGGTCTGATCTTTGTGGGTATGCAGTAGGATAAACATAAGTGGAGGAATGCATATGTACTGTTCCTTCACAGCTAATACTATGTTAATGGTTATGAAAGCAGGATCCAGTTATTTAGCTTTGAATACCCTGCTCTGAGGTGAAGTGTCCAGAAATCGGGGAAAGCCCTCAGTGCCATCAAAATACTGTCGTGGGCATGCTCAGTATGAAGGATCGGAATAAATTGGAAGACTGGGCATCCAAATGGCAGGTGAAATTCAATGTGGACAAGTGCAAAGTTATGCACCTAGGGAAAAACAACTCAAACTATGGTTACACTATGCAAGGTTCCACATTGGGAACCACCACCCAGGAAAAAGATTTAGGAGTCATCGTGGATAACATGTTAAAACCCTCGGCCCAGTGTGCAGCGGCGGTCAAGAAAGCAAATAAAATGCTAGGTATCATAAGGAAAGGAATGGAAAATAAAACAAAGGATATTATAATGCCTCTGTATCGTTCCATGGTACGACCGCAACTTGAATATTGTGTGCAATTCTGGTCGCCGTATCTTAAAAAGGATATAGTGTTATTAGAAAAGGTACAGAAGAGAGCCACCAAAATGGTAAAGGGGATGGAAGGCTACTCCTATGAAGAAAGGCTACAAAGGTTGGGGCTCTTCAGCCTGGAAGAGAGATGGCTGAGGGGAGATATGATAGAGGTCTTTAAATTAATGAATGGAGTGGAACAGGTAAACGTAGATCGATTGTTTACATTATCAGAATATAGAAAGACTAGAGGACATGTAATGAAGCTACAAGGTGATCTATTTAAGACAAATAAGAGAAAATATTTTTTCACTCAACGTGTAATCAAACGCTGGAATTTGTTGCCAGAGGATGTGGTAAAGGCTGTTAGTGTAGCTGGGTTTAAAAAAGGTTTGGACAAGTTCCTGGAGGAAAGGTCCATAAACCATTATTAAAAAGGGACCCAGGATATCAATGCTTGACCCAATACAAGCATTGTGGGACCTGTGTCTCTTGGGGATACTGCTAGGTATGTATGACCTAGATTGGCCACTGTTGGAAACAGGATACTGGGCTTGATGGACCTTGGTCTGATCCAGTATGGCATATCTTATGTTCTTATTTTGTAAGAAGATGTTGCACGGGGGTGTTTCTTACCTAACTGGTAGAGTTAATTGTTTGAGGGAGGTACCTCTGTAGGTTAATCGGGTCTCGGTGGTGCATGAGAAATTGGAGAATATGGTTAGTAGAGCTAGTTTCCCTTAAGTGTGCATATGGTGTTGAAGCAAAGGATGAGGAGGAGGTTTTGTATGGCCAGTTCCTGACTAGCAGAATGGTCTAGGGAGGGTCTATGCTCTGTAGGGAAGAGGGCCACTCTTATGGGCCACCCTTGAGGCCATGCCTACGGGCCCTTTGGTATGGACCTTAAATGCGAGCGCACCTGAATCTCTGTGGTTTTAAAGTCGTGTCATGCAGGAAGGTGCTGGTTGGAGGCAGGGTTAGATGCCATGTGTAAGCCAGTCTACCTGCCTTGATGCCTTGCTGAATGTCGCTGATCTGCCTAATGGGGGTTCTGACATGAGTTGCTGCTGGAGAGGTAAACTGTTCTCAGGCAGGGCACTCCTGAAGTGGTGCAGTTTTAAAGCTGGGTCTTGCAGGAAGACGCTGGTCAGGGGGTGGGGTTAGGTGCCGCGTGTAAGCCAGCCTACCTGCCTTGCAGAGCCCCAGTGCCTTGCCAAATATCGGTGATCTTCTCAATGTGGGTCCCAGTGTGAGTCATCAGTTATAGCTGCTGTGAGGTCGACATAAGACAAGAAGTAGCATCACCAACCACCCATGTCATTAGCTGGCACCATGCATGGCACCCCTGGAGTTATTTGGCCCTCATCCAAGAAGACATGGCATCAGTAGCTGCCACCGTGCATTGTTCTATTCAGGGGATTGTTACTAAAGTGTGTCATGGGAATAATACATGACATTTGACCTTTCATGCACGTTAAGGAGCAACAACATGTATTATTTTACCATAACATATTTATTTTATTTTATTTTAATTGGTAACCAAGCAACCAGGGTTCAATCCCCACTAGCACTCCTTGTGGCCTTGGACAAGTCACATAACCCTCCATTGCCTCCGAAGAAAGGCCTGACAATCTACTTCCAGTCACACTGCCAAGAAAACCCAGGAGCTTCTGGGTCGCCAGGAGTCAACACTGACTCAAAGGCACACATTGCATTGCATTTGCAAACTTTTTTATATGCCGCTTTTCAAGCAATCAAAGCGATTTACAGAGAAGAACAACTTGATACAGAGAACATTAGGGGAAAGGGTGTGTTGGGAACATTACAACTTTAAAAGAGTAAACTTATGTACAGTGGGTTGAATGATTGGTTAGGTGGGGTGGATTTGAGCTGGAGGTGGGTTGGGCTAGTGATTCTGGAGGGGGGAGTTGGGAAGATTTTGGGGGAGGGGGATATCTGGGCATCAGTTCCAAAGGATTCTTGAAAGAGGAGTGCTTTTAACTTCTTCCAGAATTCTGTTAGATCGTTGATGGTTCTTTGGTTGCTTGGAAGGGCATTCCAGTTTGCGGATCCAGTATAGAGAAGAGTCTGTGAACTTTTGGTTTTGTGGGTGAGTATGTTGAGTAGGTTTTTATGAGATTGTCTTCTTGCTCTGGTATCCGTATGTTAATTTATTCCAATGCATGTGGAGTAATAATGCCTGCTCACATAAAGTGAAATTACTAAACAAATACTTCTGCTCTGTTTTTACTAAAGAAAACCCTGGAGAAGAACCACCTGTGACTCCCAAATATATAAATGGGAATGAGGTAGATACCACACCATTCAGAGAGGATGAGGTGTTAGAACAACTTGCAAAACTGAAAGTGGACAAGGCCATGGTACCGGATGAGATACATCCCAGGATACTGAAAGAGCTCAGAGAGGTTCTTGCAGGGCCATTAAAGGATGTTTTCAACAGATCCTTGGAAATAGGAGAGGTTCCTCAGGACTGGAGAATGGCTGATGTCGCACCTCTACACAAAAGTGGTCACAGGGAAGAAGTGTCAAACTACAGGCCCGTGAGCCTTACCTCGGTGGCAGGAAAAGTAAAGGAGATGCTCCTGAAAGAGCGAATAGTGAACTTTCTCAAAACCAGCGGGTTACAGGATCCGAGACAACATAGTTTTACCGAGGGATGATCTTGCCAGACAAATCTGATTGAATTCTTTGACTGGGTGACCAGAGAACTGGATCAAGGACACGCGATGGATGTCATCTACCTGGATTTCAGCAAAGCCTTTGATAATGTCCTCATAGGAGGCTTATCAATAAACTCAGTAGTTTGGGGATGGGTCCCAAGGTGGTAAACTGAATCAGAAATTGGTTGACTGACAGACAACAGAGGGTGATGGTAAATGGAGCTCACTCGGATGAAAGGAAGGTGATTAGCGGGGTGCCTCAGGGCTTGGTCCTAGGCCTGGCACTATTCAATGTATTTGTGAGTGATATTGCTGAAGGACTGAATGGAAAAGTCTGTCTTTTTGCAGATGACATGAAAATTTGCAACAGAGTGGACTCCCCCAAGGGAGTGCTTAACATGAGGAGGGATCTGCAAAAGCTGGAGGAATAGTCTGATGCTTGGCAATTAAGATTTAATGTTAAGAGGTGCAGTGTCATGCAATTGAGTAGCAGAAATCCAAGGGAAATGTACACGATAGGGGGCGAGAGGTTGGTGTGCACGGAGCAGGAGAAAGACCTCGGTGTGATTATTTCTGTAGATCTTAAGGTGGCAAAACAGTGTGACAAGGTGGTGGCAAAAGCCAAGAGGATGTTGGGCTGCATTCGAAGAGGAATTACCAGCAGAGAGGTACTAGTGCCACTGTATAAGTCTCTGGTGAGGCCTCACTTGGAATACTGTGTTCAGTTTTGGAGACCGTATCTTGCAAAGGATGTAAAAAGAATGGAAACAGTTCAGAGGAAGGCGACCAAAATGATTTGGAGCCTGCGTCAGAAGCCTTATGAGAAGAGACTTGAAGATCTAAATATTACACTTTGGAGGAGAGGAGGAATAGGGGAGATATGATTCAGACATTTAAATACTTAAAGAGAAATAATGAACAAACAAACCTCTTCCAGAGACGGGGAAGCTGTAAAACTAGAGGGCATGACATGAAGCTGCAAGGTGGTAAATTGAAAGGCAATGTCAAGAATTACATTTTTACTGAAAGGGTGATGGATGCTTGGAATGCCCTCCCGATGGAGATGGTGGGGGCAAACACAGTGACGGAATTCAAAGTGGCCTGGGACAGACACAGTGGATCACTTTACAGCAACGAGATTAAATCAAAATAAACTGAACCATCTAATTTCTCAACAAATAGGGGTGTCCTACATGGAGTGATGGGGGGAGGAGCGGTGGGTTCACCCCTAATCAAAGAAACAAAGATATGGGGAGGGGTGCACCTACTCCTGCCATATTGCTGGGCAGACTAGATGGACCATACTGGTCTTTATCTGCCGTCATTTACTATGTTATTATGTCTTGGGAGGGGGGGGGGGCACTGATATGCTGCATCTTTGCTGCAACTGGGAGCAAGGAGAATGCACTGGCCCCTTTAAGAATATTCTTCAAGGCATTGGGCCATGTGTTAGACTAGAAACATAGAAATATGACGACGGAAAAAGACCACATGGCCTATCTAGTCTGTCCTTCCATATCAACAACCAAAACAGTCCCCTTTTTATCTTTAGAGATCCTCTGTGTTTGTCCCATGCTTTTTTGAATTCAGTTACTTTCCTCATCTCTACCACCTCCACTGGGAAACTATTCCACGGATCCACCCCTCTTTCCGTAAAGAAATATTTCCGCATATCACTCCTGAATCTATCTCCCTTCACCCTCATCCTATGTCCCCTATCTCCCTTCACCCTCATCCTATGTCCCCTCATAACAGAATTTGCTTTCAATTGAAAGAGGCTCTCTCCCTGAACATTTATGCCACAGAGGTATTTAAACATCTCAATCATAATACCTCTATCCCGCCTTTCCTCTAAGGTGTACATATTAAGATCCTTCAGTCTGTCCTCATATGCTTTATAATGAAGACCACTAATCACTCCCTTCTTCTTCTTCGCCTACGGGAAGCAGGTCTCCGTAGCACTGTTTATCACTGGTTCCACTCCCTTCTCTCCTCTTGTTCATGTGCGGTTCTCTCCTCCTATCCTTCCGTCCCTTCTTCCGATTCATTTTTTTTAGCCTGTGGGGTCCCTCAAGGTTCTGTACTTGCTCCTCTCCTCTTTAACCTCTTCCTTGCTTCACTTGCCCTACTGATACAACAAACTGGAATTTCTGCTTTCTATTAAGCAGATGACATAGTCTTCCTTCATCACACTTCCCCCTCTCACCCAGACCTCTCTGCACTCAACTCCTGTCTCTCCACTGTCGCATCCTGGCTAACCCAGAACTGCCTTTACCTCAACCTAACCAAAAACATCGCAATATGGTTCTCCCATGGCAGCCCGCCCCCTTTGCTTGCTCCATCCTTTTCGGACTCTCCCATACCCCTGGTCTCCACTTTTCGCTATTTGGGTGTGCTTTTTGACTCCGACCTTTCCTTTCAAGCTCATGTTTCACATATCACCAAGACCTCTTTCTTTTGTCTTCGCCAAATTCATGCAAATCGCCCCTTTCTCACTCCATTTGCCCTTACCACCCTGCTACTGTCATTAGTTATGTCACGCATTGACTTCTCTAACTCCGTTTTCATCGGTCTCCCCAAATCCCAACTTAACAGACTACAGAGGATCCAAAATACTGCTGCCCGCATCATCACCCACTCTTCCCTATGAGATAACGTGTCACCTCTATTGGTTCATCTTCCCTGGCTACCTGTTCCTTTTCGCTCCTGATTTAAGCTCCTCACCCTTATTCACAGAGCTCTTCACACCAATACTCCACAATACTTGGCAGATCTCATCACCTTTCACACTCCCAGACACACTCCTCGTTCATTTCATCTCAGCCGCCTCAATCTTCCCTCCCCCGCCCTTGCTCGCCTTCAGTCCACCCGCTCCTCAGCTTTATTCTTCGCAGGCCCTGCCCTCTGGAATTCACTTCCCGCCTCCCTTCGACTTGAGCCCCATCACCCTTCCTTTAAGCGTGACCTAAAGACCCACCTCTTTTCCCTGGCCTTTGACCTTCCCTCCCCTTTTGTGTGATCCCAGCCTCTGCGTCTTGTCCTGTATCTCTTTTCTCTCCTGCTTTCCTATCAATGATTGTAACTTCTCTTTCCTTTTCTCTGGCCTTGTTCCTTCTTTAAAATGTTTGTACACTGTAAACCGTGCTGTCTCCCCAGAAGGGCGTTATATCAAATGAAATAAACATAAACATAATCATTTTAGTAGCCACCCTCTGCACCAACTTCATCCTGTTCACATCCTTTTGAAGGTGCGGTCTCCAGAATTGCACACTATACTCCAAATGAGGTCGCACCAAAGACTTATACAGAGGCATTATCACCTCCTTTTTTCTGCTAGCCATTCCTCTTTGTATGCACCCAAGCATCCTTCCAGCTTTTGTCGTCACCTTTTCTACCTGTTTAGCTACTTTAAGATCAACAGACACAACCACGCCTAGGTCCCGCTCTTCTTTAGTGGACAAAAATACTTCACCCCCTATACTATATTGCTCCCTTGGATTGCTGCAGCCCAAATGCATGACCTTACATTTTTTAACATTAAATCCCAGCTGCCAGATTCTAGACCATTCTTCAAGCTTAGCTAGATCCCTCCTCATGTTATCTACAACTTCCTGGGTGTCTACTCTATTGCAGATTTTGGTATCATCCACAAAGAGGCAAACCTTACCCAACAGCCCTTCCGCTATATCACTAACAAAGATGTTAAAAAGAATCGGACCAAGGACAGATCCCTGGGGCACACCACTGGTAACATCCTTTTCCTCAGAGTGAGCTCCATTTACTAGTACTCTTTGTCGCCTCCCACCCAACCAATTTCTAACCCAAGCAGTAACTTTAGGGTCCATCCCTAGGGTGCTCAGTTTGTTTATAAGTCGCCTGTGAGGAACAGTGTCAAAGGCTTTACTGAAATCTAAACACACCACATCTAGGGCTCTCCCTTGGTCCAACTCCCTGGTCACCCAGTCAAAGAAATCAATCAGATTTGTCTGACAAGACCTGCCTCTGGCGAATCCATGCTGCCTTGGATCCTGTAATCCGCTGGACTCCAGAAACCTCACTATTTTCTCTTTCAGCAGCGTTTCCAATAATTTACTCACCACCGAAGTTAAACTAACCAGCCTATAGTTTTCAACAACACTAGTGGTTGACTAGTGATCTAGGGGAGCAGAAAAATACAGTCTGTGAAGTTGATCACAAGCTGCATTATTAATTTACCACAGGAGATTCTATTCTGCGGTAGTGAGTTACCAGTGGTTAGTGACTGCTGTGGTAGCTAGTAACTAGCCCCCTTGTTGTCTTAAGGCCTTTGTTGGCCCTCTGTAGCCTTCTACCTTTAAAACCAGCTCTACCTACACTATATTTCATGCCCTCAAATGGGATCACAAAATCCACGTTTGGGGTCACGGTCCTGACAAAGAAACATTAAACATGTCATTGACCCACACAGAGATGTTACAATAAATTTTGAACAGGTTCAACAGGAAGTGAGGGGTTCCAGTAGCATTGCATCTGAAGCTACATGAGGTCTGGAAGCAGCATCATGAGCAGCAAAGTAAGATTGGGGGTCCCATGTTTGTCTTTCCTGTTCAAAAGGGGTCCCGACCACATAAAGTTTGAAGAGCACTGCTCCAAACAACTCACAGCACCTGAAGGTTCAGGAAGCAATGAGCAGCCAAAAGGTACTGAGAGTTTTAAAGATTCAGAAGAATGATTGATAGCATCTGGAGGGGAAGGAGAGTGCTTCTTGGGTCTGGAGGAGAACGGGGGAAGAGGAATGGCTGAGGTCTTGGGTATTATTAAATCCTCTACATTAAAGTGATATAAATAGATGTAAAGGCCAGTGTGCCAGTGTTCACACATTTGCAGGGGCTTAAAATTGAGTTTATATTATGGCAAGGGCCCTAATGTGTTTATTTGCCTAGCACTCACCAAAGGGTTCATTCTACCCTGACCATAATGGCAGATCTGTTAGAATGTCTAGGTTTTGTCATATCTTCTCTTGATCTGCTGACTTGTATACAGAGGAGACCTAGGCCCATCTACTGTAGGTGATCTACTCCTCCTCCACCGCTGAGGATGAGCATGGAATATTCAGTGGTGGGGTTACCATTGCCGCTGAACTAAAGATCCACATATTCAATGCTGGGGGCCCTATCCGGCCACCCACAGTGAATATCCTTATCAGCCGGATAGCATAGAAGCTGGCTGGGCAGCGGCGACATTCAGCCACTGGCCGGTTAGCTTCTGCGGTGAAAGTTAGGCCACCCTTTCAGGTGCCTAACTTCTTCCACTTAGTGATGACCAGGCAGCAGCTTGATATCGCTCCTGCCCAGTTATTGCTGAGCGCCGCTTCCGTTCTGTCCCCGAAACACCATGATGCTAGCCGGATAGTATCGGAGTACCTAGCGGCAGCACCCACTTTGACTTAATGATAAAGTGGTATAGAAAATACATTAAATAAATAAAATAAAAATTTGACAGCACTAACAGCTGAACATCCTTGCCAAGGCGATTAACGCGGTTAGCAGTTCTGCCAATTGCGTTAATCGCTCTCAATATCAGGCCTAAAGGATTCTTGTTTGAGAAGACTTCAAGGTAAAACTGAAGGTCCAGAGGGTGCACAGTGTAGCAACTGAAAGGAAACTGGGCAGAGAAGGCAGATTTTATGGACCGTATATGAGTTCAATATTCAATATGCTGAAAGTGGGTACAGACTGCATTGTTTCTTTAAAAAAAATTACCAGCATGCATGCTTTCAATGTGTGTGTGCATTGGAGCGAAGCTTGGGTGGAACATGGATGGCGTGTAAGGTTACAAACATAAATTATATAATCCTAAACTTTATGCATGCTGCTTACAAATTTAGGTTTGAGCATTTGCAGCAGCCCTTGGGCTGGTATAAGTGATTGCACCTTAAATCAGAGGATGTTTTCAACCTCTTACACTAGTATTTTATAATGTACTTGACTTTATTAAATGAGGCATAAAATATACTCTTAAAACCATATAGTGACTAGGCGTGGCTTTATGAAATTGACCTCCTACAGTGCACCGTAGCTTAACAGCTATAAAGTGCATTCCCTCTCGTTCATCTTAGCCTCTTTCTCTTTTGCATTCAGAACTAAAGATATACAAAAATTAAGCCTGGTCTTTTTGATGTGCAGTGAAATGGGTAATGGGAGTCATTTTAGGAGCTCTGTTCAAGCTTTGGACATCTGAAAACGAGCCCGCAGACATCCAAATAACAAAGGCATCCCTGGAGCCATTTAGACACCTGTTACAGAAACGTCGCCGGTATGAGGCGGTCCATATAGGATGGGGGCATGGTGGAGGTGTATTTGGGGCATTCGGAAGACCTTAGATGTGTGCACCTCATTTCAGAAATGCCAGACACGTTGCTGGCCTCGTCCAAGTCCATAGGGCACAAATAAGCATCCGAATAGTGTTCATTTTGCCAGTAAAATATTTGGAGAGCATAGAGACGACGGTGCTCTAATATGCCCAGGACTGTCCACAAGCGTAAAGATAATTGATAGGAGTTGGGGCAACCTGTTTTGTGGTTGTCGCACTGCCAAACATCTCTGCTTGCAGAATGGTAGGCTGGGATGGATCCTCTGCCTAGATTACCATTGCTGGGATGTCTGTGTAGCCATTCCAGACACCATCCATATCAGGTCCATGCACATTTCTAAAATCACGCCCGAACTTGGACAGGCCCAGGCTTGTTTGGCACGTTTTCACCCAGATGTCCTCGGCAACATTTCTAAAAAGTGCCTTAATGTCTATATCTGTACATTTTTCGCCCTCGAATTTAAAATAATCCGTTGTGACAAACCAGATGAAAATAATAGAAAAAATAATTCACTGCATTTGCAAAATGCCTTTCTGCCAGGTCATCCTGCATGTGTATTTTGAAATGCTGAAAACATGCAGCACGTTTTAGTTTCATCTGGGTGATGAACAATCCATGTATTGTAATTATATGTTATCCAACGGATTGTAAAGCTGCATATCTGTCCTTTAATTCTGAATGCAACAGAGTCTAGGACCCAGAGGGAACCTTTCTGACCTTTGCATAACTGGTTTGTGAGATGATACCTATACCTGCAGTGACGTAGGAATGCAACAGGTGTGCTTTATAGCAAGTGAAAGAGAACAGGCAAAGTGTTTGAAGCAACTCACAGAGAAGAATCGGCCAGAGTGCGGGATCTCTTCTCCCTTCAGTTTTGGAAGGACATAAAAGAGTCACCTGGACGTGTAGAAAAGGAACAATTATGCCAAGACTCACAAGTATAGGCTGAGATAAGGAAGAGGGACAAACGACCCTTGAACAGTGCCTTGCAAATGATGACTACTGAGACCCTGCGTTTGGCCATGAGGGGACGACAGAGGAAGAAAAAAGAGGACCAGAAGCGAGTGGTGATTTCCAACCTACCCTTTGAACATTGTCAATGGAAGGACAACCCAAACCAGGACTATGCTACCAACGAAATCAAGACCACAAAGTACACCATCCTCTCCTTCCTCCCCAAGAATCTCTTTGAACAGTTTCACCGCTTTGCTAATTTATATTTTGTGGCTGTCGCTGTGTTGAACTTTGTGCCAGTGGTAAACGCATTTCAACCAGCAATTTCTATGATCCCGATTAGTGTTATTCTGTCTATCACTGCAATCAAGGATGCCTGGGAGGATTTTAGAAGATGCAAGTCAGATAAGGAGATCAATAGAATGGGCTGCCTTACTTACAGCAGGTAAGCACACAGGCTAAAGCTTCAAGAACAGGCTAATTTTTATATATATATAGCACTCAGAGAACAGTTTGAGATCGCAAAAAACATCCTGGATTTAGAATGTAAGTAGTGGGTTTTTTCCTACTGTTTGGAATTCTGTATATGTATAATTTTGCACAGCATGTCAAACCTTGAAAGACCGACTTGCTTGACTGATGGTAAGAAATGTATCCTTCCCTTCATGGCAGCTAGAGAAATGGAGATCTATAGATAAAGAGAGCGTAGGAATATGCATTTGATTCGTTAGCACCTTTTAAAAATGTAAGTGTATGCAAAATCGATTTAGCATGTGTTAACCTATACATCAACATGCATCATCGATTTGTGTTCTTTAAAAAGTTCAGCCGGCGTTAAAAAAAATTATATAAATGAATGTGTGCAAGGAACCAAAACAAAAATCTGAAAATCAGGAAAAAGTCCAAAATGTCAGAAAATAAAGTGTCTGTGCAAGTCTCTAATAGAAATGGAATCCTCTTAAGTCATAGAGGCCGTTGTGAACACGCGCTATTGATGATTTTATGCAACGGGCCTGCGGCAGATAGTGCATGATAATGGTGTTAGCCATTCGTAAACGCCTCCCCCAATGTCTTTAATCTTTGATAAGACATAAGGACTTGCAACAGACTTGAACCTGTGTCCTTTTTCTCTCAGATGTCCAATAAGCGACATTACACATGAGAATTTTCTGAACTTAAGCTATGAAGAAGACATCTGATTGGCTGCATACAGCATCAGCATCAATTACAATACTTTGATTCTTTTTAAGTAAAATATTCCCTACTCAGATGCTTACAGTTTTGTAGCTGGTTATGGAATCTATGACGTTTAGATATAAAGCATCTTGCAGAGAGATAGGAAATAGCTGTATCTGAGTGAGTTACCGTATTCAAGGCCTAGAAGGGTAGGGATCAGAATGCTTGATTTTTTCTACTTTATACTTTATTAAACACTTTCTAGAGTGCTTCTGGAAGCCCTCCACTGGCTGAATGTTATGGATTTCCCATATATAGCTTACAAAAGGTTTATTCATTCAGGGGCAGGTTTACTAAAGTGCAATAATGGTCACCGTGTACTATATACCGAACTAAACAGAATGAAACCATGTCGATCATTAGTGCATACGAAAGCAGCTGTCATGGTAAAAATCCTGTGCAGACAGCTTAGCGCAGAAGGAGTGGGGGCAAGGGGGTTTGGGGCTGACTGTACATAACGGTTAGCGTGGGTGTCATTTGTTCGTGCTAACTGTCCTTTGTGCAGTTAACATGGGTGCACTTACCACCAGCACAAATGTACCCGCAGTATTGGTGGCTTTGGGCATATTGGGAACATCCCCATCGGTTACTCTGTGTCTGACCCAGTCCCCATGCTAATTTTGTCTCCTACCGGATGCTAAAAGACAATCCCTTAGCACACTTTAGTAAACTTGCCCTCAGAGAGCTACGTGATGTCTACAGTGCAAGACTCATGCTATGAAGATGTGTGAGATTGGTGACTCCTATTTGTGTGTGCTGTGTGTATCTACACACGTGTCTGTGGCACATTGATCTCTGTTGTGGAATGCAACATCACAGACAGATGACTGGCTTTAAAAAAATATGTGTTTTGAGATGTGCCCAAACCTGCTTCCTTTCAATGCCCATGATTAGAAAATTACTGAAATGCTTCCTGGTTAGGAATCAATCCACAGGAACTTGTCATTTATTTTTAAACTGAAACTGTAATGCTATCATAACAGAGTAAGCATTATAATTATAGCCTTCTGCATTGGATTTCCTAATATCAAACAAATTATAGTGTTGATGCCATACAACGCACCATGTCTGAAAGGACAGCTCTTCCGATACCGGGCTTTGGTGTTTCATGTGCTGAATTGGTGCCCGGCGAGGTTACCGCTGCACAGTAATTGTAGGATCTCTATGCTCTGGACGCCTCAGTGAACCAGCAAAGGCACACAGAGCCACCAGAAGAGGAGAGGTCACCCATACCACAAGGAACCAGAGCAGAGGGTCTGCAATCTCACCTAACAAGCAAGCTTAAAACCAAGCAATATTCATGTTTTGTATTATATTTCCACACGTCTATATACTGCCAGTCTCAGAAATCTTGGCAGTTCATATAAAACAGACAAAAATCTATTACAATCAAATATAAATATGACCATCATATAAATATATATAAATATCTTGCCTACAGTATAATAATATTCCTTCAGTAATACACTGGAAGTTCATATAGAACTACCTTGCAAAGCGTGGTATAAATAATTACCTAAATATCTTACACATGATAATATACCTTCCTAAAATTCTTCTAATCACTTATCACTGATAGCTTGTTCCAAAAGCTTAGTCCAAATGTTGAGCAAGAAGGATTCCTAATTGCAGCTTTCTATGCACTACACATAGTAGGAACTTGTAACATTTCTTTTGATTGCGAACATAATACATGTTGCTTGATGTTCTTGTAAAAATATAAACTATATAATAAAAATATAGATATGATAGACAGATATAAAATTACACAGACAAAATCAGTTAAACATAAAAATTATGCAAAAGCACATATTTTTATTTTTATTTATTTAGACAGTTTTGTATACCGCCTTATCCTTCAATCAAAGCGGTCACAACACAATTGGGGGATACATTTAACACGTGGGGATATGAGACACATACACTAATACTTACAGGGAACATGGGCAATGGAGGGTTAAGTGGCTTGCCAAGACCACAAGGAGCATCTGTGGGACTAGAAACCCCAGTCCTTCCGGCCCAAGGTTGCTGTCCTCTAGTGGGATTTGAACCCCCGACCTTCCGGCCTGAAGTACCTTGCCCCAACATATCATTTCCAAAATACAACCATTGATTTTAAAACAATCTGACCTGGACCATGTTTTGGTAAACTGCCTATGTCAAGGGTCGTGTCGTGTGTCATGTGTGTAAATTAGATGAAAAACATTGGTCAATAGGTCATAACTTCTTTGAGGGTCGGGATATGATCAGATCACTAACCAAAAGGATTGCTGACACAATTCATACAGGACGGCTGCAAGATTATTAGGCACCCTAAGCAACCTTCAGTCTTCGCCCCTCTCAATTAACTTTTAGACCTCAGCCTCTCCTCCAAGATTTTGATAATTAAATTCAATAATAATCATCTACGAGGGGGGGCTGATACATCTCTGGCCTTGTAAGGCAACAGAAAGCTACGGGCACCAAATAAAACAAAACTGCAGTGAGATCATTTGGACCTCCAAAACTAAAGTGTGCCCTTAGCTTTCTGTTTTGTTACAAGACCAGAGATGTATCAGCTGCACCCCCCCCCCCCACCCCTCATATCTGCAAAATTGCCTGTTCTTAAGCACTGATGAGTTTTTGAGTTTGTGTGGCTGTTGGCACCTATTGTTTTACTTTGAGTGTTGTAGCCCTTTTCTTCCCTCAGAAGCTGCTGCCCTAGGTGACTTCCTGGTTTGTCTAGTGATTGGGCCATCCCTGAATTTGGATATAAACATAAAAATGTGCTTCATCTACAGGGTCGACAAAAAGAATCCTAAGTAATAGCAAAACAAAGTAGCAAATGCATGCCCTACTCAGAAGTGATGCCTGCTTGGTACCGGAACATATGACTATATTTGCTAACGGGCACCAGTAGCAGGCATTTGAGCTGTGAACCTAGTACAGAGGCCTGTGCTAACGTTAAGGGGTGTGCATCTGTCCCCTTTCCATTAGCATGTAGCTAAGGTGTGACACTGGGCTATCTGTCACATTGGTGCACTTAACACAATCCGTTGAGGTCATGTTAAGTACCCCAAGGCTAACGACAATAGTTGCAGTTAGTGTGCACCCAAAACACCTGACCTAACCGCGGTGCACTATCACAGCTGACATTCTGCCCCTAAGCAGCCCAGTCCCTGCCAATCACTCGTGCTACCCATGAGGTCCTGTGCTGTTAGTACAGCATGCTTACTGCATGGCAAACCCCAAATAACACATAGTACATGAATAAACATGCTCCATAGTCCCTAATGACATGAAACCCTTATAGTGTCAACGCAAAACCAGAAAGGGAAAGGAATGTCTGTCAAATCTATCAAATACCTATATAGGGGCAGGTTTACTAAACTGCAGTCCCTGTTAACTTGGGGTTTAGTGCCATGCTATAAGTTAGTGCAAGGGCCCTACGCTAAAAACCCCTCGCTAATGGGGTAGCATGCAATTGGGTGGGGACTGGGCAGGGCAGGGGCCTAATGAGGGCCCTGATGGTACATCCCTGATAGCACAAGAATTTGGGCATGCCGTAATCGTGAATGTTTCTGTTAGCATGAGTGCACGTAACGCTACCTCAATGGGTGGGGTTATGTGCACCCATGTACCAGTTAGCATGGTGCCACACATTTACAACATGTTAACAGCAGAAGGACAGATGTGATAATGGTTTTGGTGCTGTGTTCTGGGCGAAAGCCAGATTGACAGGGGTGAAGCGAATGAGTGTGCTTAGCATGATCTGTAAGCCGAGAGAAAACCAAATGTTCAGCTACCTTTGAAATAAATTGAAGATTAGATAGAGGACTATAGTTAGATGGATCCAGAGGGGTCCAGATTTCTTTTCGTCAGTAGGGGTTGATGGCAGCTTTCTTCCAAGGGGAGAGGACCTGGCCAGAGAAAAAGACTATGGGCCCTGTTTACTAAGCATTTTTCCTATAGACACAAAATGGGAGAAGACCTTTAGTAAACAGGGCCCTATGATTAATTCATATTTGGGCAATGGCAGGGAATGATGGGGTAGGGTCCAAAGAGCATGTAGTTTTATGAGTGGAGTGGAAAATTTTACTTAGTGAGTGATCAGTTGCTGGGGTCAAAGAGGACCAGGTGTGAATCAGTATAGCGGAGGATTAGCAAGTAGAGGCAGAGAAAGAAAAAAGTCACTGGAGAAGGCAGGACCTTGTTGAGAGAGAAGGTGACAAGCACATCAGATGATTCACTAGTGTTTGTGGAAGATAGTCTGGAAACTACTTAAAAGAGCATCTTTGAAAAGCAGGAGTCGTCGGTAATCTGAACAATATAGAAAACCTGTTTGGCTGCTGTCACTTGAGAACAATTGTAAGTGACAGTGTTTGAAAGTTGCTAGGGAAGATGGCAATGGATTCTTGCGCCATAGTCTTTTGGCCAGATGTTCCAAAGGTTTTATACATTGGGAGGGGTTGGTAGTTACTAATGTGCATTAAGGGACTAATGCATGGTTTTTGCCTCAATGCAGGTTAAAAATGCAAAATTGTGTGTTATTTTACCATAACGCATTTTAGCTTGCTGTAATATGCTTTATCAGATAATGAAATGCAAAACATGCAAAGCGCCTCATTATTATATAATTTTAATAACGCGGCTGTGTTGAACTTCATAAGCTACATTATTCCAGGAAAAATAAGACCAGCTTAAAATTGTCATTATTTTTCTTGGTAGGGCACATTGGGCCGCTAAAATGCAGTCCGATATTTCAGGCGGTCATCTTAAAGGGGTTAGCGCCATCATAAATTAACGCAAAAAAAGGGCTGCCCTAAATGTATCCATTTAGCTATTAGAGGTGTGCAGGCCAAAAACTTTTATTTTGTTTAGTTTCCTATGTCATTTGCATTATTTTTCATTTTGCTTTGTTTTTAGTTTGTTTTGGGGGAAATATTAATAGTGATAGGGGGCATGCTATTAAGGGCAGATGAGAAGTGACAAAGTGACAAAATTTCAGGGTCTTTTCTTCTGTTTTCATTCAAAAATGCCATGAAATTATAAGAAATGTCATTTCATACCACGGCACGTACAGTGGCTGGATATTGCCAGCTATGTCTATGGTGGCAGCAGTCGCCACGGTATACTGTACATCTATGCCACACCGCTGATTCTGCCTAGAGTATCTATATATGTAGTATATTTAAAGGCTGAGGTCAGTATCTTAAAAAATGCTGCCCGGGGCATTTGAATAGTCGCCCATATCGATTTGGTTAACTGCTGAGTTTTTTGAATGGTAGCTGACAAGAGAATAATCCTGTCAACCCCCAAATGTGTCAATAGCGTTTCAGATTTGTGCTTTTATTCAAAGAGCATAGCATTACTGATTTTAAGTGACGGAAGTATCACCCCTAGTTTAGAAGCAGCTCTTTGAGTCACATAAGGCAAAAGTTAATCAGAATAAAATGACTTTTTTAGATGTTTTGTGCAGTACCGTAGAGCCGTAACAGAAAAATAGATGAAAATAACGTATTTTTATGTCGTTTTAATCTTTCTATCACACTGAAGACTATCCTCCAGCCTCATGCTGAGTTTGTTCTCTAGGAGAGCAGAACTGTCACAAACCATAAAGAAGAGCTCTGTGAAGTTTACTTGGTCAGTAATGCCCAAATCCAAATAAAAATGGCTCCACAGAATAAAACAACAATAATCACTAATTCTTCTCGAAAATATTTTATGGAAATATTCCAAAGCTTTTTAATGCACGTTTACGCTTATGCAACAAGATTCTATATCGCAGACACATTGAAGAGGATTGGTTTGTGTTAAACTAATTAAAGTCAAGCTAACCTGTTTTCAAAAATATCATAGACGCCATTACTGTTGGCTGTTCAACAGCCCAAGGTGGCTGAAGTACTTCCCAAGAGGAAGAGTTCTCTGGTGAGGGCCAAATTACAATAAAATCCTTGTTATAGAATGTTATTTCCTTATTGAAGGTGCGCAATACTAGCATTATCTTGGCTGGAGCTCTGGTCTCAGGTATTTGCCCTCTGCCACACAGCACTTTCCTCCATCAAATTCGGTGATATATCACTTGACGTTCTCTCCCACTGGGCCCATCCCGCCCTAACTGCAGTGCAATACAAATTACAACACAGGATTGCCTCACTGTTCTGGATCTTTCTCAATTTCCCTTTATAAGCACCAGCCGCTGTGAGCATGCTGATAATGTCCTAAAAATCTAACAGATCAATCAGTCGAACTTGAAATATATCAGAGCTAACTAGCTACTGGAATTGCTGCATTGTAAATATTAAATTCCTTTATGTCATCTAAAAGAAAAATATGTCTTCTTGGAGCACCAGCAAGCTAGTTGTTTCGGAAGTTAGAATTTGGTTTTGCAACATTTTATTCGCTAAAGCACGGCTCTGGCTTTTTAAATTTTTTTGTGAATCTGTTCAATGTGACGCTGTTAGAGGGTGAATTAGATTATATTCCCTTCAACTACATTTACTGCTTTGCAGGTGCAGGTTAATTGTCTGTTATACAACAGAAATGTAAGAGTTGGAGAAGGGTTTTACTTTTCGCTTTACCTTTTCATACAGAAATAATATCAAGAGGAGGGATAGAAGCAACGCAGGAGAATGGCATTCAGTGTATCTTAGGTGGAGATTCTTTCAAGCTTGATCTTCAAGGAAGTCAAAATAGCCTACAATACCTGCAAAAAGCAACACCTGGGGTAAATGATACCCTTTCATAATAATACCTGCGAAATCATAGGACTGGCAAAGAAAGTACTTTGCTCTTTCAATAATTTGGGAACGTTCCCCCAAGTGCTGTAGATTCATTGGTATATGACTTCAAAGATTTCAGCAGCAGGGCAATCTCATAAAAAGAATCATTCTAAGGTAGCCCTCTGAGGAAGAAGGGGAGTTGTAGATTTACTTTTAAGAGGGTAACAAGGTTAGATTTTTCCAAATGTAGGTCATTCTACTTCCTCCTTCACACAAGTGGTACCCTAACTTAAAGCCATGGCCTTCTGCCTCAGGGCTCCATCAATTCGCCCCTGGAATAGGCCGTCCTCTTTCTTTGGTACTTGTAGCATAGAGTTCCAGAATTTTTGTTGGTCTAGGGGAAAACCGGAATCTTTATAGGCCATGATGACAGCATTTACTGAACTGAAACAAACCAAAAAAGATGACATGAGCTATCCAGCCCACAAAGACCCCTTCTTCTGGTATGACTATATGTGTAGTACTCCGACAAGCAAAATTCCCTTAAAAATGAATTTCTTAAACCACTTAATTTTCAGTTAAAGATGCTCATTGTCTTCTGCAGTATGTCAAACATTGTATACCGTCATGGTGTCTGAGCTGAGTTAAACAGCTCATTTTAGAAGGAGGTTTTTGTTTTTCACCTTTCTAGATTAGAGCCCTACTTTTGAAGTTCACTGTCAGGGATAATAATTGTAAGATTTTCAGGGATTGAATCCTGAAATTAATTTAATAAATGATTTGTGAATTCTGCACTGAAATATAAGCAAATGGTTTGGTGTTCTGGCACGTGTGATGGCAGATTTCAGATAAGACATGAAGAAGCAGATTCCTACATTTAGGTCAGGACTTGGGGAATTCCCATAGTATTCTACAGAAGGATCTACCAAACGGGGAGCTTCTTGTAAAAAAAGATGCAGGACGGGTACATTTATTTCTCTCTATGTCAGCAAGAGCAGCAAATTTAAGAAGTCGCACATGGGAAAAGAACAGTGCAAATACCTACACGTATATGTGGGAGAAGCTTCTTAAAATCACTGCTCCTTCTGTGCACAAACACCCTGAGCGAGAAGCACAGCTTCTCCCTCCCCCAATCACCCCCAATCTCAATCAACCCTGATCACCATCCCCAACCTTGACGCCTTCCCCGATCACCTTCAAAACCTTTCAACCCCTTCCGATGGACGATCCCCCAGCACGTGATCTCCCCCTACCCCACCAAAGCAGCCATTCCCATCCAAACCACATCCCTTCTCCCCCCTCCTCATGCCTCCAGGAAATGTAAACATGGTAACCCCCCCCCCCTTAAAAAAAAATCCTGTTCTAAAATGTATTTACATGGATATGTCAATCTACATGTATAAATGCTATGGCTTCTAAAATAACCCCTTTATTATATCAGTAAAGGCAATATTTGAATCATACCTCGGTATTTTATTTATAGGTTTTTTTATACTCCTTTATCATTTCACTCAAAGCCTTCTACACTGGGTCCAATTCTGTCCCGGACATTGATCCCCTCTGTACGTCCGGTCTGAACTGGATGTACAGAGGGGATCGTGATTCTGATCCCGCGGGGCACATCTAGCCCTAGGGATCAGACTTGCGAACAGTCCTGCACATGCAGGCCGGGACTGTGATTTTGTCTGGCCTGCATGTGCAGGACTGCCCCCAGCTAACTCAGTCAAGGCTTTTAAATGGAGCCGCGATGCTATGGTGTCATGTTGCCAATGCACTGCGGCTCCATTTAAAAGCCACAATGCCGGCCGCCTGAAAAAGGGGTTTATTCTTGGTAGCCCGACCCCCGATCTGGCCTCATAAGGCCAGGGTCGGGCTGCAGGGAGTAAACCCTGGCCCCCCCTGCCCCATCCGCACCCCAGGCAATTCAAAAAAACATGTCCAGGGAAGTTATTCCACCTCAGAGATGGATGAACTTCCCTGGGCATTTCGCCGGCCCTGGATGTACAGGTCCGACATTACAATTGGCCCTGTATGTCCAGGGCTGGTGATTGCCCACTGCCTGCCCAGCCTCTGCCCCTGGGCTTTCCATTCCCTACCCCTGTCTAACTTCCCCACACAACCAGTGGGGAAGTTATTTGGGGGAGGAGAAGCCACGAACAGCAGGAATGGATGTCCCATTGGGATGTCCATCCCTGCTATTCCTGGCTCAGAATAACCCCCACTGTAACTTAAACTTGATAATGTATGTTAAACAGGGACAGTGATAACTTGGATTTTTCTGAGGCAATGGAGATTTAAGTGACTTGTTCAAGACCACCAGGAGTCTTAGTGGAAATTGAACATGGATCTCTTGGTTCTTAAGCCAGTTTTCTAACCACTAGGCTATTCCTCCACTCTGAATCATACCACAGTATGGTATTTTTGCTCAAATAATCCAAATAGCTTCTTTTCAAGGACTGAAAATAGCCTGACCTAAGATTGGCCACTTTTGGTCAAAGAACTTCCTTTCATGTTAAAAAACTTAAGAATTGGTCTCAAGTTCTGACTTTTCCTAAAACTGATGCATGTTTTTATACACTATACTGTGCATGTGTGTGTATATATATATATAGGCATATGGATCCCCCAGGCTGGGTTTTATGGCATTGTGCAGGACTAGAATTGCACAGAGTAGATTAGCTTAATGGGCCTTATTGCTTTAATAGGTCATGGCCATGGTCAGAACAAGGTTGGAAGGGGCAGGATTATAGATCCTTCAGTCCCTCAAGAATCCGAAGCAAGGAGAGAAGTGAAGATGATAAAATTAAAGGGTAGAGATCTAGTGATTTTTAATTTAATTTAATTAACAGTTTCTTATATACTTCAGGCCATGGGGTGACAAAGTTAGTACCAGCAGATCACAACTCCCAAGAAATCAAACTGGATGGTGGCTGGATACTGCCCAGTAAATACATGGAAACCTAGAAGGCTATTTACCCCCTTGATATACTGCACTATGTCCAAAAAGCCAATACAACAGCCAGTGGCAAAGCAAACACAAGAAAACAAGGCAAACAGAAGAGAGACAACAAGCTGGAAATTAAAGTTATACTCCCTTATTTGATAAAACTAGGAAGGATGCACAAGTTTTGATTAGCTGTCTAAGTTCTTGATGGTAAGCCATGAGGGAAGAAGATTGAGTGCAGAATAAAGTCTAGGGTCCTGTGTGCTCAGCCATTCACGATGGTTGAGAAGCATTGTAGTAATCTGACCGGAACAACGTTTATAAGCCTAAATAGCAGTGATATGAGTACACCGGGCTTCCTAGCAAGCTGGAGTAGCCTACCTAAAGCACAAGCATCAGCAAACGCAAGGATTCTGGAAGTTCTCAGTAACAAATTTTGGTTGATGCGTTGATTATTATAAAACTTGCAAATTCGGTGTAGAAGTGGACCTGGGTTTTGCATTTTATAATGGTCTCATAAAAATCTAAAAGGAAGACAACAAGGCCTGAAACGCCCACCAGTGGAGCTGGTGTGGGCAAGGACTGTAAACAGATTTTGGATATGCTTAGAAGAGATATGGAGGACAGGGGGTAGGAATAGGGTTGCCAACTGGCTCCAGATGCGCCCGACAGGCTTGATCCAGTCCTGTGTTTACCCCATTGCATGCAGGGACTTGTAGTCTTGCTTTTCTTATGTAGTGCAATGGGGAAATCAGAACTACATGTCCCTGCATGCAATGGAGTAAACGCAGGACTGGATCAAGCCTGTCGGGCGCATCTGGAGCCAGTTGGCAACCCTAGGTAGGAAAAACAGGTTGAGAGATTATGGGAGTGAAGCTGGTGTTGATTTGCTGGTGGGAATATATATGTTTATCTATCCAATGTGGTAGAACACCAAAGGAAGAATCTTAGCTGAGCAGACTGGATAGGCCAATTGGGCTTTATCTCACATAAGAACTTCCATACTGGGTCCACAAGACAAGACAAGCCCAACCATCAGGTAAACCAGGTAGTCACTTAGGGCGGCAACTTCTGGGATGTGGCAATGAGCAGGGCATTCAAAGCTAATCAATAGATTTTGGCTGCTTGGGGGGTTTAAAGCTTAAGGTTTGCCTAAGGGCCAACCTTCAGCCAACTCTGGGGCCGGCCCTGCATCAAGCTCAGTGTCCTGTTTCCAGCAGTGGCCAATCCAGGTCACTAGTTCTTGACATTTCCAAAAGTAGCCAGTTCCATGCTGCCTCTCCCCAGGGATAAGCGGTGGTTTTGTCTTAGACTACATTAATAACTGTTTATGGACTATTCCTTCAGGAATTGTCCAAATCTTTTTTAAACTCAGTTACTCTACCAGCTTTTACCACATCCTCCAGCAATGAGTTCTGAAGAGTAATTATACATTAGGAGAAAAAATATTTTCTCCCGTTTTAAAAATTATAATTTGTAGTTTAATTCTGTCAATTACTTTGTTTCTATGTCACTATCTAGAACATTGCTGTTTTTGTGTGAGTCGAATGAATACTTTTGCCCACTTGGTACTAAATTATTTAAAAATGCGGGGCTGCACAGGTAGCTAACAAAAACCTTGATATGTCAGGTTTCTAGGTATCTTGTCCTTAAAATAAATGTAAAAAATGCAGGTTCAGATAGCGAGTTTCGCTTGGGGAACAGTTTAGGAGAGAGGAGGTTAAATAATTTTAGTCTGCTTCTATGCAACTGGAAGAAAGGAAAAAACCCTGTCCTTTGCTCGTGGATTTGTAGAGTTCATGTGCCACAGAGAAGTTCACGTAGAAGGAGCTGCAGCGCAGCGGCAGGAAATGACTCAGGAATGCGGTGGAACTCTTATGCGTAGCAGAAGCGTTCACATTGCAGCTCCTGTCGGACCCCTGTGAATCTGTGAATTCTGTGTGACTTGTGACAAGGAACAGCGGCAGGAATGATTTTTACTGTCGTAAATAATAATCAGGTGTTCCGCTAATGGTGAAGAAGAGCGGCTCTCCAGGGACGGCAAGTTTACTTTAAGGCACATGCAGCCTTACAGCCCAGGCACTCTGTGATTTAGCTAATTGTATGCTGCATGTTAATTATTTCTTCCTTCGTTTCTCTTACATCATCTAAGAGTGCACCGAGATAGCATTTTCGGTTTCGAAGATGAGACAAAAGGGGGGTACATTTTCAAAAGCTTTGTCTGGAGCTGAGTGGTATCATCAAGTGAAATGGCTGAGTCGCTGAAGCTAGTTAAAAGCAGGTCATTCTTTCACAGTGCATATACTTTTAGTCACAGTATATTCAGTGCTGCTCTCCAGATTGTGGACGGCACTGAATATGTGGAGAGAGCACTTAGTGCTGTCTCTCTGTGAATAGCTGTGATACTTAGCATCCTATCCAGAGAGCTCTCCGGATAGTGATGACATTCAACCTTTAGGGGGTCCACAAAGAAACAGCGCTAGCCACTCAAACGAGCAGAAACAAAAACAGGAAGCGGCAGATTCAACACCCAATGAATTTATTATAACCAAATAAGTGGCCTGGGCTATCAGGACACACTGTGGGTGTGATGTGCATAGACTACACCAGGCTCAAAAAGCCGTTTCAAGTTTCTCAAACTTTTTGTTCTATGAACATTGTGTCAGAATCCTGTAGTGGATCACGTGGTACGAGGTATCCATCGGATCTTGTGAAGAAGCTTTTCTGATAGTTGCGACTTCCATTGTCTCTTTTGAGCCTGGTGTAGTCTATGCACATCACACCCACAGTGTGTCCTGATAGCCCCTGAGGAAGTTGTATACGAAACACGGCCTGTGTTGGGCTTAGGCCACTTATTTGGTTATAATAAATTCATTGGGTGTTGAATCTGCCGCTTCCTGTTTTTGTTTCCATTCAACCTTTAGGACAGCCTTTTTGCTGAATATCACCACTATTCAGATAACTCTTAGCTCTGCCCACGGAGTGCCCTGGCGCTATTTTGGTAATGCTGAGGCAGGATGATTTTTAAAGGCACTTATCCAGGTACTGCAATGCAGAGAAGTGCTTCTGAGTATTGGCATCCTTTACACATTCATTGCAGATGAGTTAAATTCTATGGGATCGATCTTCAGAACCCTGAACCAGTTGGCCACTGGGAGGTTGTCCTTATAAAAGTGCTGCCCTTGATATCTGGAGAGTGCCGTTGAATATCTCCACAGACCACCCTGACACTGTCCAGTTAGTGCAGGAGCGGTGTGTGGGTTGAGCGAGAACGTGTCGGTGGTATCTGGATAAGTGTCAGCAGTTGTCCTATCAATGTGATATTCAGCCGGCACCTATCTGTACAACATGGGCTACATGAAAAGCAGGCCTAAGTTGCAATCAACTAAATATTGCTCTGACCAGATAAATGCCGGTTCTCATCCAGACAGCGGTGTTCAGCCCAGCTCCTATTCAGATGTTACCACTGAATATTCCCCCCAATATTTAAGTGCAGTGGCTGGCCGCTGTGGTGTTTCAATATTGTCTTTTTTCAATAGCAGGCCCTACTTGTATTTTCTATACATATAACTACCCAATCCTCACACACAATGTGGATAGTTTATATTTGAAAATCATATTGGTTAGTCAAGCTGAAAAATACATTCATGCATTGTCAGGTAGATGGCATATGAAAGATTTACCCCAGAATGAAAAATAGTCCAAATTCTACAATGCACTAAAGATTATCTCTGAGAAAAGAATGTGTTCTAGGTGAATAACGTTTTCTATAGTTGTCAGGATTTACCTAGCAGAGCTCCCTCCACCCTCTATTTGGCAAGTGCTTCTAAGAAATGTTTTTCAATTCATAAAATATAATTAAAGTGCAGACACTAGAATTCTTTAGAGAGTATTCATACAATTCGACAAGTATTGTTAGGCAGTAACAGTAGAACATAAAAGGGCATATGATTTCACTTTTTGCTAGTAGTTTCTTTTTCAGGTGCCTTTTTGTATAGCAAGACTAAATAGCGGATATCTAGGCAGAGGAACTTCATTGAGACAGACAATGACAATTCAGTTACCCTAGTCCTATATGATGAACTGTTTGGTCATGGTGTGAGCCCATAGTATTCTCTAAAGAGATGTGTCTCTATAGCTTTCCTAAAGTCTGTTAGGCTGTTGATGACTCGTATGTCTGCAGGCAGATCATTCCATAGTATGGCAGCGTATATGGAAAAGGTTCTATTGCATGTAGATTGTCTGGCTTTCGTCTTGCTTGTTGGGGCTTCCAGAGTGTTATTACTTGTAGTTCTTCTTGTTCTGGTCTACTTCATTTTCTTGATTAGTGGATGGAGGGCAGAGGGTGCCAAAGTTGTTGATTATCTTGAAGATTATTGTTAATGCCTTTTATTTGGAGCGTACGGTGACTGGGAGCCAATGTAGTTGTTGCAGTGTGGGAGTTATGTGGCTGTATCAAGCTATTCTGATGATAATTCGGGCTGCAGTGTTTTGCACTAGTTGTAGAGGGAGTTGTCTTCTTGGGGAGGCCCTGATAGATTATGTTACAATAATCCATTATGGGTGTTACTATAGTTTGACATACTGCTCGGAAATCGTTATCGCTGAGTAGAGGTTTGAGTTTATGTATTGTTCTTAGCTTGTGGTAGGCTGATCTGGTTATTCTTTTTATGTGGGACTGGAAGCTGAGTTGCTGGTCGAAGGTCAGTCCAAGGTATTTAACTTCTGGCTTAGATGTTAGGGTATGGTCGAGGATCCTTATTGAGTCTGGTGGGGAGAATATAGCATTCCTGGTTATGTGTATCATTTCAGATTTTTTTAAGTTCATTGAGAGGTTTTGTTGTTTTAGCCATAATGTCATCTTGAACCGACTCTAGGGCTGGCCCTGATAGAGACAAACTATCAGAGTGTCAACTTTTATTGTTGGACTCTTGAGTTGATAGTGACTTGTTTTTTAATAGCATTATAATTAGGGAGGAATTTTGATTAGTCAATGCATGAGAGCTGTCATATACTTATTACCCTGGACCAAAAATGATATCATATCCTCTTAGGGCCTCCTCACCTCACACCCACATGAAGTATAGTAAAGAAACAGGAGCTTTGTTTTTGAGAGAGTGAGGTAGAAGCTACTACATTTGTGGTTACACTCACCTCCAAGGCAGGCATCAGAGGTGGTGCTACAGCATTCCTTATTCTCCATAAGGCTGTAGAATGTAGCATCATTGCCACATAGCGTACCTCAAATAACATTCACTTTTGCAAAGTCACCACTGCTGTGTGGCAGATATGTGACAGAGTACTCCTTCTTAGTAACCAACTAGTTTCCAAACCTGATAAGATGGGAGGCCATTTTCTCTGTTCCCACTGCCAGGTTTAAGATTAACCACATATTGAAGGTTATTTTAGAAGCATTTCAGGGTAATAAAGATAACAGCCAGTCCATGCAGGACAGAGAGCTGTTTTTTGCACTTACAATAAACTGTGTCAAAGCAGGCCACATGCATTCAGATAAGCTGTCGTTAATGCCTGGCAACCCTGTAGAAGGTTGTCCATGTTGTGACTACCCCTTGTGCTTCGTGGCAAAGTGCAACTGGAAATAGATTTGCCAGGCCTTTCTTCCATGCAGTAAACCTCATCACCTGGTATTCCAAGGTGGTCTTTCTGCCAAGTACTAACAAGGCCCACTCAAGGTGGCGTGACATTAGTAGATAAGCTGGTAGCCAGTTGCATTATATATTCACATTCTACATTACTTGCAATGATTGATTTGCGATTTGTCAAACTCTGTCCCACACCTGTCTGTTTCCTTGTATGGTAATGATATATAATGAAATTTTAGTAGCAGACATTGCCTGCTCAAATTGAGCACCAAATAGGATTTCATTGTCTTGGAATTTAAATGTGTAAAGTGAATTGTGAATATTATGTAGACACTTTCTTATGTCATACTCAACATATAACATTAGCAATCTAAGTAATACACTAAATATTGCCTCAGGACCAGTTAAAGAAGCTTTCCACTTTAGCTGAATTTCTTATTACATTAAAAAAAAATGAAAGAGTAGCCTCCAAGACTAGCCAGAACTGCTGATAGTATAATAATTGTTCCACTTAATTTCAAAAGAAGTTGGACTGTAAAAACATAAAATGTACATGACTTTTAATTAGCATAGACTGATAGACAAGCATATCCTTGTTGCTCACGGCGGTCACTGGCTAGATACTAGAGCTATCTTACTACATATGACATGATAGGCTTCTTAGACAAAAGAAACCAGTTTATGAGGTCAGTAGGTTAAGGCCAATGTTAATGGTTAAATGTTCAACATTCCAATATACTAAAAGAGGAGTTTTGACCTTTTGGATCGGTCAAAAGTAGCTAATCAAAAAGGCTTATTTCAGCCATTGGAGAATAACTTTGTATAGAGTATCTAGATTGGAAAATGGACATGGGATTTTTGACTGCAAAGTCTTTTATAAAGTACATACACATATACGTGACTGCACATAAATCAGTAGAAGCCATTTTATAAAGGAAAACATTACAAAGGTTGGCATCACTAGGGGCTTAGCACCACCTACATGTACAGATTTTGCAAAACTGCACATCCAAGCTAACACTTGGATACGAGCCACCCGACAAATCCAAATCAACCTTCCTCACCGACTTCGACTCCTGGCTTTCTGCCTTTATGTTTCTTGTGGCTATTAGCACTTCGGTTTTCTTGAAATTTATTCTCATGTTCTGATTGAGAAGCCAGTCGGTTATTGCATTGAAGCAGTTGATTAGTGCAGAGTAGTCAGGATTTGATACATTGATCGGTGTGAAAATTAGCACGTCATCTGCATATAATAGGCAAGATATACCGAAGTCTCTGGTGATGTTGCAGATTGGCTGCATGTATATATTAAAAAGCAGCGCAGATAGAGATGAGCCTTGGGGTACTCCTTGTTTCTGTTGGAAAGGTTCAGATGTAATATTTATTTATTTATTTATTTATTTAACAGTATTTCTAAACCGCCTTATCTTAATAATCAAGGTGGTATCACGGCAAACAATCAGGTCAGGTGAGTGTGTTATACATGCAGTGGGGGAAAATTGAGTGTGTGTCGTGTTGTGTGTTAGATTGGTATGAGCTATTTACAGAGTGGGCTATATACAGTGGTGCAAAAACAAATTCCATGCATACATTGGTTAGGCGGGATCATGTGCTGTTGTTCATTCTCTGAAGTTATGTGATGTGTCCATAGTGTTCTATGAACAGTATGGTTTTTAGCTGTTTTCTGAAGTCTTTTAGGTCTGTAGCGGCCCTCAAGTCGTCCGGGAGTTTGTTCCATATTGTTGGAGCGGCCATTGAGAGTGCTCTGTCTGTTGTGTCCTTGCGTGTGTGTTTGTATTCACTGGGGGTGCTGACTCTGTTGTGGGTTTGTTTCCTTCTGGGACGCGTACTGGTGTCTGATTGTATGAGTGTGTGTAGGCTGTTGGCTGATGTGTGGTGTTTGATCTTGAATATGTTTATGATAGTTTTGTATTTGATGCGTGCACCGATTGGAAGCCAGTGTAAGTCCTTTAAGGTGGGTGTGATGTGCTCCTGTCTTGCCGTTCCTGTTATGATTCGTGCAGCAGTGTTTTGTGCTAGTTGTAGAGGTTTGAGGGCTTGTTTCGGTAGGCCGAGGTATATCGGATTGCAGAAGTCCAGTAGTGGGGTTATCAGTGCTTGACAGACGGTACGGAAGTGTTCCGGGGCAAGGAGCGGCTTTAGTCTCCTGATGATTCGCATCTTGTAGTAGGCTTTTTGGGTTGTTTTGTCTATGTGTGGTTTGAGATTGAGTTTATTGTCCAGAGTAACTCCGAGGTATCTCACTTCTGATCTTATTGGTATAGTGGTGCTTTGTATCTTTAAATTTGGTGGGTGTTTGAAGCCTTGGTTCCGGGTGATGATTAGGGCTTCGGTCTTGTTGTAGTTTATTGCTAGGTTGTTGTTTTGACACCAACTCTCCATTTGGGTGAGGCAGTCTGTTATCTTAGAGAAGTCCGGGTTGTTGATTGATATTGGGGTGTAAATCATTATGTCGTCTGCATATATTGTGTATTGAATGTTGTTCTTTTTCATGATATTGCAAATTGGTTGTATGTAGATGTTAAATAGGAGAGCTGAGAGTGCGGATCCTTGAGGTACTCCTTGTTGGACGTTTATGGGTCGGGAGGTGTTGTGTCCTGACTTGACCTGTAGCTGTCTTTCGGTTAGGTACGAGTGGAACCACTTCAATGTGATACTGTGTATACCAGTGTTCTTTAGTCTTTCTAGGAGGGTGTTGTGGTCCACTGTGTCGAAGGCTGAGGAGATGTCGATGAAGATCATTATGATTCCATTCATGGTGTTGTCGATTATTCTTAGGATGCTGTCGAAGAGGTAGATCAGTAGCGTTTCGACTCCATGGTTGGGACGAAATCCGTGTTGGTTGTCATCGAGTGTTTCCTGTTTGTCGATGTGTTCCTGAAGTTGCCTATACGGACCTGTTGCCAACGCTCCTCTAGGTATGATTTGCACCAGTCCCAGGCAAGGTTAAGGATGCCTTTTTCGTGAAGTCTAGCTAGCATAATCTTATGGTCAACTGAGTCAAATGCCGCTGATATGTCCAGGAAAATCATTGCAATGGCCGTGTGAATGTTGTCAATCCCACAAATGAGTTTGTTGAATAGTGAAGTCACGAGTGTTTCAGTTCCATGAGCTTCTCGGAATCCGTGTTGGCATGGGTCCAACGGGGCTGCTGTGTCTATGTGTTGTTGGATCTGCCTCTGAGTTTCCTTCTCAAGTATCTTGGCTAGATAGGGAATACTGGAAATTGGGTGGTAAGACTCTTCCTTCTTTGGGTCCATCTGGTTATTTTTTAGTAGAGGGCGAATTGATGTTTGTTTAAGGGCCGTAGGGAAAATCCCAGTTAGGTAGGAGATATTTGCGATCTTAGCTATGCAAGGGCTAAGCTCAGCACGTAAGGTTTTGATCCAGTGTGCTAGACATGGGTCATTTGGTGCCGTGGTGGTGTTTATGGTGGCGATAATATCTTCGATGGTTTTTCTTGATGGAGGTGAAAATTTATCAAGTGAAGCTTGAGCTTGAGGGAGTTGGATTAGTACTTGTGATGAGGTTGTATTCGCCTTGACCAATTTGGATTGGATGAAGTTGGCATATAATTGTGGTTGTATGGATTCTTGATGTGGTGGCGATGGTTCTTTGGTTAAAGTTTTTACTAAGTTGAAGAGATCACGTGGTCTGTTTAGTGCTTTGCTGAGAAGATCGGAGTGGAATTCTTTCCTTGTGGCCCAAGTTAGTTCACGATGCTTTTTGAGGTGAGTGAGGTACTCTTCTTGATCCTGGCTGTTGTGGGTGTGTCTCCACTTTCTTTCTAACTTCCTCAGATGAAGTAGAGATGTACGTAATTCTGTAGAGAACCATGAGGCATCCTGCTTTTTATTGGAGCGATTCTTGGATGGGAGTTTCTTGTTCATGATTGGTTGATGGGCATACTGATAGAGAGTGTCATTCCAGTTAGAGATCAATTTGTTTAGGTTGTCCGTTGGCTTGGATAGTTTTGGCAGCACTTGTTTAGTGAGGGTCTCTATGTCTAACGGCTTAAATCACCCTGAGCTTGCTGTTGAGGTGACTGGCTGGGCGAGTGTGTTTGGATTTGTTGGTATCTGAAATATGATCAGGCTATGGTCTGACCAAGGGACTGGGATAATAGATGGTTGGGTATGATTAAGCTTGTAACTGCTGGAGGAACGAATATCAAATCAAGGATGTTCCCTTGTTTGTGTGTAGGGTTGAGCACGATTTGCTTGTATCCAAGGTCTGTCATTGCATCGAGGAATGTACTAGATAAGTCATGATGTAGAGAGGCAAGGTTAAAATCACCCAACAACCAGTTTGGTTTGTTGGGATTATCAGGGTTGCAGGCCAAGTTTATTATATCCGAGAAATCTTCTGATACTGCGTTTGGTGCTGAGTAAATGAGATTGATAGAGTTGCTTCTATTTGTGATAGTTATAGTGTCTAGGTGTTGAGAGCTCCTGGTTAGGGACACTCGGTATTGCAGCTCGGACTTTGCTATTATGAAGACTCCTCCACCTCTTCTGTTATCTCTGTTACAAGCGAAGAGTGAGAAATTAGGGGGAGTGATTTGGTTAATTAGGGCAGTGTCTGCATCAGAGAGCCATGACTCAGTGACCATTAGAAGGTCTAGGTTGTAGTTGGATATTATATCCTTTTTAAGATATGGCGACCAGAATTGCACACAATATTCAAAGTGCGGTCGCACCATGTAACGATACAGAGGCATTATAATATCCTTTGTTTTATTCTCCATCCCTTTCCTTATGATACCTAGCATTCTATTTGCCTTCTTGGCCGCCGCTGCACACTGGGTGGAAGGTTTCAACATATTATCCGCCATGCTGTGAAAAAGTGCCCTCTCAGAACATCTCTGTCAAACTGCCCTACTAACTAGTGCTTTTTCTAAAATTGTTACCTCTATGTGTATTCTGATTTACATCCGTAAATAATCTTTCTGAACCTATAAATGGCACCCAATTCTCCTAAAATCACTTCCAGTGCCTTTTGTTGAGTCGCTCACAGCCCTTTTAAGAACAAAATTTGCATGTGCACTTACCAATTCCTATTGGCTTAAAAGAATCCGGAATCAGAACTTAAGGACTGATGAGCAGAAGATATTTACCAGGTTACCTTTGGGAACCAAGAGACCAGGGTTTGATTCCCACTAGCACTCCTTGTGGTTTTGGGCAAGTCACTTAACCCTCCATTGCCTCAGAAAAATCCAAGTTATCAATGTCCCTATTTAATGTACATTACCAAGTTTAAGTTAAAATGTAAACCGCCTTGATTGAAATGATAAAGTGGTATTAAAAAAATCTGTTAAATAAATAAATACCTCATGGTTTATTTAAGTGACTCATAAGTCAGAAAATTATAAGCATATAGCAGGAAAAGTATGTTGGATCAAAATGCTGCACACAGATATTCCAGTCTACAGTGTAAACAATGTTTCAGTAGTCAAATTTGGACTGAAGAAAATGGGAATCTTTATCAGCTGTGACACAGATTGGACCAACAGAATAATAAGATTCAGAAACTACATATATCCCACCTTAGGATTCCATATCTAAAGCTCATATCCAACATTTCTTTGTTTGATCCACCTGAATCTTTGTAACATAGTAACTGCAGCAAATGATGGCAGATAAAGATCAAAATTAAACTGCAAAAAACCCACACTTTTTGCAAAAAAATACATTTTCAGCATAATAGAATTAATTTAAAAGGACCTCAGCAGAGTAGCAATTCTGCAGTTATGAGAATGCTAATGCAAGCTTACTTTTAACTCAATCATAGGTCCCAAATCAATTTTCATTTCTTGATTTTTCAAATGTATTTAAAAACACTCATTTAAGATTGAAGTGTACTTATCTGAAAGAAGAATTCACCATTCTGTCAGCACAACCATCAGTCAATGTTGTTAGTCTCGTCACGACTCAACTCAAGTTGCAGCTTTTGTCGGTCTAACCCGACTATGTCAGGGGATGCATATAGAACAACCGTTTTTCTTGGAGGCAGTCCCCCACAGAATTCCAAACCTCAACACATCAGCAGGGCAGATAAAGATCAGCATGGCCCATCTAGTCTGCCCAACAAGTTATGATGCCTTACATTGGCCCAACCAGATGTAGGACATGAGCTCACGTGCTCCACAATCCTTGTGTTTGCCCACTGACCGTACCCCTACCTGCAAAGATTGATTGATTTCCACAAATAGCCTATTGCTTTTTGTCTCAACAAAAGCTTCTTGCAAGAAATAGATAATATAGTTTGTCAAAAAATTGAGTTTGGTGCTAATAAATATTTAACATGAAATAAATTTCTAACATAGAAAACTAACACTCATCTAAGAATAACTTTAGTAGAAGAGCCCAAGAATGACTCCCAACTATTCCAAAAATATTCTGCAATCATCTGTAACGTGCTTGGGAGGGGGGAAGGGCTTATATGTGAGCAGTATAATGCAACAAGACTTCTATTAAGAAGATACATATTGTATACAGTAAAACGTTAAAAGGTAAACATGAAGCCACATCATGTTTCTGTTCCAGCTAGTAACTATATCTTGATTTGTCACCTTTATGATTTGTGCTTTACACTGGATAATTTTAAGAAGATTTCATCTTTTGGTTTGCATATAGATGTTATCGGAGGAAATCAACACTCAGTATCATTAATGGGATGGGGGTTCTTTGAAGAGCACTAGTTTTGACTCAAAGGTGTGTGAGCAACGAAACAGCTTGCTCACTCGCCTTCTCACTATATGCATCAGGCCTCTGGAATAGCCTCGCTATTAAAACCAGGACCATAGATACCATTACACACTTTCATAAGTAAATAAAAACATTTCCTTTCAAAGAGCACTTTGGTGAAAAAGCATAACTCTACTACTGTTAATCATCGACAAGGCCAGCCATAATCTAGCAGTTACTAAAGGACCCTCTGCACCATCACTCAAATAATCGCATTGTAGCTAGACATAGAAGTCATGACTGCCATTAAAATAAACACATTTATTCTTCCACACACCACAGCATGTATAGCGTGGTCCTGTAGTATAGGTTAAATCTAATACACCTGCAGCCCGATTCTGTCCCAGATGTAGAACCCTCTGTACGTCCGGTCTGAATCAGAGATACAGAGGGCGTCGCGATTCTGATCCTGCGGGGCACGTCTAGCCCCACAGGATTAGAATCGCTATCAGGCCTGTATGTGCAGGTTGGGACTGCGATTCAGCCCAGCCTGCACATATGTACAGGCACTCCCCGACGAACTCAGTCAGGGCTTTTAAATGGAGACGCTTTAAAATGGAGCCCCTCCATTTAAAAGATGCAATCCCGGCTGCTGGAACAGTTATTCCCCATAGCCCAACCCCTGATTTAGCCTCCCAGGACCAGAGGCTGAGGGGAATGCTCTCTGCCCCCTGCCACCCTTTCCCAGCCCCGGGCCCGCCAATCCCCAACATCCAGGGAAGTTATTCCACCTCCAAGGTGGAATAACTTCCTCGTTCTAGTCGCAGGCCCCAGATGTAGAGGCCGACATTAGAATCAGCCCTGTACGTCTGGGGCTGGTGACCACCCACTGCCCGCTCTAATGCCATCCCCGAATTTCCCCTTTCCCACCCCGCCTAGTGTCCCTGTACAACCAGCGGGGAAGCTAGACGCCGGCGGAAGGGAGCACGAATAGCGGGGACAGATGGAATGTAAAGTCACCTTTTATCTGTTCTGTTATCATTTTTCTTGTACCTTGTAAAATGTTAGTTGAAATGTAAATCGCATTGACCTAAGGAAATGCGGTATATTTTTTTAAAATAAATAAAGGGTTCTGCCTACTAAACCATGGTAGACCTCTATAGCTAACATGGGGCAATAGCTGCAAAAGCCCCGCAGTAGCTACAAGAGGTCCATGGTATTTTCAGGGGCATTACAGCCTTTCCACTGCAGATACTGTGGAGCATTTGCACTTACGGCAGAGACCCACGATCCTTCATCAGCAAGTAGCGTGGGAACTCCCATGGTACCTGCCGATGCAGGGATCGCAGGATCCAATGTTCTGTCTGCCACCAATCCCCCCCCTAAAGCCTGCCACAACTCATGTCTATTGCCAGTGCCACAAATGCACTGATTAGTGGCACCAATAATGTAAAAGGCTCAAACCCCCATCCCTCTTCAGCACCAACCCCACCAGACAGCTCACGTTCCATATTGAACCTGATCCCCAAAAGGGCACATCTGGGCCATCTGGGAGCCCCTGAGCAGGATGGGCTCATTAGGACCCTATTCTGCACCACGGGAGACAAACGTTCACATGGATGCAGGATTGGGCCCTAAGATGGCCCAGCATGCCCCTGCATCCTCCCCACATGCCCTGCTGACCCCCACAGCGCCGAATCCCTGGTACCCTGCTGCCAAACCCTAGGTCGGGCAGCCGGGGCCTTAATCGGACAGTGGAGACCCAGCTGATACCTATCCCAGCCTTGGGGGGGTTCTTCTGGCTCTGATTGCTGTTCTCCCAGCTACCTATTGCACCTCCAATGTGGAATAAACAGCATGAGCACCCCTGACCCACAGGACATACAGGGCCGTGACTTGAATTGGCCCTGTACATCCTGCCGCCTCAGCCTGTCCCCACTCTGCCCTCACTCCTCTCCCTCCCATCCCCTGCCGGCTCTCCCCATACTGCCACTCTGGCCATGTGGGGAGAGCCTGTGTAGGGAGAGTCTGTGGGGGAGTATCGGTAGGACGGCCAGGGCTGTATGTCCCACCGGGACGTCTTGCTGAATTGGGCCCATTGGGAATTGTTCAGGGGGCATCACGTTAACTCCATTGACAAGTTTCTACAGGCTAGCCAGTTGCCCCCCCCCCCCTCCTATTTATTTAAGTTATTCCAGCTGGCCTGTCAGCCCTCCTCCCTCCCTCCCAACCCCACTGCAATAACTCAAGCCCAACTAGTCAGTCAGCAAAAAGGGAACCCCCTGTGGTGGTCTAGTGTGGCCTGGGACAGGAGTGGCCTTCCCTGCTACTACCCCCATCCTTGCCACTTTCTAAGATGGCCCCAATCTCAGCGTGCGCCCTCTATCATCCATTGCGAGACCATTGCCTTTTTTGTTAGTAAAGGTGAAGAAGACAGGAGCAGAGGGTTTAGTCTACAGACCTCCATAGCTTCAAAAGAGAGTATAATTCTATTTATATAAAAAGGCAGCTGGTGTATTACTCCAACATGCTACATCTATAGATGAAGAAGAAGAATTATATCTGAAATTTGCGAGGTTTGTTCGGGCATTATGCATCTGGTGCCTCCTAAGCCCTGTTGAGGGAGGGAAGCATCTTCTTGAGGTGCAGCAGTTCCCAAGCTATGATGAAAATGATTTTAAAAAGCTATTTTTTTTCTGAGTGTTCAGGGCTATAGTTAGCTGTGTGGAAGTGCAGGGAACATTGGCCTTGCCAAGTCAGAGAGTTCAGAAACCTTTGGTAAAGCATTTTACAGTCTTGGTGAGCCTGATCTACCACTTTTAGAAAGACTGGAAAAATCACACCTTAGCTGCAAGTTACAGCTCAGTTTGCTTAGGTAGCTTTCTTTACGCAGTCCACGCCAGATTTTTAAGGGCTTATTTAAAACTGGATAAATATGATCTTAAACTGATTGCGTGATATGTAAAAACATGTTATGCTTTCTCTTCTTTTCTGTGCCCTGTTCAACGCTGACCAGTTTTATAGATTTTCTGTCTTGAATCAGATTTTATTGATGCATGCAACCAGTGGTAGAATAAAATGTCTATAATTAGGTGGCTTTTTTTTACTGCAGTCTGGATTTTTTATGTCAGGAAAATCTCAGGCCTTTTGATTCAGGTAAATTTCCATGATGTCTATTTGATATAAGGAGGTGAATCAAGTCCTTGGAAATTAATAGTAAATGAAAGTATGTGTACAGTATAATGCCATTTCATACATATTTTTACCCACTTTGAGTGTTCTGTGTTCCTGGGGAGGGGGCTGGTGCAGAACTTGGATTTGAGTCTGTCTTGTTAGATCTTCAAAATTATTCACATCCATTTCAACATTCTAATTGCACTAACATGCTGTGTTCGTTGCAAAAGTCTAACCCGGTTTACTAAACATAGCAAAAGGAATGGAGGAGTAGCCTAATAGTTAAAGCACTGGCTTGGGAAACAAGCCACCCCGGTTCTATTGTCATGAGAGCTCCTTTTGGCTTTGGGCAAGTCACTTAACCTTCCATTGCCTCAGAAAAATCTAATGTACATTACAAAGTTTAAGTTACAATGCAAACTGATTTGACTGAAATAATAAAGCAGTATAAAAAAAACCTGTTAAATAAATCAGTGGTGACTGCATGCAAATTTTTTTCAGTGGCATAATTTTCAATGGATGTAATTTATGCATGTATGGGCTACACAAGTTAGACAAAATTATACTCTAAACCTGAAAACCCCTGAAGTTGCATACTCAGGACCAGTTGGGCGTTACTGCAGTCAAAGCAATACAATAGATTCTCACTGTCAGACAAATTCAAAGACCCATCGTCTTACTGCATCCTTTTACCTGCAGGGAGAGCAGGTGCACACCTATGTTTAATATTTACAAGTAAGACATCCAAGTGTACATTCTTACAGGATGGTTGGGAAAGACGTGGAATTAGGATGATTGTGATTACTGGGTTTGATTCTCAGAATCTCAGGGGGGAGGGGGTAAGGCCAAAGGTTGACTTAGAGTGCCCGATATCCTTGCACCGGCCCTGGCAATCCTTTCATTGGGTCCTTCAGCGAACTGCTTCTCTGAATAGCAAAAGCGGCATCACATTACAAGTTTTAGTTTATTACAAAGGTTTGTGTCAGGTTTTCTCAGAAATGCAAGTCCGGTGGAGTGAACAAATGGGTCTGTTTATTAAAGGCTTTCTCCTATTTTGTTTCTGTGGGAAAATGCTTAGCTAATGGGGCCCATACTTACTGCTTCCTAACTAAAAACCCATTGTGCTTGGACCACGGTGCTGAGAAAAAAGGTTTGCAATAGTCAGTATTTCAGCACAATCTGCACTCAAAATATGACTAGATCAGAGAAAGCCCAACCATTAGCCACGACTAGGTGGATGTCTAAGGAACAGCTTCTGAGGGGCCGCCAAAAAGGAACAACAGTCAAAGGCAAAGAATAGATCCTGACAGCTCCAGAAACTCAAAGAGCCGTCACCTTTCAGCAGCAGGGATAATGCTCCCACAAACCCATATAAAGCAAAGTATGTTGTTCGATTATATATTTGTACAGGATTGTTATGGGAGGGATGATTATGACTGTTCAGTTTAAGTAGCAAAATCCACAGAGATGGGGGCGTAAGGCTAAGGGTTCATCTAGGATACCCAATATCCTTGTACTGGATCTGGACTAAATGCTAATATAAACCTGATAAGAGAGAAATAAACCTCACTGAATAAATAACTCAGACAACAAGGATATGTTTTCATCATTTATTCCACAGAAAGTTTCGATAATATGTATCTTTGTGTGAAAATGATATGATTCCCCAGTTTCCTTATTGCAATTAACTGACTAATTACAAAAGTAACCGGGTAACAAGTAAACCAACTTGCAGAGTAAATCTGCATGTCTGAGTTGCACGTCCTTTTTATATGAAGGTCCAAAATGATCTGAGTAGGATTTCACCCTAAAGGTTAGTGGAAACTTAGGGGTATGTCTACTAAACCGAGCTAATGGTTAGCTCAGGCTATCTGCTCCTAGGTCCCATTGACTAACATGGGGCCTAGGTGCAGATAAGCCCGGGTTAACTGTCAGCCTGACTTAGTAAACATACCCCTAAGGATGTACATTCATCAGCATGCATTTCATGCGTTAATGCACCTTAAATGCTTTACTGCTCATGTTGATTTAATGTGCTTTAACCCATTAAGTCACATGCATACAACTGATTTGCATACATTAAAAAGTTCCGATGGTCATTAAATTTTTTATTAAATTGAATGTACAAAACAAAGTACACAAAGGTCAGGAAATTTTCTAAAAACTAAACAGAATGTTTTTGCCTGTTCCCTTGTGGGATGATCAAGACAAATTTCAGAGGATCTGGACACAGTCATGTGACCATTTCTAAATATATGGGATTCTGTTCATCCACTGTCTGAGGGGAAGGCAGATTTTAGAGGTCCAGGTCAGGATATAGAAAATTTCCACTGTATTTTATAAGAGGCTCAGCCAAACACATGGAGCCCGATTCCAAGAGGCGACGTCTGGGCCATCCGGATGGCCCCAGGCAAGATGAGCCTGTTTGGACCTGATTCTGGACCACAGAAACAAAATGTTCCCGCAGTAGCCAGAATCGGGCCCATGGACAGCCCGGCATGCCCCTGCCACCTGTGGAGACATCCTCCCTGCAGGTGCCCCTGACGCTGGCATTTCCAGCCTCCCTATTTCCTGCTGCCCAACCTACAGCTGGCAGCCAGGGTCTGGGTCGGGTGGCAGGGACCCATACGCACCCGGCCCCAGCCTCGATCACCAAAGACCGCTGCTTATACCACCTTTGAGGTGGTCTGAGCAGCGTGTCCCCATGAACCCGGCAGCATGTACAGGACCATGACCTGAATCGGCCCTGAACGTGCTGCCATTTGGGCCCGCCCCTTCTCCACCCTCTCCCACCCCCGCCAGCTCTCCTCGCCAATGTCCCTCCACTTCCAATTAGAGTAGCAATTTTAAAAGCTGCATGTGTTGAAAAAAAGGGCTACTCACCCCGCTTGTGAGTAGAAGCAGCAAATTAAAATCTCTACTCCTGATTTGCAAGCACATCCCACTGGTTATATATGTCCCCCACCCCCCGTTCGCCCCTGATCCCCCCACTAGATCAGATCACCCATTTAACACCCCGTTGACATCTGATCTCCTACTGCTTTAAAAGGAAGGAGGGTTTCTGTACACGCATAGCCTCCTCCACTGATCATGGGGTCTTCCACTAGAAGGACTGCCTTTTTTTAAAGGCTCCGTTACTCTGGAATGACCTTCCTGCTGATCTAAGGCAAGAATCGCCTTTTAAGAAATGTAAATAGGAATTAAAGACTCTTTTTGAGAAGTCTGCTTGGAAGAAGGAGTTCCCACGAGCATATCACTGTTAAATATATGTGAGAAAGTTCAGTCATCTCACATTACACACACCTTAACACAAGGTTTCCCAAAGCTGCCTTCCTGACACCACAAACCGCTGGGTTTTCAGATCTACAGTGAACATGCATAAGATTAATTTACATATACCAGGCCTCCAAAATTTATTTGGGAACTCTTGTCTTAGTGATGTGTTGGACTCCCAAACCGAGGGACTAATATACTAATGTATATTAGCATCAGCCATTAATGTCTGTAAACACTGTTTCCCATATGTATTAATGGCCAATATTAATGTCATGCAAATGAGGCAAATGGTAAAATACACATGTAATTTAACTATGGAGAGTATCACAGGCCTGAAGGGTCATTACATTATCTGTGCACATACTTTTTTCAGTGGAGGAGTAACCTAATGATTAAAGTAGTGGATCAATAATGAGGGAAGTAGTGTTCAACTTCTACCTCCTCTTCTTCCCCCCCTTTTTCCCAACTCTCCCCCCTTACTTCTGCTTCCCTTTCTTCCTTCCCTCTGGTCTCTGATGAGGAAACAACACTCCTCCTTTCTTCCTCTGACTACCTGCCCTTCTGATCCTATGCCCACCCACCTCCTTAGCTCCATTTCTTCCACTATCGTCACTTCCATCACTCATATTCTCAACCTATCGCTCTCCACCGCTACCTTCCCTTCTGACTTCAAGCATGCTGTTGTCACACCCCTCCTCAAGAAACCCTCACTCGATCCCTCTTGTCCTTTCTAACTATCGTCCCATCTCTCTCCTTCCCTTCATTTCTAAATTACTTGAGCGTGCTGTCTACCACCGCTGTCTCAACTTCCTCTCCTCTCATGCCCTCCTAGATCCTTTACAATCTGGTTTCCATCCCCTACATTCTACCGAAACTGCTCTTACCAAAGTCGCCAATGATTTGTTTCTGGCTAAGTCCAAAGGCTTTTATTCTGTCCTCATTCTTCTGGATCTCTCTGCTGCCTTTGACACCGTTGACCACAATCTTCTTCTTATCACCCTGTCTTCACTCGGTTTCAAAGGCTCTGTACTTTCTTGGTTCTCCTCCTATCTCTCCCACCGCTCTTTCAGTGTGTACTTCGGTGGCTGCTCCTCCTCTTCTACCCCTTTGCCTGTGGGTGTAACTCAAGGTTCTGTCTTAGGTCCGCTCCTCTTCTCTCTCTATACCCAATCCCTTGGTGCCCTTATCTCTTCCCATGGCTTTCACTATCATCTCTATGCTGATGACTCTCAAATCTACCTCTCTACGCTGTTATCTCTCCTGAAATTCAAGCTAAAATCTCAGCCTGCCTCTCTGACATTGCTTCCTGGATGTCCTACCGCCGCTTGAAGCTGAACATGGCCAAAACTGAACTCCTTGTCTTTCCCCCTAATGCCTCCCCTCCTCCTTCCCCTTTCTCAATCTCTGTGGATAACTCTGTTATCCTTCCTGTCTCTTCGGCACGGAACCTTGGTGTTATCTTTGACTCGTCTCTCTCCTTCTCTTTACATATCCAAAACACTGCGTATAGATTATTGTATATAGTTATATAGTGGATATAGTTTACCTTTTATTCCCAAGTTCTAAACTCCTGTTATTTGTAAAATGCACTACAGTTTTCTGTATGTATATGTTTGTTTCATGTAAACTGCGCTGATGACAATAGTGTGGTATATAAGAGATGTTAAATAAATAAATAAAAAATAAATTGCTAAAACATGCCGTTTCTTTCTTTACAATATCTCCAAGATTCTCCCTTTTCTCTCTGCCACTACTAAACTAATTGTCCACTCTTTAATCACCTCCCGCCTTGATTACTGTAACCTTCTCCTTGCTGGCCTCCCTGCTAACCACCTCTTTCCTCTTCAGTCCATTCAACCTTCTGCAGCTCGTCTGATTTTCCGTCAGTCTCGTTTTTCACACATTACTCCTCTTCTCATGTCACTTCACTGGCTCCCCATCCGCTTCTGTATCCAGTTCAAACTCCTCCTTCTAACCTATAAATGTATTCATTCTTCTGCTCCTCATTACCTTTCATCCCTCATCTCTACCTACACCCCCTCTCGCCTACTCTGCTCATCTAATTGTCTTCGTTTATCTATGCCTTTTACTCGTACTGCTAATTCTAGACTTCGCTCCTTTCTACTGGCTGCACCCTTTTCCTGGAATTCTCTACCTGTCTCTGTCCGCCAAGCCTCCTCCCTGGCCATCTTCAAATCCAAATTGAAATCCCATTTCTTCACTATTGCTTTTTGTTCCTAACTCGTCCTTTCTTGTTCTCTCCATAAACATTTATTCTTGTCTTGTTAATTGTTATTTGTATTATCTAATTTATTTCATATTTTGTCTTGACTAGATTATGAGCTCTAACGGGCAGGAACTGTCTTTTTTTATGTTTGTACAGCACCTCATATGTTGCAGCGCTTTATAAATGCTTAGTAATAATAATAATAATACTGCTGTTCCTTATGATCTTGGGCAAGTCACTTAATTCTTCATTGCCTCAGAAGAATCCAAGTTATCAATGTCCCTGTTTAATGCACATTACCAAGTTTAACTTACAATGTAAACCACTTTGACTAAATGATAAAGCAGTATAAAAAGCCTGTTAAATAAATAAGCTTGTACCTGAGGCAATGGAGGGTTAAGTGACTTGTTCAAGGTGTGCTAGTGGAAATCAAACTGTGGTCTTTTGATTCCCAAGCCAGTGCTCTAGCCTTTAGGCAACTCCTCCACTCCAAGCTTAAATTGGAAGTCCTCCAGAGAGAGGAAAATACTGAGTGTACCTGAATATAACTTACCTTGAACTTCTGAGAAAGGCATGAACTAAGCGCCATTGCCCTTTCATCCACTAAATGATTCCATTTTCATAGTTTTACATCTTATCACCTCATTAACATCACTTTTGCATTGGAACTCTCATGAGCTAGTTTATCTGCATTAAAAGATGGAATTAATTGCAAAATAAAAATGTACCAAAAATTTTAAAAAGCTATGCAGGGGGAAGAGAGTATTAAGATTTCAGTTACAGATCTAAGTGTGAATTGTCTTCTATGGACAGTCAATAAAAAGACAAAAGCAAGTTTACTGCATCCAGCAGAAAACATTCTGACTTGAGGTATTTTGCTTTATTAATAAATTGAATAAAGTATTTGGTTGTCGTGATGGTCCATTTAGATACACAGAAATAAAGGTTAAGCGATATCTTTCAAGTCACAAATGTATCAATAAAATGGTATCACATATATCATTCGATGATCTATCCTTCATAAATTGAGAGTGCCTTCATGTCCAGACATCTCAGATCCAAACAACTAAAACTGAAAGGCATCCTCTACAAAGCCAAAATTGTTAAGTGACAAACCGTGCTCCTCTTTACCCACAGGTTGGAGAAGGATTACGTAGAGAAGTGCTGGAAGGATGTACGCGTGGGAGACTTTATCAAGTTGGAGGGCAATGAGATCATCCCAGCTGACATTCTGCTCCTTTACTCCTCCGACCAGAACGGCATCTGTCACATAGAAACTGCAAACCTAGATGGAGAAACCAATTTGAAGCAGAGAGAAGTGGTCAAAGGATTTTCCAATCAAGTAAGCACATCTGATTCATTCGCCTTTTTTAAGAAAAATTACCTTTATTGAAAAATAATAAAAAATATTAAATAGCATGTAGAACATGCAGAAAGATGATTATGTATATCTGAAATGAGCAGGCCCGATCTGATTCATTTTCAGCCTCAACACCACAGACACCCCCTCCCCATTTGATCTTTCTTAAGACATCCCACATCATTCTTCTTCTGCTTTAAACATTAAACCCACTAAAAGCATCAACCGCTGATCCTGGCAACAGCTTTAGTGCATTTTGATAGCATTTGTACTGTGATAGGTCAATATTTGTGTTCCCAGTTCAATATACGTGAGAATTAGGTCAAATGTCTGGAGAACTCCAGCTGCCTGCAACTCAGTTAAGATTGAAGAGATCCAAGTCTTGTCCTGCTGATTCACTCAGGACCAGCATTTTTCATTAGATGAACTAGGTCATCGCCTAGAGCGCCAACCTTTCAAGGGCATCCCATTGGTGCCCCTACTGCTGCCCTCCAGAAACTACAGTAGTGGCGATGACATTAGAACAGCGAAGTAGCACTTACCGAAAGCCTCCGTTGCTGTATGGCGTTGGTGCCGCATTTCGACCATTTGCTTCAGCCCCCATGAAAACAGGAAGTCTAAGTCAGAGGGGGTGGAAGCGACTGGTCCAAGCATGGCACCGAGAGCATACAGCGTCAGAAGCTTTGGGCGAGCACTGCCTGACATTTCCATCATTGCAGGTCCTGGAGAGGTGGGTGGTAACAGGAGTGGAGGTGGGAGCAAGGGGGGCAGCAGGAATGAGGGTTCACCGAGGGTGCCTCATATCCTCAGACCACCCCTGAAATTTATTCATGCCTAAAATACATAAATAAAAAGAACACATTTGGTACAACGCAACATGCTTGTTATTATTTATTAAGCATACAGATTTGTTATGGAAATTTCACAGGTACTGAAAGACAGGGCTAAAAATATAGGACCTTATATTCAAAAAAAGCTGAGCTCCCAAATGTAGGCCATATTTTAAGCCAAATGTAGAAGCTTGGAAGTTTCACATATAAATTTAGGCCTGCCATTTATTTGCCTAAATTTATGAGCCTAGTAATGAAAATTGGAGCCAAGCTCCTAACATTTGCCGCATCCTAAGTCCGCTCCTGCTGACACCCATTTTTATGCCCCTAAATATAGGAGTTTAGTGAAATTTCAAGTATAAACTTAGGAAATCAACCCTAGTAAATTTCAGAGTGGTCAATATAGGAGCATAGTGGCCTGTTTTCATGGAGGTCATTCTGTGGAGCGATTAGCAGGGTTGGACGTCCGGGTTATGTCCAACCCACGCTCAGCTCCGGGACCCGATTCTGACCCCATGTGCTCCCCGCACGTACAGATCATTTGTGTGGGGAGCACTGGATGGGGTTGGGAGGTGACAATGCCGGGGTGCAGCAGGGGAGTAGCCAAGTACCAGGATCTACAAAGGCAATTCTGATCATGCCTTTGTACGTCCCCTGGCACCACGAGAAATGCCCGGCTTATTTTGCCCTGAAGGTGGAATAAGTGCCAGGTGCTGTGGTGATCACTGCCTGCAGCACCCCTTTCCACATTCCGACACTGCGGGAGGGCTCCCACCACCCAATCCCAGCCTTGGCTGCCCCCGCCGAGGGTCGAACAGCAGTGAAACAGACCCGCTCTGTGTCCGGCCATTGAGTGCCTTTGGCTGGATGTTCCAGTGCCATGGCGGCAGGACACCACTGCACCGGCACCCCAGCCGGAGCGTTGTGCGGGCTGGGTGGGCAGATTCATGGACAGTTTCCAGCACTGAATCGGGTGCACGCCGAGCCATCTAAGTGCCCAGTTCTGCAACCACGCGAGCATACAGCTCCCACAGTTGCGGAATCGGGTACAAGTTGGGCCCATCCTTGTTTTGGCGTCCCAACAGCCCGGCTGTGCCCCTTTTCAAATATACCTCTATCTGGATGATCTATGGGGGTTATCTGGATAAGAGGTTGAGAGAGATATTAAACTGCTCTAGCTGGATAGTACCACTGAATGTTGCCACAGATTGCCCTGGCACTATTCAGTTAGTGAAGGGCAGAGTGAGGAAGGTGTGTCCTCATTCCAGATATCCATGAGTTTTATCCAGATAGTCGCAATTTTCATTTACTATCCAGTAAGTTATCTGGATAACTTGAGTCACAGGATAAGCTGGCCTACTTTGCTATCCAGATAACTCACTCGGCTGAAAATTGCCACTATCCAGGTAAATCCCACAACTATCCGGATACTACTGCTGATTATTCACCAGATATTTAAATGCTACAGCTGACTGCCATTACATTTCGGCCAAAGAACTCTGAAAGTTAGGAGCCTAAATCCTTTGACATCAGGTCCTATGGCCCATAGGTCAAGGATTACACTTTTGGGATAAGCAAGATATCATATCTGTGGTAGTCATTATGGGGGGATATTCAAACCCATTTAGGTGGTTTCCAGACTTGTATGGCGCTCAGCGGGATATAGCACCTTAGGACAGTTTTTTTGGTGGCCCGAACTATCTGGATAACTTATCCAATAGCAGCTGAAAATCACCACTATCAGATAATAGCGGCAATTAAGAGGATAGTGGCTGGCGCGGCCCTCGCTCCACCTGTGGGCTGCCATAGTGCCATTTCCATGAAGTGTCAAGTCTGTGCAAAAACTCATGCACAGGGGTAAATCTGCAATGACCAAAGCTGAGTATCAGCTCAATTATCTCTTTTGCTACATGAGTAAAAAGTGTTACAGAATAAATCTCTGCAAATGTTTGCTTAGTAATGCAGCTCGGTATTTTTTGCAGAATGGAGACTTAATTATTTCAAGGAAAGTAAGAAAAGAAGTAGAAGCAGTTTATTTCCCATGGGTGAAATTTGTAATTTTGCATATAGTTTTAAGTACCCAAGTACAAAGAATTGCTGTGTCATGCACAGGCCTATGGGACGAACAATAGAACCAAAGAACATTTATAAGTAGAATCATTTTTCTTATCAACTGCCAAATATATGTTTCTTTAGGTTTTGGAGGACATGAAGACAGGACTGTGACTCTTTACTGAGATAATTGTTGTCAGCAGAGTGAATAATTATCATACTGTATGGAAGCCACTTCTTGAACCTCTCTCACCTCCAGATTTAGCTTTCAGATGTTAATAAAGCAACTCTTTGATTTTAACTCCTGGTTCGCAAAATACATTTGAGTTAGAAAATTAAAATAGTTCAAATCAGATGGACATTATTGTAAGTTTGCTGTGAGTGAATGTCTGTGGGGCTTGATGTGTGATATTCATTCTTCTGTTTGCATGGCACAGGTCCTATTAGGAATGTATTTGGCATAGAATAACATAAATCAGCGCACTACCCCCCAGGCACCTCGCCTTGTTTTTGGGTGTCTCCTGTTTCTAATAGAGCTGCTCGTTACACCAGACAGTAAACAACATGAATAGAATAAAAATATTGGATATCTATACAATAAAACATGGTATGCGTGGGATATACGTTAATAATGTCAGTGGTATAGCTCTATGCTGTCCTTTATAAAAAAAAATAAATAAAAAAAAAGCTAATGCTTGTCTTATGCTTATTATTTTATTATTGTTTTGTTCGCATTTTTTCGGAAATAGGTCAAGATGGATTGCATTCAGGAACAGTAGCTATTCCCTATCCCCAGAGGGCTGACAATCTAAGGGGCATGCTTACTAAAAAGCATGCCAGTAGCGTGCAATTGAGCTGTGATCCTAATATAGAGACTGGCATCCTGCCATCAGCCATGGCTCCTCGGAAACTGGCATGCCAACGCACTTAATGCCACCCATTGAGGTGACATGAGGGCACTTTGCAGCACTATAAGTCCACCCCTGCTAATGGTAACAATCCAAAATGCCCCTGCTAACCATCCGATCATGCGCTATGTAGTTAGCATGGGAATTTAATCAAAGCAGTTTACATTGTAACTTAAACTTGGCCGTGTACATTAAATAGGGATGTTAACAACTTGGATTTTTTTTCCTGAGGCAATGGAGGGTTGCACAAGGCTACAAAAATTGCTAGGGGGAATTGAGCCCTGGTTGCTTGGGTCTCAAGCCAGTGCTCTAACCATCAGACTACTCCTCCATTCCACTCCCATAGCAAAAGGGGTTTAAGAATCAGCTGAGGGGAGGAGTAGCTTAGTTGTAAAAAAGCAGCAGCCTGGTGACCAAAAGAGACCAAGGTTTGAAGTCCACTAACACTCCTTGTGGCCTTAGGCAAGTCACTTAAGCGTCCAATTGCCTCAGGTACAACCGTAGATTGTAAACCCTGTAGGGAGAGGGAACTACCTACAGTACCTGATTGTAACTCACCTTGAACTACTACTGGAAAGATGTGAGCTAAATGCTAATAAAAAAAAATATGTTTGGCTCAATAATATTATTACTACTATTTATCATTTGTATAGTACCACAAAGCATACGCAGCGCTGTGCATATAGATGTAAGAGACGTCCCTCAACATCACAAACTGGGGGCTAGAGCAAATGTTACAAAAGTTTCATCCTTTCTTGGCAGTGGCAGGTGCCCTCCCCCCCATCCAGCCTGCCATACCGCCCCTCCCCCATCCAGCCTGCCATGCCGCCCCTCTCTTGCGCTAAGGTGGTGGAAGCTGAACTGCTGTTTAAGCGCTGCATTGGGCCTTACAGTGCCCATGCGCCCATGCCGCTCCTGTCCTCCCCCCTGATGCAACTTTCTTGGAGGGTGGGAAGGAGCAGCAGGCCGGAACTGCACACACTTGCATCGGCATTTTAAAGCCCGTCACAACACTGAAGTAGCAGTTTAGCTGCCTCTTCCCAGGGGGGGGGGGGGTTGGGTAGTGATGCTGCCCACCAGGTGGTGCCTCCCTAGACAACCGGCTAGTTTCCCTAGTAGGCAGGCCAGCCCTGTTTCTTAGTCTGGAAATCTTTTACATCAGTAGTGTAGCCTTAGTTTAATCCCAGCTGGTCTACTATAGTGCTTCATGGATTTGCCTCCCAAGAAGACTAATGCCTGGACTGCAGAGTTCAGTTTTTCAGAGTGTTGTGACATGAACTGTTTTAGACTGTCCTAAGTAGGTCTCCCTAGATCTTTGCATGATCTTAGCAAATACTTCACTCCAGGTTTGCCCTCTGGCAGTCATATAGAATGAAATTAAGGGCCACGGTTATAGAAGGCGCGGAAGAGGAACTTTCCTGGAGTCTTGGGAAAGCCGCCACTTGTCTCTATGAGCAGTAAGGAATGGATCTATTCCTCAGGATCCTGCAAGGAACTTCTTATCTGGATTGGCTGCTGTTGGAGACAGGTTGCTGGGCTTGATGGACCTTTGCTCTGACCCACTGTGGCATATGTTTTTAATCGCCAATCTTTCTGAAGTCATAAGGTCAGACATACCACTTCCTACAAATCGTATGCAGAAGTCGATTCTTCTGGTAACAATGCGTTAAGCCAAATTATAATTATAAAGGACAGTAATTACATCATTGTTCCTTTGATTCTGATTTCTGTGTGCTGTACAGTTTACATAATTTATCCCATTAGAAAAATACTGTTGCTCCTCAATGCATCTTCCCATGTCCATACTAAAAACTGACGTAACACTAACCATGAGGTAGAACTGAATTCTTCCGGTTATTTCTATCCATGATGGTATCTTGTTGCATCTGGGCTCTGGCATGTCTCCTTCCCCTTTCTTCTTGTCATATAGGGCCCAGTCCTCTGCTGCGACCCTTAAAATGCAGCAGGATATTGAGTAGTAGTATCTGCATAGGGGCTGCTGCTGAATATCCAGGCTGAGTGGCTTTAGCTTACCTACGTTGTCCAGGCATTAACCGATTATGTACTGGTCTCGCCCTTGGACTGTCTCTGCACTAACCAGATAGTGCCAGGGCAGTCTGTGGAGATATTCAGCAGTACTATCTGCATAGTGCCAATGGATATTGCAGCCTGCCCCCTTGACTGGCCAATTATCCGGCTTTCCACTGGCCAGTCAGCTAAGGGCTTTGAATATCAGTCCGATAGCTCTTAACTCCACGTAATTATGTTATTGTTATTATTATTATCATTTAAATTTAGCTCATTTCTTTCCAGTTTTTGTTCAGGGCTAGTTATATTGAGGTCCTGTAGGTATTGCCCTGTCCCCAGAGGACTTACAATCTAAGTTTGCACAATGTAGACTAAGTTTGAATCTGAACAATATAGCATTAGAATCAAGTCCATACCAAGCTGATTTCCTCTCCCATTGCTATGGCCGAATGACGGATCTCTACCTCAAAAACATCCCTCTCCAACTTTTATTAAGGACGTCCACCTCCACCTCCCCCAGCCAGCTGAAGGAACACTCTCTGCCTGGTCCTTCCTGGGAGAAACCACCCACCTACTCTAACAATGATGCCCAAAATGTTCTTAGCGCAGGATATATTAGTCTACCCTTCTGCCCCAGCTGGCTCCTCTATACAGATGACACTGATTGACTGATCCCATATAGTCAGCATGATGTTGGCTGGTCCCATTTTCCATGGTGGAGTCCACTGGGGGAGGAGGAGGGGCTGATCTGTCCTTCCTCCATAGCTTATCAAACACAACAGATAGGATAAGTGGGTAAGTCCTCCTTGAGGGAGAGAAAAGATTTGGGGGATTTCTTTTGTCTAAGAATCCTTGATTGAGACTGGTGAGTAGATGGTACAAGTGAGAAGGAGGATAGCCTCTTCAGTTCTTACCATCTCAAGATGAAGTCCTTTACTTCAAGGGCCCACCAACAGAATAAGTCATTCTACTCTAAACGGATTAAGTGCAGTGATGTAATTATGTATATTAAGCTATTAAAACTGGGCATCATGGGTGTGATTAAGGGCTGGATTTAAGATTACGGTAAATAGGCAGGACCAGTGGGGAAAGGAGTGGACAGATCCCTGTTTGTGGTCACCTTCAAAACCTGGTGATCTAAGCATATGCCTGTGTTGCCTAGTCCTAAATCCAACCCTAGTGATTAGTAAGGATGAGCTAGGGTGAGTGCAAGTACTGGTGTAACAAATTCTCTGTAATGTATCAATAAAGCGTGATCAAGATGTCCAGTATTTTCAAGTAAAATCTTTTCTTCTGTCTCGGAGTTCATTTTACTATATGCTTAACCATTTCAGTTTTGTTTTGTTTTTTCAGATTGAGGGGCCTTTTACTAAAGTCCAATAAGCGACTGATGAGCATTTTAGTGTGCAGTAATGGCCCACGGTGATAGTTAATGCACAGGCATGACGGCTATTGGCTGCTAAAATATGCTTTAATGGCCCATCATGCAAAGGGGCAGAGTATGGGCAAAGGGTGGCTGTGGAGAGTAAATTGCAGTTAGCACAGGGGTGCATATCTATGTGGCAGTTAATATGAGTATATATAATGCTCTGTCTGTGGGTGGCATTAGGTGCACCTATGTTAATTATACAACACGCTAGGGTTTGCATCTGTGTGGTAACTGCCAGCAACATGTTGGTGATGCCCCAACAGTTACCATGGAGGCTTTGCCCTTAATGCACCTTAGTTTCATGCTAAACATGTAGTAAGTGCAAAACTCTCAAGGACTTTGGTAAAAAAGCCCACAAATGTACTAAGCCTGCATCTATAACAGGTTATATAATCTGCATGTTGGAAAGAAAATGATTAGGTTTTATAGTAATATTAACAACTCTTCATTGAAATTCTCTTGTTAGGACGCTCCATTTGACCCAGAAACCTTTAAGGACACCATAATCTGTGAAAAACCAAACAATAACCTCAATAAATTCAGAGGCTACATGTAAGTACATGAGAGCAGCGTTATGCATTGCAACTTCGATGCTCTCCAGATGTTGAACAATTTTAATTTCATGAGGTAGTATGTTTGGGAGGGAGGGGGAAAAAGTACTGGTTTGTAATCTTGGACAGAGTAGAGTGTTGAAGCTCAAAAAATCCATTGCAAGGCAACTTCAGGTCCAGTAATACCAATGATTCTTGTAAAAGGGTCATATGCAGGGATAAGAGTATTTTCAAAGCTAGTTCTAGCCGGTTCATCTCTGCAACATCTCAGAAGGTCATGCTTTATACAGTTGTGGTCAACAAAGAAACATAAGGTTTTCTTTGCATAATTATTTTTTCTGTGCAGAATTTTGCCCATCCATTAGTCGGGAGAAATAATATCCTTGGACACAAAATAGGCTTTTTCAGAACCTGCAAACTTTTGCACTTTTTTGCCAGCCACTGAAACTTTTGCACTGAATCTGGCTCTTCCCAAACCAACCCCTCACTATCACGAGATAAGTAAAAACCTAGGTTGGAATTTTAGAAGCCCTGTTCATGCTTTGGATGCTTGAAAATTGGCAGAGAGATGCTCAAAGCACGGAGATGTCTCCAGACCCATTTTAGGAGCCTCTTCTGGGAACATCCCCAGTGTGGGGATGTTCACGTCTGAACGGTGGGGTGGGGTGGATCATTTTGGCTGAAAAACATCCAGAGGATGTAAAGAAAATAGCACGCCATCATCCCCAGTACTCAGGAAAAATTTCATTGATAACAGTAGTGGGATTTAAACCCTTAGCTTTCCTGTTCCTAACTCGCTACTCAAACCATTAAGCTGTCTTAGTTGTCTAGGTCCTGAAACACGGTTCTGGGGATGTCTATGTAGATGCCCCCGCAGACATCCATATCAGTCACGGCCATGTTTATGAAATCATGTCTGCACCTGGATGTGCCTGCGTATTTTTCAAACATCCTGGCTTGGATGTCCCAGATTGCATTTGGACGTCCCTTCTCAAATTCCACATATAACAATCTTGGTGGGTTGGACCCATGTTCCATCAAGCCCATCATCCTGTCTCTAACTATGGCCAATCCAGATTGTTGCAGTAATAACAAGTATTATAACCAGAGGGTACAAAGCCATTGAGGAGTATCAGTGTGTCCAACTGGTGCAGGATTGCAGTAGAATGTTCCAAAATATGGTTCCCAAGCCAGAGCAAAATTGAGGGATCCAGCCACTTGTTTTAAATACTAGCAAATTTCTGATTGTCCATGTTTTCCTTTATAGGCCAACTTTTAAAGAATCCCTTTCACTAACACATCTCATGTCTTATTCAGCATCAGAAAGATGCCCCAGCTGCCTAAGGGAGAAGCGCTAAACACAATATTGCTCTCGTTTTTCTCAAAGGGAACAGTCCAGTGAGGAACGCGTTGGGTTCAGCAATGACAGCCTTTTGCTTCGTGGGTGCACCGTCAGGAATACAGAAGAGGCAATTGGAATAGTCGTCTATGCAGGTTATTGCTATTGCTTTTATTATGCTTGTTTTCCTTGCTTTTTCCATTACTGTGAAAGTGGATTGCAGCATTGTGTAATAGACGGGAATGTCTGAAGATTCAAGGCAGACTTCACATGAAGGGATACAAGAAATATAAGAAACAAACAGTTGCAAAAGATGATAGACCCCTGCCGCATGGATGCATGGTTGGAGGAGGGACTTCAAACATGGACTGGGACTCTCCAAGAAGGCCTTCCCATCTACTTTTTCATGTAGCTAATTTACTTTTTATCCATAGCTAATTTGGTGGTTGAAGGACTGGGCTTTTTTGTACTAAGTACTAGGCTGAGACCTTTCAGAGACTAAGGATAAGAAAGAGACTCCAGGGCAGTAATCATCAGGCTGGCCTGGGTGCTCAGTACCTCCATTCTTAAGGTCAGCCAAGGCTGGGCAGCTGCAGAGGCAGTAGAAAGAGCCCTCAGGAGAGAAGGAGTTGTGGTCATTGCTTTAAGGGCGACACCTGGTGGCCAGAGTCAGGGCTTAGGAAGGAAACCTCGTAGACCATCATTGTAGTATGTTTTAGGGAGAACACATTCCTGGGTAGCTATGAATGAAAGCTAATGGTGGCCAATCCCCAGTCCTGAACTGGGATTTGTCACCAAATCCACTGAACTCAAACTATCAAGGAGTAGAAAATACTGTCAGGTCAGCAGATCATTTTTTCATACCTAGTACTTTCATTATGAATATATCTAGCAGTGCTATCAGTGTGTTCAGGATCTAAGCAAGAAAATATCACACTATCATTTAACGATCATTCCGAGCGCGTATAAACAGCCATCTGGAAAGCCTTGTGCTAATTTGTGTAAGACTTAGGTCATTGAGTGATAATCAACATTGCTCATTATCACCAATTCGCATCTCATTTTTCATATATGCCTACATGTGCATACTGTTTTTAGTTTACCTAGACTAATATGTTCTGACGGGATTTTGCGTGTATGCTAAGGATTAACTGCATTGCACACAAGTTTGTGCACATTAAACTTCAGAGTACAGACCCTAAACTATCTTACTTTCTGGTTGTGGGAATCTATTTCTACTCAGTGTTTAGATTGATAGCCATGTTTAGTTCATTTGCTACTTGTCATTGAACTTCAGAACAAAAGGTCCACTCTCACTAAGATGACAGAGGTGTAGGAGTAGCAGTCCTCTAAATCCAGAGTGCCCGAACCGACGGCATGAAATTTAGCAACGCCAACTGGCACACTAAAACAGAGCCTTTTGCATGACAGTGTTTTACCTGTGATACATGGTGGATATGATCCCCTCATAAGGTATTCTTGATGTATCTCATACAAAACATGCCTATAAATAGAGCTATGTGACCGCTGTGTTAGTCCACTTCAACGGTAGTTAGATAAAACGAGAAACAAAAAAGGAAAATAAGGTGATACCTTTTTATCAGATAAACTTAATACATTCTTGGACTAACTTTTCAAGGTTAAAACCTTCTTCTTCAGGTCAGGTCCCGACACGATACGGAGTGACAGTGGACTTCAAACCCTGGTATCCCTGGTTCTAACCATTAGGCCACTCTGAAATAAGGAGTGTGTAAATTCAGTCTGTGTCTGTTAAAGGTCCTACTGTGCATTAAGTTTTATTATCACAAATGCATGAAATGAACCAAAAACAAATAGGAAAAAAGGTCAAAAATCTGAAATGAACATTTTTTCCCCTTGTACACATCTCTGAAGCAACCTACTGGGGCCAGCCAGCGACGCTTTAACTATTTTGTTCCACATTATCAACCTCAAAGACCTAAAATAAGAATCTGTAGGCAGCTTTCCACTTAAGCACTCTGCAGAATAGTGTTTGCTTAAAAATAGCAGGTATTCAGATAGTCATATGTATTATCTCCTTGTAATCAACTATAATGGTAAATCGAATCATTTATTTGGTTGGATTACTCACTTCATTTTCCAAGTCCATGATGCTTTTATCTCATTGTTGTCCAGTGACCTTATTTTTGTAGTTGATATCTACTGGGCAAGTGGTTAAATGAGATAATCGTGCCAAATGAGAAGTGTACAAATATCCCATGACTGAAAGCCTAGCCATCTTTATGACATTGAGCAGAAACAGAGGTACAGAGCAGCATGCATCGAGCAATAACTATTTAATTTACTCCATGAAGCAACACAGCAAAGCTCTCCTTACTGTCAAACTGTTTGGCAGCAAATTGAACGCTGAAAAAATGAGTACAGCCCAGACTCACAATGGCAAGCCCATGTGAAGAAAAGGAAAATATTGTCCCCAGACTACTGGGGTATGTAAACGACTTCAAATGTGGTGGCCAAAATGAATCTCTGATTCTGTAAGTCCACATACAACAAGAATAAGAGAATTTGGAAGCAAATCGCCTCAAGGCAGATGCGAGGCATTGCCACTTAGTAGCTGGGTTCTACGTCCTGGGCTTCTGTTGTCCCAGGCATAACTATCACTGTATAACGCATTCACTTCAAAAGCCTTCCATTTCATTTCTCCGTCCTTATCTTTGTTAGTGTTGTCATTTGTATGATCAAAGTCTCGCCCCATAAAGCCTTGTAAAGATTCTTTCTGGCTATAGCAGTCTTCAAAGTTTGGTTTTAAGTGAGGTTTCCACTACTATCAATGCTGCAATTTTAAATACCTTTGAGAGAGTTTTGATATGAAGCCTTCACTGAAAAGGCCAATTAAGGCAGGGAGGTCATGGAAAAATTGCGGCATTTCTATCAGTAAAGGAAGACTTCCTCCAAAAGAGAGAATGAGAGAGAGAGATTGTGAGAGAGCAGGAGACCAAAAGAAGACAGCAAGAGAAACGAGTGGATGAGAGAGAAGAAAATAAAGAGAGAGCAGAAGAAGAGAATGAGAGAGAGCGCATGACGTGTAATCACGGACAATGTGCTTAGCAACAAGAAAAGCTCTTAGCAACCATCTCTTTAGAACTATTGTCAAGAGGCATCTTTAAACTTAAAACATATTTTATATTCTAGTTCAGGATCATTAAAACCTATTCCATAAGCAAGTAATAATCCTCAAATGTGTCATTTACTAAAACAAGCCGATTTGTTTATGAAAGATGTTTTCGGAAAGCAGTAGCTACCAGATGATTACTGTTCCACTCTGACGGCATCTTCTCTTTATCTATATTACTGCCTTTAATAATAATCAGTGTGTATTTAATGTTTTAAATAAAAAATAAAATAAGTAGTTCACTTATTCTTATGTAACACATTTTCAATATTTTTTCTCTAGCCTTTATGTTGACCTCTGAGGATAGCTAAATGAATTTAAAACTGTTGATCTTGAAACAGATTTATTGGGTCTTTTCCAGTCATGTACCACCATAAAGCAGACCTTCTTCTTGCAGCTAATTCGTTGCTGAGACGCTTAGGACTAGTTACTATTCCAGAAGCATCCTAGCTAATCAGGCTCAAAACTATGGGTCATTTTCTTTTTCACTATTTTAATTTTGTTCATAAAGTACTTTAGGTCAATGGTAGAGAGCTCTTGAATTTCCAACGTTTAATTGGCAAAAATCATTCAAATTAAAATCATTCTACGTAGTCTAGCTGTTCTGTCCTTCTGGGAATACAACTTATGTCAGCTCAAATCTATCTGGTACTATGTTATGAGAATTTTTATGAGCATACTTGTAAAGTTCCATTTCTTCTTGCTCTTTGTAATAGAGGGGCATGATGAAGCGCAAATCATAGTTACAAACTGAGTTTTTCAATGCACAAGGACATGGCTACCTTGCTAAACAAATACCCTTGGGATATACAAATTAAGTTTGGAAAATAGACTGGGTGTTCTGTGTTACTGTCATTCATCCCATAATATCACTATTCAAGGTATCATCAAACATTTTCAACCTATACGTATCATAAATAAAACCTTGAGAAACATATTCACTGATTCACCAACTGCACAGCCTCCCATCTTGTCCAACCTATTTAGCAGGAACAAAACTACCATTTACCCAGGCAGCACAATTAAGAAGAAATGCAAGGCCTGCATATTCATGCACAAACACTGCCAACCTCATAGCAAACATCTTTAATTAGTCCAATGAAAGATATCTTGGCCTACAAAGACTTCCATTTTCCCTAGAACCTTTAGCATACAAACCAATTATTTTTTAACAAGGTTATTCTTAAATTGTTGTTTATCTTTAATGGATACTTGTTCCATTTAGATATGTTCTTCATAATCGCATATTTCCCTTTGTTTTGTAAGAGTGAGCTGCTGTCCTAGTGTGTTCGACTCAAGGTCAATTGCAATATTGTTGTGAGAAACATAATATGAGCATTCACATACATCCTTCACCTTCACACCAAGAAAAGCAAAACACAACTGTATGGCAAAATAGAGCTGCAGTTTTATTATTATTAACTCAACTCATACATCAATTAGTTGTCAATCAATAGCTTAACACCAACATAACTGTACCACCTCAGCCTGAACAACAATTGCTTATCGCCCAATAAATCAAGGATAGACAACTGTCATTTGCCAATACCTGCCTAGACTATGATGTCCTAGCCTCTAAATAATTAAGATCAGTGTTCCTAGGCCTACCTGAATATCTATGGTAATGCCAGGTTGCTCGGGTCAAAGGACCCACTGAAAAGCTAAATGGAAGCCTGCCAACTCCCCAGCGGTATTGTTAGCAAGCCGCCAAACTCAACTTACAAAGCTGAATGCAGCTTGCACCGACAAGGGTTTGTTGTTGTTAAGTGCTGTCGAGTCGGAGTCGACTCATGGCAACCCTCTGGATAGTTGTCCTAAATTGTGTTCGGTCTTCAGTCAGGCGGCTCATTGTTGACAGACTGGTACCCGTAGCTGCTGTTATTGTATCGATCCATCTCATTGCTGGCCTTCCTCTTTTACGTTGACCTTCTATCTTGCCAAGCATGATGTCTTTCTCTAATGATCTCTCTCTTCGCATGATGTGTCCAAAGTATGAACGTCGAAGTCTTGTCATCTGAGCTTCTAAACAAAGCTTAGGTTTGATCTCCTCTAGTACTGACTTGTTTGTTCTTTGGGCAGTCCATGGTATACACAGTATTCTCCGCCAGCACCATAATTCAAAGGCATCAATTTTCTTCCTGTCTATCTTTTTCACTGTCCAGCTTATCATCCCAAAATCTGCCAAAGCTGAAACAAAACCTCCACTAAACACTTCCAAGGCCAAATATCCAATCCTGGGCAAGAGGGTGGGCAACAGCAGACAAACACAAAATTCTCTGTCACTGTCTTGACCCCTTGATTAGTCAGCAGCTCACAACCAATCAAAAAGTGGTTCAGGGCCCAGTGCAATGAAGGGCTAGTTCAGCTCACATTATCATGCCCTAGGTAATTATGGGGCTCCCTTTATTGGAAAAGGATGGTAGGGATCATTGTTTCTAAAGTCTTTTTTTTTAATTAACTAAGAAATTGACCCTAGTCTCCTTCTTCCTCCTCTTCTCCCAGATATCATGTAATGTGCATTAAATCCTTTAGTAAACATGTCCCCAAGTTAAACATTTCTTCTGTTAATTGACCTTAGAGCTTTTAGAGATTTGCATTTATTTTGAAATTAAATGGAAAATACAACAAAACAAGCGTGTTTTATTTTTAAAAATCAACAAAACATTTTTAAAAACCATAGAATTAGGAAGTTTAATCTTGCTTTTAGGGTGCATTATTTTCCAATAAATGTGCATTAAAAATGGAAAACAAAAATAGAACCAAAAGCGATTCAGAAAAAAAAACTGAAATGAAGTGAAAAACAGCTGGTGTGTACATCCGACAGTCTACATCTCTCATGTATAATTCAGTATTATAAGTTGATTAGGCATTTTTCATAGGCAATTACAAGTTGTGTTTTCTCATGGCAGAAGCAGAACCTCTTTCTCTGCATGTTTCCTAATTGAATAACCATTTCAATTTGTGTTTTGAAGGTCATGAGACAAAAGCAATGCTGAACAACAGTGGCCCTCGATACAAGCGCAGCAAGATAGAGAGGCAGATGAATGTTGATGTGTTCTGTTGTGTGGGGCTGTTATTCATCATGTGCTTCATTGGAGCATTAGGTAAGATATTAGACTTGCAGGACAAATACTTCTTTCCTTCAAAAACACAGCTGGAAGCCATAATCTAAATAATAAAAATATCGGGTGTTCTTTAGGTCATGTCATTGCCAAAAACAATATGATTTTGTTGTTTGCATCATAGAGATGTGAACAGGGAATCGTTTTTCTGTTTTCAGATTTTTGGTCCTTTTTTCGGAGTTTTAGGCCTTCTATAAAATTTGTTTCACACATTCGCTTTTATAAAAATATCTTAACATGTTAGAACATTTTAACATGCACAAATTGACTTTATTCTCCTTAATTCTTAAGTTAAGACATGTTAAATTGATTTCTCAGGTACTAAATTATCTAACATGTGCTAACGAACCAAACACGTGCAAACAAATGTACTTCCCTGTGACGTCATTCATTTATGATTTACAGTCGGTCTATAGGATGGAAATAGAGGCGGCAAATCATGGCATTGAGTGTTGTTTTTTTTATCATCCTGTTCATTGGCATCCAATCAAATAACATTATCTGGAAGTAGATTAACCAGCTGCTACCTGATTAATCCCATGTATGCTACAAAGGCACTCCTATCTAGCATAGATTGGTAATTCTGTTAAATTAATTTATGCACAGTCTGGATCATGTAATTCCATTGAAATCATTCTTTTTTCCATTTACTCTAGGACACGGCCTTAGGACTGTATCTTTTGGCGAAAGACCTATCTTCGACGTTCCTGACAATAATGGCACCCATATAGCTCCAGGTCTTGCTAGTTTTTACATGTTCCTGACCATGATAATTCTTTTGCAGGTAATATTTTGGTGAATCAGAAGGTTGTGTTAGCCCAGTAGAAGCCCTAATTTCCAAAATGTTTGAGAATAAGAAAATGGCGTATGTCAATTAAGCAAGATGGCTTTAGATTTCTGGCAAATCGCTGAACAGTGATGAAAACAAGAACAGGAACAAAACCACCAAAAAAGCCAAATTTCAATAGATGAACACTGTTACCAAATAAAGGATATTTACAAAGAATATATTTAAGATTTCTATATTAATACACATGCAAATATCTCAGACATCTACGGTATATACGCACTTCTACATAGCCCTTAGGCTGAGGTGGCTTAGTTAGTTGTTGAATTATGGTTGCAAACAGTGTAACGTTTGCTGCAGATGGGCAGATTAATATAACACTGAACTAATATTGGGGAAGGTAAATAAACCTCTATAACTTTTCATTCCTTTCTTTCAGATTGTGATTCCTATTTCCTTGTATGTGTCCATTGAGTTAGCAAAGCTGGGGCAGATCTACTTTATTCATAATGACCTTGATTTGTATGATGAAGAAATAGATGTATCCATTCAGTGTCGTGCCTTGAATATCACAGAGGACCTGGGGCAAATTCAATATATCTTCTCTGATAAGACTGGAACTTTAACAGAGAATAAGATGGTATTTCGACGGTGCACCATTGCAGGCAACGAGTTTTCCCATCAGGAGAATGGTAAGATGTGTTGAAAATGTTTGAGGGGCTAGCAAGACCCTTTTTACAAAGGCATATTAAAGTTATAACTCTGTTTTACATTACTAAATAGTCATAGCTAGTGGGAATGTAACTTTTATGAAGGACACTGGGGTACTAGCATTTAAAGGAGTGGGATTTCCCAATCATATCCAAATCCAGATATACCAACCTCAAAATCTCATTTCAAAGGTATACCTCCATTTCAGACAAAAATGACCTAATTTCTGTCTGGCTAGATAAGTCCTGAGAATGTGAAAACAGAACAAGAAATATATTTCTATACCGCAAAAGTTCATAAATATGAGAGGAAAGGCCACCCTTTTATTATTCTTTGCCTAGTGACAGGTTCTTGATTGCAGGGCTGATAGATGTCCGTTTTCTAAATGATCTCATTAAGGAACAGAGATGAGAATAGCATTTGCTGTGTGCTAGTTCAAATAAATACATGTAACATAAATAGAAAATTGTATGGCAAAGAGAACTCATTTTCAATTTTTTAATGACTTTTACAGCGAAACGCCTAGAAAGCTATATCGAAATGGATTACGAAGAAGAGGACTTGAACAAAATGTGTAATTTTTCATTTCATAATATGCATGTCAACAACCAGTCTACTGTGAGGCAAAGGGGTACCAGAGCTCTGAGGAGGTGCCATAGTGCCCGTGCTCATTTCCAGGGCCACCATCGAAAGAAGTCAGAAGGACGTTTTGACTTCCCACCATCTCAAGTGGCTTTCAGCAGCCCATTGGTGAGTAAGACCATTCTCGGCAAATGCTTTGGCCATGAGCCTCAAAGGAAAACTTAAGAAGCTGATATTCAAAGCTATCTAGGACTGGGAAAAGGCAGTCTTAACTTTATTGCCATGATCCAGATAGGGTTGCCACGGAATTCAGCGGTAGCCATTATCCAGATACTATCGCTGAATATCCAGTATAATTTGTCCATGGTGACCAGTGGTTAAACAAAGAACTGACCACCGCAGACTGAATATAGGCCCATTCATGTTTATGGAGTTGACAAAACATTAGTCTGAACTGAGGGGGTGCATTCTTCTCCTTCTACTGAATAGTCCGTGATATTCCCAAAGATCTCAAAGGATTTTGATGCTGGACAGTGTAATTCAGCCTGGATAACGGCTGGCAGGGCTTCTCTGCTACTAGAGTGAATGGTGGAAAGAGCTAGCCAAAGTAAAGCATGAAGAGTGTAATGACATTTTCGGTTTTTAGAAGCACAGGGGAAATTGTCTTTTGTTTTGCTATAACTTCAACAACGTATGTGATGCTTTACAAGTATATGTAACTTTGGAAGAAATAAGAATGTGTAGAAAAATAATACAATAGATAGAGGTAAAAGTTTTGAGAAACGGGGATTGTGATTAGTAGGATAAATGCTCACAAGGGCACCTAACTTAAAAATTATAAGCATACTTTCAGCTCACAAAGGTCCAGCCAATTTTCAAACAGAGGGCACCCTTTGTGTTTAAATATTGCTTTGCTGTGTAGCTAAAAGTATTTGAGTACACTTAAATCATTTTACACAGTGGCACTGAAAGCACGTTAGCAGATTCCTACTAAACAGGGCCAGTTTTAAAAAAATAATTATATACAGTATGTGTAGATTCCTACCACACCTATGAGACAGCCCTCCCTTTCCAACACCCAACTCAAATGATGAAGATTGTGAAAGTCTGTACATACACTAGGGCACCTGACAATTCACTTGTTCAGCTGACTTACCTAGGTACTGCCTCTTACAGTATTAAGCCTAAGGCCCTGAAGATATGCCATTCTATCTGCCAAACGTGGACTAACAGAACAAAGCACAGAAACCCTACAGAATAAAAATAGCAATCATTTGTTAGGGTAAGAAAGGAGGGGGAGATATGTAAACTAGACGACTCTTTGGCCACGCAATACAAGTTACACCTTGAATTAATTAGTAGGCCATTGCAATGGGATGTTGCTAATACCAAGAAGGAGGAGAAGTAGGTCAATGAAGTAAAGACAATACGAAGAGACATGGAGAGAAGGCTTCCTATAACATAGAAGCTGTTATTTCTTAATAATGTGTCTTAGCGATAGAAAGGATGAAAGCAATTAACAATCCTAAGGTTAGCATAGTGTGAATGGATCCAGATTTCCTGCCTCTAAAATGAAATTTACTCTTTCCAAAGCCATGTGGGCAGTGCTGTAGAAAACATGCAAACTGAATAGCTTGAAACAAAAGGTGCCTCCTCTTTCCTTCCCCTGCAGCCCACATGTAGTCTTAAAATGTTTCTGCATAACATTTGTTGCATACATAATGCAAACTTGAGAGCTGGAATGATTAATTCTCCTGCTTTTTTTTCTACTCACTTCTTTTCTTTATAAGACTCTTTTTTTTATTCTTCAAGCAATAACAGTTTTCTCATGTTATAGTAGCCCTCCAACCCTTTCAGAAATGTTTCAGAAAGCTTCCTGCACATGTGAAGTGGGATTGTAGAAGGGGCATCTAGGAAGAATCTAGAATGTGCAGAGCAGAACATCCAAAACCTGGGGAGTGGCAGCAATGCCTTCTGAAAACGCTCTGTTGCCACCCCAAAAAATGAACAACCCAGTAATCGGTTCTGGAAATTTGCCCCACATATCTAGCATTGCCAGGAGCATGCATAGGTGTAAGCCATTGTACAAATGTGGACATCCCCGAAGTGCATGCCCACAGAACCAGGTACATTACTTGAGCGCCCTGGCCTGGGTACATCAAAAGGGGGCATCTATGTTATGAGACTAGCAGCATCGTACCTAGGCCTCTATGAGCGGTGCAGTCGAATATGGTGCAAAAAAATAGAAGCACATTTGGGGCTCCCCCCCCCTCCCCCATTGGCTGCCCAACCTGCCCTTGCCCGCTGCTGCTTTTCCTGTTCTCTTGGCACTGGTGGTGGTGGCAGTAGATCTCCTCCAATTTCTGAACAAGTGGGTCTTTGCAGCTCCATCCTTGAAAGACTGGTCTGGCCCCTCCCTTCTCTGACACAAGGATACATGAGAAGAAGGAGGGATCAGACCAGCCTTGCCAGCAAGGAGTCATAAAGACCTATTTCTTTTAAATTGGAGGAAGTCCGCTGATGCTGCGGTCAGCACTCTCACCACCAAGAGACTCGGAAAAGCAGCGGAGCAAGGGAAGGCTGGGCAGACAGCGTGTGAGAGGGCAGCCTGCTGGACAATGAGAGGAGAGGTAAGAGGGGAGCTGCTGGGCGTAAGGGGATGGAGTGGCACCAGCTTTGCAAGTCGCAAAGGGTGACAAGAGAGTTGGACCAAAGGAGAGCCCTAGTTGTGGTGTCGTTAGATTTCAGTAAAGCCTTTGACAGCAGTCTGCACAGGCACCCTAGGGATGGACCCTAAAGTGACTGATTGGTTTTGAAATTGATCAAGTGGGAGGCAACAAAGGGCATAGGTAAACGGAGCTCACTCTGAGGAGAAGGAGGTTACCAGTGGAGTGACACAGGGATCTGTCCTTGGTCCGATTCTTTCTATCTTTGTTAATGATAATGCGGAAGGGCTGTTGGGTAAGGTTTGCCTCTTTGCCAATGATACCAAAATCTACAATAGAGTAGGCACCGAGGAAGGAATAGATAAAATGAGGAGGGATCTAGCTAAGCTTGAAGAATAGTCAAGAATCTGGCAGCTGAGATATAATGCTAAAAAATGCAGGGTCATGCATTTGGGCTGCAAAAATCCAAAGGAGCGGTACAGTGTACGGGGCAAAGTACTTCTGTTCATCAAAGAAGAGCAGGACCTGGGCGTGATTGTTTCTGATGATCTTAAAGTGGCTCAACAGGTAGAAAAGGCAAGAGTGAAAGCCTGAAGGATGCTTTGATGCATAAGGAGAGGAATGGCCAGCAGTAAAAAGGAGGTGATAGTGCCTTTGTGTAAGTCTAGGGTGCGACGTCATTTGCAGTACTGTGTGCAATTCTGGAGACCGCACCTTCAAAAGGATATAAGCAGGATGGATTCGGTACAGAGGATGGCTTCTAAAATGCTTAGTGGTCTTTATCATAAAGCATATGGGGGGACAGGATAGAGGAGATGTGATGGAGATATTTAAATACCTCCGTGACATAAATGCACATGAGGAGAGCTTCTTTTGATTGAAAGCAAGCTCTGAAACAAAGGGAAAATAGGATGAGGGTGAAATGCCTCAATAAAAAATAGGATGAGGGTGAAATTGGATAGACCGAGGAGTAATAGTTTGAAATATTTCAATACAGAAAGAGTGGTAGATGTGTGGAATGGTTTCCCGGTGGAGGTGGTAGAGATGAGTGCAGTATCTGAATTCAAGAAGCATGGGACAAATACAGAGGATCTATAAAGGAAAAAAGGGGACTGTAGTAGTTGATATCGAAGGGCAGACTAGATAGGCCATGTGGTCATTTTCTGCCGTCATGTTTCTGTTTCTATGCATTTATCTCTTGGTATGGCCCTGGAGACTAGCATGTCTTGCCCTGACATTTCAGATACTCAGATTAACTGTGGTGATGTAAGCACATTATGCTCTTTCCCCCTGGAAGAACTGCAGCAATGAAACTACTACTTTTTGCACCTTATGTGTGGTCAGGTATTGATATAAGTGCCTCAGCAACCAGGACCTGACATGTTTGTGCTATTTGGAAATCACACCAACTCCCTTCCTCTACCCAGGGTACGCCTCCACCACTCTCGTGCTACATGAACATTTTTGCTCCAGAGACGTCTATATTGTATATCCAGGGGGTCATTCCGGGCTGCGTCTAGCAGGGATGGGTGCCAATTCCAGTAACAGAGCACCCCACACATACAAGGGTGATGTGCGAGGAGCTCTGTATGGGAGCAGTAGGTAGCAGGCAGGAGGAGGAGCAAAGGCAGGCCCGAGGCAGGGCACCCAACCAGGATGTACAGGGCTGATTCTGGTGATGGCCCCGTAAATCCGGGCTCGGTGCCTTAGACAGGGGACTTATTCCACTTCAGAGATGGAATACGTCCCCCCCCAATGGTGGTGGATGACTGTGCCGGAACTCCACATTGAGGTGAGCAGGGGAAGGGGTTCCCTGCAGCTCAATCCCAGCCTTGGAAGGGCCGATTGGGGTCGGGCTGTGGGCAAGCAGGCAGTTTGATGGTTGCGGCTGATCATTGCTCCTGCATGGAGCAGTGGTGCCATGATAATGGGATGCCACAGCATGGCGGATCCATGCAGGAGCTTGGCTGGGCTAGCCAAGGAAGTGCCTGGACGTCCAGAGGAACGGAAATGGGGCACATCTGGAATTTCAAGGCCCTATGTCCTGATTCTGCTCCTGTGGGGCCGTCCAGCTCCCACAAGATCAGAATCAGCTGCATATCCAGGCCATCCAGATTTCTGGATGTCTGGACAGCCTGGACATGCCCCATCAGAACTGGCCTCTACGTGTCTAAAATGGCTATGGAGATATCTCCATGCTTTGCACACCTAAGTGCCCATTTTCAGATGTCCAACTCAGGAATAGAGCTTCTAAAATGCCCCCATTATTCAGTTCAGCATTTCTGCTTTTCACATGCAGCATTAATTTCATCTCTCCCCCTCCCACCCAATTACCCCTACCCCAAGTTGCAAAGTTACCTGGAATTTGCAGTTGAAAGGTAAGAAAGCAGGGACAGCCTGAAGGAGATGCAGAATGAAGCAGGGCCCTGCGCAGCGACTGATTGTGGGCCTCATTTGCACAAGTCAATAGGGTTGAATAGTGGCACCGAAAAGCAGGGTCACGTGCAAAGAACACAGTCACTCAGTGATGGAGCCAACCCTGTATCAAAGGTCTGACAAGAAATTCTTCAAAAACAGATTTTTTTTTATTGCCATGTTAAATGCAAGCTCTATCTTCTGACGTGCTTTAGCTCAAATATAAAGCTAGTATCTTGTAGTTGTAATGATTGATGGTTATCGTGGCAGGTGGAAGAGCGCAAGGAGGAAACGCCATTTTTTAATTGGAAAAGTCTTTTCCAATGTCATTGGTGGCGTGTAAACATTGTCTTTTATTGGTGTGCATGAAAGCTGTTTTTCAGCACGAAAGGACAAAATCCTAGAAAATTTAACAGATACAAGGGGACAATAAGAAATTATAAGGAACTTAGGGGTATGTTTACTAAACTGCGGTAACGGTACATAACGCGCATTATGTAACGTTAACGATCGTTAGCGCATCATAACGCGCGTTATGATGCGCTAACGATCGTAACACTCCGCGGCGTGGTAAAACACCGCAGAAGGTGGAGAGAGGGCGGAGAGAAGGGGTCAGTGGGCGGAGAGTGGGCGGGGAGAGGCTCCCTTCACACTAACGCGCGGATCTGAAGAGCTGAATCCAAACGCGATTGAAAACCTGCCGTTAAATGCAGATTAAAGGGGAGAGAAACCATTTCAGTGTCAGCAATGTACAGCCCAGGCAGGGAAACCCCAAAAAAGTAATAAGTGTGATACATGTGCACAGAACAAAAGGGCACATAAACACTGAAAATGACCCCAACAAACTGGAAAACAACCATAACCAAGCTGGCCAATAGTGGTATCATTGAGAAACATTAACCTCTCCCCCCCCCCCGAGTAAGCTCCATAGAACAGATATAAATCGTGGAAGGGTCTATACTCCTTCCCCATACAAGGTGAATGAGCCCACAGTGAAATAGCGCTGCTCAAGGTTTTCCCCACCATCGGACAGGGTTCCTATAGCGTGCACATGTCCCACAACATTAGGGCGGGCATGTCGGAATGGCAACTGGACAGATGCCGGAAAAGGAGATACAGAGGACTGCAGGTGGCACATGCTGTGGTGGAGCTGGGCCACAGTGCGGACTAGGGTGATGCCTAGGTGGCCCATACGAATGCTGAAACAGCAGAACAGCCAGACAGCAACTGCTGAAGGCCCAACATGGGCACGAGTGTGTTTCCCACAGTGTCACATGGGATAGTACCCAACAGCTACCCCCAAAGGGCACGGAACACTGGCAGGCGGGGCTAGGGGGAGCGTGGACATCTATGCAGGCACCCCTACCCCAGAACCCGCACCATAGGCAGCTGCCTACCTGCACACTGGATGGCCTGAGACTGTGCACCACCAGCACCACCAGCAGAAGGGCATGTCAGCATGGTGGCTGAGGGATACTGGTGGTGGAGAGGGCAGTGGCAGCTGCCCAGAGCAGACCGTGGCCTAGCCCTGTGTAGGTGGGTGCCGTGTACTGCAACAGACGGGCCCTGTCTGACGAACAGTCATGCTATCACCAAGGAATGTACTGACTCTGTGACAACAAGGTGGTGCAGTGCACAAAACCAGTGTATTCAGAAGCAGAGAGTCACAGGTTCAAGTCCCAGCTGTGGTTCCTGCCAACCCAGTCCCCATATTTTACCCACTACTACAACGTGCTAATACAGACAGTACCTTTATTGCAGATGACGTAAACATGCCCATGACACCTACATTTTACCCTACAGAGCATGGACACCATAAACATGCACATTACCTAGAGCAGAGTCTCCCAAATGCAGTCCTGGAGGGCCAAACACCATTCCGGTTCCATGCTGCCTCTGATAAAGATGCCTGTGCTGCATTTCTATGCGCCACCCCCATGGTATGCAGATGTATCTCATGCATATTCATGAGGGACAGCATGAAAACCTGAACAGTGTTTGGCACCGCAGGACTGGAGTTGGGAACCTCTGCCGTAAAGCAGCAGCTAACAGGGGCAGACACACCCGCATCCACAGGCCCCATTATCCAAAGCCTCCTGGAGAGGCAGGACTTTGGGCTCTGCGTGCATCTCCCAATACTAACACTTGCATACCTTAGTAATGCCACCCTAAACCTGGGAATATGGTACACATCTATCAAAAGGTTGCTATGATTACTGGCAGATAGGAATTCCTAGGTTAAGTACAATTTTCTGATTGAGCTGCATCATAGCAACCTTTCTGATGTCTGTGGAGTGTGCTACAGGTCTTGTGTCTGACAGTGTTTACCAACCTGGGGAGTGACTCCTACAGTATTGCATACCATACTATGCCTGCACTGTGCCCAGGACTGGTGTGGTGGCCTGGGCTGCCCAACACCTCTATAGTTGCACAATGCTGGCATAGGTGTGTGGAGTGTGTGTCTGTCTATCCAGTGTGTGGTGTCTGCCAACACCCTCCACAGCCCACACTGCTAGCACTGTTGCCAGTGTTGGCCTGCCAATGTGCATAATGAGGAGCAAGTTACTGTGGGAATAGCCTGGATAGGGTGGCCTGGTCTGGCCGCATCTGCACAGGGCATAGGGCAATGGCTCGGACATTGTAGTGCCCGGTACCACCTGCACGGACAGGGTGGCCATAGCATGTACTGCTGGGAGGTCACTCTCACCCTGACTGATCAGTGACCATGGCATGGCTAGGTTCCCCCATAGTGCTATATAGCATTTTTTTCATGTGATATTTATGGGTTTTCTTTTGGGGCCCAATCACTGACTTATCTGCTTGGTGTGTATGCTGACATCCCCGTTCTGGGTACATGCATCTCCTCCAGGACCATGCACTATGGACTAGCTTGTGGACTGTCTGCAGATAGTATGTGTCTTGCATGAACACCTTGCAGGGTGCAGTGGCTGGAGGCTTGCTGCTAGAGAATGTCAGATAATGGTGGGGGGCAGCTGAGCAATTCCAGGCCTGCCGTCTGTCTGCTATTTATTTATTTATTTATTTATTTAACAGTATTTCTAAACCGCCTTATCTTAATAATCAAGGTGGTATCAAGGTTAACCCTATTGCGTTATGGATGTGTACCGCTCTGTCTGTTCCCCAGCAGGACTGGGGTTGATGGTCCCCTCTACTGCTACCATTGCAGGGAGGTAGACTGTGGATCTATTGGTGGGTGATCCTGTTTCCCACCCTGAGCCCCAGAGGGTGGGTTGTGTGGTGGTACATAATCTGCCTGTGGGTCCATACACCCCCCCCTTCACCTATAGCAGGTAACCATGGCACCAACACAGGATATGCACTATTCTGGGTGCATCATCGCCCATAAGGACTAGACATGACCGAGACATACAGCAGGACACAGACGTATCCTAGGTGTGTCTAACGGACTTACCTATCACACACTGATGGGGACCTGCAGCATGGCGTATTTCAGCTATGAAAGGTGCTGTGGACCTGGTGCTGGGCGCCCCACCTCAAACTCAGGGTGGGCACAGTACCCGCACAATGTGACTGTCTGTGGCTACTCTGTGGCAGTGACACACACGGTCTGTTGCCCCTACCAGGCCGAGGTGCTGTGGGGGTGTATACCCAATCTTGTGCCCATCTCTCGACTGCTGATTTGCATGTGCAGTGCATCATGGGTACGGGTGGGTTAACCCTATCCTGGTAACCACAGCAGCCAGTTTGTGTGGTGACGTGCAGTCCTTCTGCAGCCAGCCAGGGCTTTGTTCACAGCCTTATAAGGTGTCCTATAGGGGACATTATAGGGTGCCTTGGCGGACAGTACACTTTATAATGTGCCCTATGGAGTGCCTTATGCTGCACCTTAGGTTATGCCACCATGAGGGTGTATTTGCTGGCAGCACTAATTAAAATACACGTCAAATGCCTCAACAATCACTACTTAAATGTAAAGAGTGCTGCCTCAGCCAGCCTTATACATTAGGCCCACTGGGGAATTGAACCCATGACCCCTGTACCATCAGTCAGTGTTGTAACCATTGTGCTTCAGCTCTGTTGCTGTGCTTGTATGCCTGCACGCCTTCTTAAGATTAACACGCGGTAACGTGCCCTGTAGTGCTCGTTCATTTATGGCGCCTTGTAACGCGCGTTATCAGTAACGATGTACCACCCATGTCCTTATTTGGGGTTTCTGTCTCTACCGCGGCTCCTAACGCGAATCGCACTAACGCAGTTTAGTAAACATACCCCTTAGAGTGATTCCTAACATAGCTAGGAACAAATAGCAAATCACAAATAACAAATCTAAATAACAAAATCACATTGTGCAAGAAGGTTTGGGGGGTTTCCTATTTTGTAACTATGGGAGAAAAGCTTAATATGTGTAGCAGTTGTGGAGAGTAATTTTATACTGTAAGAATGTCAGAAAAAGAGGGATCTCCATAATCAGCCCACAAAAACAAAAAAGTAAACTGGAAAGAGACCACAGCCATAGACACACAATTATTCTTCAATTGAGATTTATTATAGGGACCTGACTCTGCCGAGTTTCGGCAAACATGTTTGCGTCAGGGTCATGGATGTTAAAACCAAGATATGGAAAATGCTTATGAGAAACATCATAATGTATTCTGTAACTGTATCTTAGTTTTTCTGATGGCAGATTAAGTTACTTAGGTCTTCTTCTGTAATACAGTACATAGTTTTACTGTAACATCCAGACACCTGACAAAGGCATGTTTGCCGAAACTCGGCAGAGTCTGGTCCCTATAATAAACCTCAATTAAAGAACATATGTGTGCCCATTGCTGTGTCTCTCTCCAGTTTACCTTTTTTGTTTTTTTGGAGAGAAAGTTTGTAACAGGATGTGTAGGTTTGAAAGTGGAGAAAGTGCCTAGTTTTACCTTATTCTATAAAGACTTATTAGTCCCTAAGAGCCTCATGCAGAAACGCGGGTTGCGGGGCTGCATTCTCCCACTGGCTCTCCCTGTATATCCTATGCATCAGGACAGGGAGAGCCGGCAGGGGGTGGAAGGGGGTGGGATCAGGGCAGAGCAGGGCGGGCCTGTCTGGCAGCACGTACAGGGCCAATACAGGTCACGGCCCTGTACATGCTGCCGGGCCTGTGGGGATGCGCTGCTTATTCCACCTCAAAGGTTGAATAAGCAGCACTTTTGCCACAATCGGGGCTGGGGATTCCGCCCCAGGTCCAGGGCCAGGTGCGAGAGATCCTCCACCCAATGCAGGCCAGCCCTGGGTCAGGCAGCAGGGAAAAGGTGGGCTGGGAATTCCGGAGTTGGGGGTATCTGTAGGGAGGATGTCCCCACAGGCGGCAGGGGCACACCAGGCCGTTCTTGGGCCTGATTCTGGCTACCACGGGAACGTTTTGTTCCTGCGGTCCAGAATCAGGTCAAAATGAAAGACGGTATATAAAAACTGTTAAATAAAATAAATAAAAATAAAATAAATGGGTCTGTCTTGCTTGTGGCCATCTGAATGACCCAGATGTGCCCCTACCAAAATCGGGCTCCACGTGCCTTTATAAAATACTAGCAGAAGTAAAGTGTGATTTTAGAAGGGGCATTCAGGAAGCATCTGGGACGTCCAGAGCAAAACATCCAAAAATATGGGGAAGTACATCCCAGTAACCAGTTATGGAGATAGACCCCATGCAGATTGCAAGGCTGGGTATGTGCACAAGCATAGGACCTTTCACAAATGTAGATGGCTCCGAATTGCATGGCCTCAGAATCGGGTACATGAACATATCAGCAAGGGAATTGCAGAAGTGGAGCGACTGTGTTATGAGACTTGCATGTCCCAGTTGGCCATTTCAGATACTAAGACGTGTGACAGTAGGCCTGTAAAACCTTTGAAGCTTGTATTTATGTGCAGGTTTCTTTGGCCAGGAACTATTAACCATGGCAATGAGAGCATTTATGCTCTTCCCTCAGGGAACCATTGCAGCCATGAAATGAGCACTTTTTTGTGCCTCATTTGTGGTCAGAGGTAGGTATAGAAAGGGACATCTCAGCGATAAGGGCCAGACATTCTTGTGCAGTTCTGAAATCATACCATGATGTGCATCTCCATTGTTCCTCCCCTCCCCCATGCTTCACGGCCATCCTCCCGCTGGGGACATCTGTATACCTGACTTCTAAAATTGGTTCAGGGTCGTCTCTGTGATTTGCGCGTCTGAATGCCTGTTTTCAGACATCAAAATCACAAATACAGAAGAGATTCTAAAATACCCTCCATAGTGTCAAGATTGTGGGTACTGATATTTATGCCTGCTCGGGAGCATGGCTTAATAATACCACATAAAGAACACACGTGCACATGTATTTTATAAACTACACATGCAAACTGTAATGTACCTGTGCTCCACCCACACCTCTCCACTGAGTATGCACCTGCTTGCATTGCATGTCCTTTTAGACAAGACCCAGTTTCATAGCCGGCCTTTTACGTGCATAAATCAGTGTTCTACGTATGAAAAAGATGTATTAAATTACTTCCTGACCGTGAAGTTTTAGATGTACCACAGGGCAGTCACTAGACAAAACAGTGCCTGGGGCCTCCTTCCTTTATGGCCTCACATATTCACGGGCGCAACCTATCTGTATTAGGCAGCATGATACCAGCCCTGCTACAGACTGTTATCTGCTTGTCTACCACTTGTAATGGCCCTGCAAACATCACCACAGTGCTGAACATAATTAGATCTGATACAGCAGCAAAGATATGGAAATTATGCAGCGGGCACTCCCGCAGTCACTCAGCAAGGATTTGTTCAGCTAGATTGACTAACCCTATTGCTAGCAATTGTACTAATCCTGATTCTATCTCTTAAAGTAAGATGTGCTAGACAGTGCATGCTTGCAAAAGTACTGCTTAATTGCTCTTACTCTGAGATGTGACAACAAGTGCAAACACAGTTCGGCCGTTAAACTAGAAGAGTTCCCAGAATTACAGGTAAGAATCTCTGAGATTTCAATAGTGACATCATTAATCAACAAAGTTATCGGTTTTCTTCGAGAACCAAGGGTTTTGCCGGTAAAAGGCAAACTGTGCGCATTCATTCAGTTTGGTGCCCCCCCCTCCCGTTCCTAGTCGCACTTCTACACCCACTCTCACAAAACAGAGCATGTTAAATAGCTGTAAGTAGGGTTAATAAATGCATTAAAGTGAGATGTAATTTGAGTCTAGTTGAATGTTAGCTTTGTCTAGGAAGGCTGCCAATTCTTTTCTTTAAAGAAATTTAATAGTAATTTAGTCAGTGAAGCGTTTAGCAATTGATTCTCTCTTTAAGGCAGCCTACTCGTTTGAAAATCAGAGATTGGGTGTCTGATGGAAGACATAGTGCTAAGCTTAATTAGCACTGTTCATCCAAAAGAGCCTTTGAAAAGTCCCTCTCCACTCTGTGCCCAGTCTTACTTCTTGGTCTTCAAAGGAAAAGGCAGAGGCGACCAAAGAAATACTCAGAAAGGGAATATGGAGGTGGTAGAGATGAGGACAGTAACTGAATTCAAAAAAGCATGGGACCAACACAGAGGATCTCTAAAGGTAAAAAGGGGACTGTTGTAGTTGTTATGGAAGGACAGACTAGATAGGCCATGTGGTCTTTTTGTCATTATGTTTCTATGTTTCTATGAAACTTTTCTTTTATGGATTCTCCATCCTCCCGGCAAATTTCTACAAACTGCTAGGAGAGAAACATGGGGATCAAACTTCTAGAATGATTTTCCCGAAGGAGAAGGATGGGGGATATACCCCAGAATGTAGGCTGACCCGGTAGCAATCTCGTGCAGGTAATTATTATCAAGGCAGTTTACACAATAGTGGGAAGGCAGATAATTTAGGGACATGTTTACTAAAATGCACAATGTTAACTCACATTCAGCCATGAAGATTTATGTGGAGGCTGGCACTAACGTTTGGGGGCATGCCCACATGTTTCCCTGCCATTCATTGGGGGCATGTGGGCATACTTACCACCTCTCCTTGTATGGCTTCTACATATAAAGGGATTCAAAACTGAACTTGTGTTTTTTCATGCTGTCTGCTGGCTCAGTGGCCTAGTGGCAACTCCAGCCTGAAATCCTTCTTTCTGTTTGGCTTCAACTCTTTTTTCGGTTTTCAAATGGTGTTCCTTTTGACCCCCCTCCTCCTGTACTTGTCCTGCCTCTGTTACGTCTATTGCCTGTTCTTTATCTTTACCTTTGTATTTTGTAAACCACTTTGATGTTATTATAAAAGAGGTAAATAAATAAACCATAAACCATGTGTGGTCAGCACATGACAGTGAGCCTGCATGAACCACAGTGTGCTGTCCCACGCTAAGCAGATAGCATGAAACGTACCATGTTGCCCTGTACTGCTTAGTACATGATAAACCCCACAGGTGTTTGGCTGAAAATTTCCCTAAAGATAACCAACTATAATTAAGCACTCCTTTGATCAATTATGTGGGTTTTAAAAATTGGCCCTATTCTGGGCACATTCATTCCTGTACCTCTGTCTAGAATATTACTTAACACTGTCATATGTCCCAAATACAATGAATTTATTACACCCTAGTTCAGAACTTTAGTGTCTGAAATTTAATACTAATCACGATAAAGTAGCGTGTTCAGGTCCCTGGGGCAGCCTGCATGAAACGTAGGGGTGTGGTGTCTTTCCCCCCCCCCCCCCCCTCCCCACCAGACATTGGAAGTCAGTACCTTCTGAAACAAGGCTCATCCCTAGTTCTGACCCTCTGGCCCTAGATGAGAGGTACTCTCATTGATTTTGGTAAACCAAATCATGTAAAAACATTTTGAAAGGCTCAGCAAGTTGCACAGGAACCGAAGCCTTTGTTTTTTAAAAGCTAATTCTCTAATGTTTAGAACTATTAAAGACTATCTGTCAGTTTTAGCAGCTTTTAATAGAATCTGGAGTGAATAATGCCCGCCCTTCCAAACCCTCAGACAGACAGACTGAGCCATGGCGTGACTGCCGATAAGCTGACGACGTTTCAGCAAGGAGTGAGAGACTGAAATCTCCCATGTCAAGGTGTCTTACATTGTTAAAATGAGGAAACCAGAAAAGCAGAATTCAGCTCCTTGGAGCTCACACAATAACATATTAGCTGCTGCTGCCTCATTTTTTTGTTGGGTCCAGAGACAAGTAATGATCTCGACAGCTGATGCTGTTAGTGTCTGTCATTTTACTGAGACCTGATCATTTGTCTTTCTTGGGGGGGGGGTTCCTACCAATTTTCCACTACCTCGCTTTCCAAAATGAGGCTATTTTTTTTTGTTGTTCTTTTCTTTAAAGAAAACATCAGTAGAAGGCTTTAGCCAAACCATAAAAGCATTGCGAGTTAGTTAAAGCAGCAGGTAAAAATGAAATACACGGCAGGACTGGAAAACAGCTAGCGTGAACTTCCTAGTTTGGAAATTAGAAAGCAATTCTTTTTAAATTACATTGGAAACGTAAATGTGATTGGCCAGTCCTGGCCAACTGGGAAGCCAGGGTTCAAATGCCTACTGTGCCTGAATATAACATGTCTTGAACTACTGCTGGGAAGGCATGAGGTACAGTAAATGCTACTACTACTAATAATAATAATAATCCCACTTCTCCCACTGACATTGTTTGTGACTTTGAGCAACCACTTCACCTTGCATCGCCTCAGGTGCAACTTAGGTGTTCTTATGCAGACCGAGAGCTCATTTGGAGAGGGAAATAAGTTGTGTACGTGAATATACAACCCACCCTAAGTTTGTATTTGGAAAAGGGTTTCCTTTGAGAAGTACTCAGTAGGTCTGCGTTTCTCAAAGGAAACCCACTCCCTTAACAACCTCACCATCAAAGTCCTGAAAGGAAACTTCAGGAATACTCATGAAAGGAAAAGAACTGAAATTAAAATGATCAAATATTTTGATACCGACAAAAAAGGACTGAATAGAGACACCAGCTTCCTTAACCATTCAGGCATAAAACTTTGAAATGCAAAGGTTCATAGAAACATAGAAAAATGATGGCAAATAAAGACCATATGACCTATCCAGTCCACCCTTCCAAACTGCCAGGCTTTACAGTCCCTTTTTTCTCTTAGAGACCCTCTGTGTTTGTCCCCATGCCTTCGTGAAGTCAGATACAGCCCTCGTCTCTACCACCTCCACTGGGAGACTATTCCATGCATTTACCACTCTTTTCAGTAAAAAAAAAATATTTCCTCCGATTACTGCTGAGTCTATCCCCTTTCACCCTCATCCTATACTCAACGTGTAATCAAACTCTGGAATTTGTTACCGGAGGATGTAGTAAAGGCTGTTAGTGTAGCTGGGTTTAAAAAAGGTTTGGACAAGTTCCTGGAGGAAAGGTCCATAAACCATTATTAAAAAGGAAACCAGGATATCACTGCTTGACCCAATACAAGCATTGTGGAACCTGTGTCCCTTGGGGAAACTGCTAGGTACATATGACCTAGATTGGCCACTGTTGGAAACAGAATACTGGGCTTGATGGACCTTGGTCTGACCCAGTATGGCATATCTTATGTTCTCCCTGCAGAGCTTGCTTTCTTTTAAAAAGAGCTCTCCTCCTGGTGGTCTTTAAACATCTCTGTCAAATCACCCCTCTCCTACCTTTCTTCCATTGAGATCTTTAAGTCTGTCCCCATATGCCTTACAATGAAGACCATTGACCATTTTAGTAGACATCCTCTGCAGTGATTATATCCTGATTATATCCACTTGAAAGTGTGGTTTTCAGAACTATAGACAGTACTCCAAATGAGGCCTCACCAAAGACATACAGAGACACCTTCCTCCTGCTGGTCATTCCTCTCCCTCTGCACCCTGGCATCCTTCTGGCTTTTGCTATCGCCTTTTCTATCTGTTTAATCACCTTAAGATCATCAGAAACAGTCAACTCCAGCTCTCTCTTCTTTCATGGACAGAAGTTCTTCGCCCCCTATGTTATACTGCTGTTGGGGATTTTGTAGCCCAAATGCATTAAAACTCAGTTGCCAAATTCCAAACCATTTTTCAAGCTTCACTAGATCTCTCCTCATGTTATCTATATCTTTCTGGGTGTCTACTCTACTGCAGATAGTGGTATCATCCGCAAAGATGTAAACTTTACCCAATAGCCATTCTGCAATATTACTTACAAAAATGTTAAAAAGATTCGGAACAAGGACAGATCCCTGTGGCACACCATTGGTAACATCCTTCTCCTCAGAGTGAGCACCATTTACCTGTACACTTTGTTGCCTCCCACTCCGCTAGTTGCTAAATCTAGTTGGTCACATTAGGATCCATTCCTAGGGTGCTCAATTTATGTCACCTCTGAAGAATAGTGTCAAAGACTACTGAAACCTAAGTACATCACATCTAGTGTTCTCCCTTTGTCCATCTCCCTAGTCACCCAAAGATTTTAATCAGATTTGTCTGACAAGATCTGCCTCTAGTAAAACCCTGCTGCCTCAGATCCTGCAGTCCATCAGATCCCAGAAACCTCATTATCCTCTGTTTTAGCAGCTTTTCCATTAATTTACTCACCAAGAGGTCAGACTAACTGGCCTATAGTTCCCAGCATCATCCTTACTTCTGCTCTTTGGAAATGGACCACATTCAACCTTCTCCAGTCCTCAGGGACCACTCCTGACTCTCAAGAAGCATTAAAAAGGTGAGACAGTGGAGCCACCAGGATTTATGTTTCTTCAATATTCTAGGATGTAGCTCATCTTGCCCCATCTCTTTGTTTGCCTTTAGTTTATCTTGTCCTCAATTTTCTGAAAGTCATTCAAGATCTGCCTCACTTCAATTCCTATTTGTGTGTGTCCTCTGAGGTCTTACTCCTGGCCCTTCATCTGTGAGTACAGAACAGAAATATTTGTTAAGAAATTCTGCTTTATCTTTATCAATTTCTACATATTCCTCCTCCTAAACCCTTTAGTCTGACAATACCACTTTGGAATTCCTCCTATCACTAATATATCAAAAATGTTTTGTCTCCCTGTTTCACTGTATTGGCTAATTTTTCCTCCATTTGTATCTTTGCTTTCCTCACTACTTTCCTAGCTACTCTTAACTTTTCCAAATATTGATGCTTGTCTTCCTCTTTCTATGATCTCTTGTATTTTATGAAAGCCTCCCTCTTTTTCCTCCCCTTTCAGGTACTTCTTTAAAGAACCATAATGGCCTCCTTTTCTTTTTATATTTATTTACTTTCTTAACAAAAAGGTTTGTGCTCTTATAATATCCCCTTTCAGTTTTTCACATCGATTTTCTACATAACCCAGCTTTTCTCATCCAGCTAACGACTCCTTGAGATATTGTCCCATCTTAACACCACAATTTTCTGTTCAAGATTTGAAAAAGGCAAATAATAAATTCAAAATTTCATTCTTCTGTCATCATACACCTGACCACACAGTAAAAGACACTTCTTCGGGATCCAGCATGTTCCCCGAGACCTACAAAAAGGAGGGGCTAAACTTTTCAGGCCAATATTCAGAAGCACTTATGCATAAAGACTTTTAGAAAATTAGAGTTACTTATATATATCAATTTGGCCATTTAAATCAATTTATGGCCAAAGTTATATGTTTAGAAAAGGGTTGTAGACTGGAATGGCGCAAGGACAGGCAAAAAGCTTATCAGCAACTGAACATATATGTTGTTGTTGTTGTTGTTGTTGTTAAGTGCCGTCGAGTTGGTGTCGACTCATGGATAGTTATCCTAAATTGTGTTCGGTAGGCAGTTCATTGTTGACAGACTGGCACCTGTAGCTGCTGTTACTGTATTGATCCATCTCATTGCTGGACTTCCTCTTTTGTGTTGACCTTCTGTCTTGCCAAGTCATGATATCTTTCTGTAATGATCTCTCTCTTCACATGATGTGTCCAAAGTATGAAAGTCGAAGTCTTGTAGAACAGGGTGCTCACTTGAGAAGTCCAAAAAGATGCCTATTTCAAGCTTGTTTTTTAAAGACAACATGCGTGCTGATTCAACATTATAAAATAAATTAGCTTTCTGAGGTAGTATGTTATTCAGCCCTATGTTACAATTACCAAGAGATCTATTCTGTTTTAGAAACAATGTCACTGATTTGCGTGCACTCTGATATACAGTAAATTATCTGTCTGTCTAGGCTAGCCCCAACCTCTGGGAAAAATTAAATACCTTAGCTTGTGCCAAAGCACCTGTGGCTCTGGTCTGGGTCTCAGGAACGGAGCGCAGTCAAGGTATGACAGAGGTCCAACATTAGCTGAAACGAACTACATGGTCACACATTGAGCTGTCAGTCTGTGGGAGAAATTCACTCCATCTCAAGGCTTTGGCGTTGAACACTATCTGACTTTCCAGCCAGAAAGGCAAGCAAACAGGCTGTATAAAAGGTTTAAAGTTCCCAGGCATTTTGCCAGCCTCTCTATGTTTCAGAGTACTGCAGAGGTATTTGCTGGGCTGTGTCTGCGCTCTCTTTGAGTTCGTTCTCTCTTTCTTCTCTTCAGAGATCTGGGTCTCTTTCCTAAGCCCTGGGTTCCAGTGTACAGCCATATAATGTTTTGTCCTGAAGACCTGGTGATTGGCTGGGCTCGAACCCTGTATGTCATCTTCAGCAAATCCAGTAACAGTAATAGGTGCTCCTTCTGCAAACAAAGGTCCATCTTGCTAAACTTGCTGAGTTCATACATTGTTGCAAATGCTAGCACAATGAAGGTCTCAGTCATTCTTCTGCACGTAGTCAGCTGGAAAAATACTTCTAAACTGGCAGAATTACTTGATCTGCAAGTTTTAATGCTGAGTTATACCAAAACAAGAATCCATCTTGTTTAATTCAGTCTTTGGTTCAGAGCAGGCCCCATCTTGAAACAGGAAGCCATGCTAGTGGTTCGGGCATTAACATCTGAACAGGTACCAGCCCTACAGCATCCTTCTCCAAGAACAGGAATGTGCTCCTGCTCCAATAAAAAGGAGTCAATGTGTGCATGCACTACAGAGGGTAATTTATAAGGAGCATGTAAATGGAAGTATTTGTCATTCGCATGCATACAGTAAGTGGCTACTTGTGCACGTAAAAGACTTCTGATAAAATACCAACTAGCATTAAAGTGCACACACAAGTTTGATGGTGTGAACTTGCACTGTGGTTGTGCTCAGGCATGGAATTTCAGTAGAGCATAGACGGAGTCTGTAACAAGTATAGATTATGAAATTCCTTAATTTATGCACATCTGTGCTAACATTTGCACTAGCCCTAAGGATGGAGTAAGTGCTAGCGTCACATAGGCACATAAATGAGAGCCATGAAAGACATCAAGGACTTCCGCACGGCACTCAAGACTCTCTTATTCACAGAATACTCCAGCCACATAACATAAACTATGACACGCGCTTGATACATTCGCCTACAAGCTAATCTTAGGCCGTGGACCATATGCAAAATCACAAAAGAGCCAGCTGTAAATAGTTTGTACACCTGGATATAATTCTACCCCTCACTACCCCCCCCCCTTCACTCACATGTTATAATGTAAGGTGAGAAGTTATATTGTGAACCACTTTGATTGAAAGATAAGGTGGTTAAATAAATAAATGACTGACTGAAATACCAAAATAGGTACATGTTTTCATCGGGTTAGCGACAGTCTCTACCTCCGCTCTTCCCCAGAATGCCCCCAACACGCCCCAGCGCTAGCCGGATAAGGGAGTTAGAAGGGGATTTTCAATGGCACAAACCATGTAAGTACCGTTGAATATCCCTATTTAAGGCATTTACATGGTTTACTGGGCTGTAAACCGTCTAAATGCCTTTTGAAAATTGGGTCCCAGGAGTCTATCTATACAATAAAGTGTAACATTTTTTTCTGCCCTCTAACGCACAGATAAAATATGATGCCAACTTAAAGGTCTTGACATGTAGATATGCACAGTCATTGTCACTTTTACCCGTGACTTTAGATCTGGACACAAAACTCGGGATCCCCACCGTGCATGAGCTCTAATGGGGAGTATCTTTTCAAGGTCATTTACAAGACCATAGCAGTAATGCAATACAAGAGTTAGGCAGGAGTGGAAAAATGCTAGAAGCCTCCTTCATAGGCTTGAGGAGAGCCGGGTGCTGTGATGAGCTTGCATTTCATTGCCACGCCAGTCTTGCAATCACAGTTCCCTGGTCTCTTGTTTGCACCCTTCTCTCTCCACTTGCTCTCACCCACTGCTTTTACCCCTTTTGTTTTCTAGGGCAATCTCCTATCATCCTCTCCTACTAATATCCTCACTGAACTCTCTCTTCCCTTGCTCTGACCTACCCACTTTGTTCTCATTATCTCTACTGATGCCCCCTCTGTTCTCAACCACTCCCCCTCACTCTATAACCTCTCTCTCTAGCAACAGACGTGGGAGCCAACAGGAAGCCCTTCTCAGCTGTTGTCATTTTCCCATTTGTTGCTATCTTTCGATTGATTCTCCAAAAAAATTCTCCAATAAATGAATCAATAGTGGCATAAACAGCAGTAGCTAGACAGAGCTTCCGTCCAGCTTCCATAACTACCATGATCCTACCATTAATATCCGACTACTGGGTTCTCATCCTGCCAACTGGCCTGGCCGCCCCCCTCATCGGCAGTCCAGGTGCTTCTCCTGTTGATCCCTCTGTATGCCTGGGTAACTATGACCACCTGCTGCAGTAGCCAATGCAGTCACATTGGCCTAAAAAGAGGCCAAATACAGTTGCAAGAAATATGCAAACTACTCCTGTTGTTGCATTTTGTGTAAACTGTAGGGAAATCATTCTTTCTATAGCAGCAGTCAACATTGCCTTTGTTGACTGAAACTTATCATTTGACCTAACTGAAATTACTAGCTATGAATTCCAGACGTTGCCCACTAATATCTTTTCAACTTACAGTAATCAACTTCATATGTAAAAATAGCTAAAACTTTGCATCATGCATTCAACGAGTCATCAGCTATCCTCAATGAACTGGCTCTTGGCTGATTTCTGCAGCTAAGCAGAGTTGGGCCTGGCGAGTGCTTTGATGGGTAACTACCTTGGAATACCAGAGGCTGTAAACTCACTGTGCAGGAGAAAGGACTTGCAAACTACTTCTGCTCACACGTTACCAAGAAATCCCAGAGGCTGGATTGCGAGAGTCAGCATTGACTTGAAGGCACTTTACATAAACTAAATATGCATCCTCCATTATGTTTATAAACAACTTATAACGTTGACAACGCCTGGTGACTGTGCATGTGGTGTGTTGGCATGTAAGATCTTCATTGAGAAATCTTGTCTTCTGCTCCAGGAAAAGGATGTAGCGCCAGATCACACCCTGCTGAAGAAGGTGAAAGAGGCTGCTCTCCAAATAGATGCCCTGTCACCATGTAATCCAGCAAGTGACAGCAGACTAGATATCTCCCCCATCATTGACTTCTTCCTGGCTCTTGCCACCTGTAATACAGTGATGGTGTCTACAGCAACTGAGCCCAGGCAAAGGGTAAGGATGCAGAAAGTAGATTGGCGGGATTGATTTAGTGTTATGTATGTTTTGTGGGATAACCTGCCGAAAATCCCTGAGAATTTTCAACAGCTTAGTCTTGTGATTGTCCGAGAAAGAATACAGTAACAGGACATAGTTTGCTAAAGTTGAAGCTATGAAAATGTTCTAATTTGCGTTACTAATGCTAAAGTTTCATATTGAATGCTGACGATCCTGAGCAACTCCCATCCTCCCTTTTCTGTCTGTCTTTTGTATTATATCATGGGATCATTCCATTGTTTTCAGCCATTCATTTAGTAACAGTCCACCATATCTATCTGATGGTGGCAATGCAAGAGAATAGCATGTAGGCAAGCAATTCATGCAGGAACTGGTCTCAGGAATCATGACAAGCCAGAGCTATTGAACCTTGGATCTGCTGGGGAAATCTGGTTATAGATTCAGTGCCAGAGAACAAAATGTCTTTTATGTCCTTTGGGGCTGGATTGACAGTTCATTAAAAATGAATACAGTTTGAAAACCTGTCTTAGACTTGAGGCTTTCTGCTTATTTACTGTTGGGTTCTGTGTGCTACAAACATGCAAGAGGTAACCCATTTTTGCCTCCAGATATGCAGATTGGCTTTAAATATTGACCTGCCCATTTCCTTTCTTTCCAAAAAGAAAACAGGCCACTGTGACGTTGTCAGGGGATTTGAAAGTTGTCCTGTCATTAGTTAGTGCCTGCTGGTCAAACAAGGAAACTAGGCATCATTAAATGTTCACACATATCCTTGTTTAAAATGAATACAATTAATTATTATAAAGAACCTTATTTATTTTATCTCCTAGTCTTGATGCCAAACACATTCATGTGAAAACCCACATAAGAGCAGTAGGACCATTTCAGCTAATCTGTGCCCCAGTAGATCTTCTCTAGTCCTTCATGATTTAGAGAAAAACATGTAATTTTTGTTTCATCACTTCTATATATATTACAAGTTGACATGCTACAAGTCATGTAAGAGGTCACACTGTAACCCTCTCATTTTGTTGTGTGCACTTCAAGGTCACAGAGCCACCACAGATGAAGTCATCAGGAACCTCCCTGGAGAAGTTTCAACAGCTGTTCCAGAGGCTAAAGTTCATGAGACTTAGTCAGTCTTCCTCTTCAATGCAGTCCAACTCAGACACTGGAACAATACCAACTGCAAAAGACAACAAAGTGAGCCCAACCACCAATGAACCTGACAAAGACAATATTTCTTGCTTCAGTTCAGTAGATGGGGACTATGTGGGCACTACTAGAGAGAACTTCTCAATCTGTAAAACCAGCATAGACAGCAGGGACAACTGTGTCAAGGACATTGTTGCTTCTGTTGCCCCAAGTCCAGAAGAAACAGAACTTTGTTATGAGGCAGAGAGCCCAGATGAGGCTGCGCTGGTCCATGCTGCTCGGGCTTATAGTTTCACTCTCGTGTCCCGGACCCCTGATCAAGTGACAGTGAGGCTTCCACAGGGAACTCTTTTGACCTTTGATCTCCTTTACACATTGGGCTTCGACTCAGTCAGAAAGAGGATGTCTGTGGTCGTGCGACACCCCCTGACAAAGGAAATAATTGTATATACAAAAGGAGCAGACTCGGTCATCATGGACCTTTTAGAGGATCCTGCAAGAGGTAAAGTCTCCTTGTAAATTAACACTGTTACATGGTTTTATTCATTCACTTTAAACCCCACATGATCTGTATGTTCTCAAAGGTGTTCTGCAGAATTACAAGAGAATGTCACCGACTTAAGGTTTTACCAGATATACCAATATTTCCAAGCTTTAAAGTTATAGAAAGTTACCACAGCAATTCCTGGAATTCTGCTTCTCCATCAGAGAAAAAGTTCTTAAAGTGCTGAACCAATACAAAACAGACCAGAGCAACTTGAAGCAAGTGAATTGTCTGTCCTGAAGTAACATGAAGGGCTAGAACTTCTTGGTTTGCTTTGATTGAATGCGTCTAGAAATGCCAGTCCTCACAAACACAAGCTTTCAAAAGCTTATAAAATAAGGAGTTATGCACATGGTTTGACTGAGCGCACTTCAATGGATTTTCAGACATCTAAAACTATGCATATGAAATGTTCTGGGAATATATTGGGGACATGTTGATCTAAGCGGGGAATTTTAATTTTCAAAAAGTATCATTTTAAAACAGATAGCATTACACCTGTGTTTTTAACTGCATATTAACCCAATTTGGCTGCCTTGTGTTTGAAAATTAGGCTATTTCATGCATCCTTAAAGGTATGCACATATTTTTACTGTTAGGCACTCCACAGAAAAATTAACTCACTAGTGCTGTCTGTGAAAATGCTAATTTTTGTTAGCATCCACCGAAAACGTCTTTGCATTACAAAAAGCTCTTTAGGACAGTCAGAGTTTCATAATCCCCCAGAATGAATATGCATGAGATAGATCTACATACAGGGTGGCCCAAAAAAAGTGAGAACATCTCATAGCATATAAGTTATTTAAAAATTCAAAAAGACAGATTGACAAATTTAAAAAAAAAAAGATGGCGACCGGAAATTGTTGAAACAAAGACGTTATATAGCTAAAAAAGGTAAATAAGTAAACTATTTAAGCTTTTAATTGATGAGATGTTCTTACTTTTTTTGGGCCACCCTGTATATTAGAGGCAATGCATGCAAACCTCTCATATGGTTTATGAGTTATTGTGGGAATCCTAAAAATCGGACTGGTTAGGTGTGCCCCAAGGACTGGATTGAAAACCATTGCTCATGCCTCTATCTAGCAATCTGTGCTGTAGAGTTTCTTAAATGCGGATCTACAGCTTGGCTAACTGGGGTAACTATATACAGGTTCTACTAAGGAGCATGTACATAGTTACCCCAGTTAGCCAAGCTGTAAACCCTGTTCCTTGTAAGTACAGTGTGGATGCCGCCTGCACTGTACAAATTTGTTCTAATTGTAAACTGAGCTGATTTTAAAGAGCACGGTATAGAAAAACCTAAAATAAATAAATAAAAATAAAAATGGTGTGGTGTGGTGCAATGCTCCTGTTACCTCTACTACTGACCCTTGAATGAGACCTTGGGGACATTAATTTATCATAGAGTCTATAAAATAATGAATAGAGTGGAACGGATAAATGTAGATCAGTTATTTACTCCTTCAAAAAGTAAAAAGACTAGGGGACACACAATGAAGCTACAATATGGCACATTTAAGACTAATCTGTTTTTTACTCAGCACATAATCCAACTCTGGAATCCCTTACTGGAGGATGTAATAAAAGCTGTTAATGTAGCTGAGTTCAAAACAGGTTTGGACGAGTTCCTGGAGGAAATGTCCATAAAACATTATTAAAGAGGACACAGGAAATCCACTGTTTAACTCTGGGACAAGCAGCATGGAATGTGTATACCTTTGAGAACCTGACAGGTATTTGAGGCCTGGAATGGCAGAATACTGGGCTTGATGGACCCTTGGTCTGACCTAGTATGGCATATCTTATGTTCTTATCGTCTTACCTTCATTTACCTGGCTATGATTTAGTAAGAACTGCGTTATTGTGCTAAAAATGGTAAGGCAACTGGAATATGTGTTACTTAAGAAATGATTATGAATTTCCATGGCTCATATAGATCAGCACATGTTTCATCACGTTGGAAATGTCTGCTGCTATATTTAGTGCTCTTTTCAAGTCTGGCTTCAATGTTTTGAGATGGAGAAAATGTGTGACCAGCTCTAGAAATTTGTGCATCATTATTATTTTACAGCAAGTGCACTTGAGGGGAAGAAGCTGCAAAAAATACATGGGAGGACTCAAAGGCATCTGGACTGGTATGCGAGAGATGGTCTCAGGACACTGTGCATTGCTAAAAAGGTAGGAAAGAGCATCCATTGGAACACTATTCCCCAATTCCTAACCTTCACTGGCAGGGTGCTTGACTTCTGGAAGAGACTTCCAGTAGAGAGAGGGGGCCATTACCAAAATAGGCACTGTGGCAAAGAACACAAGGAAAGAGACCAGAGACTGAGGAGGACCTGAGAGAGCAGAGTAGGCAGAAAGTAATGGATAGACAGGAGGAAGCCATCCATCCTTACTCATTGCTATTCAGTGTTTGCGACCAGAATATGGCTCTTTTTCAAGTCCTCATGGTCATTATCAGTCATCATATCCTGCTTTCATGCTTTCCTCCACAGGTTATGGGGGTCATTTTAGAAACTCTGTGATTTGGACGTCTGAAAATGACCATTCAGATGTGCAAATTACAAAGACATCCCTGGAACCATTTTAGAAAGGTGGGTATATACCCGTCCCTGGCACGATCACAACCATGTCGTATGGGGGCGTGGTGGAGGCATGTCCTGGGTGGTCCTACGAAGATGCAAACCATAGCACAACTTCAGAAAGGCCTGAGCATGTCTGGGCCTGGCTGCTGATACATCTATGCCTATAAATTTCTCCTGGCCAGGGCCGTAGCAAGGGCTGTGCGAGCAGTGTAGCCGCACAAGGTGCAAATACCAAAGGGGCATCAATGTCATCACTGGGCTTCCAGGAACCCAACAAGACCAAGTTCCTGCATGCAGATAGGCGGAGGGGATGCACTAGGTTTGCAAGTTGCACAGAATGCGTTGTTAGCTGGGTACAGTCCATGAATAAGTAGCAGGAAAGTGCTTGTTTTATGGAGCAACACTTGCAGGGGGAAAGAGAAATTTGCAATCACTGCCACAGTAAATTTTGCCGTTAGTGCTTACCACGGTCAGTTACTGCATACTAAACTACGCATTAACTGCTTAGAGGCATTTAGTAAAAGGGTCCCATAGTTATTCTGCCCTCGTTCTACCCTAACTCCAACCAAGCACTATCCAGATATTGCAGCAGTGGTTAGAGAGATTTGCAGCATAAAAGGATAGTGATATTGACTCTCCTTACAGACTAGCTCAGTACTCTCCTAAGGCTATCAGTGAATTGCTCTGATATTTGGATACCAGTACTGAATATCTGCAATAATTCTAGCAGTGGTGGCTGGTCTTTAGAAAAAGGGATCGTCCCTGCTTAATATTGACCTGGGATGTTTTTATGAAGCACGCCCTCATAAAAAACAGTCTTTTTGTATATAGAGAGGAGCAAAATAAAATATTCCAGATTTTTTCTCAGAAGGACTAGCGTATAAAAGTAATCTGTTGTTTCTCCATTTTGGTAAATTGTTCTGAGAAAGCTGGAAACATGTGTCTGTATTCAGAGTGCTTGTGAATTGCAAGTCAATTACTGGGAGGCACATTAATACATGGTTTCGGGGAGGTGGGGGGGGGGGGGTACAGTATTACTCCCTTGCAGAATTGCAAACATGCAAGCAATTAACACTGTTCACTGATTTAGAACGCCCGAGTAACAGTGCAAGCTTGAGAATTTGAGTTATTTTCCAGTACTATGTAGGACTAACTCATATAAAATATCTGTTGTCCATAAGGAGCAGCTGGTGTAGTCCAGCCTCATTTCTGAGTTCATCGTGCACTCCTAATCTGTTCGGTTACTCTGGGCTTCCCAAATCTATTACAGTGATCCCACAGCCAGTTGAGTTTTCAAGGACTGCATGATGAATATGCATGAGATAAATTTGCATGACATTGGATACCACAGTGCACAGAGTTATCTGATACACATTCATTGAGAATATCTGGAAAATTCAACTGACTCTCGGATCACTAGAGCAAGTCCCGCCCTAAGGAATGTTTCCATGTGACTTAGTTTAATCTTTGTTCCTGTAGGTTTTAAGTCAAGAAGATTTTCAAAAATGGTCCAATTTTCGCCAGGAAGCAGAGGCAGCGATTGAGAACCGAGAGGAACTGCTGATGGAGACAGCTGAGTATCTGGAAACCAAACTCACTTTACTGGGTAAGTGCACACCATGAATCCCCAGCGTGCAGTCATATATTACAAACTGGGCAGCAAAGCAACATCAGCTGAAACATATTCAGCAGGGCCAGCCCAACCATTAGGCAAACTAGGTGGTCGCCTAGAGAGAGAGCTTCAGGGGGAGGGGGTGGGGAGACAGCAAAGAGCAGGCCTTCAAAGCTAAACAATACATTCTGGCAACCAACTCTGGCCAACTCTGGGACTGGCCCTGCAGCTGGGCACAAAGCTTTCTCTGAAATTCTCCCTTTATTAATAAAAGTTGAAGGCAAGGGGGAATGTGCTTTTAGGAGCCACGCATGCATCTGCTGGGCATTAGCCTATGTGCCCACCTCTTATAAAACACCAGCCAGCTTAAGAGTGCTGCATTGCATGAGAATGTGCGCTTTGCCAGTGAGTATGGCCATGAGCAGTTTGGGCACAGAGTGCACAATATGTGTGTAGAATATAAAGTGTTATCACTTGCCTGTGTTCTTGAAAAATCTAAGTGTGAGCATTTATACCAGTTCTACGGCTTGCGGAAATGGTCGCACCTTAATTTAAAACGTGATTGCTGCCACTTACGCTAGTATTCGATAAAGACAAGAAGGCACCTACTTGTTTATCTAAAATAGCCTTAACTTGTGGGTCCTAAAAAGCACTTTAACTAGACTCACCCTTAAAAAATTACCAGGTCTTGTATTCAAAGGGATTAACAAGGCTGGCAGACCTGTTAACTGTGCTACCACAAAGCCCTTACCTGAACTATTGATGGCACATCCGGCATCTTCCCATACAGTTAACAGACAGTTTCCTTACATTAACCAAATGATACATAATGCGGTTCCATTCGCTGCACCTATTTAGGTGTTATTAACTCCATTGCATTAATGAATAGTAACTACCTCCAGGTTATCCATAAGGCAGTCACTGCCCAGTTTCCACCCCTTCCCTATCCCGTTTTGCGTTAGCACTTGTTAACTGCTAAGGTGCTACATTAAAGGCTAAATCAGCTTAGTAAATAGGTCCCAAAATAGGAGAAAAATTCCTTCTGTTAGAGCACAGGAAAATTAAATGACTTCCTCAAGGTCGTACAGTGAGTGCCGACCCCAGAAACACTTCAAACTTATCGCTACCTTAAAGTAACATTTAGAAAAGAGAAGTGGTAGCTCTGTGCTGTTTCTTGGTTAGAGGTGTATAGCATTATAAGTGTATCAATCTATGCTTGTAAAAATAGTTATAAACTGCAAAACCAAGCATTCGTCAAAGGAAAATGTTTGCCCTACTTCTCGCCTTTCCTAGGAGCAACGGGTATTGAAGATCGGCTGCAGGAAGGGGTACCAGACACTATTGCTGCACTCCGGGAGGCAGGGATTCAGATCTGGGTGCTGACGGGCGACAAACAAGAGACTGCCATCAATATCGCACACTCGTGTCAGCTATTAGACCAGAAGGACATAGTCTTTACTATTAACACAGAGACCAAGGTGCGTCATAACAGAGGGGTCTTTATTGGTATAGCTCTTTATGATAGTCCATTGGAAAACTATAGTCTGGAGGGACCGTACTAAGCTAGAAATGTGTCCTGTGTGACTAAGGAGTCTGACGCCCCCCTCTGCCCCAACCGCATGTGGCAACTCACTCTTTTTGAGCTCCCTAGAAGTCCAGTGATGATATCAGAGGCCTTTCTGTACTTGCCCCCGTGTGGCCACACAGCTCGCACAGCCCTTGGTACAGCCCTGCACACAAGGCATGACTTGAGATTCCTCCAGCTGCCTAAAGGCTTGAAAAGTCATTGGCAGTATTTTAGCTGTCTGCAATTTGTGTCTGATTGAAGCTTCCATGAGTGAAAGCAGGAGCCTATGTTTTCAGCTGAAAATTCATCCTAATTTAGGAGCTTAAAATCTATGGGTCCGATTTTCGAAGGCAGTTACACAGGTAACTGCCCTAGTTACTCTTATAAATGCCTTATCTGTGATTTTTGAAATGCACCTACATGGGTAGTGCCCTTCGAAAATCCCGGATAACGCGCCCAGATGCTATGCGATCAGCATCAGGGCATGTTAGATGCGTTCTGGGGCAAAGCGGGGGCAAAGGAAAGGGCTAACCAGGTAGCACCAATTTTCAATGCTACCCGCTTAGCCCTCTGTGCCTTAAAGATAAGCAAGGTTTTTCTTTGCCTATCTTTCAGGGGCAGGGGCTAAGCTACCTGGCTAACTCCTGCGGCTTCCGGGTTGTGTGACGAGACCCGGATTTTCAATGTCAGGGCCGCATATGACCTTGGCATTGAAAATCTGGCTTAAACAGATGGTGGGTGGGCTATGCGCTGACATGGCACATAGCACTGCCCAAATGAAAATCGGGACCTATGCTCCTATATTTAGGCCTTCATATCCGTTTTCCTAAATCTATGAGCCTAATTTAGGTACCAGGTTCTGAAAATCAGTGCTAAGCTCCGAAATTCTTTTCTCTGCCCTAAATCCACCCCCATTGTCACCTACTTTTTATGCTCCTAAATGTAAGTGTTTAGTGAAATTTTAAGAAAATATTTAGGTGCTCAGCCCAAGTAAACTTTCAAAGAAGGTAATTTAGGAGCATAACTCTTGAAGTTAAGAGCATAGTCCTTTGAATATCAGGCTCATAATATATAAGGAGTTAAAACTGAAATCTAATAGTGGGGACATATTCAACGGCGGCAAGTAGGCTAGTTAAGAGCACCTAGACAGCTGTATTTTATTGAAATCCAGATATTCGGCGACCGAAAATATCCACTTTCCGCAACTCACCAGTTAGCGGTGTTTCTATCCAGTGAGCACCGATATTCAGTCACTAACTGGACAGCGAATACCAGTTAACATTAGGACAACTAGTCAGATGACCTAACTTTAACAGGTTTAGCTATCAGGCTAGCGGCTAAATATCGCCTCTTACTGGACAGCAGCTGTCATAGCTCCTGATCCACCTACAGATCTCCCAGGTTTCAACTGGATGTTTCTGTCCATGATCTGTGGGTTATAGCTGAATATCAAGCTGAGCACATTTTAACTGGTCAGCAAGTCTGTTAACTGGCTAGAATGCTTTGAATATCTCCCCAAAGAAAGATGCAGAAAAGCTTGCAGAAGTGGGGGTTGTCCTAGTCCTAGTGCTACAGAAATTGGGTTGTGCTTGTAATATCACCCCAGGCAATACTTGTAGGAGGGTATCTTTAACTCAGTATATGTGTCAGCACAGGAAATACTGTATGTTGGTTTTCACCCAGTAGCTTTCAGTCATTCTGAGAAAGCGTAAACTATATGTTGCTGACTTCCTTGCCTTCATGTGGAATGTAGTTGCTAGGGGAGCAGTTACACTCACGTCCGTACCTGGACTGGGCATGAATTTGTTTGCTTTGTAAGGAAGTAAGCTATTTCGCAGGAGCATTGTGTTTAAGTCAACAAAACCACATTTTTTTTATCAGTGCCCTGAAATTTATTGGAGTGGATTTCATTATTATTTTTTAAGGGGAGAAAATCGATGGCAGTTCATTGCAGGAAACATGAGAGAGAAAGAGAGTGCATTCTCCGCAGATGGGTACAGTCCAAGAACCAGGCGGAGAAGAAAGGACCAAGCCACACGGGGAGAAAACATAAAAGCTTTTATTGGATCCTTAATAAAGGTTTTTAAGTTTTCTCCCCGTGTGGCCTGGTCCTCCTTTTCCGCCTGGTTCTTGGACATTGCAGGAAACATGCCACATGACATCAAAAGAAATTGCATTGATCATTTCGCATGAACTATTCCAGGCTCTACATCCATAAGCAATCACCAAAAATCAAGTCTTCCCAAACCTGCTTAGAAAAGCTTTTCCCTTATCCAGCATGACAGGAAGTCGAAAAATCAGTCCATTGATAAGTCTTCCAGTGATGCAAAGCATACAGTAGGTGCAGTGTCAGTAGGGTTTGGCTAGGGTGCTTACTATAGAGTTTAGTGTTATGTCTTACCTTCCAGTAGTAGGTTGTTGGTTTGGTACAAGCCGTGTAAAATAAGTGAGCTCAACACAATCTTCAGAACCTTATACCCAGCAAAAAATGTATAGTTATTTTGGCATTGAATTAGGCCAGGCTAACAGTTCACTAAAAATATGGTATTATATGGCAAAGTCCTTGGGGTTTCAATATAATCCAAGACACAAACAACAATCAAACCCCCAAAACATTTGGAATTGCTGGATCTTCACTTTACTAGATAAGTATTTTGGACTTTTCAAAGTCTCAAAGTTATACAGTTTCTAAACTATGGTGGACCATTAGACAAGACTGTGTCTTGAGATGATTTAGACATGGTATAGAAATACTGGTCCTATATAACATAGTATGTGATGGCAGATAAAGACCAGTATGGTCCATCTAGTCTACTCAGTAAGGTGACTTGAGTGGTTGTATCCGCTGCTCTGTGCAAGTCGCCCTCCTCTATGCCCTTGTAAATACTTTATATACTATTCCTTCTATATTCTTTTTGGGGATTTGATTGTTATTTACATCTTAAAAATATGGTATAACAGCTAAATCAAGGTAGCTAGGATGCTGAAAGGAGTTAAAAACAAAAAAGGAAAATAATTTCTGTTCTAAAAATAAACCTTAAGAATGAAAGCTTTTCTTGGAGAAGAAGGACGTAGTATAATCTGCCTTCACATTTGACAGGAAACCTGTGAGTCCTTGCTTGACTACAGCTTGGAAGAAATAAGAAAGTATTGCAGCCCTTCAAAGCCAAAGCGATGGTTTTTTGGGAGAACATCTACCTCATCTTTGGACCTCCCACCTACTGCTCCTGATTTTGGGTTGGTGATTGATGGGAAAACACTAGGTGTCATCTTTCAAGAGAACCTGGAGAAAAAATTCCTAGAGCTGACCAGGGTCTGTCGCTCAGTGTTGTGCTGCCGAGCCACTCCCCTGCAGAAGAGCATGGTAGTCAAACTGGTCCGAGACAAGCTAAAGGTCATGACCCTTTCCATAGGTATGGAGCTTTTCTTTTGTCTTATGAATTATGCAGTACATATAATATCCTTTTGCTTTCTAGTTTTTACCTGAGAGATAGATTGTAGGTTGTTATTTATTTATTTAGCAATGCTTATATACCACTTTCCACTGGGTCAAAGTGGTGTACATTCAGGTACGGTAGATATTTCCCTTGTCCCCAAAGGGCTCACAATCTGCTTTTTTTGTACCTGAGGCAAGGGAGGGTTAAGTGGCTTGCCCAAGGCTACAAGGAGCAGCTGTGGGACTAGAAACCCCAGTCCTTCTGGCCCAAGATTGCTGTCCTCCAGCAGGATTCAAACCACCAGCCTGAGGCAACTTGCCCCAACCACTAGGCCACACCTGCCTTTCTTTGGACTTGGATTGGATGACTCATTAAAAGAATGTCTATCACACATACAGTTTGAATAATGTTCCCTGTAAAATAGTTATCTCCAAGTTATAATGCCCTGTTCAATGTAATTTCAGTTTGTTCAATATAAACCGCCTTGATATCATGAAAGACGGTATATAAGAAATGTTAAATAAAATAAATAAATAAATAAATAAATAAATGTATGGGATCAGATGCTGTAGCAATTCTCCAGTAATATTACATAGTCATACATAGGCAGGAACAATGCATTAAAATTCACTGACTGACGAGAAAATGAAAGCCAATAATATCATCGTCATTTTACATATGTTTTTAAAGTAACAAAATTGGTTAATTTAATTTAAGGGTTAACATACAGGATAATGAAATGACAGACTCCAAAATCTAACACTGCATCAAATAACATAGGAACAGAACTTGGGAATATCACATAGAGTAAAAATGCAATGTGTGCCTTTCAGTCACTCCTGACTCCTGGCAACCCAGAAGCTCCTGGGTTTTCTTGGTAGTGTCACTGGAAGTAGATTGCCAGGCCTTTCTTCCAAGGCAATGGAGGGTTAAGTGACTGGCCCAAGGCCACAAGGAGTGCTAGTGGGAATCAAACCCTGGTTGCTTAGTTACCAAGCCAGTGTTCTAACCACTAGGCTACTCCTCCACTCCTATTGCATGGAATAGAAACACATATAAAGTGAAAATGGACAGCAAAAGTATCTAAAAATCAATACCACATGATAACAGATTGAAAAAAATTCTGAAACATAAAAAACTTGTGTTCCAAATGTACCACATATAGGGGTATTTCTACTAAGCTGGGCTAATAGTTAACCTGAGCTAGCTGCAGCTAGATCCCATGTTATTCAATGGGACTGTGGCAGGGTGGCGTGCAGTGGGAAGGGTTTTTCTTTAAAACATAGGCCAGACAGACCGCAGTTTAGGGAAAACAAAAGCAGTTTTTATTCTGTCCCAGCTTGTTAAATCTCCACAAGCTGGTTCTCCTGGCCCTTCCTCCAGTCCCAGTTAAAGTTCCTTCCTCAGAACTCCTTAGCACATCTTGCCTTGGAAGGACGTCTGGCTCCACGGGCCTCTCTCCTTCCTGCAGCCTGCTGGGTTCTTAACCCCTCCCTGTTAGCTATGCCCTCCTAGTCCTGAACTTTGGGCTGAAGACTCTCTTAAAGGGGACTGTTGATATTCCCTTTGGAGAGAAATGGGTAACATTCTATAGACCACATCACAGGGACCTAGTTTCAGATAGCAACGGGTTAACTCTTAGCCCTGCTTAGTAGATGTACCGCAAAGAGTTGCAACAGAAGGAGCCAATGTTGCTCCCATGGCAATGTTGAAGATAAATGTCACCCTCCTAATAAAAATTATTTTTAGTTAGGACCAATTCAGCCATCTCATAAAGAAAATTAATAGCAGTATGATGTGTCCACTGACTCCACAGTTCATCATGAATAATAAGGAGAGCTTCCCAATTGGGGTATAGAGGTATACAGGGATGCTATATCAAAGGACACCAGCCAAGAAGATTCAGGAAGTGTTCTAAGATCATCCAATTTCATTAGAAATTCAGATGTATTTCATAAATATGATTGAATGTGGCGCACCCTAGTTCTTAAAAAGCAATCAACGCATTTAGATAATGATTTCAACACGGATCTCCAAAAAGAGACTACAGGCTGTCCTGTTTGTTTTTTTTAAGATCCTTATGTACTGTACCTTCGGGAGCAAATAGATAACAGGAAACCTAGGATGTTTCTGAATAAGAAAATCAGCTTCTTTGGATGTAATAAAATGGGAAACTAAAGCACATAAGTCACTTTTTCCTTGAGTAAGATCATTATCTAAAAGTTAGCATCCGATAGTTGTACCCCCTCCCCCCTTATCTGCCTCCTTGATCACAATAGAAGTTTCCTTACATAATTCTGATAAAGCTTTCTTTAATAAAATAAGCTTAATTAAGGCAGTCTTTAGGAGGTCTCACATATGCACTCTTAAGGAATTCTCCCTCAATCTTTTCCAGGTGACGGCGCAAATGACGTGAGCATGATTCAAGCTGCTGACGTTGGCATTGGGATTTCTGGCCAAGAGGGGATGCAGGTATGGCCGCCGACCTGTGGTCTTTCTTAATCCGTCAACCAAATCGATTTATATGGAGACGATCGGAGGGAGAATGTATTTAAGGAAATCCATCCGAGTCATAGACTGTTCAATAAATTACACAAAAAGGTTGACTAGGTTGAAATGTTACTGATATGTAGAAGGTATGAAAATGTGTGGCCTCAAGAAAAAACAACTTTTTCATCAAACTCTTTTCTCTGAAATTTAAGATTCAGTGTATGCCCGTTACTAGAAGATAACAGAAAGTTGGGCCTAATTTGAAAAGGGTTACTTGTGTAAAAAACGCCATTTAATGTATAAAGCGGGCTATATATGTAAGTAGTAATTGCAGAACAGACACTAATTATATGTATGCGCCAGCACATGCACCATGTCAAGGAGGCATGTTGTAGACATGGTACTGGCACATACTTGTATACCTGGGAAAATTGAAATGTTGACATTCTCGTACACTTGCGTTGAGTCATCTCACTGCTTCTTTGGACTTGGGCTTTGAAGAAGAGCTTGCAGGGGATTGCACTTACCTTCCTGGAATTAAAACTACCTTGAAATGCAAAAAATTGCTTTAACTTGCATCTACCTAGACATGTAGCTTTGCAAGATCTGCCACTTATATATGTAAACGGTGCCACCTACATGCATAGGTAACAGAAATTGTCACTTACATGTATCAGTGGTGCTACTTATATATATAAATTCCCAGTGACGCCACACTTTTTTGTATGTTTTCTAATGTAAAATGGCTTCTGACCTGTGTTGCATAAAATGTGCATATTTTTCCATAACCCTATGTGTATTTTACAAAAGGCTCCATGTTCAGCCAGTCTTTTGTAAAACACACGGCAAATTTTGAAGAATTTTGGTCTGAAAACCAAGGAGATTGTGGAAGATTCAGTGCCGCCATTGGAGAAGCAGAAGGAAGTGATGTTAGTCGTGCCAGATTCCTGCTTGAATAGATTCACTTTGACAGCAATACTCGAGTACACAAGAACGTAGGCCCCAATATTCAAAGTGATTAACACAGTTAGCAGACTCGCTGACTGTGTTAATCATGGCGACTGGGGTATTCAGTGGCACCAACTGCTGGTTCTCCATGTCACTGATTATCCATAGGTACTGCCACTAATACCCCAATACCGGCTGGCTAGCATCAGGGCTTTCCAAGGGGCAGAGTAGAGGCGGCACCCGGGAATAACTGGGTAGCAGCGAGATTCAGCCACTGCCCAGTTATCCCTTGGCGGTGGCAGTTAGGCTCTAACTTTCACCGCCAAAGCTAACCAGGCAGCGGCTGAATATCATCGCTGCCCGCTTAGCTTCACTGCTATCTGGCTGACCCAGATATTCAAGGCTGGTGGCCTGATATAGCCCTGGCATTGAATACCCATGGCTAACATTCAGCGGCTAACCGCCGCGGCTGACGATTTTATTTATTTATTTATTTATATCCCGCTTTTCACCGGGTCAAAGCAGTCAATTGGGGGATACATTTAACATGAGGGGATATGAGACACATACACTAATACTTACAGGGAACATGGGCAATGGAGGGTTAAGTGGCTTGCCCAAGACCACAAGGAGTGCCTATAGGACTAGAAATCCCAGTCCCTCCGGCCTGAGATTGCTGTCCCCAGGTGGGACTTGAACCCCCGGCCCTCCGGCCTGAAGTACCTTGTCCTAACCACTAGACCACTCCTCCCTATACGATCAGGCCCTCTGTGTCTTAGAATGCAGTTGCTTTGATGATATTAATCATAGTTCTTGGGTTTCTGCCTCAGGCTGTGATGGCCAGTGACTTTGCCATATCGAAGTTTAAGTATCTAAAGAAGCTGCTCCTGGTTCATGGGCATTGGTGCTACTCTCGCTTGGCAAAAATGGTGATTTACTTCTTCTACAAGAATGTGGTAAGTTACGGTAGCCAAAGAAGGCTGTCCTTAAGGCGCATTAACCAAACTGCCTAGTGCTTGTACTGCATAGGAGAAAATTTGGGGGCAACACTCAAAAGCACTTCTAAGTTTGGCGGCAGCACCCACTGCATTAAATACTCTTTGAAAAAAACAATCCAGGCCAGATGTACAGAATTTTGGCCTTTATTTGCATAATGGTAAAACTTATATGTGTAAAAAAGAGGCATGTTTTGGGGTGAGGTGGGGTGAGGATAAGCAAATAAGCTGTACAATCAGCAGTGAAATTCAGGGTAATTTTATAGGCCTGCACATGCCTAATTTAACACACATTTCTGAGCACTTTTGTCCCCACTTTACTTTATAAGTTAGGCATGAAATATATGTGTCAAAAGATGTCTAAATCTAGCCAGTCCTTATAAAATTACCCTCTGTATGGATAGCCTATCCGGGTAGCCTTAGGACAGCTAATCATGTGGAGGCCAGTTCCAATTGGGGCACATCCAGGACGTCCGGACATCCAAAATATGGACGGCCCTGCTTTGGGGGGTCCTTCCTGTCCAGATTTCACCATCTATGGGACTTATTCCACCTCCAAGGTGAAATAAGCCCCACATTCATCTTCCCACAGCCAGACGTACAGGGCCGTGACCAGAATAAGCCCTATAATCTGGGTTATGCAGCCCGCCCCTGCTCTACTCACTCTCTGCCCTGTCACTGCCCCCTCCTACCCCTGTCCATAGCTCCCCACACAAAGGCTTTGTACGTGCAGTGAGCTTTAGGGGCAGAATAGGATCACAGCAAATGGGGGAGGGGTTGTACGTTCAAACCAGACATACATCCCCACTATTTGCTGTTCAGAATGACCCCCCCCCCCCCATAGAGTCCAATTCCAGAACATGCATGTCCAGCTCGTGAACACTTGCAAATCGAAAACGGGCCCAATTTAAATGTGATTCCACAGCCAGGGAGATAGACACACCCACAATTTCAGAATCATGGACATAGACGAGTACGAGACGTGGCTATACACAGCAAACAATTTTGTATGTCCTTGTGCCCACTGTATTCTGAAAAGGGCCATTTTCAATCCTGCCTGTCTCTTCTATATATATTCTGCCCAATCACACTGGCACCTGGTGACACTGCGATCATCTTTATGGTCCAGATATTGGCTAGACATTCATGTCCCCCCAGATTTGCGGAGGAGCATACCAGAACCTCCTGTGCAACACTCAAACCACACACAGACACACACACTCACTTGCAGTTACAAGTAACATACAACTGCTGTGAAGACATAATGGCATGGAGTCTCAGGACACCACATCTGATCCGCACTTCTCAGCCAAACACGATTCTGCTCCATATTACCTCACATACCATCCCTACATCTACATTCCATTTTTCTGAACACTGGAATTATGAGGGAAGTCGAGAATAGCCCCTTTTAGCACAAACAGCAAATGTCAGCATAGCCAGAATAAAGACTATCGCAGTGCTTTATATTTCTGTAGGAGTGTTTTTTATTGTTCCCTAACTTTACAAACGTTCCTCAGCTGTGGATTCTTTTTTTTATAACTGCATCTTGTGCCCTCCCAGACAGCAGACACACCAGTTCAAAACAGACATGTCACAGCCATTCATCTCTATGGGACGCGTTGAGGATCAGAGCAGACATTTTTCTAAGTCCTGGCCTTGTTCCATATTGCCACTGATATAACATAGGCATCCACAAGAAACACTCAGGACATACATGGGTCTTTCCTGAATATGCCTCCCACCCATGTTCTGAGATACCCGTGCTAGCGCCATGTACGTTCAGGGCCACGTGGTATTGGAATACGGTTCTAGATGTTTTAGCAAGAAAAACCTCTATCCTGCATATCGACTTATTCGTGTTCTGGAATGACCACCATAGTGGTGATAATATCACTACTATACAGATGATTGGCTCCACCCATGAGCTGCCCTGGCCCTATTCCAATAGTGCTGACGTGGTTTGTGAGGATATTCCACGTCACGATCCATACAGTGCCAATGAATATCCCCTTCAGCAGCATTTATGCAGTTACCGCTGAATTTTACCCAATAGAATAATAGGCCTGGGAGGGACCTCAGGAGCTCATCTAGTCCATCATCCCAGCCTTTGTTGTATCATCTTAGATTCTGGCACCTTCCCTATGGTCGGCAGGATCTTACAGACAACTCTCATACTTACAGGCAACTTTCTATCCACTTAACCTAGACACCCCTTGAACACCACAGCAATACATGAAACCAGATAGCATAAACGATAAAGATATTAGTTTGACAAATACGGCTAACTCTTTACTGAGTATGATTTGTCTGGAAAGCTACATTTTTATGTTTTTTTAGTTATGATTTTTTTAATAAACCCCTTGCAAGTATCAGCGCAGTCAAATCCAGTAGTTTTATTAAAAGTTTAATGTATATGTAAATTACCGGCATGTTGGAAAATGATTTAAATTAGATAAATCTGTGAGTAACACAATTTCTGCAAGTCTGTGCAGGCAAGTCTCTTTGTCTTGAAATTCTATTTGCGCTTCAAAGCCTGCTTACTTAAAAAGTGTTTATCTCATTTTAAAAAAATGTGTCATAATTATAAATAAATACAGTGGTTTTGTAATAGAACATCTCCAGCTAACCATTAACAAAGCGTATGTATTTTTTGCATGCTCGTTAAAACTTAGAAGGCTATTGAATTAGTAGTAGATAGGTTCGACAGCAGACTGCAGTATCTGTGCCTTGGTTTAATAAAATTCTTTTCTAGTTGTGAAGCATCGTATATAAATGTACAATGTCATACCGTACAGTACCAGGTATATTTGATATTTTTGTCCCCACAGGCATATGTCAACTTGCTTTTCTGGTTCCAGTTTTTCTGCATGTTTTCTGGCACGACTATGATTGACTCCTGGCAACTGAATTTCTTCAACCTCTTTTACACTTCATTGCCACCGCTCATTTTTGGAATCCTCAATAAAGATGTGTCTGAAGAAACCCTTATGAGTATGCCGGAACTCTACAAAAGTGGGCAGAATTCAGAGGTGGGTTCACTTGATTTCTTGCAAAATATGTGTAATCACTAGGAGATCTAGTTACTAAGGTGTGCTAATGTTAACGCATGTTAATTCACCTTTCATGTGAGTTATTAGTAACTAGGTCCCGTTGAATAACAAGGGTTTTGTGCTAAAATATCGCATGGTACCAGTGAATTAATGCGCATCAACATTTGCGCATCTTAGTAACCTGACCCCTAATACTTTCGAAGTAGGGCGTAAAATAAGGCATACTTCAGTACAGTTGTGTTGTCTTTATCCATCGCTAGATATGTGAGCATTCACGACTCACTGAGTTCCTTTCCTCTCTGACAAAGAAGTGTACACTCGATACATACGGCCTTTTACTAAAGTGCAGTCAGACTTTGCAGTTACTGCATGTTAGTTCCAAAACTTAACAGGCGGTAATCTCAGAACCTCTGTGTAAGTGTTGGAGATGCGCCCAGCATCTTCCCACACAGTTAATGCGTTGAAAAAAATGTTTACCATGCATTAAATAGGATGCACATAACGATACCCACTGAGGTGCCATTAAGCGATGTGCATTATCTGCTGTAGTAACGGCCTGTGGTAATTACCATGGGTTAGCTTCAAGGCACAGTCCATGCTCACCTCCTACCCATTCTGCATCCCTTTCCATACTATGCACTTAACTTGCAAATTAGCATGAGCTAGGTGTCAAGCTACTGCCTCCTCTCTTATCTCTCCCTACACCTCCGCTCATCAAGCAAATCACTTTTGTCTATGCCTTTCTCTTCTGCTTCCAACTCCAGCCTCACTTTTGTCCCCCTGTAACAGACTGCCCAGGTCGGTAGGTCAGGTTCCATCTCTGCTTCTATTCAAACGCAGGCTTAAAACTCATCTCGTCTTTGGATCCTGAGCCCCTTATTTTCCTGTCTACACTCATGTGTATTTTAATCATGTCTCTTAAGAATTCCCTAGTCTCCAGTTTGTTCTCTTTGTCTCAGCAGACTGTAAACTCTGTGGAGCAGGGACTATCTCTTATATGTGTCTGTAGAGCACTGCGTTTGACTAGTAGCACTATAGAAATGATTACTAGTAGTCAGTAGTCCAGTAACTGTTGCTGCAGCTGTGGGCTTAGATCATGTACTATTTCATGTGTTAAGTGCTTAACACACCGGTAAAATGATCCCATAGTCAACTCTGTTCAAAAACTGTAATATTTTTGGAACCTTACATAGTTGTTTAATCTGGGACCACCCCATCTTCTCTTCGAATGCTTTGTTAAGAAACACAAAGCAACTCTTGGAGAGCTGTCACTTGGCATTTCAAGACTTTGGCATGAAATGGATTTATTTCTGCATCGTTACAGGCTTTTGTTGGAACCAGCAACAGAATGTGATTTAGAAACATGTGTGGGCTACGAAAGAGGAGGGTGGAAAATCGAGTTATGGGGAAAGAGGGAGACAGCTTGTTGATTTGCACAGAGACACTTTTTACATGTGGAGGCTGATATGACCGATGCCCCAGGAGCATGAGGAAGGACCACACTTGACAAGTCTTATTGATGAATGTGTCCTAACGAAAATCCGGGCAAAGAGCCCCAGAGAGCCAATGTTTCTTGCTCTTCCTTCTTGCTGGGTCCTCTGTACAGTTGGCAGCTTTGCTTTGCCCTATGCTTTACATATTAATTAGAATATGACAGGCAGAAGGGACCTGACAAGCCAATAACTCAATTTAAGAAAGCGGAGAACATGGCAGCTCCCCAGGGATTCTCTACTGAGATTTTTATTCTTTATTTTAAAATATTTCTATTACACATATCAAATTTCAAAGCAGATTACAATGAACATATGAAATAATAACATAGAACTTGACACATACAAAAAAGATTAATTCTGAACATAGACAAAAAATCAAGACAAAATCCTTTAAAAACTAAAGGGGGTATTTTAGAAGGTCTATTTGTGAGTTGAACATCTGAAAACGGGCACTTAGACATGCAAATTACAGAGATGTATCTGGAGCCGTTTTAGAAAATCGGGTTCAAAAAAGTGCTTGTTTCATGGTTGTAGCGCTTCCAAGAGGAAGAGTAGCGTGCTTACATCACTGCAATTACTATTTCCTTTGCCATTGACACACATGAGACTGGTATATTAATGGTACATCCTTAGCGGGCTTCAGTAAAAGAGGCCCTTATTCTTTATACACTTTCTAAAATACATGCACAAAAAATAAAACATGAGTCCCCCCACAATTAACACAACACACATATATATAATAAAACTACCCACAGCACAATCCACCAGCCATCAATTATAACAACATAAAGTCAATCATCAATATTATCAAATACAATACAAAATTAATGCTGCGATTGCCCATGACTATATTATAAAACTGCCCCAAAAGCCTGCTGGAACAGATATGTCTTTAACTGTTTAAAAAATAAAAGAATGTCTGTCAATGCCCTTAATTTGCTTGGCAATGAGTTCCACAACTTTGGAGTGCTCATAGAGAACATTATATGCCACTTCACAGACAGTCAGTGAATCCTACTCAATACAGTGGTAATATGATCTGCTCTACCCACTCTCACAAGCACACATACATCAGCCTTTTGAATTAATGGCGGATCTAGGTAACCCCAAGTATAAGTTGTTGCAGCAATCAATATTGGAGATTACTAAAGCATGGATCACTGTTCTTATCAGTGGACAAAAATGGCTTTCATATTCTAGTCATATGTGACCTGTAAAGAGTGTCCTTAGTAACTGACTGTAATTGCATACACTCGTAGATAATTGGGTGTCAAACATCATTCCCAAATTCCTGACTTGTTGCGATATCGGTAAAATACTGTCGTTGATCCTTAACTGAACAGACGGAACAATGGGACTATCCCAGGACAGTTACATGACCTCCGTTTCAATATTCAATGCTAATTTATTATAGCTCATCCATGTCTTGAAGGTTTTAAGGCGAAACGAGCATGGTGCAAAATGTCAGCAATAGAAGAAGTAACAGGGACATAAAACTGTATGTCATCCACATAAATGCAGTAATTTAGCCAAGAGTAGCAAGTAATTTACATCAAGAAGCAATACAGAGGTTAAATAAAATAGATAATGTTTATTTTATTTATTTATTTATTTTATTTAACAGTTCTTTTATACCGCGCTATTATAATCAGTGCGGTGTACATAGAACAAGAACATACTACAATGCATACAAGTAACATTGAGTTTTACATTGAACAGGGAACTTCAACAATAGGACAACCGGGGGAACTATGTACAGATTAACTTAATGGTATATACAGTAATGGTATATACAGTAATGTTGAACCCCGAAGGACTACTGGTGGCAGGTCAAACCATGAAGAGCTTGCCAGCACACCGAGCTTGAACCTTACAGTCTGCCAAAAAGACTGGAACCAATCAAAGGCTTGCCCCTATATTCCCCAATTATGCAGCCCTAAAGATGGTCCTCTAGTGTGGCTGGCAGTAGAAGAGAGTTGGCTCAGTTATGTGGTCCATAGGTCTCGCCCTCCCTCTCACCAGCTCATTCTCAAGGCAGGGAAAACTTCTGGAGCTATCCATAGACCTGAATCCTAGGAGAGCACAGTGACAACAGGTTGTTCGTAAGTATTTTATACTGCACCAGACCCTCTTCAGCCTGAAGAGTCTCTGTTTTAATGGAATTCATTTCCAAGATCCTCTGTGATAGATAGTTTAACTGATGTTGTTGTCAGAAGCAGAAAACGACAAGAAAAATGCTTAAAATAACCAACCTACCTTGAAACCATTTAGGGAAGTATTTCTTAATGAAAGTGATTCTGTTACTGCATTAGAAATATGTCACTGAGGTTTATATGGCAGAGAAAGTAATTTGTTTATAACAAATGAATAATAATTTAAATTATTCTCTTCACTTGCAGGCCTACAATCGTCCTGTCTTTTGGATCACCTTGCTGGATGCATTCTACCAGAGTCTTATCTGCTTTTTTATACCTTATTTTGTAAGTTTCTGTTATTTACTAAATTAAATTGACCTGTCCTGATGGCCCAATACTGCCCTATCTGGCACTGGGAGATTGAGACTTTGATATCTGAAAGATGGAGTTCTTTTATTGATATCAACAAAACTTTGCAAACTGATCCCAAAATGATCTTGATGCAGTATAAAGGGACCAAGTGATACAGCATTTATAGGAGAATAGAAATCTGTGTTACAGATAAGAAAAATGTTTGACAGAAAAGTCTGCATTTTCAGGGGCTTAGTTTAATGTATGTTTTTCTCTTCTTTTTGTGTAGACATACCATAGATCTGATATTGGTCTCCTTTCATTTGGAACACCAATAAACTCCATTGTTATCCTAACAGTTCTATTTCACCTAGCCATAGAAGTGAAGACATGGGTATGTATGCGAGATAGTGTGACAGCCAATGACTAACTAATTCAGTCTGTTGTAGCATGTAAAGCCGATTGACACTTGGGAGATACATATGATCAAAAGATTTGACAATTGAGTTCTCATCTATGTAGACTGCAATATACGAGGGTTATTTTTAAAGTAAGATCCGATTGGCTGTAGCTTTGTAAATTTTTTCCCCCTTTAGAAACAAGCATGCGTGCCGGCTTCCGGCATGCCTTCTGCAAAAGCAGATGCCAATTGCAGTCTTAGCGTCACTTTGTACGGTTTATACTGAGACGTTAAAATGTTTAAGACAATTGAGCGACCCTACGACTGTGAAATACGGTCTGTGATTTGGTTTTTGAAAGCAAAGACCATGTCATCAGCAGACATTCATCACCAGATATGTGAGGTGTATGGCCCCAATGCGATGAGTGACAGCAAAGTGTGTAAATGGGTGAGATTGTTCAAGGACGGGCGGAACAATGTCCATGATGAACCGCGATAGGGTCGACCTTCATTAATCACAGAAGATTTAGTGTGCACAGTTGACGCAAAAATTCATGAAGAACAGATTTCCACTTTGTCACTGAAATTTCCACAAGTTTCAAGGTCAGTGCTATACAAAATCGATTCTGAAAAATTGCAGTTCAGAAAACTGTGCTCGTGATGGGTTCCCAGGCTGCTTTCCGTGGAACACAGTTGCCATAATCTTGCATGTTGAGATTGTCTGTTTGGCTTTCACTTTGACTGGAGATGACGTGTGTCTCCCTTCCATCGACTGCCGCTTTGATTCTGGAGTCATGTGAGAAACCCATGTCTCATCCCCTGTGATAATGTGGTCCAAAAGTTCATCTCCTTCCTCATTGTATCGGATCAAAAATGTCAAAGCACTAGCCATTCTCCTTTTTTGGTGTTCCTCGGAAAGCAGCCTGGGAACCCATCATGAGCACAGTTTGTCCTGCCCATCCTTGAACAATCTCACCCATTTACGCACTTTGCTGTCACTCATCGCATTGGGGCCGTACACCTCACATATCTGGTGATGAATGTCCGTTGATGACACGGTCCTTGCTGTCAAAAAACCGAATCACAGACCGTATTTCACAGTCGGAGGGCCGCTCAATTGTCTTAAACATTTTAACGTCTCAGTATAAACTGTACAAAGTGACGCTATGACTGCAAATGGCATCTGCTTTTGCACAAGGCATGCCGGGAGCCAGCATGCATGCTTGTTTCTACAGAGGGAAAAAATTTACAACGCTACAGCCAATCAGACCTTACTTTAAAAATAACCCTCATATCTTGAACAATGGTATTAGTTTTCACTACAGGTGTGCACTTTGATTAGTGTCTGTTTTTAGAACAATTTAGTATCTCTTTTTTTAGAATAAATATATTTCATATTGATTTGAGGTTGCTGAAACTATCATTGCAAGAAATGACATGTGGAGGGGCATTTTAGAAAGGACGTCCAAGTGCAATCTAGGTTGTCTAAGCCAGAACGTCTGAAAAAAAAGCAGGCACATCCAGCTGCAGATATGATTTCACCAACGTGGACATGCCCGATATCGACTTCTGTAGGGGTGTCTACATAGACATCACCAGAATAGTACGTCAGAACCCAGACATCTAGGAATAGTCTAATGGTTAGAGTAGAGGGCTCAGTTCAGGGAAGCCAGAGTTCAAATCCCACTGCCGCTGTCATTGTGATTGTACTGACTGCTAGGGTCATTATGATGAAGTGCTTTGTACTCTACATCCTCTGGAGGTTTCTCAGCCAAGACGACATCTCTATGCCCATTTTCAGACATCTGATGCATGAATAGGGCTTCTAGGCCAGGAAAGAGATGTCCAAGTCAGGACATTCATGGTTAGCAGAGTACTTTACATATGTCTCTTGAACATTCAGAGCAGCATCACCCGAGGCTCTGCACGTGTAAATGCCGCACTTACACATGGAAGTGACTGATTTTGCAACCTATGTATGTAGGTGCCAGACGTTTTGTCCTATTGAGGTGGCTTTAAGTGAGATGTAAAGATCATTTTAGAGCGTTTGTGGCAATATGAATGCATAAAATAGCTTTTAATTACACCATGCGTAAAGGTTTGCGTGATGACGTGCACATCTGCATGCTTACTGTAGGCTTTGCTAGGGGTGAGGTCTGCACAGATGGGCGGAGTCACAAAGCGCATGCATTGATCATTAAATTCCTTAATTGACACACGTACTGCCATAATCTAGTGCAGGCATTTCCACAAGCTTCTCAGCAAGTGTAACTAGCCTGCCCTTTGAATATAGTTGCCATTTGTGCAGGAAGTACACTAGTATTTTATAAAGACAAGTAGACGTCTACTTGCCTATATCAAACAGACTTAATAGGTGCCTGTGACACACTTAACCTAGGCACCTGGTTACAAAATTATCCTTTGTCAGTAAGAGGCTTCTCTTTCATCAGAGTGAGAGGCCTCAGAATCCTAAAATATAGAACATCTAGTTTTCCTTCAGTGGCTTAAATATTCCTGTGACCTCATGAGACTTTGATGGGCAAGAAGTAAACTCTACTGACCATATGATAATATATAATTCATCAGATCCACTCTTAAGGCGGTTTCATATTAATCACTGCATATTATTTTCATTATTGCAGTTCACATCTGAAAATCTGATTACATGCAAAAGAGTTTAAAAAATTATTCTAAATTATGCACTAAATATAATATATGATGTCTGCTGATGGCAGTAATGCAAGAGAAGGGGCTATAGATAATAGGGATGTGTGTTTGTTAGCATAAGTTCCGTTCATCATTGCCTCTTAAAAAACGTGCAGGTCAATATTTAAACCCCATGGTCAGCTATCCATAGAATCGGCAGCTCTGAATATACGCATACACCAGCAACCAATTTTGCTATACCAATAGCTGTGCGATATTCAGACACTATCCACATAGCTGACCTATGAATTATACTTGTAAAGTCAATCAATGTTCATTAAAAAGTTCTAATGGGAATTAAATATTTTTAATTAACAAAATGTTTGAACCCAAATTAAAAAATGTCCAAAATTCATAAAAACAGTTTGAACATGACCTCAAATAAACCAAATATTTTCCCCTTCCACATCCACAATAGGAAATTAACACATAGGGTATTAGAAGCTTACTGTTACCATTTATTTAGGGATAGATCTATCAAGGCTCAGCACTATATACACTAGGAACTCATGAGCTACTGTACAAGTATATTGCTAATACATTAACATAATTACCTAAAAAGTAACAACTGGACACAGGGCCGGCCTGCCAACTGGGTGAACTAGGCAGGCACGTAGGGTGGCAGACCCTAGTGGGTGGCATGGTGATCCCCTCCTCTTCTAAGCGGCAGCTCAGCTCTATGTGCCACTCCCACCTCACCACGCGCCATCGCCACATCATCCCCCGATATCCAGCCTCTCACCTGAGGTTGATGGGTGACACAGCAATCATTTCTTTGAAGCCTGTGTGTGTGCGCACGTATGTCCTCCTGCTCCTGCCCCCTCTGAAGTTCCATCGGAGGGGACTGGAACGGCAGGCCATGAGTGCGTGCATGCACTTTAAGGCCTGCTGTGGCTTCAAAGAGGTGATCGCTGGGCTACCCATCCACCCCAGGTGAGAGACTGGATGTTGGGAACAACGTGGCAACAGAGGGGGTGCAGTGGGGATGGCATGTCAGGCTTGCCTAGGGCAGCAAGAATCCTTGGGCTGCCCCGACTGGAAACGTAAAGCGAATTATAAACTGGTTGCCACCACAGTCCCTATACACAGGTCCATACAACTATAGCAGGTGTATAGGGTACCAAAGGCAGAGCTATAATGACTGGGCTTTGCTTTAAGCATAGACTGCTGGATGTCTGGTTAGCACATGCCATCTTCTTTAGAGTGAACTTTACAAAACAAAGAATTTATTTTCTTTATCAAACACAGTCATTAGTGGACTACAATTTACAGGGTTCATTGTACTAGCCACCTTAAGGGTAAGATTCAATGTCATAAAGCCAAAGCGTGTTTATCTAATAATTTTGGTTTCTGTTTTTGCTGACAGACGATACTGCATGTGATAATAACAGTCGGGAGCATTTCACTCTATCTTGTACTTTCAATTGTCTACAATGCAATCTGCGTCACATGCACAAGTCCCGTAAACCCCTACTGGATTATGGAGATTCAGATGTCAGATCCCACCTTTTACCTCATATGCCTAATTACGCCAGTCGTTGCTCTTTTTCCAAGGTTTGTATGTGTCTTAAGGCTTTGGTTTTATATTTGCTTATAAACTAGTAGGTCAATATTCAATCGGAGTTGTGTGGTTGGCAGAAAATGTCAACAGCATACCAGTTTGGTTTAAATTTCCCAGGCTGCAAATGTTTACGTTTTGACCATTTACTATTGGTCACTCTATAGCCAAAGTGATGCATTTTAAATCAGAGCAATATTTGGAGCATTCAGGGCTTGAGGCTAAAAATTAGACTAATATAGGCATTCACACCTATAAGCAATTTCTTGCATCGACCAACCACTAATAATCTGAACTGAGCACTTAGGTAACAGCACAGCTGGGCTGCAGTTTTATTAACTCCCAACAACTCATAATTCACATGGAATTCACGTACTGCTTTTTGATGGCACGCCCAGATTATTTAGGACTTGGTGCTATCTTAATCATCCAGGGCATCCATTCAGTGCCCAATTCTTGCTCCTCTCCAGTCTGTGGTGATGCCAGTGCTAGAAGGGTATCACAGTGCCAACAAGTCATTTCTGCAAAAGCACCTCGTAGCTGCCCACAGCGTTGACACCTGTGGAACAGTATTGCTGGCATACACTCTCCTCTGTCCCTGTCCACAAGTCATTCTGGGGACCCAAACATAAAGGAGATGTCAAATCTTTCTTTACATACCACTCAGAGCTGCAACAAACAGCCCCCCCTCCTCCAACTATACTGTTTCCCCAAGAGAGCAACCCTGTCAGCCATTAATCTCCCACGTAACGTAGAGAGACGAATGTCTGGGCAAAGGCCTCTTGCCTCCATAGAACCCATGAACCGCTCCAGCTGCTTTCCGGGTACACATCCCACATCCCACTCCTTGGTTCTTCCTCCTTAACTAAATTCCACTCAGCCCTCTGATCTCTTAATCCTTAATTCCTCTCATGGTCTGAGCAACCTTGAGGCTCAACCGTATTATGACTCCCCACCTCATGCGGGATGGAGGGCAAAACATAGAGTGGCAAAATTCTGCCGCTCTCTAACTTTTGCTTTCAAGTCTAAACATAGAAATAGCAAACAAATTTGCCGTTTGACTGAATATTGATGAAAATTTGGTCATGCTCAAATTCCAGTTGGTGCCAAGAAGCAAACATGCACTACTTTGTTGCTGATACAAATTTATCTTAAGTATATTCCTAGCTATGAGGTCCCCAGGGTAAGTTTAGGAAGTTCTGTTTTAACACCTCAGGCATGATATATACCGAAGGCAATAAGAATTACTATATGGGTATCATTGATACTGTACTTGCTACTACTACTACTACTACTGAGCATTTATTTGTTGCTGGGAGCTGTGATGGGCTGAGTGTGCTGATCATTTTGCTGCTGCAAGTACTGTATGAGTACGGAGCGGGTTGTCCTGTTGGCAAAACTGAGTGATTTTTGGGATGCCATGTTTTGCATTTTTGTATGAGAGGAAACATTTGCTAAAATGTTTTTGTATTTTGTATTCTGTATCTTGTATTTTGTCTTTGTTTTTGTTTTGTATTTTGTCTTTGTATTTTTGTATTTTGTCTATGGTTTTGTATTTTGTATTCTGTAGCTTGTATTTTGTCTTGAATAGATTGTAAGCTCTGATGAGCAGGGACTGTCTCTCTTACATGTCTGTACAGCGCTGCATATGACTGGCAGCACTATATAATTGCTCAATAGTAGTAGTAGTAGTAGCTACCAGTCGTACGCAGCGCTGTACAGACATGTAAGAGACAGCCCCTGCTCATCAGAGCTTACAATCTAGTCAAGACCAACACACAAGGTGTAAGCAGGGGTAAGAGTGGAGGAGTGGCCTAGTGGTTGGGGCAAGGTACTTCAGGCTGGAAGGTCAGGGGTTCAAATCCCACTAGAGGACAGCAACCTTGGGCCGGAAGGACTGGGGTTTCTAGTCCCACAGGTGCTCCTTGTGGTCTTGGGAAAGCCACTTAACCCTCCACTGCCCATGTTCCCTGTAAAATAGTTATCTCCAAGTTATAATGCCCTGTTCAATGTAATTTCAGTTTGTTCAATGTAAACCACCTTGATATCATGAAAGGCAGTATATAAGAAATGTTAAATAAATAAATAAATAAGTAAAACAGGAGGGGGGGAGGAGATCAGGTGAGTCAAGATCTAAAGGCAGCAGCAAAGAGGTGAGCTTTCAACCTGGACTTGCAACATCTTAATACAAAATGTTAATTTATTCTTCCGGTTTTCCTCTCCTTCCAGGTTCTTTATTGGTGCTGTGCGAGGAACGTGTGGATTGTCTCTTATCCTGGAAGCCCAAAGACTGGATAAGCTCAGTAAAGAAGAAAGAGAGCGCAAAATCCAGCAAAGGAGAGACCAAGCTCGGGCCGCAGCAGCCTGTACAATGGCGTCACCCACTGAAAATCTCAACAATAAGCCCGAAAGCATGTTAGGTTTGCCCTCCCCTCCTGAAAAGCTACTTCCTGGGAACCCAACACTAAGTGGGGAAGATGGCAACAGAACTTCCATTGATTATTGTACTGAAATGGATTTTTCATTTGCTGCTGCCTCTTCAGCAAGACCCTCTCCTGGAAGACATCATGTAAATAATCCTCCCAGCTTAGTATCCAATGGTGTGGAACCCAGTCAGGGTGACAAATGGATGGTTAACCCTGAAGATTTTACAAGTGCCAACCACCGAAGAAGTGTGAGTTCGGTGACAGTTTAAAGGGTTTTGCTCCAAAACAGACAATCAAAGATCCTTTAAATCTCATGCACACTTCCTGTACAACCCATATTGGGATGATGAAGATTGGGAACAGAAAACATTGCTAATTTCTCTTTCTACTCAGCTGTGAAGTTTATTTAAAGAGAGAGTGAGAAAGAGATGATTCTGCAACCTTACTGAGCAAGTGCAATATCAACCTTTACTGTTGGAATACTGTATATGTGCATATTTTTGTCGTAGGCTAGTTGATCTAGCTGGACCTGATAGGCTATGGAACTAGTGTTGTACAATCACTGTGAATTGCACAAAGCAGTTTATGCAACTGATAACCGTATTATGATATGCCAGAGGCCTGATACGTATATTATGTACTGTAATTTGCCATGTAACAAGTAGCAATCAGCACGGTAACAATCCTGTTGCTGTGCCTTATTTATTAAGCAGTCTTCTGCATTTTACATTATTTTTAAAGAAGAGAGGTGGAGCGGAGTGTTACATTAAAGCCACATCACTGAGGTTGACTTTAAAGGGATCTCTAACAGATAAATCTTATTCCATTTTAATTTTTTGCCGACTATGTAATTTTGCTTTGCACTTCATTAAGCTGAGCTGCTAATGCTTTTAAAGCAATGGGGACCCTTTCACAAACCAGGCCCATGGTATATTAGACTGTACTAGCCAACCTTTGTTTACCACTATGGAGTGCATCAGTTCAGCAATGACTGGCTAATTCCGGTGCTTCAAGCTGCATCTTTGTGGGTGCTGTTCAAAAATCTTTATCTTTATTAAAATGCTTGATTTACCGCCCTCTCGAAGCCATCAGGGCAGTTTACAGTAATGCAAAATAACAGAGGCCAAGGCCAGAGATGGAAAGGAACTACATCTTCAAAGTAGGAAAGCACACAATCACACCTGACTTAAGGAGAGAAGAGGAAGTAGCTTAGACAGAGAGGGAGAGATATCAAGAGGAGTCAGGAGAAGGGAGGTCATAGGTAGCACAGAAAAGATAGGTCTTGGTAGAGAACAGCTGTTCTGAGACAAGAAAAACGAATAGAGTGGTCAACAAGATCAAAAGTAGCTGAGAGGTCGAGAGAGACGGCTAAAGAAATAGCCCCCTGATCATGAGAAATGTGAAGCTCATTAAGAAAGGATAGAAAGATAGTTTCAGTGCTGTGGCCAGGGTGAAAACCGGATTAACGTGGGTGCAGGAAGTGGGTGGAGTCTAGATGAGTAGAGAGCTGAGTAAAGACGGTTTTCGCATTCTCTTCATAACCAAACATCAAAGTGTCCTTTAATTTTGAGAAATGCTTTAAAGAGCAGACATCTTTCCTGTAAATACAAAATGGGGTGGGAAACCTTTAGTACAGAAGGTGCAAAGTTAGCAAATACATTTCATTGTACAACATATAGAAAATATTTTTTAAAATAAATGCTACTAAAAGGACAAAATCCCAATCAGACCAATCAAAAAGCGGCAGGTAATGTGAGACAGTGGTTAAAAGATATGCTGTCACCAAAGATAATAGCTTTCAATATTACTCTTTTATAAAGTTTGTATTTTGTATTAGAAGCTTTTTAAAACATTCACACATTATGAATACCTCAGATCAATGAGCTGTAAGAAGATAGAAACAGTAAAAAAATGACAGATTTATAGCCTCATTAAAGATCAGGATTTGTTTAAGAGAATTCATTTGCGATGACTGGCATAATTTATCAAGTGCTCTGTTCATCCACTCTTCATCCCATATCGCCTTCTGTCTCTAAGTCACTTTCCTGGCTGGCTTGTGCTTTTTCAAAAGCAGTGGAATTGAGTAAAAATCTTTACCAGAAAATGTTTACTCTACTCTCAGTATATTCTAGAAGTTAAAGATGACTTTTATATATACAAGATCCAAGCTTAGGGCAGTCAGGCCAAATAACGCCCTGGGTGAGGGTTACTTTCAGTGCTCCCCTTCCCTTTGGGACTCATATGCCCACAGAATCATAGACTGGCTCAGAAGCAAAACATGGCAGGCAGCCTTGGAGTGGAGGAGTGGCCTAGTGGTTGGGGTAAGGTACCTTAGGCCAAAAGGTCAGGGGTTCAAATCCCACTAGAGGACAGCAACCTTGGGCCAGAAGGACTGGGGTTTCTAGTCCCACAGGTGCAAGGTCTTGGGCAAGCCACTTAACCCTCCATTGCCCATGTTCCCTGTAAAATAGTTATCTCCAAGTTATAATGGCCTGTTCAATGTAATTTCAGTTTGTTTAATGTAAACCACCTTGATATCATGAAAGGCGGTATATAAGAAATGTTAAATAAATAAATAAAATGGTGTCGTATCCCCCAGCTTGATGTTCAGGATGGCTGCCCTTTTGGCCCACCTCATATGACAGCCTCCCGTACATCTTACCCTCTTCAGTTTCATTGGACAGTCCTGTTGACATCTTCCATTATTGAGTTTTGCGGCTATGCATTGCCTTACACTGCCATGTCCCCCTTTGGAGCATCCATTATATATCTCTATTTACCTTTCCTTGAGCACAATAGAGGCAGGTTGCTTCTGATGGATTTTCTGCACAGGAGCTTTCCATTCATACTGTGGTTTGATGAAACAACAGTCTGGAAAGGAATGGAAAATTATGTTTTGTGACACAAATGCATTAAAATGCATTTAATGTTACATGATAGCATCATTATGGCTTGCATCTCGGCTAGAGAGCTAAACCCAGCAAGGGCACATTACAGTTTACTAAGTTCCAATCTCCAAGTGACTTGATTCATGTACTAACTAGCTGTGAACTTTAGATTCCTGAACTGGAAATATAATCCTTACGTTGTTGTACAACTGGGGTGATTGACAGCATTGCTCATTCAGTCCGGTCACTGTTTGCTGGCAGCCATTTTAACATCCATTCTTGACTAGTTCAATTAATGTATTTTTGTTACAGCTAAACAACTGAATAGAAAATACATAGAGGAACCCAAAAAGCCCAAACAGAAAATTAAAAGAAAAAAAATCAGCCAAAGTGAAAAAAAAGCCATAGTGCTTTTCCCCCATTGATCACTTGTTTGCAAACCCTTTGTAGGGGAATCTTGTGGAGACTAGATATAACCCTGTTGCCTTATAAGGCAAATTCCCAATAGAGTAACATTTAAATATGACTGCATTTTCTCTGCTTTCCATGGATTCCCTGCAGATTTTTTAAGAGAATACAGGCCACCCTGTCTTTGAAAGTAAGGCTGAAATAGGACTCTTTTGTGTGCCCTAGTTCTACAAAGGGACATTTCCTTGTAGCCCACACAGCAAAACTCAGTGGTGTGTCTGCTATGCATTTTCAGAGACTATTGTTTCACTCAGACCCTGATTCATTTGGACTTTTATGTTAGTCTATGAGCAATAAAAGTCAAAAAACAAAAAAATATAAGACAATAACTTTTTTATTAGACTGACGTAATTTATTTCTAGTTTGGCTTAGAGAAGCTAACACTCACAAAAGCTAGTCAAGAGATATATTAAGTTAGGCCAAGAAATGGTATCACCTTATATTTTTTTGTTGTTATTTTTGAACATGCTAGTGGATTAACAAGGCAACTCTAGGAAAGACCTTGAGGAATCTGGACCTCAGCGTCATTTGTCTCAAAACATGTTGTTAAGCTACACTTTATTGCTCAATCCTTTAAGGATGATGCATAACATAAACCATACTATGACAGGAAATTGATTAACAACTTGACTGTGTAGAATATTTTAGACACGGAAGCAGATGCTTAAAATATTACCCAGGGTCATACGAACATAGCACCTATTACATGACATATGTGTATGCATTCCTGGGGGCGGAAAGAATGGATAGAGCATTAGTGGGATCAGCACTTTTGCGTGTATTTTATAAAATATGTGTGTATGTGCTGATTTCTACTCGAAACTAGATGCACAAGATTGTCTACACCTGCTTCGGAGCAAGTATAACGTTGTGCGGAAGCTTTCAGGGAGACTGTTTTATATAGACACATAAGCAGATGTTGCCTTTATAAAATAGATGTGTTATATGCGCCTATGTTTCTTTCCAAATTTGGCATCATCTTATAAAATTACCCTCTATAAACAGATAAAGTGAATAAAATGTTTGGCATGAATTGAATGAAAGCCAGAGAAAAACGGGGGATTTAGTACATCAGGAAGTCCATTGGGTAGACTGGATGGGTCTTATGGTATCTGCCATCATGTTCCATATTGTATTTATATCATTATGTATAAGCCTTATGCAAGCAATGCAAAGTTTAATTTTCTTCCAATGTTTGATGCTACAATGGCATGCTTACTCCTGTCCCTCAGTGTCTCAGTATCGGCCCACTACTGTATGGCTCTCTGCTGCTTCTCAGGGGGCTCATGTCGTACCTTTCAAAGGGTTCCAAGCCATGCACTGGTCAGGTGCATCACAATGAATCATAGAAGGCAAACATTTGGAGGTTCTCTATGCTATATTTTGATGTTTTAGGCCCACAACATTTATATAAAATTATTTGCTATAGGGAATTTGTGCCATCAACTCAAACTTCAATCTTCCCATCAAATAAATATAATGCTATTATTACAAGGGCTGAAGAATTTCATAAAAGTATTATCTAGTATCTAGTATCGCTTGATTTGTTTTGAAAACCTATCACATAACCTTGTTAATCACATTGTAATGCTTTGTAATTTCTGTCAATGATCTGACATTTTCTGTTTACTTAATCAAACCGCTGCTGATCGCTGGAAGTAGCGGTATACAAATATGTGCTAAATAAATAAATAAATAAAATAAATCTATCATTGCAAATTTAGGAAAGCCACAAACTAAATAAAAATAATCTTTTCCCTTGAATTGTGTCACCGTACACTCCATTTTATATTTTTTGTCAGATGGTTCGTTGTATACCATGTCAACAACAATACTTGACATGGTATACAGGATTCTTTACAGAAAATAAAATAATCTATTAGCCAATATCAAATAACAGAACAGTTTATTAGAGTGGCACATCTCAAAATTATGAGCTGAAATTCAGTTCGGAGGTCATTAACATGACCTATGTGGCTTGAGTTGGTGATCTCACTTCAGTTCCCAATGCAAAAGTCTCCATGTCACTAAAAACTCTCCACTATTGCCACATATTGTCATAAAGGGGTCAGCCTATGTGTTCACTGTTTTAAGTGCCGATACTAAACTTAAACCATACGTTCAGTATCACTAGCCATATAGGTAGTGATGGTGAATGTTACTATGTTACTATGAATGTATGGTCATGTATTGGTCCATGACCAATCAGCACCATCTGTTTAAGGGCTGAATACCATCACTAAACAAATAATTTAAGGGCTGTCTTCACCCTGCCCCAACCTAGTCCACACATGTATAGACAGCATCAGGCCTTTTACTGATTCAAATGCCTGATGCTATCTGTATAACACTTAAAAATCTATGGACAAGAAAATCGCATGTTTGTTGGCCACCAGCAAATGCATAATTTACTTTAAGTATGGGCCCAGTGCATTTTAGTAGTCTCAGCAGAGGCCAAGGACTGAATGGACCTGGAGAATAAATTTTCTACACCTTTACAAGTGATTTGTCCAGAAAAGGGGGAAACAGTGGCAGGGCAGCATGGAAAGACTTGTCCTTCGACTTTCCATACTGCACCTTCTGTGAGTAATACAAATTCACCAAAACGTGTAGTAATTACAGTGACGATGAAGCATTTCATGGTACTGAGAATCAGAAGAGGATTTCTATTATTTCTTTTTGAACCTTGTTCTAAAAAGTATCTGTGTTTGATGGCATATTTTGGAATCTCTGGAGTGGGAATGTGTACCGGCATATTGCTCTTGTTTACAGAGAGTAGGAAAGTCGAAAAATGGTCAAAATTCATCAAAATTCTCATTTTGAAGTCAGGGAATACTCGAGAACAAATCATTGAAATTATTGGGAAAAAAGTCTTGGCATATTAAAACAGGACTAGAAAGCCAACTGAATTTAAGCAGAAAATGTCTCCTGGGCAGAGAATCTGTGATGAGAGGGAATCACGGCAGTCCCCTTGTCCTCATGAAACCAAAGGGCCAAAAATCTGCCTTTAAGCAATTTTCAGAAATCTTTTTTTTTTTTTTCAGAAAGTGAAATGGCCCGTACTATGGTTTGGTGATAGCATCAGATGGTGAGCCACAGATTAATTCCATTCCGTTTTCATAGCTTGTCTGAAAATGATAGTGCGACTGGGTCTTGAGCAAAAGTGTGTTGGCTTCCTGTACTTAACGTTGATCTGAGTGCCAAACTGTTTGTGAACCAAGCAAAAATATTGCATAAAGGCATCAATACTTGATATGAAGTTTTCATGAAATGTGCAGAATAAAATCATTTTTGTTTGTTTATATATTGTATTAATTCTTTGATGTTGTGACTCTGTAAAATAAGTGCCTAATGTTTTTATATATTTAAATAGTTGAAGAAGTGCAATTTTTCCCACAACCTTTTGTATATTAAGCTTTTATTTACAGACTCAAATATTTTTTTATGGACCATACCTAAAGAATAATATTAAAGGACATTTTCAATGAAAACTTATAGCGTGAATCTCTTTGTTATAATTCTGCCTGAATGGCTGGATAAGCATCTTCCAATAAGGGAATAATAATCCAAAGTGCTTTTATTCATAGACTGTAGACCAAAACTCAAAGCACTTGGATTATTGCTTAATGAAAAATTACTCACCAAGAGTAATTTTTCAAGGGTTCAATTCTCACTAGCACTCCTTATGGCCTTGGGCATGTCACTTAACCCTCCATTGCCTCAGAAAAATCCAAGTTATCAATGTTCCTGTTTAATGTACATTACCAAGTTTAAGTTACAATGTAAACCGCTTTGATTGAAATGATAAAGCGGTAAATAAAACCTGTTACATAAATAAATTAAATAAATAAGAGTGCACCTACTTTCCTTGCGGATAATTTTGGCCCATATGGCAACCTTGCCCCTAGTGGTAGCACTATGATGTTACCGTTAAGTCATGGGCACCATTTTGAAACCAGTATCATGGAGAGCAGAAGTGACTGGGGATTCTCCTGCTCACGCTAGTACCAGGGATCCCCAATAAGGGCGAAAATGGGATTAGGAGTTTGTAGAGTTCTTAATGGAGTCTTGTCTTGTTGGCGGACATCAGATAAATGGAGGGTTGTCTTGTTCAGAGGGGATCACTGGAAGGGGATTGTCTGGGGGACATCAGATGGACAAGGGGGTTGTCTTGTTGATGGGGCATCAGATAGAGGGGTGGTGGTTTAAGATCTATTATGATGCTACGTGGGTTAGAGGGAATGATGTTTGGGGGGAAACAATATCAGGGGGGTGATCATGGGAGCCATACCTCAGCCTTGACATCTGCCTCTTCAAGCAGGCACTTATTTGTGCTTGGGAGCATGTTAAATTCCAATATCTAGATTGTTTTAGATCAACATGGAATGGTTAATCCATTTTGCTATGTTAGGCCCACCTAAACCACTCCCTCTCTCAATCCCTACCATGCCTCCTGACAAAGTAACTGTGGTGAGCATCGCCATCTGCAAATAGTGCCTTTCTCAAAATCCCATTTACACCTACAAATGGAAATGTTGCTATTTACATGGAGGGTTGATTCTAAAATCACTTCCGTTATATGTATGTATACTGTCATATATTCTTGAAAGTGCCCTTATAAAATTACCCTCTTAATGTATGCTAATTCCCATGTTAATTGCGTAATGTAAAACAAGACAGAGTCAAGACAAGAACACACACAGTGCCTTACATGTGGAGGGTGCTTCTATCATCTCATGTGCAGGCATAATGCGTTGGTGTGTACGTACTCGAGGCCTGTTCTAGAAAGAACATGTAGGCTTTACTTGACAGAATACGGGCATATGAATGTGCTTGAGCCTAGTCGCAGCAGTTAAGCCTGCTCTAGAGCAAGTGTAAATTTATTTATTTATTTATTTGACAAGTTTTGTATCCCGCCTTTTCCTTCAATCAAAGCGGTCACAATACCGTACAAGGTTAGACAAAGGTAAGGGAGACAGACATCACTTATAATTACATTAAAGCGATGGTGACTGGGTGTACAAACAGTGGAAATGCAGTACATACTTCACATAACATTTAACATCAGCACAGTGATGCATGTAAGTCATGACATTCAATAACTTATATGTGTAAATCTAGGCCCCGCCAATGCTCTATCCAAGCCCCCATGCACACTCCAACTGAAAGTACATGCAATGGGATTTACATGCACACTTACAAAATATCAACCACCTAAAGCATTATGCGTACCTGCCCATTTAGAATAGGGACATATGCAAATTTCATGAAAGTATCGTTCTGCGCATGCTATATAGAATCAGACCCTTACTGCGCACTAACTCCTAAGGCAGAATATAATGCAGAGCACTTATGAGCCCCTCAATAGGAGGCATTTAGTGTTCTGCATTATCTGCAATGTGGTTAGTGGGTGCTGTGTATTTTCTTTGCATTAACTGCATAGACAGATCTTGGGAACGCTCCCCACAGTTAATGCAGAGCTTGTGCAATTACCATGCAGTTCCTATAAAACTTTGCTGCACCCTAAGGAGCCTACCGTATTTACTAATCCACATTAAGGTTTTGTAGTTAACGAGCACTAATATTCAAAATTAAGGTGGGTTAAGTGTACAGTAGGGGGCGTTCCATGCATTTAGGGAAAGGCAGTTGTTCTGCTCATACAGAGCAATGGTCGATACCATACATTAAAGACATAGCTGGTAACACAGAATTCAAGTCAAGTACACTTCTATAAATGTACTGAACGGCTCCACATTATCTGCCATGATAGCAGTTAATGCAAGTTGACAACACTCATATTAACTGCAAATTGCACTCCCTGCTCCCTAATATGAATTTTACATTAGGTATTTGAACATAGCAGCTAATACTGAGGGAGGAGTGGCCTAGTAGTTACTACAGGCCAGAAGGCCAGGGGTTTGAATCCTGCTGGAGGACAGCCACCTTGGGTTGGAAGGACTGAGGTTTCTAGTCCTACAGGTGCTCTTTGGGCAAGCCACCTAACCCTCTGTTGCCACAGCTACAAAAACATAGATTGTGAGCCCTTTGGGGACACAGTACCTGAATGTGCACTGTTCTATGTTTGTAGAAAAGCAGTATTGTGATGTAGAGACCCCTACGGAGCCCATGGAAATAGAGAGAAAAGAAGATTCCACCTTTAAAGCTGACAGGCAGCTAGAACACATGGCTCACTGTTTACAAAGAGCTGAACTGACACGCCCAAGCTCTGACAGCCTGGAGCTTGATCAATCACACCTGTTCAGGTTGAGGGCAGAGCCAAGCCCAGGGGAACAGAATTATAAAACCTCATCATTAGCTCCCAGGAAGGGGAGAGGAGAAGCAGGAGAGAAAGGAAGCTGCAGAGGAGGCTGGAGTGGTAATTGCAGTTCAAATGGCAGTTGGAGCCGTGGCAGCAGAGAAAGTTGGAGTTGTGGCAGAGAAGGAAAAGAAGCAACACAAGGAAGGAAAGGAGGAGAAAGAGGAGTCCTGGACAGCAAAGACAGGAGAAAGGAGAGACCTCCTGTAAGACGGGCTTGGAGAGGCTCAGAAACTCCTGAGAGTTGGATACCGGGTAAAGAAACTACCTACAGGTCTGGGAGAAAAGCCAGCAGACTAGGAGGAGGGAAGGCACGCCCTGTGACCAGGAACAGGCTGGAACGGAGAGAGCAGGGAACCCTTCAGTCAGAAGGAAGCCTTCAGAGTTTGCACAGGTGGGAGCCCAGCACAAAAGTATTTCCTCATAGCTGCCAAGAATTAGAGGAGAGCCAAAGAAGAAACTCCAGAGCAACAGGTATTTTAAACCCTTGCTGTTTTGAGTTGTGGAAAGGGAAAACACCTGAGTTTACAGAGGGAAGTTATCTTAAATCCCATAGTAACAGTTTGCAGACAAAAGCTGTTAGTCCTGAGACAGAAGATATGCAAATAGACTCTAATGTTGATGAAGTAGCAGATATGCAAATGGATTGTACGCTTTGTTTGGCTGACAACATTGAGTCACTGTGTTAAACCTTGAAGTAAAAGTGCTGAGAAACAGCAAAGAAATAGGAACTATTTTTCTTTGCTGTGAGAAGCGGTTTTGTTTTCCATTTTGTACTTGCAACGAGCATTGCATGTTTTGGAACCAGAGAGTGAATAAGCAATTACCTTAGTTATTGTATATAAGCCTCATGCTAAACTCCTGGCGACTGTCCTATTTTTGTTCTGCACCAAAGTTCTAATTGTGAGGGGAATAAATCTTTGTCATTTTGCCTTAAACACTCGGACTACAATTGCTTCTTTTTCAGAGAGCTAAAAAAAGGGACTACGGGGACTGTTACCTGCTGTTTTCTTTAGGAGTCCTGTGCGGCGAGCAGGAGGAGGAGGAGTCTTGGCGCCCCCACCCCCCGGGCCGGTATAAGAGCTTTGGCCAGTCGCGACAAGTTTGGGACTGTTATCTGCTGTTTTCTTTAGGAGTCCTGTGCGGCGAGCAGGAGGAGGAGGAGTCTTGGCACCCCCACCCCCCGGGCCGGTATAAGAGCTTCGGCCAGTCGTGGCAAGTTTGGGACTGTTACCTGCTGTTTTCTTTAGGAGTCCTGTGCGGCGAGCAGGAGGAGGAGGAGTCTTGGCGCCCCCACCCCCCGGGCCGGTATAACAGCTTCGGCCAGTCGCGGCAAGTTTGGGACTGTTATCTGCTGTTTTCTTTAGGAGTCCTGTGCGGCGAGCAGGAGGAGGAGGAGTCTTGGCGCCCCCACCCCCCGGGCCGGTATAAGAGCTTCGGCCAGTCACGGAACGCAACCCGCGGGCGCGTACCTGCTGGTGCGTACCCAAAGGGGCGTGACCAAAGGGGCAGGCCACGCCCCTTTGGAGCCCCTTCGGAGCCTGAGGAGACATCTGCACGTTCTCATGGGCAGAAGGAGAAAGAAGGTTTTTCCAGTTCTTCCCGCTAAGTCTGTTAAGACAGTTGGACCAATGGATCGTCATCTTGTGGGAACTGGACCTGATTCATCGGAGAAAGAACTGTCAGGGGATTCCATGAGTACGTTGTCTGATCTATCCTCTGATACGCTGGGTGTTGCCCTGCCCGGAAAGGAAGTGCTTGTTGAGGACTCTTCTTCTAGGGTGGTAGTCCCTGTTGAGGGTCCTCTCTCTGCTCAAGAATCCTCCCTGCCACAGTCGTCGGGGGAGCAGAGAGCTAAGTTGCCATCTCCGGTGGTGTTTTCCTCTCAGTTAGTAGATGTAACTGTTCCAGCTGAGGTATCATTACGTGATATTTGGACCTTGGTAGCACGTATGGAGGGTTCTCTTCGTACTTCCCTTTCTCAAGTTGCGCAGTTTTCTACGGAGGTGGTACATAAGCTATCTGAGCATGAGGCACAGCGTGATACAACTAATAAATTTCTTAATTATTTTTATTTATTTTATTTATTTATTTAGAACACATTTATATACCGCTGCTTCCAGCGATCAGTAGCGGTTTGATTCTTCTTTTGGGGATGTCGATCAGGACAGGGTGGGGGAGTAAATACATAGAGGACTTGGGGGGTCACGGCACACATATTTAAGGTTTTGGGGGTAAACATATTTACATTTATATAATACATATAATACATATTTACAGATTGGGAAATCTCATTTTACTTGGCTATACATGGTTACACAAGGCGGATTTTCAATGTACGTATTTCTTTGTTACGTTTTCCTGGATTTTGTGACTTATTGCTGGTTGTAATAGCATTTAAATAGGTGTGTTTTTAACTCTTTCCTGAAACTTTTCATGTCCTGGGTTAGCCGCAGGTCAACAGGGAGCTGATTCCATATAGTGGGCGCAGCGAAAGAGAAGGCTCTGCGACTTGTACTTGTTTTCACAGTTCGTATTGCGTTAGGGACCTGCAGGGTGCCCAAGTTGTTAGTTCTTCTATTTCTATTTGCTGGTTGTATGTTGATAAGAGAGGACAGGAACGAGGGGGCTATGTCGTTGATCAGCTTGAACGTTGTTACTATCATCTTGTACTGTGCCCTAGCAGCAACTGGAAGCCAATGAAGGTCGATCAATATTGGGGTGATGTGGTCAGTTACTCTTGTTCCCATTATTATTCTAGCTGCGACATTCTGGGCCATTTGAAGGATACCCAGTGATTTTTTGGGTAGACCTTGTAGGATGGCATTACAGTAGTCGAGGTGCGGCATGACTAGTGCTTGGGCCACTGACCTGAAATCGCCTGGTGCTATTATTTTCCTTAGAGGTTGTATCACCCTAAGTTTATAGAAGATGGCTTTGTTTGTTTTACGCAGGTGTTTCTCCATTCTTAGGTTGCAGTCGAGTGTGACACCTAGATATTTGATTTCTTCTTTTGCTTTGTATGTGTTGTTGCACAGGGTGATTGAGTCAGGTGACTTGAAGTTGGGTTTGTTGGACATGTACATTACCTCCGTTTTTTTGTGGTTTATCGTCATGTTATTTTTCTGTAGCCATATCAACATTTCATTCAGGCAGTTTTCGAGCTGTGCATATTTGGGGTCGGCGACGTCCAGTTGCGTGTAGAGCATAATATCATCTGCATAGATGTGGTAGTTGATGCTATGTCTTTTGAAGATGTCACAGAGGGGTCTCATGTAGATATTGAACAGCAGTGCTGAGAGTGCTGAGCCCTGTGGTATGCCCTGCATTTGAGTGAATGGAATAGCTTCTTCCCCATTAAATTGTACTTGGGGCCTTCTGTTAGATATATAGGAGGATAACCATTTGAGGGGGGTTCCCTCAACTCCTATGGATTCTAGCTTACTAAGGAGTATCTCATGATGTACCGTGTCAAAGGCGGCGGAGATGTCAATGAAAATGAGTATGAACATTTTCTTTGTGTCTTCTAGTCCTTTAAGTAGGTTGTTCATCAGTGCTATGAGAAGTGTTTCCACTCCATGGTTTCTTCTGAATCCGTATTGTTGTTTGTCCAGGGTATCCTGTTCGTCGAGGTGGTCTTGAAGTTGCAAGAGTACTGCCTTTTCTATGATTTTTGCCAGGAAAGCGATGCTTGATATGGGGCGGTATGATGATGGGTCTTCTTTGTTGAGGGAATTATTCTTTAGGATCGGCCTTATTATAGATTGTTTTAGTTTCTCCGGCAGTTCTCCTTGGCTTAGTGATTGGTTAATAAGTTGGTGGGGAAGTTTTCAGTAATAGAGGCTGCAGTTTCTTCTTCAATTAAGGATAGTGCTATTATACATCGTCAGTTAGAGTCTTTGGAAAATGCTAATCGATCTAGGAATTTGCGTTTTCTAAATTTTCCCTGTACTCATTATTTAGCTCCCTTGATATTGTTGCAGAAATATTTTAAGGAGGTTTTACTAATTGAAGATGTTGAGTCTATTAAGTTTTCTTCACTTTACTATGTTCCATTGATTTCTTCTGGAGCTACTTCCTCCCCTGGATCTGAGAGGAAGGGGGTCCCCAATGCTGTTGAGTCATTAGATGTTTCTCAATTTTTTGAGTCTTCTATGGATACGATTCCTCATCGTGCTACTTTAATTGTTTCCTTTTTATCGCTTCAAGATAAGAATTTGATACTGCGATTGTATTTCTTGAAAAAAGATCAATTGTTTTGTGGCAATCCTATTCAAATATTTCCTGATGTATCCAGGAGTACTCAGAATCGTAGGAAAGCTTTTCTGGCTTTGAAAAATCGGACTCTAGCTATTGGGGCCTCCTTTTTTCTGAAGTATCCTTGTAAATGTATTTTGATACTAGAAGGTGTGAAATATGTGTTTCTTGACGTAGGTCAGTTGGAGGCTCTCTTGATTAGTAAAGAAACTGTCTGAGTTGTTTTCCTTTTCCTTTCCAGGTATAATTTGGGCTTGACAATGTAAATGGCTCCTATTTCCTTTATTTTGTTTCTTTGATGTTAATTCAGGTAACTCTCCTCTTGATGTGGACTTTATTGTAATCTTACTTTATTTTTTCAAATAAAGATTATTGGAAACATAACAAAAAAAAAAAAGGGACTACAACTCCCAAGAGGCCTTGCAAGAGCCACAGCTGTTTAAAAGGTTTAAATTTAAAACACAGAGGAGAACTTTCTGGTTACATTTCATACCCAGCAGAGAGCTTGTAGTTTAAATTTAATAGTCACTCAGGGCCTAGTAACAGCAAAGTACTTTTAGTTTAAATTTAAAACACAGAAGAGAGCTTTCTGGTTACATTAGGAACCCAGCAGAGAGCTTGTAGTTTACATTTAATAGTCACTCAGGGCCTAGCATCAGAAAAGTACTTTTAGTTTTAAAACACAGAGGAGAACTTTCTGGTTACATTTCATACCCAGCAGAGAGCTTGTAGTTTAAATTTAATAGTCACTCAGGGCCTAGTAACAGCAAAGTACTTTTAGTTTAAATTTAAAACACAGAAGAGAGCTTTCTGGTTACATTTGGAACCCAGCAGAGAGCTTGAAGTCTAAATTGAATAGTCACTCAGGGCCTAGCATCAGCAAAGTACTTTTAGCTTAAATTTAAAACACAGAAGAGAGCTTTCTGGTTAAATTTAGAACCCAGCAGAGAGCTTGTAGTTTAAATTTCATAAGAAGTTAGAGCCTAGCAGCAGCTAAGAGCTATAATTTAAATCAAATCAGAATATAGCTTACCTCAGCAGCACAAGACAGGGTACTGTGTAGCAGCCCTCTTTTAATAAGGGTTATTGAAGGAAATATCGATACATCGGGAAGATGTATTACAACTATTAGATAAACTGAAGAGTAGCAAATCACCTGGGCCAGATGGTATACATCCAAGGGTGTTGAAAGAACTGACATATGAGATTGCAGACCTGCTATTAGTAATCTGTGAACTATCATTAAAATCATCTCTAATACCTGAAGATTGGAGGATCGCCAATGTAACACCAATTTTTAAAAAGGGTTCCAGGGGTGATCCGGAAAACTACAGACCGGTGAGCCTGACATCAGTACCAGGAAAAATGGTAGAAACCATCATAAAGAATAAAATTAATCAGCATGTAGATAGTCATGACCTAATGGGAGACAGCCAACATGGCTTTAGACAAGGAAGATCTTGTCTTACTAATCTGTTATGTTTTTTTGAAGGAGTGAATAATCAGGTGGACAAAGGTGAGTCGGTTGATATTGTGTATCTGGACTTTCAGAAAGCCTTTGACAAGGTCCCTCATCAGAGACTTTTGGCAAAACTAAAGAGTCATGGGATTGGAGGCAGTGTACTATTGTGGATCAGGAACTGGTTAAAAGATAGAAAGCAGAGGGTAGGGCTAAATGGCCAATTTTCCCAATGGAGAAAGGTGAATAGTGGTGTACCCCAGGGATCTGTGCTGGGTCCGCTGCTTTTTGACATATTCATAAATGACCTGGAAAGTGGAATAACGAGTGAGGTTATCAAATTTGCAGATGACACAAAACTATTTAAAGTTGTTAAAACCCAAGAGGATTGTGGAAAATTGCAAGAGAATCTTGATAAATTGGAAGACTGGGCATCAAAATGGCAGATGAAATTTAATGTGGACAAGTGCAAGGTTATGCACCTAGGGAAGAACAACCCAAACTATGGTTACACGATGCAGGGTTCCACATTAGGAACCACCACCCAGGAAAAAGATTTAGGTGTCATTGTGGATACCATGTTAAAACCCTCAGCCCAGTGTGCAGCAGCGGCCAAGAGAGCAAATAGAATGCTAGGTATGATAAGGAAAGGAATGGAAAATAAAACAAAAGATATTATAATGCCTCTATATCGTTCCATGGTGAGACCGCACCTTGAATATTGTGTGCAATTCTGGTCGCCGTATCTTAAAAAGGATATAGCGATTTTAGAAAAGGTTCAGAGAAGAGCCACCAAAATGGTAAAGGGGATGGAAGGATACTCCTATGAAGAAAGGCTAAAAAGGTTAGGGCTCTTTAACCTGGAAAAGAGACGGCTGAGGGGAAATATGATAGAAGTTTATAAATTAATGAACAGAGTGGAACGGGTAAACGTAGATCGATTGTTTACCTTATCAGAATATAGAAAGACTAGGGGACATGCAATGAAGCTACAGGGTAAACTATTTAAGACTAATAAAAGAAAATATTTTTTCGCTCAATGTGTAATCAAACTCTGGAATTTGTTACCGGAGGATGTAGTAAAGGCTGTTAGTGTAGCTGGATTTAAAAAAGGTTTGGACAAGTTCCTGGAGGAAAGGTCCATAAACCATTATTAAGAAGGGACCCAGGATATCAATGCTTGTGTGATAGGTGATGGCCTAGTATGTAGCAGAGCTAGGCCTGAAGCTAGGCCTAAAGCCCTTTTTCTCCTGCTTTGAAATGTTATTGCTGATTTTGGAAAATTACAGAATGCTGTTAGCTGTTAGAAAGACATACTGTTCTATTCTGGTTTGATAACATGTTCTGCTCTCCTGGAGATAAAACTCTCCTAGGAAAAAACTAAAAGGAGCGGTTCCAAAGGTTAAAGACTTACAGCAAGCTTGGGCGTTATTTAAAACTACTATCCTCGAAGCCCAGACCAGCTGTATTCCACGCATTAAGAAGAGTGGGAGAAAGTCCAAAAAACTGCCAGCATGGTTTGAAGGTGAGGTCAGAGAGGCTGTTGCTGCCAAAAAAGCAACCTTCAGGAAATGGAAAAAAGAGCCAAATGATGAAAACTGGAAACAGCACAAGCACTGGCAAGTTAAATGCAAAGCATTGATAAGGCAGGCAAAGCGGGAATTTGAAAAGAAACTTGCTGCGGAAGCAAAAACACGAAATAAAGACTTTTTCAAGTACATTCGTAGCAAAAGGCCTGTGAGAGAGTCAATTGGACCGTTAGATGATAGAGGGGTAAAAGGGGCAGTAAGAGGAGACAAGGCTATAGCGGAGAGACTGAATGAATTCTTTGCTTCGGTCTTTACTGAGGAAGATGTAGGGATGTTACCCAAGACTGAAGTGGTATTTAAAGGTGATACTGCAGAGGAATTGAGAGAAATATCGCTACACCGGGAAGATATATTACAACTATTTGATAAACTGAATAGTAGCAAATCACCTGGACCGGATGGTATACATCCCAGAGTGTTGAAAGAACTGAAATATGAGATTGCAGACCTGCTATTGGTAATCTGTGAACTTTCATTAAAATCATCTGTAATACCTGAAGATTGGAGGGTCGCCAACGTAACACCAATTTTTAAAAAGGGTTCCAGGGGTGACCCGGGAAATTACAGACCGGTGAGCCTGACGTCAGTACCAGGGAAAATGGTAGAAACCATCATAAAGAACAAAATTACGCAGCATGTAGATAGTCATGGCCTAATGGGAGACAGCCAACATGGCTTTAGACAAGGAAGATCTTGTCTTACTAATCTGATATGTTTTTTTGAAGGTGTGCATAAACAGGTAGACAAAGGTGAGTCGGTTGATATAGTGTATCTGGATTTTCAGAAAGCTTTTGACAAGGTCCCCCATCAGAGACTTTTGGCAAAGCTAAAAAGTCATGGGATAGGAGGCAGTGTACTATTGTGGATCGGGAACTGGTTAAAAGATAGAAAGCAGAGAGTAGGGCTAAATGGCCAATATTCCCAATGGAAAAAGGTGAATAGTGGAGTACCCCAGGGATCTGTACTGGGTCCGCTGCTTTTTGACATATTCATAAATGACCTGGAAAAGGGAATAACGAGTGAGGTTATCAAATTTGCAGATGACACAAAACTGTTTAAAGCTGTTAAAACCCAAGAGGAAAGTGGAAAACTGCAGGAGGACCTGGATAAATTGGAAGACTGGGCATCCAAATGGCAAATGAAATTTAATGTGGACAAGTGCAAAGTCATGCACCTAGGAAAGAACAACCCACACTATAGTTACTCGATGCAAGGCTCCACATTAGAAGCCACCACCCAGGAAAAAGATTTAGGAGTCATCGTGGATAACATGTTAAAACCCTCCACCCAGTGTGCAGCGGCGGCCAAGAAAGCAAACAGAATGCTAGGTATCATAAGGAAAGGGATGGAGAATAAAACAAAGGATATTATAATGCCTCTGTATCGCTCCATGGTACGACCGCACCTTGAATATTGTGTGCAATTCTGGTCACCGTATCTTAAAAAGGACATAGCGTTATTAGAAAAAGTACAGAGAAGAGCCACCAAATTGGTGAAGGGGATGGAAGGCTACTCCTATGAAGAGAGGCTAAAAAGGTTAGGGCTCTTTAGCCTGGAAAAGAGACGGCTGAGGGGAGATATGATAGAGGTCTATAAATTAATGAATGGAGTGGAACAGATAAACGTGGATCAATTGTTTACGCTATCAGAATATAGAAAGACTAGGGGACATGTAATGAAGCTACAGGGTAAACTATTTAAGACAAATAAGAGAAAATATTTTTTCACTCAACGTGTAATCAAACTCTGGAATCTGTTACCGGAGGATGTGGTAAGGGCTGATAGTATAGCTGGGTTTAAAAAAGGTTTGGACAAGTTCCTGGAGGAAAGGTCCATAAACCACTATTAAAAAGGGACCCAGGATATCAATGCTTGACCCAGTACAAGCATTGTGGAACTTGTGTCTTTTGGGGAAACTGCTAGGTACGTATGACCTAGATTGGCCACTGTTGGAAACAGGATACTGGGCTTGATGGACCTCGGTCTGACCCAGTATGGCATGTCTTATGTTCTTATGTTCTTATGTTCTTAAGAGAATTAAAACTTTCTTGTTTATTGTTTAGGTAAGCCAGATGTCTGTTTCAGTAGAATGCCGTGCCACTGTATCTTTGCTAGATGTGCACTGACCTCGTAATTAGGATGAAAATATAGCAGAGAAACTGAACAGTGTATGAATATTTTGTCTAGCATTATGAAGATTGTTTAGTGTTTTGAGCTAGGGCTAGAGATACATCTTAGCCTTGCTTTGTTTGGCCTTGCTTTGTTTTGCTTTTGATGAGAATGCTTCTGATATGCCTTCCACTATCTATGCAAGCTAACTGACCTTGCAGAAGTAGCAAAATATACTGTAGTAAAAGTATTATGTTTAGTGTTATGTCTAGTTGCTGACCCGTGGCTAGTAAGACCCAAGCAGGGGGAGCGAATCCTGGGCCCGGTCAGAGATGTCTATTGGATGAGAGTAAGTGGGCCACTGTGGCCAATGAGGAGTTTTGCCTGTATTAGACTGGAGAAGAAAAGTATATAAACTGTCATTTTTCTGAGCTCTGTGCTCAGACCATTTTGAATGCTACTGCAATCTGAGCCTGTGCACATTAAACCGGCTTGAATCTTTGCCTGACTCCGGGTATTATTTATTGCATTCTTTTCAGCTACTACACTTGAACCAATACAAGCATTGTGGAACCTGTGTCCCTTGGGGAAACTGCTAGGTACATATGATCTAGATTGGCCACTGTTGGAAACAGAATACTGGGCTTGATGGACCTTGGTCTGACCCAGTATGGCATATCTTATGTTCTTATGTTCTTATGTCTCACTTTCTGAATAGAGGAGGGCTGGCCACGTGGTGACAGTATATGTTTATGTTTATTAAAAGATTTATTATACCGCCCAAGACCAGAGGTATCTGAGCGGTTTACAATATAAGCCTAGCCAAATAAATACCACATGCTAATAGGTTTTTTGAGTTCCACATTAGCAGTTATAACATGCCAAAGCCCACATTAAACACCTAATGTGGTTTAGTAAATAATCCCCTAAGGGAATACAAAGGGCCACGTTTATAAAACGTTAATGTGCATTACAAAATTTAACGCACATTTAAGTGCAACTGTGCCCATAGAAATAAAAGGACTGCGGACACCTTATTTCATTACTGGGCATTAGAACCTTTAGTAAACATGCCCTTATATTTCCTATTTATTTGGAGTTCATTATAAAACGTATTTGCTCCTTAACTGCATACTCACTTATTTATTTATTTATTTAGGGCCCAATAGTCTTCTGGGATGGCTATGTATAGCCATCGCCGCCGACCTTTCACCCCGAGTATTCAATGCCAGGGTCATATGCGGCCCCAGCATTGAATATCCGGGGTCGCCACACAGCCCACAAGCCCGCAGAAGCTAACTGGACAACAGTTCAATATTGCTGCTGCCCACGGGTAAAGATAGGTGCAATATTGCCGATGCCCAGTTAGTGACTGGTGTGGCCCCAGAATGCCCATGAGATGCCCCAATGCTAAGTGGCTAGCATCGGGGCATGTAGCAGAGATAAGCAGGGATAGTCAGCGATACTTTGTTAGCACCACTGACTATCCTTCTAAGCGCCATTTACATGGTTTATGGGTCTGTAAACTATGTAAATGCACTTGAATTTTCGGCCCTTAATGCTTTTCTAAAAGTCAAAACAGTTTATAATAAACAGGGTACAATTGAATAAGAATATGGTATAAATGAACATTTTAACGAGAACAATAATTAACAGAAGTTTAGAAGCAGACTAGCTTGGCTATACGCAAGTATTGTCTTCCCTTTCCTTTCTTATTGATCTCTTGTGCATGGGTGCCGTTTCATGCAGGTGGTTTATTTATTCATTTGTAGATGGCGAGGTTGGTGCAGGTAGCATTATTGTGGTTGACTGTCAGTTGGAGTGGGAGGTGAGTATTTTGATGTCTGGTGAGCATTTTAGATGGTGGGTCCCCTCTGTACATCTGATGAGGAAGGACTGATATGTATTTATTCTTGTTGGGAGTCTGGGCCATAAAATTCTAAGAAGAGATGAGTCTTTAATTTTTGCGGAAATCAGCTAGCAGCTCCATGGCTCTTAGTTTGGATGGTAGAGGGATCCAGATGGTTGGAGCATAAAGCGTGAAGGCACAGTTGCATGTCACCTGTTTACTCTCAGTTCTCTCGGGTGTTATGGCAAGATGATTCTGTGTGCTGTGCCTTCTTAATCTAACGCCTGTCATTTTTCCTATTAGTGTTTATAGACATTCCACCGATTGGTTGTGTATTACCTGGAATGTGCTGATTATTGCTTTGTATTTCATTCGAGTAATAATAGGGAGCCAATGTAACTGCCTTGATATGGGGGTGATATGAGTGTGCCATGATGCCCCATATATTTATTTTATTTATTTATTTAGACAGATTTGTATACCACTTTATCCTTCAATCAAAGTGGTCACATCACAATTGGAGGGTTACACTTAACATAAGGGTACTTAACATTTAGACAGCACAAATGGGTTACATTTAACATTGTACAATGAACTCGTATGTCTAGTTGGTGTGAGTGGATATCATGTTGGCGGAGGTAGTTGCATTACCATTCAGGTTGAGACCGTTGTCTGTCTGCTCATAGGTTTCTGTAAAGTGCAGAGTTTTAAGGACCTTGCGGAAGTCTATGATGTCATTTAATGCCCTCAGGCTAGCTGGGAGAGAGTTCCAAAGTGTGGACGCAGTAATGAAGGAGCTCTTCTTGAAGTTGTTTGTTTAGTTTTGTGATAACTTGCAGGTGTGCCGATCATGTTGTCGTCATTGGACCTTCTTGGTCTATCGTTGATATCTCTTGTTATGATGTCTTGGAGTGCGTTTGCCGAAAGATGTTGGATGATTTTAAAGATGATCAGGACTGTTTTAAATTTTGCTCTGGCTATCATTGGGAGCCAGTGCAGTTGCTGTAGGACAAGGGTGATGTGCTCGGTTCTTGGAGTGTCCGTAATGATGCGTGCTGCAGTGTTTTGCACCATTTGGAGAGGGTGTAAGGTCTGCTGAGGTAGGCCTTGATATAACGAGTTTCTGTAATCAAGCAGAGGTGTGATGAAAGCTTGGCACACTGTGAGGAAGTGGTCTTGTTGGAGTATTGGCTTGATTTTTCTGATGGTCCTCAAACATTGATAGGCCTTGTTTGAAGTTTTGGTAATGTGGGATTTCATGTTCAAAACTGTCTATTGTGATGCCCAGGTACTTAACTTCATCTTTGACTACTATGGGTTTGTCTAGAATGCTGATAGCTTGTGGTGGTATGAAGGTGGGATTCCTGGTGATGAACATTGCCTCAGTTTTATCGTAGTTGACCGTCAGGTTATTGGCTGTGAGACAGTCATTCGTGTCTTCAAGGCATTTGGTTATTGTTGTGGTGTTAAGTGTTAGTAAGTTGACTGGAGCGTACACCATGATGTCATCAGCATAGATGTGATAGTGGAGTTTATGGCGTTTGATGATGTTGCATATGGGTTGGATGTAAATATTAAAGAGCACTGATGACAAGGCTGAACCCTGTGGTATTCCCTGCGTGACGGGGAACTGTAGTGATTTCTTTTGGGCGCATTTGACTTATTGTGTTCGATCTTCCAAGTAGGAAGTAAACCACTTCAGAGTGTTCATACATACTCCTATCTGCTGCAGGCATTGTAGTAACCTGGCATGTGATACAGTATCGAATGCTGCTGAGATGTCCATAAACACTAGCAGGAATCCGTTCTTTATGTTATCCATGCCTCTTAGGAGATTGTCAAAGAGGGAAGTGAGTAGTGTTTCTACACCGTGTTGGGGTTTAAAGCCATGCTGATGGATGTCCAGTGGGGCATTTATATCAATATGATCCTGTAGTTGTCTTTGCACTGTCTTTTCAATGATTTTCGTAAGGAATGGTAGGCTGGAGATTGGACGATATGATTTTGGTTCAGAGGGGCTTAGGTTGTTGCTTTTAAGTATTGGTCGTATCATGGCATGTTTCAGGGACTGTGGCATGTATCCTTGTTGGAGTGAATCTTTGACGATTTTGTGAATGTAACGAGAGAGCTGGCTTTTTCTGGCTTTGAGCCAAGTTACTGGGCATGGGTCAGACGGTGAGATTGTTGTATTGAGTCCATTTATTATGTCCTCTATTTGATGTGCTGATGGTATGCTGAAGTTCTCCCAGGTTTGATGCTGCTCTTTTATTTAAAGGTCATCTGTCTGTGGTGTGATGGAGCGTGTCTGGATGGTGTTTTTTGATTTCATGTAGTCCGCAAATTCCTGTGGGTCAAGATGGTGAATACAGTGCTGCATGGTGTTCTTAGTTAGCTTTTGGACAATGCTAAAGAGTTCTCTCGGCCTGTTGACAGATTTCATAGTTAGGTTGGTATGGTGTTGCTGTTTACACTCATTTATCAGGTTGTTATATTCCAGTTGCTTGGTTCTATATTGAGTCAGTGAGTTATGCGACTTGTTCCGTCTCCATTTTCTCTCAAGTCTTCTGAGAGTGCACTTTGCTTCTCTGATATCACTTGAGTACCAGGGGACGTTGGACCTCTTGCGTGCTTGTGGTTCTATACTCCTGCATGCTTATGGTTCTGTACTCGTAGGGGCTGATGCTGCATTAGCAATTATGGAGTTCCATTTCTCTATGTTTAGGTCAAGAGTGTCATATTCCTGCTGGAGTTGTGGAGTGATTTCGTTTATGAATGTTTATTTGTTGAATGCTCTAAAACGCCTTGCTATGTTCTCATCTTCTATACGTTGAGTAGGGTTATTCAGGGCCAAGGTGAAGTTAATCACATGATGGCCTGACCAAGGGACTGGTGTGATTGTTGGTGATGTGGCCTTACCCTGATACATCAAGTGCATTGGTTTAAAGACCATATCTAGTGTTGTACCATGCTGGTGCATTGGGGTGTTGATTGTCAATATTTTAGTGACTCCATGGCTTTTAGGAATGCTGATGATTCTTTGGTAGGTGCGGAGGTTAGGTTGTAGTCGCCAAGTACAATGAGGGGTTTGTGGTTTCTACCATGTGCACATATTGCTTCTAGTACTGTGGAGAGATGTTCAGTTGTGGTTCCAGTTGGTCTGTAGGTGAGGAAGATGCTTAGGTATTTGTTAGTTATAGTGTATTGGATTCGGTCGTATTAGTGGTAACGATTGTTTTAAATCTGTATTCCTTTCTGGCCAGTATTAGCACACCTCCTCCTCTCTTTTGTGCTCTGATGCAGTTGAATGCTAAGTAGCCTATTGGGGTAACTTGGTTTAATATGACTTGGTCTGATTCATCAAGCCATGTCTCAGTGATGCAGATTATATCCAGTTTTTTGTTGAGGATGAGGTCAACGATAGTATTCGGTTTGTTCCTAATTGATCTGGCGTTTAATAATGCACACCTAATGTTGGCCGTTATGATTGGATTGGTGTATGCATTATTTGTGAGATGAGTGGTCGTAGTACGTGTGGCGTTGTTTTGTTTGTAAACTGCAGGCTTAGGATTCTGGTGTTCTTTAGAGATGGATGAGCCTGGAGTCCAAATAGGTTGGGTAGTATGTAGGTGGAGCAAGGGGATTTGCTCGTTGGGTCCGATGCTCTGTGTGCAGGGTGCAAAAGTGTGGAGAAGTGTAAGGAAGGCAATGAGGTAGTGAGGAGTTGAGTGCATTTTGTAGTTTTGTATTTTACTGATCTGGGATTGGCTTGAGTTGTAGCCTGGTAGTGGTGGGTGTTTGACCCTTCTCTTGTAGTTCTAAACTTGCCTGCTCTCTTTATTTGGTCTCTTCTCTTCTCATATAGCTCTAAACTAGCAGTAAGGTCTCTGCATTATGTAGAATGTTATTTTACAAACAGGGAAGAAGCAATCAAACAATGAGGTAGTAATGGGGTCAATAGGTTATGCAGCATATGTTAACTGTACAGCAATGAGGTATTAATAAGTTAGCAAGGAGGTAGTAGTGGTATTTTCATACTTTGCAGCATTTGTTATCTACAACAGACTATGCAGCATATTTTATCTACAGCATATGTTATTTATAGCAGGTTTTGCAGTATATGTGATCAACAGCAGGCTATGCATCTACAGAATATGCTACAGCAGGCTAAGCAGTATATATTATCTACAGAATATATTATTTGCACCATGTTATGCATACTAGATAATTCTTACAGATTTTTCTCTGTTACTTAGATTTCAGTAAAGCCTTTGACACTGTTCCTCACAGGCAACTTATAAACAAACTGAGCACCCTAGGGATGGACCCTAAAGTTACTGCTTGGGTTAGAAATTGGTTGGGTGGGAGGCGACAAAGAGTACAAGTAAATGGAGCTCACTCTGAGGAGAAGGATGTTACCAGTGGTGTGCCCCAGGGATCTGTCCTTGGTCCGATTCTTTTTAACATCTTTGTTAGTGATATAGCGGAAGGGCTGTCGGGTAAGGTTTGCCTCTTTGCGGATGATACCAAAATCTGCAATAGAGTAGACACCCAGGAAGGTGTAGATAACATGAGGAGGGATCTAGCTAAGATTGAAGAATGGTCTAGAATTTGGCAGCTGGGATTTAATGTTAAAAAGTGTAAGGTCATGCATTTGGGCTGCAGCAATCCAAGGGAGCAATACAGTATAGGAGGTGAAGTACTTTTGTCCACTAAAGAAGAGCGGGACCTAGGCGTGGTTGTGTCTGATGATCTTAAAGTAGCTAAACAGGTAGAAAAGGTGACGGCAAAAGCTATAAGGATGCTTGGGTGCATACGGAGAGGAATGGCTAGCAGAAAAAAGGAGGTGATAATGCCTCTGTATAAGTCTTTGGTGCGACCTCATTTGGAGTATAGTGTGCAATTTTGGAGACCGCACCTTCAAAAGGATGTGAACAGGATGGAGTCTGTGCAGAGGGTTGCTACTAAAATGATTAATGGGCTTCATTATAAAGCATATGAGGACAGACTTAAGGATCTTAATATGTACACCTTAGAGGAAAGGCGGGATAGAGGTGATATGATTGAGATGTTTAAATACCTCCGTGGCATAAATGTTCAGGGAGAGAGCCTCTTTCAATTGAAAGCAAGTTCTGCTACGAGGGGACATGGGATGAGGGTGAAGGGAGATAGATTCAGGAGTGATATGCGGAAATATTTCTTTACAGAAAGAGTAGTGGATCCATGGAATAGTCTCCCAGTGGAAGTGGTAGAGATGAGGACAGTAACTGAATTCAAAAAAGCATGGGACCAACACAGAGGATCTCTAAAGGTAAAAAGTGGACTGTTGTAGTTGTTGTTATGGAAGGACAGACTAGATAGGCCATGTGGTCTTTTTCTGTCATCATGTTTCTACTTTTCATATTCTTTTTGCATTGGTGGGAGCCGGAGGATTGAGCGGGTCAGTATGTGAGTCCTTTTTCTGCCTTGTTTCGTCTCTAACAGTCCCCTTCTAAGGGCCACGCCAAAGGGCCCTTTGGCGTGGCCCGCCAGGCGTGGGCGCGCCTGATGGCGCCTCCTTATGCCTGTTACGGGATGCTCCGATTGGGCGGCTGGCTGCAGGCCTAAGAGCCCAGCTGGCTGAGACTTCTCCTGCGCGCCCGATATATGATCTGTGTGCTGTATTTGGCACCAATGTAAGTGGGTATATTGTATGTTTGGGTAAATCAAGGTAAATTATGTTACTGTAGTCTAAGAGAGGAGCTATTATTGCTTTCATTTCATTTTCAATTATTTAAGATTTGATAAGAACATAAGAAATGCTATACTGGGTCAGACCAAGGTCCATCAAGCCCAGTTTCCTGTTTCCAACAGTGGCCAATCCAGGTCACAAGTACCTGGCAGGATTGCAAAGGTACACAGGTTCCACAATACTTATCCTGGGGTAAGCAGTAGATTTCATGGGTCCTCTTTAATAATGGTTTATGGACCTTTCCTTCAGGAACTTGTCCAAACCTTTTTTAAACGCAGCTACACTAACAGCTTTTCCTAATCCTCCGGTAGCAAATTCCAGAGTTTGATGATGCGTTGAGTGAAAAAATATTTTTCTTATTAGTCTTAAATGGTTTACACTATAGCTTCATTGCATGTCTCCTAGTCTTTCTATTTTTTGATGCCATAAAGAATCAATCTACGTTTACCCATTCCACTCCATTCATTAATTTATAGATCTCTATCATATCTCCCCTCAGCCTTCTCTTTTCAAGGTTGAAAAACCCTAACCTTTTAAGCCTCTCCTCATAGGGGTATCCATTTTAGTGGCTCTTCTCTGTACCTTTTCTAATTCCGCTATATTCTTTTTAAGATACAGTGACCAGAATTGCACACAATATTCAAGGTGAGGTCGCACCATGGAATGATATAGAGGCATTATAATATCCTTGCTTTTATTCTCCATTCCTTTCCTTATGATTCCTAGCATTTTATTTGCCTTCTTGGCTGCCGCTGCACACTGGGCAGAGGGTTTCAACGTATTATCCACGATGACGCCTAAATCTTTTTCCTGGTGGTGGTTCCTAATGTGGAACCTTGCATTGTGTAACTATAGTCTGGGTTGTTCTTTCCTAGATGCATAACTTTGCACTTGTCCACAGTAAATTTCATCTGCCATTTGAACAATTAATCTTCCAATTTATCAAGTTCCTCTTGCAATTTTTCATAATCCTCATAGGTTTTAACAACTTTCAATAATTTAGTGTCATCTTCAAATTTGACTACCTCACTCGTTATTCCCATTTCCAGGTCATTTACAAATATGTTAAAAAGCAGCAGACCCAGCACAGATCCCTGGGATTCTCTACTATTCACCCTTCTGCATTGGGAAAATTGGCTATTCAGCCTTACTCTCAGCTTTCTATCTTTTAACCAGTTCCTGATCCACAATACTCCACGGCCTCCTATCCCATGACTTTTTAACTTCACCAAGAGACTCTCATGAGGACCTTGTCAAAGGCTTTATGAAAATCCAGATACATTTTATCAACAGGCTCACCTTTGTCCACCTGTTTAAACACACCTTCAAAAAAATATAACAGTTTAGTAAAACAAGACCTTCCTTGGCTAAAGCCATGTTGGCTTTCTCTCATTAAACCATGACCATCTACATGTTCAGTAATTTTGCTCTTTATAATGATTTCTACCATTTTGCTCGGTACTGATGTCAGGCTCACCGGCCTATAGTTTCCCGGATCATTCCTGGAACCCTTTTTAAAAACTGGAGTTACATTGGTCATTCGCCAGTCTTCAGATGATTTTAATGATAGTTCACAGATTAATAATAGTAGGTCTGCAATCTCATATTTCAGTTCTTCAACACCCTCGGGTGTATATCATCTGGTCCAGGTGACTTGCTCCTGTTTAGTTTATCAACTAGTTGTAATATATCTTCCTGATTGGCAAGGCAAAGCGGTTTACAATAGAATACGATAAAAACTGAAGCAGAAAATGTAAAATATGTATAGGACAGATGGGAAAATGAGACATGACAGGGCTAGAGGAGGGTAGTGAGAGAGGAGGAGGGGGGTGGGTAGGAAATATAAGGAAGTTAACTGAGGAAGTCCAGTGGGAGGTCAAAAACTGTGCAGAAAAGGTGGGTTTTAAGATGGGCTTTCAACTTTGTAAAAGAAGAATCTAACAGGAGATGTGGAGGAAGATTATTCCAAAAGGAGGGTCTAAGGAAATAAAATGCTGAATGGTGAGTAGATTGAAGATGGGCCAGTGAGGGAGTGGGTAGGAGAAGATGGTTCATATGAATTACACAAAGAGAGTGTTATGGGGCAAGCGGAATAAGGGAGGATGCTAAGTAATCTGGAGAACCAGTGTGAAGTGTTTTATGGACCTAAATAAGAATCTTGTAATGAATATGAGATGGTACAGAAAGCCAGTGTAAATGGATGAGGAGGGGGGTGATGTTTGTCATACTGTCCAGAAGACTTCAGGTTTAAGAAGGGGGCATAGGTTCTGCAGTATTTTCAGTTTGTAATAGACTAATTTGGTGGTGCTTTTGATGTGTGATTGTATGTTTAGATCTTGGTCAATGATTATTCCCAGATATTTGACTTCCGTTTTGACTTAGAGTTCTGTGTTGGTGACTTTGGGGTATGTTTACTAAACTGCGTTAGTTCGATTCGCGTTAGGAGCCGCAGTAGAGACAGAAATCCCAAATAAGGACATGGGCGGTACATCGTTACCGAGAACGCGCCGAAAACGCGCGTTACAAGGCGCCATAAATGAACGAGCGCTACAGGGCACGTTACCGCGCGTTAATCTTAAGAAGGCGCGCAGGCATACAAACACAGCAACAGAGCTGTAGCACAATGGTTACAACACTGACTGATGGTACAGGGGTCATGGGTTCAATTCCCCAGTGGGCCTAATGTATAAGGCTGGCTGAGGCAGCACCCTTTACATTTAAGTAGCGATTATTGAGGCATGTGACGTGTATTTTAATTAGTGCTGCCAGCAAACACACCCTCACGGTGGCATAACCTAAGGTGACACATAGGGCACATTATAAAGTGTATTGTCCGCCAAGGCACCCTATAATGTCCCCTGTAGGACACCTTATAAGGCTGTGAATAAAGCCCTGCCTGCCTGCAGAAGGACTGCACATGACCACACAAACTGTCTGCTGTGGTTACCAGGATAGGGTTAACCCACCCGTACCCATGATCTTTATCTTTATCTTTATCTTTATTCGGTTTCTTGATAAACCGCCTAAACCATAAGGCATCAAAGCGGTGTACAATAAGTGGGCTGCAGGGAAGAAAGATAGAAAAGAACGCCATGGTATGACAGGAAAGAAAAGAAAAAGGAGAAGAGGAGAGAGAGTAAAAAGGGCAGAGTGACACAAATAGAAACTTACAACAAGAGAGAGGGGACTGAGGGGGGTAAACGAGGGTAAAGGGTACTGAAGTGAAGGGTTCTATGAATGGTGATGAAATATTAGAGGGTACTGGGAGCAGTAAGTATAAATGAGGGAGCCAATAGTATCAAAGAGAAACTGGAAGATCAAAAGCTTGTGCAAAGAGGTGTGTTTTAAGGAGGGACTTGAATTGTGGAAAAGAGGGCTCAGTACGGAGGGGGAGGGGGAGGGAATTCCACAGGGCAGGAGCAAGGAAGAAGAAAGCGGAGTGGCGAGTAAGTTCGAGGTGCACTTGAGAAGGGGAAGGGAGAAAGACGGTTACCATGGGAGGAACGAAGAAGGCGAGGAACAGGCTGGTGAAAAATGAGATCGGAAAGATACTGAGGGATACCGGAGTGGAGGGTTTTATGAATGGTAATGAGGTATTTGAAGATAAAGCGGTATCGAATAGGGAGCCAATGGAGGGAAAGGAGACAAGGGGTGATGTGCTCACGGGGAGAGGAGAAAGTAACTAGGCGGGCGGCGGTATTTTGGATAAGTTGGCGACGGCGTATCTGAAAAGAGGGGAGACCAGCAAAGATGGAATTACAGTAATCAAGGCGAGAAATTACAAGGGAGAGGACTAAAGTAGTGAGAGAACTAGAGGAAAGATAAGGACGAAGGGACCTGATACGACGAAGGTAGAAGAAGCAGCTGCGGACCAAGGAGGAGATGTGGGAGTGGAAAGACAAGGAGGTGTCAAGGGTTACACCAAGATAACGAAGGCAGGATACAAGAGGGATGGGCAGGGATGACATTAAAGGAGCCAAGGTGGGAGGGGAAGTTGAGAAGGAAAACCAAATAGCCGATGATTTGGAGGGGTTGACACTGAGAAAATTAGTGGAGAACCATGAGGCAGTCAGGTCGAGACAAGAATTGAGAGGGGAAAGATCTGGAGAAACGGAGCTAGTGTGGTGGACAAGAAGAATATCATCAGCATAAAAGTAACAGGAGAGACCAGACTGTTGGATAAGAAGGGCAAGTGGGGCAAGGAAGATGTTGAAGAGAAGGGGGGCAAGAATAGAACCCTGCGGAACACCACAGAGAAGAGGAGAGGGAGCAGAGTCAGTGGTACCAGAGCGGACGGAAAAAGTACGAGAGGATAGAAAGGAGCGAAACCAGCAAAGTACTGTGCCACAGATACCAGCATCAGATAAACGGGTGAGAAGGGTATGATGGTCAATAACATCGAAAGCAGCGGAGAGGTCGAGAGAAACAGCGATAGAGAGATTACCCTGATCATGTGAGCGGTGAAGATCACTAAGAAGTGCAAGCATGATAGTTTCGGTACTGTGCCCGGGCCTAAAACCAGATTGCCGAGGATGAAGGAAAAGCGTGGAATCCAAATGTGCAGAGAGCTGTGAAAAGACTAGTTTTTCAAGAACCTTAGAAAGAAAGGGGAGATTAGAAACGGGGCGCCAGTTGGCAGGGAGGGCGGGATCCAGGGTGGGTTTCTTCAGAAGGGGACGAACCAGGGCATGCTTCCATCAGGAGGGAAAACAACCAGTGGATAGACTTGAATTTATCATAGATAGGATGAAAGGGGAGAAATGAAGAGAGGGGTCGAGAAGCCAGGAAGAGGGGATAGGGTCGAGAGGGCAGGTTGTTTTATGAGACGTGGAGAGGGCATGAAAAAGCTCAGTGGAGGTGACGGGGTGGAAAGAGTGCCAAGCATGAGTGGGGACACCTGAAGGGGAGGAAGGAGAGAGGGGGGAGATAAGGGGGGAAGGGAGGGGAGAAAGAGGGGGGGGCAGGATGGAAAGGAGGAGCGGATGGTCTGGATTTTATCAACAAAAAAGGAGGCAAGACGGGTGGGGCTGGGGGCGGTTGGAGGGAGAGCAGTGGAGCAGGAGTAAGCCGAGGAGGAGGATAGAGAGTGGAGCACACGGTATAAGTGGAGAAGTGGCCTAGTGGTTGGGGCAAGGTACTTCAGGCCAGAAGGTCGGGGGTTCAAATCCCACTAGAGGACAGCAACCTTGGGCCGGAAGGACTGGGGTTTCTAGTCCCACAGGTGCCCCTTGTGGTCTTGGGCAAGCCACTTAACCCTCCATAGCCCATGTTCCCTGTAAAATAGTTATCTCCAAGTTATAATGCCCTGTTCAATGTAATTTCAGTTTGTTCAATGTAAACCGCACTGATGCAGAATAGCGCGGTATATAAGAGAATATAAATAAAAATAAATAAATAAGGATCGAGAGGAATTGGAGGAGGATGCGATGAGAACGGAGTAGTAGGACTTTTTAGCTGCTGTAATCATGGTTCAGTAACAACGAAGTTCAGAACGGAAGGAGGCCAAAGAAGAAACGGAGGGAGCTTTGCGCCAGCGACGTTCAGCACGCCGAAGGAAGGTGCGGTGTAAGTGAAGGCCTGAGTGGAACCAGGGATGGTGAGACACAGGGCGATCAGGAACGGGACGAAGGGGGGCCAAAGAATCCAGAGCAGCAGTGAGACTGGAGGACCAGGAATCCACCTGTTGATTAGTGGGGAGGGAAGAAAAGTCGGGAGGGAGGAGAGAGTCGGCCGAGGGGAAGGCTTGGCGGGTAAGGGGAGTAATACGTCGCCTGAGAGATGTAGAAGGGACTGTGAGAGAGGACGGGACGGGAGTATGGCTGGAGGGGAAGGAAAACAACAGACATAGATGATCGGACCAGGGAAGGGGGAGAGAAGAGATGTTGGAGGGAATAAAAGGAGAGGAGTGGGAAGTAAGAAGAAGATCAAGGGTAGAGCCAGAGGAGTGAGTTGGGCAATTGACGTGTTGGGTTAAGCCAAAGTCAGAGAAAAGGGAACCAAGGGTCCGGTCACGGGGGCGAGCCTGAGAGGACAGATGGACATTGAAGTCCCCGAGGATAACCAAATGAGAAGGAAGGAGAGATGATTCCGAGAGGGTAAGAAGAAGTGAGTCCCAGAGGTCAGGACGAAGGGAGGGAGGAGCATAAAGGAGGAGGAAATATACTGGGTTGTGGAGTCCTAAGCGAAGCAAGAGGGCTTCAGGATAGCGGGGTTGAGGGGAAACGAGAGAGAAGGGAAGGGAGGACTTGTATAGAAGCGCCACGCCTCCGCCAGACCGGCGGAGACGGGGGACGTGAAAAGAGGAATAGCCGGGAGGAAGGCACCGGTGGAGGAGACTGTCCTCACCCTCTCGAAGCCAGGTCTCAGTAAGAAACAGGGCATCAAGAGAGTGGTGCAACAAAAGATCATGGATCAAAGGGGTCTTCGCACGAAGTGATCTGCAATTTAAAAGAGCAAGAGAGAGAGTCAAGAGGGAGACAGCAGAAGGGAGAGGTGGGGCAAGAGAGGAGGAGCCAGAGCACTGCACATGCAAATCAGCAGTCGAGAGATGGGCACAAGATGGGGTATGCACCCCCACAGCACCTCGGCCTGGTAGGGGGAACAGACCGTATGTGGCACTGCCACAGAGTAGCCACAGACAGTCACATTGTGCGGGTACTGTGCCCACCCTGAGGTTGCGGTGGGGCGCCCAGCACCAGGTCCACAGCACCTTTCATGGCTGGAATACGCCATGCTGCAGGTCCCCAGTGGTGTGTGATAGGTAGTTCTGTTAGACACACCTAGGATACATCTATGTCCTGCTGTATGTCTCGGTCATGTCTAGTCCATATGGGCGATGATGCACCCAGAATAGTGCATATCCTGTGTTGGTGCCATGGTTACCTGCTGTGGGGGGGGGGGGGGGGGGGTTTATGGACCCATAGGCAGATCATGTACCACCACACAACCCACCCTCTTGGGCTCAGGGTGGGAAACAGGATCACCCACCAATAGATCCACAGTCTACCTCCCTGCAATGGTAGCAGTAGAGGGGACCATCAACCCCAGTCCTGCTGGGGAACAGACAGAGCGGTACACAGCCATAACGCAATAGCAGACAGACAGCAGGCCTGTAAATGCTCAGCTGCCCCTCACCATTATCTGACATTCTCCAGCAGCAAGCCTCCAGCCGCTGCACCCTGCAAGGGGTTCCAGCAAGACACATACTAGCTGCAGACAGCCTGCCAGCTAGTCCATAGTCCTGGAAGAGATGCATGTACCCAGAATGGGGATGCCAGCATACACACCAAGCAGATAAGTCAGTGATTGGGCCCCAAAAGAAAACACATAAATATCACATGAGAGAAATGCTATACAGCACTATGGGGGAACCTAGCCATGCCATGGTCACTGCTCAGTCAGGGTGAGAGTGACCTCCCAGCAGGACATGCTATGGCCACCCTGACTGTGAAGGTGGTTGCCAGGCACTACAATGTCAATTGCCCTATGCCGTGTGCAGATGCATCCAGGCCAGGCCATCCTATCCAAGCTATTCCCACGGTACCTTGCTCCTCATTATGCACATTGGCAGGCCAATACTGGCAACAGTGCTAGCAGTGTGGGCTGTGGAGGGTGTTGGCAGCCACCACACACTGGATAGACAGACACACACTCCCCACACCTATGCCATCATTGTGCAACTATAGAGGTGTTGGGCAGCCCAGGCCACCACACCAGTCCTGGGCACAGTGCAGGCATGGATATGGTACGCAATACTGTAGGAGTCACTCCCCAGGTTGGTGAACACTGTCAGACACAATACCTGTAGCACACTCCACAGACATCAGAAAGGTTGCTATGATGCAGCTCACTCAGGTAATTGTACCTAACCTAGGAATTGCTATCTGCCAGTAATCATAGCAACCTTTTGATAGATGTGTACCATATTCCCAGGTTTAGGGTGGCATTACTAAGGTATGCAAGTGCTAGTATTGGGAGATGCACACAGAGCCCAAAGTCCTGCCTCTCCAGGAGGCTTTGGATAATGGGGCCTGTGGGTGCGGGTGTGTCTGCCCCTGTTGGCTGCTGCTTTACGGCAGAAGTTCCCAACTCCAGTCCTGGGGTGCCAAACACTGTTCGGGTTTTCATGCTGTCCCTCATGAATATGCATGAGATACATCTGCATACCATGGGGGTGGCGCATAGAAATACAGCACAGGCATATTTATCAGAGGCAACATGGAACCGGAATGGTGTTTGGCCCTCCAGGACTGCATTTGGGTGACTCTGCTCTAGGTAATGTGCATCTTTATGGTGTCTGTGCTCTGTAGGGTAAAATGTAGGTGTCTTGGGCATGCTTACATCATCTGCAATAAAGGTGCTGTCTGTATTAGCACGTTGTAGTAGTGGGTAAAATATGGGGACTGGGTTGGTAGGAACCACAGCTGGGACTTGAACCTGTGACCCTCTGCTTCTGACTACACTGTTTTTGTGTATTGCACCACCTTGTTATCACAGAGTCAGTACATTCCTTGGTGATACCATGACCGTTCGTCAGACAGGGCCCGTCTGTTGCAGTACACAGCACCCACCTACACAGGGCTAGGCCACGGTTTGCTCTGGGCAGCTGCCACTGCCCCCTCCACCACCAGTATCCCTCAGCCACCATGCTGACATGCCCTTCTGCTGGTGGTGCTGGTGGTGCGCAGTCTCAGGCCATCCAGTGTGCAGGTAGGCGGCTGCCTATGGTGCGGGTTCTGGGGTAGGGATGCCTGCATAGACATCCACGCTCCCCCCAGCCCCGCCTTTCAATGTCCCATACCCTTGGGGTTAGCTGTTGAGTACTCTCCCCTGCGACACTGTGGGAAATACACTCGTGCCCATGTTGGCCCTTCAGCAGTTGCTGTCTGGCTGCTCTGCTGTTTCAGCATTCGTATGGGCCACCTAGGCATCACCCTAGTCCACACTGTGGCCCAGCTCCACCACAGCATGTGCCACCTGCGGCCCTCTGTATCCCCTTCTCCGGCGTCTGTCCAGTTGCCATTCCGACATGCTCGCCCTGATGTTGCGGGACATGTGCACACCATAGGAACCCTGTTCGATGGTGGGGAAAACCCTGAGCAGCGCTATTTCACTGTGGGCTCATTCACCTTGTATGGGGACGGAGTATAGACCCTTCCACGATTTATATCTTTTCTATGGAGCTTACTCGGGGGGGGGGGGGTTGATGTTTCTCATTGCTACCACTATTGGACAGCTTGCTTATGGATTTTTTCCAGTTTGTTGGGGTCATTTTCAGTGTTTATGTGCCCTTTTGTTCTGTGCTCATGTATCACAGTTATCACTTTCTTTGGGTTTCCCTGCCTGGGCTGTAAATTGCTGATGCTGAAATGGTTTCTCTCCCCTGTAATGTGCATTTAACGGCAGGTTTTCAATCGCGTTTGAATTCAGCTCTTCAGATCAGCACGTTAGTGTGAAGGGAGCCTCTCCCCGCCCACTCTCCGCCCACTGACCCCTTCTCTCCGCCCTCTCTCCACCTTCTGTGGTGTTTTACCACGCCACGGGACTTTACGATCGTTAATGTTGGTTAACGCGTGTTATGTAATGTTAACGATCGTAAGCGCGTCATAACACGCGTTATAATGCGCTTACAATTGTTAACGTTACATAACGCGCGTTATGTACCGTTACCGCAGTTTAGTAAACATACCCCTTTAAGTGTTTTTGGTGGCTTGAAGGTTGTGTCTTTAGTCACATAAAGGACCTCTATCTTTCTGTAGTTGATGGAGAGATTATGTAGGTGCAACCATTGCACTACTACATTGAAGCATTCAGTTATTTTTGAGTAGTCTGGTTTGGTGGTGGAAATGGAAAATGGTGCATATATCATAATATATCATAATATCATTGGCAAAAATTTGATAGTGGATTATATAACTTTCAATTCAAAAGACACAGGTTCCACAATGCTTGTATTGGGTCAAGCATTGATATCCTGGGTCCCTTTTTAATAATGGTTTATGGACCTTTCCTCCAGGAACTTGTCCAAACCTTTTTTAAACCCAGCTACTCTAACAGCCTTTACTACATCCTCCTTAGTAATGAGGTGAATCCATGTTGGTGCTGATCAAGTGGGGTGTGATGATTTATGTAATTTTGTAGCTGGCTCTGTATTGCTTTTTTTTGCAATGAACGGGATGCTGGAGATAGGTTTGTAGGAACTCTTTAGCAGTGGTCGGAATTAAGGATTTTTTTTTAGTAAAGGGCTCATATAACCTTGGGTCAGTGAAGCATGAATGATTTTTTGGATGAATCGTATGACGTGCAACCTCATGATCTTGATCCAAGAGACTGGACAAAGGTCTAGAGGGTATGTTGTTGTGTTGAGATTAGATATGATGCTGTCAAGCTGCTTGGTGGTTACGGTATCAAATGTAGTCCAGGCATTATGGGGGCTTTTCTTGTGAGTTGATGGGGGAAGGATGCATTTTTTGTTGCTGTCTGTGCTGTATTTGCTACGTAGGTAATTGGCCATCTCATGCGGACATAGGGTGTTATAGGCTTTTTGTTAAGTGGGTTCTCTTATAAGTGATCTGGCAATATTGAATAGTTGTCTGGGTCTACTGATGGAATTCATAATATGGTTGGTGTGATACTCCATTTAACATGTGTTAGTTGTGGCGCAGTATTCTCTTTGTTTATTTATTTATTTAACATCTTTTATATACCGCGCTATTTGTTGTCAGTGCGGTTTACAATATAACAAAGTTTGCACATTCGGAGGACAGTTGTGTGCTTACATTATAACAGGAAACTTAAACTTGGAACAACAGGGTAAAACTATGTACAAAACATATATATAGCCTGGAGGTGAGGGTCCTTAGAGCATCTCTATTTGCATTCAAGTCACCAGTAGTTGCGTTTTAAGTCCTTTAATGCTGTGGCATACCAAGGGGTGAGGTGGCATCACTTAATGTTGGTCATGCATTGCAGCGCAAGAGACACTGAGGCTATAGTGTCATTCCAGTTATTGACTAGAGATTCTACATTGGCATCAGTGGAACTGGTTGTTAGTCGTGATAGGACATCATTAAGGAAGGATTGATTGTTGAAAGAATGAAATCTGTGGTTTGTTTTGGATGTGTTGGAGATTGGCTCCAGGTTGGTGATGTATGGTAAGGTGAAGGTTATTAGGCTGTGATCCAACCAAGGGACTGACGATATGGTGTGGGGTGGTTGAGCGATAATATTTGACTTGGGATGAAGATGAGGTCAAGGGCTACTCCTTTTTTATGGGTAGCATTGTAGATAATTTGATTATAGCACAGTGCCTCCATGACATCCATGAAGGAGGAGGCCTGATTGTTAGATGTGGAGGACAGGTTCAGATCTCTAAGGAGGATGAACCATTGGTACCTGGAAGAATAGGAGTATGTGGCCTCGAGTAGTATCGATAGTTCATTTGTGTTGTTGTGTGGAGCTCTTTATGACAGAAAGATTGTTAGGTACTTGTTTGATATTGTGAGAATATCTGTATTATTCATTGAAGTGATGTCACTGGTGTCAATGTTCAAGTGATTTCTGGGTATTATGCATAGCCTTCCACCTCTGCTGGATGTTCTAGAGCAGTTGTGGAAGCTGTATGTAGGTGCAATGATTTGGTTTATCAATACATTATCAGATTCTGTGAAACAGGTTTCTGCTATGCACATTATATCAATATTATGGTCTCTGATGTAATCGATTAGCGTTGGTATTTTGCTACGCACTGAGCGAGCATGATTAGAACACAACTTAATGTTGCATTGCTGTGTGGCTGTGTCAAATGATCTTGCATAGTAGCTCTCTGAGTGTTGATTTTGATGAAGGAGCAGGGACTCCTACCTCGAGGTGTGTGTTTGAGACTCCAATGACTCTTTTGTGTCATTTGTCTCTGGTTATGGATGATGGGGATAGCTCCATAGTGATACATGTGTGAGAAGGTCACTAAAAGTATTAGGGCTATTATGTATAGGATCGTGATTAGTGTGCCCACAGAGAACATGGTATTGAGTTATAGTGGTGCTGGTGTGGGTAGAGGAGAATACTCGTAGTTGTGTTTGGCGGTAAGTTAAGTTATGGGGGGACCTTTAGTGGTGCTGGATCATGTTACTGCTTGATGTCCTTTGGGTGTAAAGGAGTTTCTTACTGCTGTTCCGTTCTTATTTTTGAGTATTCACTCCTCAGTCCACTTCAAGGGCCACATCTAAGAGCCCTTTGGTGTGATTTTAAGAATGGGTATGCCTAAAGGACTAGAAAAAGGGACTGCTACTTCTGGAGAGAGATCTGCAATTGTGAGTATATACTTCTGGGAATTTTCTGAAAGGACTTCTTTGTATTAAAGCTAATTAATCTATGAACCCAGTGTTTTTTGTTAAATCAGTCAGGGCCTAGCAGCAACAGTTTAAGTTTAAATTTAAAACACAGAAGAGAACTTTCTGGTTACATTTCATATCCAGCAAAGAGCTTGTAGTTTAAATTTAATAATCACTCAGGGCTTAGTATCAGCAAAGTACTTTTAGTTTAAATTTAAAACACAGAAGAGGGCTTTCTGGTTAAATTTGGAACCCAGCAGAGAGCTTGTAGTTTAAATTTAATACTCACTCGAGGCCTAGTTTCAGCAAAGTACTTTAGTTTAAATTTAAAACACAGAAGAGAGCTTTCTGGTTAAATTTAGAACCCAGCAGAGAGCTTGTAGTTTAAATTTCATAATATAGTAAGTCAGAGCCTAGCAGCAGCAAAGAGCTATAATTTAAATCAAATCAGAATATAACTTAGCATAAAAGGCAAAACAGGGTCAGTACTCTTTGAGCAACAAATAAAGTCTTCTAGAGACCTTTACAAAGAGGCCTTCTACCTAGGGGGCAAGAGACCTGTAAAGCTTTTTCAATAGATGTTAACACCAGGTGGCAGGTCAAAAGACCATTTTGAAAGACTCCTTCTATCCAAGCAAGGACTGTTAATCACCCAGGAAGCTGGTCACAGCTTACCTCAGCAGCACAGGCATAAATAGCTCAACCAGAGCTCTGTGATCCTCACTCTTCAAGGACTAGAAAAAGTGACTGCTACTTCTGGAGAGAGATCTGCAATTGTGAGTATATACTTCTGGGAATTTTCTGAAAGGACGTCTTTGTATTAAAGCTAATTAATCTGTGAACCCAGTGTTTTTTGTTAAATCAGTCAGGGCCTAGTAGCAGCAGTTTAAATTTAAATTTAAAACACAGAAGAGAACTTTCTGGTTACATTTCATACCCAGCAGAGAGCTTGTAGTTTAAATTTAACACTCACTCGGGGCCTAGTATCAGCAAAGTACTTTTAGTTTAAATTGAAAACATAGAAGAGAGCTTTCTGGTTAAATTTAGAACCCAGCAGAGAGCTTGTAGTTTAAATTTCATAATACAGTAAGTCAGGGCCTAGCAGCAGCAAAGAGCTATAATTTTAAATCAAAACAGAATATGCAATGCAATGTGTGCCTTCGAGTCAGTCCTGACTCCTGGCGACCCAGAAGCTCCTGGGTTTTCTTGGCAGTGTCACCGGAAGTAGATTTCCAGGCCTTTCTTCCGAGGCAATGGAGGGTTAAGTGACTTGCCAAAGGCCACAAGGAGTGCTATAACTTAGCATAAAAGGCAAAACAGGGTCAGTACTCTTTGAGCAACAAATAAAGTTTTCTAGAGACCTTTACAAAGAGGCCTTCTACCTAGGGGGCAAGAGACCTGTAAAACCTTTTCAATAGGTGTTAACACCAGGTGGCAGGTCAAAAGGCCATTTTGAAAGACTCCTCCTATCCAAGCAAGGACTGTTAATCACCCAGGAAGTTGGCCACAGCTTACCTCAGCAGCACAGGCATAAATAGTTCAACCAGAGCTCTGTGATACTCAGTCTTAAAGGACTAGAAAAAGGGACTGCTACTTCTGGAGAGAGCTCTGGAATTGTGAGTATATACTTCTGGGAATTTTCTGAAAGGGCTTCTTTGTATTAAAGCTAATTAATCTGTGAATCCAGTGTTTTTTGTTAATCAGTCAGGGCCTAGTAGCAGCAGTTTAAGTTTAAATTTAAAACACAGAAGAGAACTTTCTGGTTACATTTCATACCCAGCAGAGAGCTTGTAGTTTAAATTTAATAGTCACTCAGGGCCTAGTATCAGTAAAGTACTTTTAGTTTAAATTTAAAACACAGAAGAGAGCTTTCTGGTTAAATTTGGAACCCAGCAGAGAGCTTGTAGTTTAAATTTCATAATACAGTAAGTCAGAGCCTAGCAGCAGCAAAGAGCTGTAATTTTAAATCAAATCAGAATATAACTTAGCATAAAAGGCAAAACAGGGTCAGTACTCTTTGACGTTTTTTCTTTTGATCTGTAGCTTTAAAGCTCATTAAAGCTTGTTAAAAAAAATAAAGAAAAATAAAAAAGCAAGGGCTGAGAGGGGATCGGAAGGGATTTAGAGGACTTCTTTACTCCCTCCCGTTTATTTCTGTCTCCTTTGCCTGCTCTCCCCTTCTTGTTGGCATGGAGGGGAGTTCTTTAGCAGGCTTTTCATCTCCTTACCGACACAGTTTTTTGTGCTGCAGATTTCTAGTCAGAAACTGTCGTCGGGCCTTCTTTCTCTGCTGCTGCTGCTGGCTGACAGCCTTTCTCAGCTGTGTTGCTCACAGGAAGCCTGCTATTTTTATCGGGGTGCAGAGAGGATCCGAAGGTCTTGGAGGAAGAGGTGAGTGTTTAAATCTTTGCTGCTAGTGTCCTGTGAGCGTTTTTGAGGCCTGCTGCCGAATGTGAAGCATGTTCTGTGGGTTAGCAGAACTCAGGATCTTGTCGGGCCTTTTTCCTGCCGTTTTTCTTCACAGTGCTCTTTTTCTTTGCTGACAGCTTTCTTTAATTAATCCTTGTAGTTTTCTGGTTACTTGAAATTAATTTTTATTACTTTTAATTTTCAATGTTTTGGAACTCTTAAAGGGCCAGTACAGGAAAAAAAAAAAAGGAAAAGATTCTGCATGTTTTTGTTTTGTTGCCCGTTTTGTTGGTCTGCAGGAGCCATTTCCTTTACTATCCATTCTCTCGGATCCCATAGCGCTAATGCCTACGCGGCCACAATATGGCGCCCATAGGGGCTCAGTCTCGGATGCGGGGGGGTGTCGTGGCTGCGCCTCTGAGGCTCTCACTATGAAGCAAGAAATGCAGGATCGGTATAAAGAAGGCACTGCTATGGTGGCGCAGGGTGCTGCCACTTCTGCAGAAGGGGAGTCTCTGCAGAAGTCTCCATCCGCTCTTCCTACTTCAAATTTGGCTTTGCCTGGTAATTCTGCCACTCCCATGGTGTCTGGGGCAGCTTTCGGGGGGTTCTCCTCAGATTTTGTGCTGCTGCTTCATCAGGCTTACTGTTTGCGGCAGCAGGGGGCAATCGCGGATGCCTCACTTATTGCGGTGGCAGGAGGCCAAGCGGCCACCGAAAGGTTCAGTGGTAGTGATGGTAGACTGGTTAAGAGGGCCCGGTCAGTGGAAGATCAGCCTCTTGGTTCGGACTGGCCGGATGCAGAGGACCTTGAGCTGGAGCTGGAAGCCGGGATGGAGGATTTAGAGGAAGGTGAGATTCAGAAACCCGAAGATCAAGCAAGGATTATCTGGGTCTTCTGAAGGGAAGGAGCTGATAGCGCTCATTACGGAGTCCCTTCAGGCTCTCAACCTTTCGTCAGTGGTACCAGCGGAGGATGAAGGTCTAGAGCAGGGGTCTCAAACACGCGGCCCGCGAGACAACTTTGTGCGGCCTGCGACGGAGGAAAACAAAAAAACCCCAAAACCCTGGCTTCTGCCGTTGCCGCCGTGGCAGCGGCAGAATCAATTGTCAAATTTTTAAAAAAACTGACTTCTGCTGCTCAAGCAGCAAAATCAGCTGTCCTGCGGCCCCTTCCCCTGTGCCCGGAGATCCGAGTCTGCTCTATCAGCGGCGTGCTTTTCAAGCCGCGAAGAGAGTATTCCCCTCTCGCGCGGTTTCAAGCCGCGCGAGAGGGGAATACTCTCCTCGCGGCTTGAAAAGCACGCCGCTGATAGAGCAGACTCGGATCTCCGGGCACAGGGGAAGGGGCCGCAGGACAGCTGATTTTGCTGCTTGAGCAGCAGAAGCCAGGTTTTTTTTTAATTTACCTGGGGGGGGGGTGTAGGACTGGAAATGGGCTATTGGCAGGGGGGGGTATGACTGGAAATGGGCTATTGGCAGGGGGGGGGTATGACTGGAAATGGGCTATTGGCAGGGGGGGGTTATGACTGGAGATGGGCTATTGGCAGGGGGGGGTTATGACTGGAGATGGGCTATTGGCAGGGGGGGTTATGACTGGAGATGGGCTATTGGCAGGGGGGGTTATGACTGGAGATGGGCTATTGGCAGGGGGGGGTTATGACTGGAGATGGGCTATTGGCAGAGGGGGGGTTATGACTGGAGATGGGCTATTGGCAGGGGGGGTTATCACTGGAGATGGGCTATTGGCAGGGGGGGGTTATGACTGGAGATGGGCTATTGGCAGGGGGGTTATGACTGGTAATGGGCTATGGTGGGGGCTAGGACTGGAAATGGGCAGGTGGGGGTTAGGAAGGACTGGAGGTGGGCTGATGGGGGGAGTTAGGACTGGTAATGAGCTATGGAAGGGCTGACTGAAATGGGGTAATGGGGGTTAGGGCTGGAAGTGGGCTATTGGCAGGGGGGTTATGACTGGTAATGGGCTATGGGGGGGTAAGACTGAAAATGGGGTGATGGGGGGTAAAACTGGAAGTGCGCTATGGGGAGGTTAGGACTGGTAATGGGCTATGGGGGGTCTAGGACTGGTAATGGGCTGGGGGGGGTTGCTAGGACTGGAAATGGGCTGAGTGGAAGGGGGGCTTGAACTGCAAATGGCTGATGGGGAGGGGGGCTTGGAATGGAAATGGGCTGTGAGGGGAGGGAGCTAGGATTGGAAATGGGCTGATGGGGGGCTAGGATTGGAAATGGGCTGATGGTGAGGCTAGGATAGGACTGGAAATGGACTAATGGGGGGACTAGAAGGGAGCGGATGCTGGGTGGGGCTGGAACTAGAAGGGAGCTGATGTTGGGGGAGGATTAGAATGGGATGGAGCTGGGAAAGTGAAATGGAGAGGGGAAAAATATTTTGTCTGGGAGAGAAGACAAATCTACAATTGGCCAGGTATTGGGAGAGTAAGTGGGGATTGAGGATGGAGGGGTAAAATTTGAGTGGATGAAATAGGAATGAGGAAAGAGAAAAAGGAGAAAGATTAGTATGTTAAAGCAGATGTAGAGAGAGAATGGAAAAAAAACTAGGAGAGAAGAAAGGGCAAATGGACAGCAGACGATGGAGAGTTAGCAGAAGACATGAAGAAACCAGAAGAAAGTGGCTGGAACAATTGCAACTGAAAAAAATGCACAAAAGGTAGAAAAATATCTCTTTATTTTGAATTTATTAACTGGAATATGTCAGCTCTGGGAAATGTGCATCATTAATGTTTGCGCTTTGTTTAGTACAAGAGGAAATTAATTTATAGTTTTATTTCTACAGTGTTGTTGTACATTCCAAGTTTGGCTTTTGGGGTTCCCAGTTTAATTATTGTCTTCTTGTTTCTAAATCTTTTAGTCTTTCTTTATCCATACTCATTAAAGAGGCATGTTTACTAAAAGTTAGTGTATGGTAACATTATGCAAATATTTATGCAAATGAGGCCCCTTATGCAAATGAGGCCCCGCGTCTTATGCGGCCCCCGGGTTACTTTACAAGTCCTCATTTGGCCCTCAAAGCAATTTGAGTTTGAGACCCCTGGTCTAGAGGATCCTCTCATTCAGGCGGTATGAAAGTCCTGCGTAGTTTTTTCCTGTTCACCGTGTGGTTGAGCAGATGATTCAGGATGAATGGGACATGCTGGAGGCAGGCTTGCGTGGTGTGAGGTCCATGAATCATCTCTATCCCTTGACGGATCAAGAACGGGAAGTGTTTCGTTCTCTGCTTATAGATGCGGCAGTTTCAGCGGTCATGAAGAAGACTACCATTCCAGTTGAAGGCAGTGCGGCTTTGAAGAACGTACAGGATCGGAAGGTGGACGCCTTTTTAAAGCAAGCTTTGAGGTTAATGCTCTAGCTCTGCAAGCCTCTATTTGTGGAGCTTGGGTTATGACAGCATGCCTTTTCTGCACAGCCAGTTCAGCAAACGCAGGAGCAGCTAACTGATGTGACAAAACTTCAGTTAGGTTCCACATATTTGGCTGATGTCCAATATGATCTTATTAGAGGTTTGGCGAATAGCATGGCTTCCTTGGTAGCCACACGCCACTATCTTTGGCTCAGAAACTGGGCGGCAGACAGTTCCTCCAAGTCGCGTCTTAGCAAGCCTCCTTAGAAACATAGAAATATGACGACAGAAAAAGACCACATGGCCTATCTAGTCTGTCCTTCCATATCAACAACTACAACAGTCCCCTTTTTTACTTTAGAGAAACTCTGTGTTTGTCCCATGCTTTTTTGAATTCAGATACTGTCCTCAACTCTACCACCTCCATTGGGAGACTTTTCCATGGATCCATTACTCTTTCCATAAAGAAATATTTCCGCATATCACTCCTGAATCTATCCCCCTTCACCATCATCCCATGTCCCCCATAGCAGAACTTGCTTTCAATCGAAAGAGGCTCTCCCCCTGAACATTTATGCCACGGAGGTATTTAAACATCTCAATCATATCACCTCTATCCCGCCTTTCCTCTAAGATGTACATATTAAGATCCTTAAGTCTGTCCTCATATGCTTTATAATGAAGACCATTAACCATTTTAGTAGCCACCCTCTGTACTGACTCCATCCTGATTATATCCTTTGAAGGTGCGGTCTCCAGAATTGCACAATATATTCCAAATGAGGCACTATCACCTCCTTTTTTCTGCTAGCCATTCCTATCCGTATGCACCCAAGCATCCTTTTAGCTTTTGCCGTCGTCTACCTGTTTAGCTACTTTAAGATCATCAGACACAATCACGCCTAGGTCCCGCTCTTCTTTGGTGGACAAAAGTACTTCACCCCCTATACTATATTGCTCCTTTGGATTGCTGCAGCCCAAATGCATGACCTTACATTTTTTAACATTAAATCCCAGCTGCCAGATTTTAGACCATTCTTCAAGCTTAGCTAGATCCCTCCTCATGTTATCTACACCTTCCTGGGTGTCTACTCTATTGCAGATTTTGGTATCATCTGCAAAGAGGCAAACCTTACCCAACAGCCCTTCCGCTATATCACTAACAAAGATGTTAAAAAGAATCAGACCAAGGACAGATCCCTGTGGTCATTCCACTGGTAACCTTCTTCTCCTCAGAGTGAATTCCATTTACCCGTAGTCTTTGTCGCCTCCAAATCAACCAATTTCTAAACCAAGCAGTAACTTTATAGTCCATCCCTAGGGTGCTCAGTTTGTTTATAAGTCGTCTGTGTAGAACAGTGTCAAAGGCTTTACTGAAATCTATATACACCACATATAGGGCTCTCCCTCGGTCCAACTCCCTGGTCACCCAGTCAAAGAAATCAATCAGATTTGTCTGACAAGACTTGCCTCTGGTGAATCCATGCTGCCCTGGATCCAGTAATCCGTTGGACTCCAGAAGCCTCACTATTTTCTCTTACAGCAGCGCTTTCAATAATTTACTCACCACCAAGCTTAAACTAACCGGCCTGTAGTTTTCAACCACATCCTTACTTCCGCTTTTGTGTAAAGGGACCACATATGCCTCTCTCCAGTCCTCTGTCAGTTGACAGAAGATTGTCGGTGCAGTTGGTTGAGCGTTGAAGCAGGGCGCGTAAGAGTTGGCCACCCGAAACGCAGTGCTGTGTCTGCTATTTTTCGCTACTTTCATGAACTGGCTTGCAACGTGATTTTCAGCTCCTGAAGAATTGTTTTGTTGGAGCAATTTGGAGTGTTTGGAGAAGCCTGGTAAAGCTGTGCTGTGAATTGACAACGTTTCGAGTGGACTCAGATAAGTTGAACTTCGGTCCCTTTCTTTTCACAGTAACTTTTTTAGCTTGGGCTTCCCTATTCCCGATTCCACTATGATATGTAATTTAAATTTTTGCATATAGCTTTTATTGGTGACACTTTGTTGTGGTGTTTAACATTATTTATCGTCAAGCTCTGTGGTGAGCTCAATGAAAATTTGAGTAAAATGGAAGGTTAGCTTCAAGAGGTGATTTTCAAAACCCCATGGCTACACTTCCGACATTATTATTAATATACACGTCAGTTTTTCACTAAATTTTCACATTTCTCTACTTTTGTTTTGGAGTCTCTCCAGTCCTCTGGCACCACTCCCGACTCCAATGAGGTATTGAAAAGGTCAGTCAGTGGAGCTGCTAGAACGTCCCCAAGTTCCCTTAGTTTTCTCAGGTGTATCACATCTGGTCCCAAAGCTTTGTCTACTTTAAGTTTAGCCAGTAACTCATGAAAACAGTCTTCTGAAAATTGTTCAAGATGTCCCTCACTTCTGTTTCTGTTTGTGGGTATTTTCTGAGGTCGTGCTCCTGGTTCTTCAGAAAGAGCAGAAAGATTTGTTAAGCAATTCCGCTTTATCCTCATCAGCTTCTACATATTCCTCCCTCTTCACCCTTGAGTCTGACAATATCACTTTTACCCTTCCTCTTCTCACAAATAAGCCTGTCTTAACAATAAGAATATGTAAATTTCACAAATATTAATCTGCTGCTCACAAAAGCAAAGTTTAATGAGAATAATAACCATTTTCCATACTTTTAAGTTATAAGCAATTAGGAAATAACAGTCACTACCCAGGAACAAATGAAATGAGAGTCAGAAGCTGTAAAGATGTCTTACACATTGGAACATGGAACGTACGAAGCATGAACCAAGGGAAGTTGAAGGTGGTCAAGAATGAAATGCAACGTGTATAACTTGATCTGTTGGGTGTCAGTGAACTGAAATGAACTGGCATCGGGCACTTTGCATCAGAAGATCACATGGTCTACTATGCTGGAAATGAAAGACAAAGAAGAAATCGTGTTGCATTTATAATAAAGAAGAAACTTGCAAGAACTGTAATGAAATACAATGCAGTCAGCGAACGCTTAATCTCTATTTGTCTACGAGGAATGCCTATCAACACAACTATAATTCAAGTATATGCCCCAACAACAGCTGCAGAAGAGAATGAAATTGAAGAGTTCTATGAACAAGTACAAGCTGAAATTGACAAAACATGCAAACAGGATGTCCTGATAGTCATGGGTGACTGGAACGCAAAGGTTGGCAACAAAGAAGAAGACAAAGTAGTTGGAAAATATGGACTTGGCAACAGAAATGAAGCTGGAGAAAGACTGATAGAATTCTGCAAGACCAACGATCTATTCATCTCGAACACCTTCTTCCAGCAACACAAGCGGCGACTGTACACATGGACTTCACCCAATGGATTGTATAAAAATCAAATTGACTACATCTGTGGAAGTCAATGATGAAAAAGCTCTATAACATCAACAAAGACAAAACCTGGAGCTGACTGTGGTACAGATCATCAACTACTAGTATGCAAACTCAAGCTAAAGCTGAAAAAGAGCAAACCACTCATGAATGCAGCAAAATATGACCTTGAGAATATACCACTGGAATTTAAAGACTGCCTGCAAAATCGATTTGCTTCTTTAGATACAAATGATAGAGTTCCAGAAGAGTTATGGAATGACATCAAGAAGGTTGTGTTGGAAGAAAGCGAGAAGTCTCTACAAAAGGTAAAAAAGAAAAAACGGCCAAAATGGATGACGGAAGAAACTCTGAAAATTGCCCAGAAGCTCAGAGAAGCTAAAGCCAGAGGAGAAAGAAAGACAATCACAGAACTCAACATAGATTTCCAACATGCAGCAAGACAGGACAAGGAAAAGTACTACAATGACACATGCAAGGAAATAGAAGCAGAAATTATTAGAGGAAGAACAAGATCAGCTTTCCTAAAGCTGCGAGAGTTAAAGAAAAAGTTCCAGCCTCGAATTAGAATGTTACAAGATGCTCAAGGTTCTATGTTGAATGATGCTGAGAAGATCAAGAAAAGATGGAAGGAATATACAGAGTTTTTATATGATAAAGATCAAGTGGACCAACAGCCGTTTCAACCTGTACCTTATGATCTGGAACCATTGATGATGAAAGAAGAAGTTGAAGCAGCATTGAAAGCCTTATCAAAGAACAAAGCACCAGGCATTGATTGCATTCCCATAGAAGTATTACAGCAATCTGATGCATCTGTTACCGTACTTACAAGGCTCTGCCAAGAAATATGGAAGACAGCATCATGGCCAACTGACTGGAAAAGATCTGTGTTTATACCAATACTAAAGAAAGGTGATCCAACTGACTGTGGAAATTATCGCACAATCGCTCTGATCCCACATGCCAGCAAGATTCTACTGAAGATTATTCAAAAGAGACTACAATCATACCTGGAACAAGAACTACCTGAAGTGCAAGCAGGGTTCAGAAAAGGGCGAGGAACGAGAGACATCATTGCGGATGTGAGATGGATCCTTGAAAAGACTAAAGAATACCAAAAGGATATCTATTTGTGCTTTATCGACTATAGCAAAGCTTTTGACTGTGTAAACCATGAGAAACTCTGGGCCACATTAAGAAGCATGGGTATACCAGAACACCTGATCGTTCTCTTGCACAATCTGTACATTGATCAAGAAGCAACAGTTTGAACGGAACAAGGAGAAACAGAATGGTTTAAAATAAGCAAAGGTGTAAGACAAGGCTGCATACTTTCCCCCTACCTGTTTAATTTATATGCAGAACAAATCATCAGAGAAGCAGGATTGTATGAAGACAACAGAGGTGTGAAGATTGGTGAAAGACTCATCAACAACCTTCGCTATGCTGATGATACCACATTATTGGCGGAAAGTGAAGATGATCTGAAACATTTGCTTCTCACAATCAAAGAAAATAGTCTCAAAATGGGCCTGCACCTTAATGTAAAGAAGACAAAGATCATGACAACTGGCATAATCAACAGGTTCATCGTCGAAGGAGAAGAAATTGAAATCGTGAATAACTTTAACCTACTTGGATCAACTATCAATAAAGAAGCAACAAGCAGTCAAGAAATCAGACGACGCATTGCTCTTGGCAGAATGGCTATGAAAGACCTAGATAAGATTTTGAAGAGCAGAGATGTCTCCCTCCATACAAAGATTCAACTTGTTCAAGCCATGGTATTTTCAATAACATCATATGGATGTGAAAGCTGGACAGTGAAAAAGATAGACAGGAAGAAAATTGATGCCTTTGAATTATGGTGCTGGCGGAGAATACTGTGTATACCATGGACTGCCCGAAGAACAAACCAGTCTGTACTAGAGGAGATCAAACCTAAGCTTTCTTTAGAAGCTCAGATGACAAGACTTCGACTTTCATACTTTGGACACATCATGCGGAGAGAGAGATCATTAGAGAAAGACATCATGCTTGGCAAGATAGAAGGTCAACGCAAAAGAGGAAGTCCAGCAATGAGATGGATCGAAACAATAACAACGTGTACAACTTGATCTGTTGGGTGTCAGCGAACTGAAATGGACTGGCATCGGGCACTTTGCATCAGATGATCACATGGTCTACTATGCTGGAAATGAAAGACAAAGAAGAAATGGTGTTGCATTTATAATAAAGAAGAAACTTGCAAGAACTGTAATGAAATACAATGCAGTCAGCGAACGCTTAATCTCTATTCGTCTACGAGGAATGCCTATCAACACAACTATAATTCAAGTATATGCCCCAACAACAGCTGCAGAAGAGAATGAAATTGAAGAGTTCTATGAACAGGTACAAGCTGAAATTGACAGAACATGCAAACAGGATATCCTGATAGTCATGGGTGACTGGAACGCAAAAGTTGGCAACAAAGAAGAAGGCAAAGTAGTTGGAAAATATGGACTTGGCAACAGAAATGAAGCTGGAGAAAGATTGATAGAATTCTGCAAGACCAATGATCTATTCATCTCAAACACCTTCTTCCAGCAACACAAGCGGCGACTGTACACATGGACTTCACCCAATGGATTGTATAAAAATCAAATTGACTACATCTGTGGAAGTCAACGATGGAAAAGCTCTGTAACATCAACAAAGACAAAACCTGGAGCTGACTGTGGTACAGATCATCAACTACTAGTATGCAAACTCAAGCTAAAGTTGAAAAAGAGCAAACCACTCATGAATGCAGCAAAATATGACCTTGAGAATATACCACTGGAATTTAAAGACTGCCTGCAAAATCGATTTGCTGCTTTAGATACAAATGACAGAGCTCCGGAAGAGTTATGGAATGACGTCAAGAAGGTTGTGCTGGAAGAAAGCGAGAAGTCTCTACAAAAGGTGAAAAAGCAAAAACGGCCAAAATGGATGACGGAAGAAACTCTGAAAATTGCCCAGAAACGCAGATCGGCTTTCCTAAAGCTGCGAGAGCTAAAGAAAAAGTTCCAGCCTCGAATTGGAATGTTACAAGATGCTCAAGGTTCTATATTGAATGATGCTGAGAAGATCAAGAAAAGGTGGAAGGAATATACAGAGTTTTTATATGATAAAGATCAAGTGGACCAACAGCCGTTTCAACCTATACCTTATGATCAGGAACCATTGGTGATGAAAGAAGAAGTTGAAGCAGCATTGAAAGCCTTATCAAAGAACAAAGCACCAGGCATTGATGGCATTCCCATAGAAGTATTGCAGCAATCTGATGCAGCTGTTACCGTACTTACAAGGCTCTGCCAAGAAATATGGAAGACAACATCATGGCCAACTGACTGGAAAAGATCTGTGTTTATACCAATACTAAAGAAAGGTGATCCAACTGACTGTGGAAATTATCGCACAATCGCTCTGATCCCACATGCCAGCAAGATTCTACTGAAGATTATTCAAAAGAGACTACAGCCATACCTAGAACAAGAACTACCTGAAGTGCAAGCAGGGTTCAGGAAAGGACGAGGAACGAGAGACATCATTGCGGATGTGAGATGGATCCTTGAAAAGACTAAAGAATACCAAAAGGATATATATTTGTGCTTTATCGACTATAGCAAGGCTTTTGACTGTGTAAACCATGAGAAACTCTGGGCCACGTTAAGAAGCATGGGTATACCAGAACACCTGATCGTTCTCTTGCGCAATCTGTACATTGATCAAGAAGCAACAGTTCGAACGGAACAAGGAGAAACAGAATGGTTTAAAATAAGCAAAGGTGTAAGACAAGGCTGCATACTTTCCCCCTACCTGTTTAATTTATATGCAGAACAAATCATCAGAGAAGCAGGACTGTATGAAGACCACAGAGGTGTGAAGATTGGTGGAAGACTCATCAACAACCTTCGCTATGCTGATGATACCACATTACTGGCTGAAAGTGAAGATGATCTGAAACATTTGCTTCTCACAGTCAAAGAACATAGTCTCAAAATGGGCCTGCACCTTAATGTAAAGAAGACAAAGATCATGACAACTGGCATAATCAACAGGTTCATCGTTGAAGGAGAAGAAATTGAAATCGTGAACAACTTTAACCTACTTGGATCAACTATCAATAAAGAAGCAACAAGCAGTCAAGAAATCAGACGACGCATTGCTCTTGGCAGAATGGCTATGAAAGACCTAGATAAGATTCTCAAGAGCAGAGATGTCTCTCTCCATACAAAGATTTGACTTGTTCAAGCCATGGTATTTTCAATAACATCATATGGATGTGAAAGCTGGACAGTGAAAAAGACAGACAGGAAGAAAATTGATGCCTTTGAATTATGGTGCTGGCGGCGAATACTGTGTATACCATGGACTGCCCGAAGAACAAACCAGTCGGTACTAGAGGAGATCAAACCTAAGCTTTCTTTAGAAGCTCAGATGACAAGACTTCGACTTTCATACTTCGGACACATCATGCGAAGAGAGAGATCATTAGAGAAAGACATCATGCTTGGCAAGATAGAAGGTCAACGCAAAAGAGGAAGGCCAGCAATGAGATGGATCGCTACAATAACAGCAGCTACGGGTACCAGTCTGTCAACAATGAGCCGCCTGACTGAAGACCGAACACAGTTTAGGATAGCTATCCAGAGGGTCGCCATGAGTCGACTCCGACTCGACGGCACTTAACAACAACAACGGGTACCAGTCTGTCAACAATGAGCCACCTGACTGAAGACCGAACACAATTTAGGATAGCTATCCAGAGGGTCGCCATGAGTCGACTCCGACTCGACGGCACTTAACAACAACAACCCAGGAACAAAAATTGTGTTTCACAGTGGAATTAGTCTCCCAGGACTGCACGAATGCACCCGCTGATCACCTTTCCTTTTAAACTGTCACGAAATTGGTACAATAAAGAAAAGCCTTCATCTCCCTTACTCTCTCACCAGTGAGCGACTGGGCAAAATGTTGTTCTTTGGACTTGGGCAGCAACTTCAAAAACTCTTATGCTGGCTAGATTAATGCAACTTGGTGCTGAGGGGATCATAAACAAAAATGCTCCATTCCCTATAGCGTCCACCATCCCTTAAGCCAGCTCTGCAGTTCACCGACTGAAGTCCACTCCCTATCTGCTCCTGTACTAGTTGCGCCTGCCCTCCTCCCAGTTTTTCTCTCTCACCCCCACGCCCATCTTCCCAAGCCTCTGTTATCTGTATTTAGGCTTCCAGACTGTAATGACCAGTTCCTGTATAGTTCAAAATAAATTGGAAAATCCTAAAGGACAGAAGGAGCCCATGATCCCTCATGTTACATCTTACAAACTCCAGCAGGAGGCTGTCTTTGGCATGATGCAACTACTACGCCGAGTGTCAGCAGTAAATTTGAGAGACCGAGATCGTACTCCAATACCCTGGCTTAGAAGTGAGGTTCATGACTGTCGTCATATGTGCAAAACTAACGCATTTGGAGAAACTGCTCCTGAACGAAACAATATTTGTTACAATATAGAACTTTTTGATTTTAGCATGTATTCCAAATGCATCACATCTTCCAGCTCTCCATACAATATTTTTTTTCTAAAGAGGACAGAGGTAGAAAGCTGATTACAAATGCTGTTGAGATCCTGGATGGATGAAAGATTCTACATGCAAAGCAAAATGTTCATATATATCCCATGCATGAACCAGAAGCCGAATTTACCCAGCAGTTTTATCCACCTGTCAGGCTGCAAGTGTAGAATAACTACAAGTCTTAACAAAAGCACAGCTGCTCGGGTGACTGGGCCTGTCTGGCAAGCTGTGCAGAGGACGTGAGACACCATGTGCTCAAACAATAACTCTGCTGGTCCTGGAACTATACTGATGATCAAATCACAGTGAAAAATGGAGACTAACAAACAGGCTATTTAGATTGCGGATAGGGAGAGGTCTTGAGTGTATACTAATGGGAGGATCCTGTAGACTCATATGTCCAAGAAGGTGAAGTATAAATAAAGAAGATTGAAAAAATATGCCCTGTGCCTTACAAGCAGTTGCGCTCTATAGCTGGTAGCCAGGATATATCCTTGCAGTGCGGACTAGCATAAATGACCAAACTGATGGGTCAGTTGGTCATTTTCCGCCATCATCTAAAATGTCACTATATTATCCAGAATTCATTTGTCTATGTGAATCTCTGTAATTTGAAGAAAAGTCACAGCAGTAAGAGCACAAAGAAAGAGCTTTGCAAGGAACGATGGTGCCATCTACTGTACCAGTTTCACACTATTATTTTATTTGGCAAGACATATCTCTCCTAACAAATAAATATGAAAAAGGGACTTGCTAGTAGTCTTAGAAAGCAAGTGAGACGTGCAATGGTCTCCATCCCACAGCCATCGCTCACTAATAACAGTGTTGCTAAAGGTCAAGAATAAATCTACAGCACCTGTGTCCAGAAACCCTGATGCTGACAGCCAGAATCCTATAGAAATGTTTCCACTTAAGCTGCAAAAGGGAGAGGAGCAGCCCAAGGACCCTAGTGCAGGTAAAGAAAACGGATTTATTCCAAGCTGTGTGCTTTTGCATACGGCGGCCCGTTACGATGGAATGTGCTAGGTCTAAAGAAGAAATTGCTGACTTGTCTTAAGAAAACCAATAGCCCTTTTCACTGAGGCATGTTAAGCAGGCAATGCAAGAATCAGCACATGACCATGCTAACAGTTAAAACAGCAGCTTGACACATCAACTCCCACGCAGTCAACGCACCTCAACACCCTCCAACCTGCACTCCGCTTGGAGCCCTCATTTCAGAGATACAAATCTATGCTAAAGCTAATCTTGTCCACACTGCCTTTGACCTCCCTCCTTCCCAAGGCTAGTTCTGCCCAAACTTCTCTCTCCTCCCCTACTGTATGATTGTCTCTTCCACTCTTGTTGCCAAATGGTGTTCCTTTCCTTCCTTTGGCTCTGCAGCAAAACCTTTACTATTGTAAACCGTTCTGGTATGTCTGTCTGAGCAGTATATTAAGCATAAAAATGAAAAAGATAAAGACAAGTTGTCTGCAGATCAATCATGTACTGAAAGCCTGGGAAAAGAGCCAAGTCTTCACAGCAGTTTATCATCTGCACATACAATGTCATGCAACATTGAGTTCCAAAGTGAGGGGCTACAAAGCAGGAGGAAGGGTGATACATGACCTCTGACCTTATTTTTTTGGGTACAGAGAGTGTCAACATATTATTCTAGGAGAATCCGAGGATCCAAAAAGGAGAATAAAGGATCAGAAGGTCTAAAGGATCTTGTGGGGGACCTGAGTGTAGTGCTTGACAACTTAAGTTGCCTGGTGAAGGAAAACCAGTGCTGATCCAGCAGGGGGATGGGGGTGTCACGTGATAAACTTTTCATATGCCATTCAATAGTTTGACATCAATGTTCTGAATGATCTGCTGCAAACCTCTGACAAAGAGCTCTTTAGCTCACCTCAAGGTACACTGCAATAATCTAGCCAATTTAGGGTAAGGATCAGATCAAGGATCTGGAGGTTCTTCATCTTTACTAGGGAACAAATCATTTTTAAAAACCACTTTTATGACTGGTAGCAGATGCCAACCGCAGAAGTGGCTTTTTAAAAAAAAAATTGTGGTCCAGGGAACAATCACCTTAGGCCGTTTAAGTTGCTAAATGGTCAAAAGTTATCGTTTTTGTGTGAACACAGGGTTAGATGTGTTACAGGGCCAGGCCTCAAAGTCTTCCATTTAAAAGTGAAATTCAGTTGCTGCATACAACAGCAGATATAACGTTAAATACGTTATACATCTAAAGTTATGTATGTTTTATTCAGCAGTAGTAATTATTGGGCCAATTTACAATTGTAAAGGCCAGTGGGGTTTTTAAAAACTGGCTGCAGTGCTACAGATATAGGGGCTGATATTCAAGGGCCTGTAAACCATGTAAATGCAGCTGAGTGGGGATATTCAACCGCTGACTATCCCCGATGATCTGCCCTACACTCTCCAATGGTAACCGCTTAGCATCGGGGTGTGTCATGGGCGATCTGGGGAGGAACAGATGCGGTGACAGTCCCTAACTGGGTAGCAGCAATCTAAAACTATGCGAAGCAAAAGCTGGCTTAATTTTACCCATGGGAGTTAACTGGGCAGCGGTGCAATATCACCGCTACCCAGTTAACGTCTGCAGCTCCGGGGCAAGCGCGGCGATCCTAGATGTTCAATGCTGGGGCCGCACATGACCACAGCATTGAATATCCAGGGTTAGAGGTCAGCAGGGACAGTTATGCACGGTAGCGGCACATAACTGGCTCATTTCAATATTGGGCCCATAGTCACTAGTGCTTACTATACATGGGGACCACTGACTGATGGCAGCTCTACATATAGCAGCAATATTCAGCCTTTCTTATGGCCTAAATTAAATTATTTAAAGGCAAATTTTGGAAAAGCCATGTAGGTGAAATCTAGAACGTCCGAGTCAAACCATCTGAAACTCAGGGAGAGAGGCAGCAGGAAAGGTCAGCTTGTTAAAGTGCCGTGTAAAATTGGCCCGTCTCCACCAGCAAATTGAGATGTGCTGTGCCGTTCTAAAATCAGATGCACACATGTATCTTCTTTGGACCTCCCTGGCCACGCCTTTGTCATCGCAGCAGACACATGTAAAGTCAGGGCGTTCTGAAATGGCTCTAGGGACGTAGATGTGATCGAGACATCTTAATGGTCATTTTCAGATGTCCAAATCATGACTAGGGCTTCTAAAATAATCCCCTTAGCCAAACAGATAGTGGCTGAATATCGTCTGCATATGTATAGTTGACAAAATGCCCTTGCTCTGTCCCAGCACAATCCGGACAGTGCCGACCTGTTTAGAGGTAATTTTTGGCGGCATTATCTATGTAATACTGCTGAACATTCGTGGACAGGGAACTTATATACTTAGCAGCCACTGGTAAATGTATAAGTCTCTTTAAACACTGGCCTACATATGTTTCCCACTGGTGAATATTTGCAGAACTTTACAAGGATAACTTATCCATAAAAAGTTATGTGGCACCCGTCCTGCTGGGTATCTATCTCATAATATGTACATATTCTGAGATGTCCTTCTCCTTAGCCATTTCTAGTATAACGGATCCAGATAAATAGTTCTGGCTCTGTAGTAGACCTTGTCAGAACCTCATGCTGGTTTCTATCACTGATACACATTCATGAAGGGTATCTCTGCCGAGGTCGGGGGTATTTCGATTTGGATAGCTTCCATATCATAAGACATTCTAGCCCAGTTTTGCCTTGATATAAAGAACCTAGAAGTAAACATTTATTTTAAAAACTGCTAGACCAGTGAATATTTCGGGACGCCGGTGGTCGAGGCCCAGTTTTTCTAACATTGTCCCCATATGTGTCTAGGTTAAAGGTGCCTTTCCAGTAAGGGTGTACAGATTTTATTTCTTTTGTTTTAACTTTACAAATGTTTTTATTGAAATTCAACCAATCAACAGATGCAAACAAAACTCTGAGGAAATACAATTATTTCAACCCTCCTGAGTTTCAAGTAACTGACATTGAACTGGACATAAACTAGCTGTCTGCAGTTTTTCAGCAGAAATGTTTAATTCTTCTTCTCTTAAAACTAGAACAAGTCCCTTTAGGTCTTAGGGATATTTTTTCTTCTTAATGCACCAAGTTCATTTTACCCTTAGGACAGCAATTAAAATGTGCCCCAGAGATAGGCTCCCAGGCCCTGTCAGGTAATGCTGCGCCCTTTGCAATCTGGTAATATCCTGCATCAACAATATGTGTGAGAAGCATGAACATAGTTCATGACTCAGATAATATTTTGCCAATGCAAGCTCTAGTTTAATAGGGTTTGTAATTCCCAGCAGCTTCGTTCTCATATGGAAGAGCAGCACGTCAGAATTGCCAGGTTTCTTTGTCTAAGCAGGAGATGCTCGTTCCCCTTGATTGAAGAACTTTCCTTTTGGGAAGGGAGTTGGCTCACGCCTTTTCAAGATGAGCTACATACAGGTATTCCTCTTTCCCCAGAGGTCTTACAACCTCTCTTAGTCCCTGGAGGAATGGAGGTTTCAGTGACTTGCCCAAGGTCATGAGTGTCAGTGGGATTTGAACCCTGACTTCCTATATCTCAGTCTGTTGCTTTAACGGCTAGTTTACTCCTCAGTTCTACTAGATCTGTTCCTTCTCCTTTTCCATTCCTTCAGTGGATTTTAGTGGTACATTGTCACTTCATTGCTTTCCTAAGCCTAGAACACAAGAAAGCCTGGCACCTCTGGCCATTACCATATTAGTGATCAAGGCATGAAATTGGAAGCAGGGAGGTTTGGAAGAAACAGGAGGAAATAATTCTTTACCGGAGAGGGTAAGAGATGCCTAGAATAATCCCCTTTGGGAAGCTAGAAATGAGCACTGTGATAGAATTTAAGCATGCATTGGGTCAAACGCCCTTCTGTCATTAAAGTCGTGATCATTTCAGCACATGCCTTCCCCTCCCCCACCAAATGGGCCACATGTCTTCCTCCTTCCTCCTGTCCACTGAAGCACCAGTTTAGGAACTGGGGACTTCAAGGAAGGAGGGGAGATTTGTTGCAAGTCCAGGACATAGGAGAGAGGAACTTTTGCTGAGATGATCAGGGCTTCAGAAGAGGAGGGAACAGGTTCAGCTGCTCCAGGGTGGAAAGATGGAACATAGGCAGTGGAATAGGGTAGGCCACAGGGGCCATCACTCCACCAATATTTTGCGCAATACAACATCAGCAACTAGACAGCTTGGGGGTAGAACGAGGCAGAACAGGAGACTGTTTTGTTTGGCCCTTTCAACCAAAAAGATGTGCTGCTGCCCCTGAGGTAGAAAGTTATACTGAGATGATCAAAGGTTCAGGAAGGGTGGGAGTTTGGCTCGCAAAGGGCAGCTATGTTGAGATAAGTGAGTTTTCTGGGGGGAAGAGAGGAGTTTCGTTCGACCTAGGGGACTGTGTAGCAAGGGGAGCTGTATATTCATTTTTAACATTCGATTATTTTTCTTTTGCTGGCCATATCATGCTTCTTTTATGTCTTGTGAGCCTTCATGATCCCAAGTCCTTGCACTTCATGTTTCTCCTTTAGATGTTCACCATGAAACCAAGGGGATATGATTACAAAGAGAGCAGCCGTGACATACCAAGCAAAACAGGCACAGTACAACTGAACAGACGGGAGCCAGTCCTCTCTCCCTTCTGCCACAGCCTCGCTAAAAGTATCTAGGGAAAAGAAAAACTAGCGAAACCTCCAGTAATATTGCAAACCAAGAGGTTCTCGGCACCATCCACAAACACAGCCTGTACACAGCATTCCAGTAAAAAGAAAAAAAATAGCTTAAATCCTGAAAAAGCTCAAGGAAGCTTTTCTACTACTATTACTAATCATTTGTATAGTGCTACAAAACATACACAGTGCTGTTCGTATAGATGTAAGACACAGTCCCTGCTTATCAGAGCTTACAGTCTAATCAAAACACAACGCATAGGGGGCATTCCGAATGCCGAATAACAGTGTTCTACATGCGGGCTGGACGTCCAACCCACGCTCAGCTCCCCAGCCTTATTCTGCCACCAGCGCTCCCCTCACGTACACAGCATTTGTGCAGGGAGCACTGTACGTGGGTGGGAGGGGGCAGAGCAGGGGCAGAGGTGGCCAGGTACCAAGACATACTGAGGCTATTCATGATAGGCCTCTGTACACACCCTGGCACCAACATGGATGTTTGGCTTATTCCACCCCGATGGTGGAATAAGTGCTGGGCACTGCGCAGTTGGCAGGCTGCAGCCCCCGTACCCCATGGCAATGCCACACTACAGCACCCACCACCCGATCCAGGCCTTGGGGGCCCCCACTGATGGTTGGACAACAGTGTGCTGGGGCTGCTGTTGGACTGGGTATTCTGTGCTTCCGACTGGACGTGTGAGTGCCATGGTGATGGGATACTATTGCACAAGCACGCCAGCCGGAGCATTGTGTGGTGGGGATGGGCAACCTTGAATACATCTCCGACATCAGGATATGGTGCACGCTGGGCTGTCTATCTGCCCAATTCTGTAATTGCGAGTGCATATAGATCCTGCAATTGTGGAATTGGGTCCAACTTGGCCCCATCCAAATTTTAGGTATGCACACGGCCCAGGCATGCGCCATTTGGAATCAACCTCCACGTAAAATTGGCAACTAAAGTATGGTAAAGATACACATAAGTAGTGGACAAAAGAGTGAGGAGAATCAGAATCCAAAAGTGGCTTCAAAGAGGTGGTTTCCAAGCAGTAGATCTGAAAAGGGCTAGAGAAGAGGTCTAAGACACAGCCTCAGGTAGTTTGTTCCAGGCATACGGAGCAGCAAGATGGAAGGAATGAAGTCTGAAGGGTAGAGAGATGATTCAGAGGGAGACCAGTGAGGAGCAGGTTACGATAGTCAAGGCGGGAGGTGACCAGTAAGTGGATGAGGGTCTTCGTAGTGTGAGTAGAAAGGAAGGGACCAATTTTGCTGATGTTACAGAGAAAGAAGTGGCAGGTTTTAGCCATCTGATGGATGTGTCCAGAGGAAGAGAGAGTCAAAGATGACCCCGAGGTTGTGAGCTGAGGAAACGGGGAGGAGAGTAGTGTCATCCACAGAAATAGAGAAGGGAGGAAGGGGGAGATGGGTTTAGGGAGAAAGAAGACGCTCAGTGCTAAGCCCAAGCAAACAGAGCCTTAAAATGGCTAGCGTTGCTTAGTAAACATGCCCCTACGAGGGTGCACTTTCAAACTTGTTTGTACAGGTTCCGTCTATATTGATCAATATAGTACAATTAATCAAGCACATGATGTGAAGTTTTGCAAAGCGGCTTCGGATACTGAAAGAGATTAGCATGACAGAAAAGTCTTTAGTAATGATCTGTTTTGTAAGCAGACTGTGGTACACTTTCTGTGCCTAACAATCGACTGATCAGTATCAACGTCCATAAACAAAATGCTCCTTAAAGATTTACAGCTCCAGCATCTCATTTGATGTCTATGAAAATCTTCTATGGCACCACACATTCCTCTTAATGGTTTATTCATTGTATACACTGTCTGTCTCCCCTGACTAGTTTGTAAACACCAAGGAACAGAGACCGTCCATTATAAGATCATAGAAACATAAAAACATGATGGCAGGAAAAAAAACATATGGCCTTACCAGTCTGCCCTTCCATACCAACTACTGTACTATAGGCCCTTTTTCCTTGAGAGATCGTCTGTGTTAGTCCCATGCTTTCTTGATTTCAGATACTGTCCTCGTCTCTACTACCTGCACTGGGAGATTATTCCATGAATCTACCATTCTTTCCATAAAGAAATATTTCTGCATATTACTCCTGAGTCTACCCCTTTCAGTCTCATCCTACGCCCCCTCATTGCAGACCTTTCTTTGAATTGAAAGAGAATCACTTCCTGTGCATTTATTCCACAGAGGTATTTAAACATTTCTATCATATCTCCTCTCTCCTGCCTTTCCTCTAAAGTATACCTATTGGGATCTTTAAGTCTGTCCCCATATGCTTTGTGACAAAGTCCACTGACCATTTTGGTAGCCACCCTCTGCACCAACTCCAACCTGTTTATATCTTTTGAAAGTGTGGTCTCCAGAATTGCACACTATACTCCAAATGAGGTCGCACCAAAGACTTATACAGAGGCACTATCACCTCCTTTCTTCTGCTGGCCATTCCTCTCCCTATGCTCCCAAGCATCCTTCTGGGTCAGTTTCTCCAGGTGACTTACTTGCTTATCTTTCTGCAGATTTTCAGTTGATCTATCTATTTAGGTAGAAAGTGTGCTCGTAAATTTTAAATGGCTAGGACAGCCTTTCCAAAGACAGCTTTTGCCACCTTCTTCCATTGCATGCCATCCCCCATGAAGCGGGGCATGTAAAATCCCATTTTAAGTTCACACCCAGTATCTTCCTCCTCCGTCTCCAACCACAAGGCCCTCAATAACCCAAACAAAAGAGAATCAATTATCTACCTCGACCTACAGCAAGCACTTTGGAAACAATCAGTAATTGTTTTGCAGTAAGTCACTGTAATTTGTATTGTACTGTACTCTTCCCACGCTAGAGATCCGATCTCTAGGAAAGATCATACATTTATGTGATTGTGTTAGGACTCAACCCAATCTAAGAAAAATATGGTTACCTATGCAACAGTCTGATATTAACACATAGCTTTGTTGATAATTAGTACAGCTACACATTCATTTACTAATTTATTTATTTATTTAATTTTATTTATTTAACAGTTCTTCTATACCGCGCTTTTCAGATCAGTGCGGTTTACATTCAACGTCAACTATACAACACAAGCATTCTGAGTTGTAAACTTTACAATAAACAGGGAAATCAACATGGAAACAACTGGGGAAACTATCTACATTGTATTTACACTATTACCTTTTTCAAGCAGGGTCTATCTACATCTTATTACTTGGTGCTTACAATGATGTAAGCACCAAGATACAGGGGATTCCAAACTTTAATTTAATTTAATTCACAGATTTATATCCTGCTTTTTCCATCAGAAGGAGGTACAGAGTGACTTACAGATTTTTAGATTTTACATTCAGGTACAGTGGGAATTTTTCTTTCCCTTAAAGGGCTTACAATGCAATTTTTGTACCTGAGGCACTGGATGGTTAAGAGTAGATTATTTCTTCGCAGGACAAAAATAAACATCAGCATTGAAATAGTACAATACAAGATGCTGACTCATCAAACTGATAAAAGCAGCATTTCCAGGTGCCTGCTACTCATTCTGTTTTGGTCAGATTTAAGTAATATAACTCTTGCCCTTATCTTCTAGTCCTCTACTTTGGTAATCCAGTCAACTCTAGCACTTGATTGTCTCTTGGAATCAGTAGAAACATATTTTTAAAAATTGTTTTTGAGAATTCGAGACAGCACACTTGGCATACTTTTCCAACTTCTAGCTGTTTGGGTCCCTCAGCTCTGTGGAAGGCAAATGTAAACATTCGATGAGACAAGACGTTTTGCGATATTGCAAGAGCGCCCTACAGAAAGAGAAGAAGAAACATGTCTTCTTAGGACCCTTAGTAAGACTGCTCATGAAAAGAAAAATGCAGTTTCCTCGGGGGGTTTTCTGGATTTGCCTGTATAATCATTCCTTTGAGGTCGTGGTAAAGAACGACTGTTCTGTTCCCACTTCATTTTCTGTTGATGTCCCCCAGAGTTGAATCTTGGGGTTTCTGTTCTTCTTTTTATAATGGATCCTTTTATCTCCTCGTTTCTTAGCATTTCTTTGTCACTGAATCCAAGATCATGTTATTCTTTCAGTCTTCTAGTTCATTCTCTTTTCAGTTCTTACTGTAGCTCTTTGTTGTCTCTTCTAGGATGCCCTCATATTATCTAGCACAACCACTTCAAAATGAAGGCTCTATACTTTTCAGCATTGGCTCTTTGACTATACTTCCTCGTCATTAATTCTTCACCCCTTCCCCCTTTGACTTTGACAAAAACCTAGGGATGACTATCAACCCATTTCTTTTGTTCTACTACTCGCATATATCAACTTTATTTTCCCCTTTCTGTTACCAACTTAACAAAAATCTACATGATTCACTGTTTCCTCGCTTTCGATGCGTGGTGGCTCCTCCTTCAAGCTCTACTTTAATCCTACCTTGACTATTGCAAAAGCTTTTTTACAGATCTCCAGCTTCTTCAGAACATTTTTGCACAGACTTTTTCGGCTCTCTCCCCACAGCTGCATCACTCCCCCTAGCTTTTTCTAACACTGTTTACTGATTAAGATTGTACTCATTTCAGACTCCAGCTTCTTATTTACAGGTCTGAATCTCACTACATTTCCACTCTGGATCTCACACACGTTTTTGTTAAGGTTACCAGATGTCCCCGATTTTCAGGGATTGTCCCCGACTTTAGAACTGTGTCCCCCAACTCCCACCTGTTTGGCAGCCTCCTGTCCCCGATTCCAGAAATGGAGACAGAAGGGATAGAAAAAAAATGCTCATTTTCAATTTAGTGATTTGGATATGTCTGTTTTTGAATTTTACATCCATTATCTTTATAGTTTGCACAGTACGGGGGAAATGCATCACCACTACTCTTTCTCTATCGACTTATCTGCTTCGACGTGATATTGTTGCTGTCATGGGATAGATGTGTGTGGAAGGGGACAAGATAATGACTCTCTTCCCTCCTCCACACCTTGTTGTTCAAACCTGGAACTAGGGTGTCCCTTCCCCCTCCCCCTCCCCACCTCCCCACCACACTTTAGATAAGTGTCCCAGATTTCCCTTCAAAAAAATCTGGTAATCTTATTCTCTATAGTCCCTGTACAAAACATACAAGCCCTCATTTCTGTGCTTTCTAGTACTAACCCATGCCTTCTGGGACAAGCTTGCTATTCCAGCTCCGTTTTATATCCCCTTTTCCAGCTGGCCTTTCTTAATCCTCAGTTTGCCCCTGTTTTTCTCACTTCCCCTGTTGCACATCTTCCTGTTCATTCTCTGTAAGGCACTCCGGGCAGCTGTAAATAAACCAATGAACAACAATAGACAACAAATTCAAAGGAAGAATATGTGGCAAATTTCCTCTGAGGGAGAGGGCTTAAAAAAAATGTGATTCGCCTTTAGAAGGTAGCGCTCCTCGAAATGCCGCTCCTTCAGTGCCTTTGGAAAGCACTTTGCTAAATGAATGAAATGCAAATATTCCTTGAAATTAAATATTCCAGTACATCAGCACTGTGCAGTTGAATATAACTTGAATGGCTAATATCTGTGCATTTGGACTGTGTGCTAATATATTACAGCTCTGCAGTAGAAAAAGTGGAGTCTCCAAGTTAATAAAGGTTGGAAAGGCATTTTGATAGCATAGGATCAGAATCTAAGAAGTACTCTGCTTTGGAGAGCTCTAAAGCTGCCCTGGGGCTTTCTGTTTATCTGCAGCTTGCCTCCATGAACAAGAACAGCTAAACCATGCATGATGTGACCTTGAAGTCATTTCAAACTCATCTTTTATAGAAAGGCATTCCAAAATTGTTTCACATGGCAATGAAAGGATCACAAAACAAAATAAATATGACAAGGTATTACATAAATATTATTTTTCTAATGCCTTGTCAAGAAAAAATGCAAATGCAATGCATGCCTTTGAGTCAATGCTGACTTCTGGTGACCCAGCAGCTCGTGAGTTTTCTTGGCAGTGTGAATGGAAGTAGATTGCCAGGCCTTTCTTCTGGGGCAATGGAGGGTTAAGTGACTTGCCCAAAGCCACAAGGAGTGCTAGTGGGAATCAAACAGGGGTGGCTCTATAATGAGGCCGAGTGAGGCGGTAGCCTCAGGCGGCAACGTTTTGGGGGTGGCAAAAATTGCCCCCAAAAAGACCGCCTCACTCGGCCTTCAAAAAAAAAATGGTTGCAGAAGCTGCTGCCACTGCAGCAACAGCAGCAACAGCATGAAGTGCCCCATAGCCGCCGCCTCCCCAGAACAGACCTGACAGCTGACACTCATTTCCCCCCCCCCGCCCCCCAGCGCCAGCTCAGTTTTGCAGAGCCACACAAAGGGAGAATGTTTCCCTTTCCCACAGCTCTGTTAAAGCTGAGCCCGCCGGCACTGATAGGAATCAGGAAATGCATAATTTTGCACTTGTCCACATTAAATTTCATCTGCCATTTGGATGCACAGTCTTCCAACTTATCAAGATCCTCTTGCAATTTTACACAATCCTCTTGGGTTTTAACAACTTTAAATAGTTTTGTGTCATCTGCAAATTTGATGACCTCACTCGTTATTCCCTTTTCTAGGTCAATTATGAATATGTCAAAAAGCAGCGGACCCAGCACAGATCCCTGGGGTACACCACTATTCACCTTTCTCCATTGAGAAAATTGGCCATTTAGCCCTACCCTCTGCTTTCGATCTTTTAACCAGTTCCTGATCCACAATAGTACACTACTACTACTACTACTCAGCATTTGTATAGCACTACAAGTCGTACGCAGCGCTGCACAGACATTGCCTCCTATCCCATGACTTTTCAGTTTTACCAAAAGACACTGATGAGGGATCTTGTCAAAGACTTTCTGAAAGTACAGATACACTATATCAACTGACTCACTTTTATCTACCTGTTTATTCACACCTAAACATAACAGATTAGTAAGACAAGATCTTCCTTGTCTAAAGCCATGTTGGCTGTCTCCCATTAAACCATGACTATCTACATGTTCAGTAATTTTGTTCTTTATGATGGTTTCTACCATTTTTCCCGGTACTGACGCCAGGCTCACCGGTCTGTAGTTTCCTGGATCACCCCTGGAACCCTTTTTAAAAATTGGTGTTACATTGGCGATCCTCCATTCTTCAGGTATTACAGATGATTTTAATGATAGTTCACAGATTACTAATGGCAGGTCTGCAATCTTATATTTCAGTTCTTTCAACACCCTTGGATGTATACCAAAGGTCCAGGTGATTTGCTACTCTTCAATTATCAAATAGTTGTAATCCATCTTCCCGCTGTAAGGACAAAATATTGTGGTATCAGCGTGAGAAACAAGCTAGAAGGACTCTGAATGCAGACAGCACTGGGTTATGAGTATAATGAACAATGAAATGTTTCAGATAAGTATAATGTGAAGGCACATTTTAGATAAGACATGTTGAAAAATCCAGGTCACAACATGTAGATTTGTTCCAGTATTTTAGAAACTGCTCTACTGAAGGTGGAGATGTTTCTGAAATGCACTTGCACAGGGCTAAAGGAGTACTATTTTAAAAACATACAAGTGCAAAACACCAGTGGGGAAATTCCAGCACCCTATGGCCATTTCATAATGGGGACACTTAAATTAGAAGGCATACGATGAAGCTGCAAGGCGGTGAGCTTAAAAGCAACTTCATAAAATACTTTTTTACTGAAAAGGTGGTAGATGCTTGGAATGCCCTCCTGATGGAGCTGGTGGGACAAATACAGTGATGGAATTCAAAATGACAAGGGACAGACACAGTGGATCCCTTTATAGCAAGAGGATAAAATCAAAGCAAACTTAAATATCTTTTAATAGAGGAGGGTGATCTGCACAGGACTGTAGTTACAACCACTCTAGTCACCTTACTGGGAAGACTAGATGGACCATACTGGTCTTTTTCTGCCATCATATATTATATAACTACGTTACATGTGTAGTGGTAGCCATTTTGCAGATGGAGATATGCAGACATTCTTACTTAGGAGGAAAAAGATCTGTAAAGTTGTTTTAAATAGGTGTTAAAGCCAAGTGACAGATCAAAGGGGCAATTTGAAAGGTCCCCTCTATCAAACCGAGGACTATGTGAATCACCCAGGAAACTGGTAAGACTTTACTTTAGAAGCACAGGTCAGGGCACTGTGTAGCAAGCCAGCTTTTATTAAGTCTTCTTTCCCTCCCACCCACCCCAGGAATAATCTTAGATTTATAGGCTCTTAAACCTATTAAAGGGAAGGAGTGCCCATATACATATCCATAGCCCATGTTCCCTGTAAGTGTTAGCATATATGTCTCATATCCCCTTATGTTAAATGTATCCCCCAATTGTGTTGTGACCACTTTGATTGAAGGATAAAGTGGTATACAAAACTGTCTAAATAAATAAATAAAATAAATAAATATACACTTTCAGGTGTGGCTGGTTATACTCATCAGGAATAGATTAATTAAGGACCCAAAATTAATTAATCTTGATGTGAACAAAGTGCATTAAATGTATTAGGGGTCATTCTGAGCTGCAAATAGCGAGGATGGATGTCCCGTTGGGATGTCCATCCCCGCTATTTGGCCCCTCTACCGACCCCGACTAACTTCCCCATACGTTGTATGTGGAGGTTAGACGGGGTGGGAAAGGAGCGTTGTGGGGGTGGAGTTAGGGTGGGCCGTGGGTGGTCCATGGCCCCGGATGCACCAGGTCGATTCCAATGTTGGCCCTTTATGTCCAGGGCTGACAGACTGAATGGGGAACTTATTCCACCTCTGAGATGGAATAAGTTATTTATTTTTTATTTATTTTATTTAACATTTGCTTCTATACCGCGCTATTAAAATCAGCGCGGTGTACATCAAACAAGCATACTACAATGTATACAAACAACATTGAGTTTACAAAGAACAGGAAATTGAACAGGAAATTGAACAAGTTCCCCTAGTTGGCAGGGGATGGCAGGTCCAGATGGCGGAAGAGGTAGGAGGAGATAGAGGAGGTTCCCCGCAGCCTGATCCTGGCCTTGAGAGGCCAGATTGGGGATCAGGCTGCGGGGAATGCAAAATCTGTTTGGCAGTCAGGGTTCGCAGCTCCTGAATGGAGCCATGGTGCCATGGCAACCGGATGCCATGGCGCCAAGGCTCCATTCAGGAGACTTGACTGAGTTAGCTGGACTAGGCCTTTATGTGCAAGCCAACTGGGATTGGAGTCCCGGCCTGCACGTACAGGCCTTGACACGATTCTGATCCAATAGGGCTAGATGTGCTCCTCGGGATCAGAATCCCGTCTAACTCTGTGCGTCTTGTTCCGACCAGACGCACAGAGGGCTGGGATGTCCAGGATAGAATCGAGCCCATTAGTTATTGTTGTATTGGTATAAGTATCCCCACCAAATCTAAATAGGTAAACAACTTAAATACCTAAACAAAATCTTAAAACTAACATGCAGACAGCAGTCCAGCAGCAAGATATGGGCTTTCCAGTCTTTTACATTGAGTGTCACATGTATGATTTTCTCCCAGTTGGTGAGGGGTCTTACATGTGTACTAGGTGCAAGGAGTTCTTTGCTCTCAGGAAACAAGTCCGATCTCTGGAAGCTAGAGTATCAGATTTGGAGGACAAAAGGAAGACATAGATGTATATAGATGAGACCTACAGGAACACAGTACTGAAGTCCCAGCTTCAGTCTGGAAGCCTCCCTGTTACCATGGAGGAGAGAGATCACACGACAGGAGAGCATTACCCTGGTGTGGCAGGAAGTGATCCTGTAGCTAGGACCTGTCATCCAGGTGATGTAAAACCCTCTCACGCTGAGGAGATTTCTCCAGGGCCATGTGCCCATGAGGGAAGGGTTAGGACAGCCGTTATAGTTGGTGATTCAATCATTAGGCATGTAGATAGCTGGGTGGCTGGTGGACATGAGGATCGCCTGGTAACATTCTTGTCTGGTGCAAAGGTAGTGGACCTCACACGCTACCCAGACAATGTTTTAGATAGCGTTGGGGAGGAGTCTGCTGTCTTGGTACATGTTGGTACCAATGACATAGGAAAGTATGGGAGGGAAGTTCTGGAGGCCAAATTTAGGATCTTAGGTAGTGTCACCACCAGGTGGGCAGACTGCCTCCTGGCTAGCAGGCCTGCGTCTGGTGGTAAGAAATATAGTTGCACGCCTCGAGTGGTAAAGGCAAATGAGGATTTATTCCCCTCCCGGGGTCGGATCATTCAGAATAACAAAACACAAGTACTCAAAATAAATAAGCCATGGTTGCTGGCAAAAACATAAAGGAATAAACAGAACAATTTCTTCTTGCTTCAAAGGAAATTAGGCATTCAAATACAGGAGATATAGTGTTTTCTTCTCTCACACTATACAGCATTGACTAGCACAAAGATCCTATTTTATCTGATAAAATCAGTGTGCAATCCATCGGGTCACCATAGCTAGAACAGTCACTGAATGTATCAACTATCATCGGCTCTTGCAAGCTCTCAGAATTCTCCTTATTATACTCTGCTTGCAAATTCCCCTGTGCCGTGCCGTCACAGAACTTCCTGGCAGCACTTTCTCTAGGGCTGGAATAAATGCCCTGGTACTCTCTAGCGTCTGGGAGAGAGAGAAGCCACCCCTCAGGGTTCTTATAAATTCTCTTCCTAGTATCAGGTTTTAGCCTGCGTAGCTTTCTCTGACTCTTAGGGCTTTCTATAATGTCCTCTTCTGACATACATATGTCTTCTGGGTAATGTCTGTCTTTCACTGGAGGTATCACTTGCCCTTGGCTCAGCTCTCTCTTTAAATCCTTCTGTGGGGAGTAACAACCCTGCCCCCACCTTGGACTTCCTGCAAGAGGCTGCTCAGCATTCACTCTATAGGCACTTTTATCATTCACCACTCTTAGCTTCCCACTATAATCACTCCTCAGGTCACAGCTCCCTGATACATACGGTTTTGCCTTTTGCTTCCATTCACTCTGGCTGTAACATAGCCTTCGTGTTCCACAGGGCTTGTAATCAAGAGAACACTCACACCTGCTCTCTGCTTCTGTTAGCTGCTTCCTCCTGTAGGACTCTGGGTAGCTGCTCGTGTGAATCCTTCCTGCCTCTGGCTCTGACTCACTTCCTGGGTCAAAGTGGGAAAGCCTTCCTGCTTCCTCTCGGCCAGCTGCTTCAGGTAAATCAGCTTGTTCTAACAGCTCTCTCCGTTCTCGTTCATGCTGTTCCTGTTCATGCTGTTCCTGTTCATGCTGTTCTAACCCTGTGTTCCCTGCACTGTCCTTATAAGGGCTGTAAGCTCTTCCCCTTCTCAGGTGTACGCTATCAGGAACTAGGGCATGCTTCCCAGCTGAGTGTTTTTTCAGACCTCGTGGCTGCCTTTGTTTCTGTTGTCCCTGGCAACAGCTGCTCACATGGTTTGTTTTCCTATCAGCTTCAGGACTGAAATGCCGTGAATTTTGTGCTTTTAAGGTATAAAATGGGGCTTCTTCATCATAGTAGGAAGTTGAAATCCAGATCTTCCAGGGTAGCATTCTCAGAAATGTTTCCTGTTCCATGCGCAGGACCCATAAGGCAGGAAGGTCTCTGGAGTCTCAATACATGGATAAGATGATGGTGCAAGGAAGAGGGTTTTGGATTTGTTAGGAACTGGGTAACATTCTGGGGAAAGGAGGGGCTTTTCCAAAGGGATGGGCTCCACTTTAACTGGGATGGAACTAGGCTGCTGGCATTAACCTTTAAAAAAGGAGATAGAGCAGCTTTTAAACTAGATAATAGGGGAAAGCTGACAGTCTCTTATGTTGTTATGTTCTTAGTCACCCAATAGCACAATGTTTGGAAGGATGTATCCTTGAAGGATACTAGCAAAATATTGAAGTTAGAGCATATCAACAGAGAGGTTCCAATAAAGACAAAAGTAACCCAAATGCCCTTAAGTACAGAGCAGACAGAGCTCAAAGATTCCAAATCATCCCTGTCTGCCTATAACCAGATTAATATGAATAAAATACAACCTCTAAATTGCTTTTATGCAAATGCCAGAAGTCTAAAAAATAAGATGGGAGAGTTAGAATATATAGCACCAAATGAGAGGTTAGATATTTTATTTATTTAACTGTTTTTATTATACCGCCTTATCTCGGAATCAAGGTGGTTTACATGAAACAGGTTGAATAAAACTTAACATTAAAGCTTAACATTAGGGTTTACATGGAACAATAACGCATAGGAATATAAGTCTTAACTTAGCGAAACCATGTGAAGAACAGTTCAGAGGAGGTGATGAGGTGTACCATCAGTCATCAGACCTTGTGGTAGTATACATTTTCAAGTAGATCCAATACTATGATATAATTGGACTCCAATTATTGGAATCCCCTTCTCTCCTTTTATATGATTGGTATCTCAGACATCTGGTGGATGGAGGACAACCAGTGGAACACTGTGATACCCGGGTACAAATTATATTGCAATGATAGAGTAGATCAAATTGGTAGAGGGGTTGCACTCTATATTAGAGAGAGCATTGAGTCACACAGGATTAAAGTTTTACAGGAAACAAAATAAACTGTAAAATTTGTATGGATTAAAATTCCATGTAAAATGGGGAAGGCATTGGCAGTGGGGGTGTACTACCGACTGCCTGGCAAGAATGAACAAATGGATGATGAAATGCTCAAAGAAATCAGGGAAGCTGACAAAATTACAGCACAGGAATAATAACAGGTGATTTCAATTACCCCAGTATCGACTGGGTCAGTGTTACAGCAGGACATGCCACTGCACCTTGAATATTATGTGCAATTCTTGTCGCCGTATTTTAAAAAGGATATAGTGGAATTAGAAAAGGTACAGAGAAGAGCCGATGGAAGGATACCCTTTGAGGAGAGGCTTAAAAGGTTAGGGTTCTTCAATCTAGAAAAGAGACGCCTGATTGGAGATATGATAGAAGTCTATAAATTAATGAATGCAGTGGAATGGGTAAACGTAGATTGATTGTTTATGCCATCAAAAAGTAGAAAGACTAGGGGACATGCAATGAAATTACTGTGTAACATATTTAAGACTAATAACAGAAAATATTTTTTCACTCAATGCGTAATCAAACTTTGGAATTTGTTACCGGAGGTTGTAATAAAAGCTGTTAGTGTAGCTGGGTTTAAAAAAGATTTGGACAAGTTCCTGGAGAAAAGGTCCATAAACCTTTATTAAAGAGGACCCAGAAAATCCACTGCTTGCCCCAATACAAGCATTGTGGAACCTGTTTGTCTTTTTGGTAAACTGCTAGGTACTTATGACCTGGATTGGCCACTGTTGGAAACAGGATATTGGGCTTGATGGACCTTAGTCTGACCCATTATGGCATATCTTATATTCTTATGTTCTTAAAAAAAACCTTATTAAATTGAAATTATGCATTAATAACAGTGCCATAGACAGTTTTTGTTTAATTTTGGAGCTTCCACAATATCATAAAAGCACACAAAAAATTAAGGTATACAATTATACATCAAAAACTGCGGAGCTATTATTGCCACCTTTGTGATATTGATCCTTTATCGGCAAAGATTGTCACTTTAAGCCTCCAAAACATATTTTTTGGATAGTAATGTACCTGATGTGACTTCATTTGATTTAATTTTATTTAGCAATGCTTATATATAGTGGTGTACATTCAGGTACGGTATATATTTCCCTTGTCCTTGAAGGGCTCACAATCTACATTTTGTACCTGAGGCAATGGAGGGTTAAGTGGCTTGCCCAAGGCCACAAGGAGCACCTGTGGGTCTAGAAACCCCAGTTCCTCTGCCCATGGTTGCGGTCCTCCAGTGGGATTTGAACCCCCAACCCTTGCCCCAACCACTAGGCCACTCCTCCCTCCTTTTTTAATGCCAGTAAGGGAGGATTTTCTATGTAGAACATATTGTTTCATATTCTCTTAGGCTTCTTCAGCTAGTATCATGATCTTTGCAGTTTTCTGGGTAATGTTACATCTTAGTAAGTGGAATCAATGTTTCATCCATCATACTGTGGCTTTCTTCAGGGTAAATTGGTTATGCAGTGGATGTCTATTCGTATATATAATGATTCTCAGATTGGTGGAATGAGGCAGAAAATGTGAATTTTCATGGGAAACTTCGTTGAAGAAAAGGCGGGAAATTTGAATTTGATTTTGGAAGGAAAGTTCATTGGAGAAAAGTCAGGAAAAATGCATGCTAGAATTCTGGAGGCAGGGAATTGTGAAATTTTATCAGGAAGATTTGTTGTGACAATCTCAGAATCTAGGAAGTGAAAAAAATCATTGGTCTTTGGTGCCAATCCTTATAGCACTAAACCTTCAGTGAAAGAGGGGTTGCCTTGAGTCCTTTGACCCATTGAGGTTTTGTGGGTGTCTTGCTAGCTCCACCATTTCTTCCATCCAGTGTCAACGGTCTCTTTTAGACTCTTGCTCCCCCCTCCCCAAACCTTATTTCTTTTCTGTGACTGGCTTGGTTTACTGCCACCTCTGCAACAAATTTAACTTTTCATCAAATCAAAATTAACAAAACCAAGAACAAACCATAATGCCTGAGAAGCTGCTCCAAGGGTAGAGTGGGAGGGCACGCTGTAACCTATGTGTTACCAGGCTGGTAAAAGCACAAATTTCCATCTGGCTCCATAGTTTTACATTCGAGTCTCCTACGCAGACTGAACTTCGCCAATGCCTTCAAAATTCCCCTTGGCAACATTTAAAATCCCCCCATCTTTTAGCTTGACGCATTTCCCCTCCTCCCCAATTTGCCAACCTTCCTGTTTCTTTACCCTGACTACTTACTCTCCCCCCCTGGGGAGGTGAGGTGGAGTGGAGGTCCTCAGTGGCCATATTAGCTCCTGGCTGAACAGGACAGGCCTGTCAGCCTCTTTCATTTTCTGCACTGAATAATATATACTACATTAGAAGAGAAGCGGATAAGCAGGAGTAGGAGCCCCTCATCAGTGGTGACTTACAGTTTTGGGGCCCTGAAGCTTGAACTGTTATGAGGGGCCCCTTTGCAACCAGCAACAAGGTCTGCGTAACCACAGTTATCTTCTTCAATGGGGTTGTTCCACGACAGATCACCACAAATTTTTAAAAAATTTAACCACTACATCTCAGAATATTTTTTTGTTTACATCTAGCTTACATGATACTTTAATAACCTTTTAATTTTTATTTTAGCTATTATTTTATATTGAATTACACTATATTATTGATATTATTATTTTTTAAACACCCCTTCTCATACAGTAGACCTAAACGTTTTAAGCAATGTGGACTAAAGTCGCTTCTGGGGCCACTCTGGGATTAGGGGCCCTGAAGTTTAAGCTTCATTAGTTTCACAGTAGATCCACCCCTGTGGGTAATATGGGGTCCAGTGATACGTGCTGGCACAATCACAGCTTGATATATTGCAGGGACTTGGGTCATTCTCTTCATTTTGAGCTTCTACTGGAAGCTTTCTCTCCGTTATTTTTATGCAGATTACATGGCTGTCAGAAAGCCGATATTGACAGAGTGAGAAATATGTCTTTTAGTGACTCATCCTCCAGGAATAGTAGCTGTAGGTTTTTGTGATGTTTCTCAGGTTTTCGAGCTCAGGATTGTATGTCACTACAAGGGAAGTGCTCTCTATGCTTTTTGCTTTTTAGTAGATTTGCCCTGGCAGTTTTAAGTGAAGAAGCAATCTTCCTGGAGATGATATTCGGCTTGTAGCATTTTTCCTTGAAGATTTTTGTTCAGTGACTAATTATAGGCTACTTAGAATATTCTTATGAGCTACCTCTTCCTATGTTGGGGAGTTTTATCCTTAACAATTCTATACCATCACAGAACTGATTAGACTGAGAGTTTAGCTGAAAGTCAAACCCTATAAAAGGACAAACGCTGAGGATCCTATACTTGCTTCCTAACAACTTTTCAGGGGCCAAAGTGAGGAATAAAACAAAGAGAATTTGAAAATCATTTCACGTTCATGAGAGCTGTCATGCAAATTGGAGCAATAGCAATGGCCCATCCCATTGATTCAGTTCTTCTTCCACTGCTTATCAGTTTCCTCTAGTACTGTCTCACTATTGCATTGAAAGATCAGACACTATACCGTCCTTTACATTCTACTGAAATTGCTCTTACCAAAGTCTCCAGTAACCTGTTCTTAGCAAAATCTAAGGGCTTTTACTCAGTCCTCATCCTTCTTGATCTTTCTGATACTTTTGACGCTGTTGACCATCATCTTCTCCTCGACATCTTGTCTTCACTTGGTTTTAAGGGCTTTGTGCTATCTTGGTTCCCTTCTTATATCTCCCATCACACTTTCAGTGTTTGTTCTGTTTGATCCTCCTCTACTGCTATCTTACTCTCAGTTAGTGTACCCCAAGGGTCTGTCTTGGGCCCAATCCTCTTCTCTCTCTATACCCAGTCCCTTGGTGCACTCATCTCCTCCCATGGTCTCCAGCACCATTGAGCACTCTCAGATCTACCTCTCTACACCTGAAATCTCTATGGCAATCCAGGTCTGGATTTCTGTCTGCCTATCTGATATTGCTGCCTGAATGTCTCACCGCCATTTGAAATTGAACATGGACAAAACCGAGTTTCTTATTTTTCCCCAAACCCCTCCCCCGCCTCCTTCCTCTCTCTCTGTGGATAAAACTTTACTATTGCCTGTTTCCTCAGCTCTCAACCTTAGGGTCATCTCTGACTCCCCCCTCTCCTTCTCCACACATATCCAACTTATAGCTAAAACCTGTCATTTCTTCCTCTATAACAGGGGTCCTCAAACTACGGCCCGCGGGCCACATGCGGCCCGCCAAGGACATTTATCCGGCCTGCCGGGTGTTTTTGCCGCCGCTGCCTGTCCTCAGGGGCGGCTCTACCATGAGGCAAAGTGAGGCGGCTGCAGTTGCTGGTTGTGTGGCAGGCTTTCCCTTCATGCTTAGAGGCGCTTTGCCTTTCTTTGGTGTTCCGGTGGCCTGATTGGTCTTGTGAGGGTGATCAGGGAGGGGCTTCGTTTCCCGCTCACCTCCCTGATGCCGATCGGGACTGCTACAGTTGCTGGTTGTGTGGCGGGATTTCCCTTCGCGCCTAGAGGTACTTTGACTTTCTTTGGTGTTCCGGTGGCCCGATGGGTCTTGCGAGGGTGATCGGGGAGGGGCTCCACTTCCCGCTCACCGCCCCGATGTCGACCATAAAAAAGGTAGGGGGTATTAGAATACCTTCTTGTCTATGGCAGAATGAGAACTTTTCTGATGCGTATTCATGTCCTGGAGGAGGTACTGTATAAACTTGGATTCAATGTGTGAAGGGCATTGCTGAAATTGGGTGAGGACATCCAAGGTCTTGGGAAAGCCCCAAACATGCCTCTATTCAGCCTTGGATGTTTTTGCGCTGGTGACATCCTTAGAACTGCTTTATAAAATGGCTCCAGGGATTCCTCTATGCTTTGAACATCTGTATGTCCATTTTCAAAGCAAGAATAGTGTTCCTAAAATACTCCCCCCCCCCCCCCGATATTTATCATCTTGATTCAAAACATCTCATTCGAGTTTATTTCATAAGTAAAAATACAATTAGGCCATACTTCTCCCTAAAGAAGGACTCTAGCTTCTTCTTTCCTATAGAATTTATTAGTTGACTGGAGAGCAAAAGTGGGCAACAAACAAGAAGGCAAAGTGGTTGGAAAATTTGGACTTGGTAACAGAAATGAAGCTAGAGAAGGACTGATAGAATTCTGCAAGACCAAAGATCTATTCATCTCAAATACCTTCTTCCAGTAACACAAGTGGCAACTGTACACATAGACTTTCCCCAATGGATTGCACAAATATCAAACTGACTACATCTGTGGAAGTCAATGTTGGAAAAGCTCAGTAACATTAACAAAGATAAAACCTGGAGCCAACTATGGTACAGATCACCAAAATAAGATATGTGCAGTGTGCATAGGAATTTGTTCATAGTTTTTTTTTTAACTATAGTCCGGCCCTCCAACGGTCTGAGTGACAGTGAACTGGCCCCCTGTTTAAAAAGTTTGAGGACCCCTGCTCTATAACATCAGCAAAATTCACCCCTTCCTTCTGAACACACTACTGAGACACTTATCCACTCTTTAGTCACCTCCCATCTAGCCTATTGCAGCTTCCTTCTTGATGGTCTCCCTCTGAATCATCTCTCTCCCCTTCAATCTGTTCAAAACTCGGCTGCACGGCTAATCTTCCATCAGCCTCAATATGCTCATATTACCCCTCTTCTCAAGTCACTTCACTGGCTCTGTATGCATTTTCATATCCAAGTCAAACTTCTCCTTCTTACCTATAAGTGCATTCATTCTGCTGCTCCTCACTATCTTTCCTCTCTTATCTCTCCTTATACACCTCCTTAGGAACTCCGCTCTTCTGGCAGATCATATCTGTCTGTGCCCTTCTCTTCCACTGCCAGCTCCAGACTTTGATCCTTCCACCTTGCTGCTCCTTATGCCTGGATTAAACTACCTGAGTCTATATGTCAGGCTTCATCTCTGGTCCTTTTCAAATCCAGACTGAAAACTCACCGCTACGAAGCTGCTTTTAGATCCTGATCTGCTTAATCTCCTATGTGTTTCCTTACCATATCCCTAGATGAATTCTTGTCCGCAGCTGTCGTATTGTCTGTCTCTACTAGATTGTAAGCTTTGATGAGCAGGAACTGTCTTTTACATGGGCCTGTTCAGCACTGCATATTCTAGTAGTAGTAGTAGTAGTACAGCCAAAAAAACCTTCACATTTTTGTTAAAAATGTTAAAATATATTCCACTCTCCTTCCCCTCCATCCAACGCCCATCAAATCTTTGCTGATGCCCTTATTCTAATTCTTGTTTCTTTCTCTTCTACCTCTAGTCCAAATTCCTTTAACTTGCCTTTTACCAGAAATGTTAGACTGGGTAATCTGATTATTTCCTCTGCGAAATACAGACACTATGCTTCTGGAATTTGAAAGGGGTCTATATGAACAACACAGATAGGTTCTTGTGTGCATAACATTCTCTAAGAACAAGCAAATGGCCTTCCTTTGTGAAGTTATTCACCTAGGGAATATTTGCAAAAGCCATATCTTCGTAGAGGTGAAAATGCTCCCTGGTCTTATGTTATCTTTCTGTTTTATTGTGCTTGATATACCACATGGCGGTGTATAAGGAATAATGCAAATCAAAATTGAAAAAAGAAAAGGAAAAAGAAAGTCATTGCTGAGATAGGAAAGGTCACACACTCATTCTTTTTTTTTTTTTTTTATTTATATTTTATTAAGTTCCTATATTTTACATATAGAACAATAAATGCAATATGAAGGAAAATAACTAAAAAGAAATACAATCAAAGGATAGGACAACTCAAGGCCATCACTACCCATCACATCATACATACTAGCCCACATTACGGGAGAGTGGAATTCAAAGTTTACAAAGAAAGGAAAATCATCCGTTAATCACATTAGACCTTAGCAGAGCTAGAACTAAAACATATTTATTACCCTTAATACTAATTCGTCACTGGAACCAAGGACTCCTGAGCAATCAAAAAAGCCAATAAGTAGTCAGGTTCCAGAAAGCTATAAATCTTCCCTGAAAGGCCCACTACACATTTGCAGGGGAACTTGAGAAAAAACGAAGCTCCCACTGCCAAAACCCGATCTTTCAATTCCAGAAATGCCTTACGGCGCATCTGGGTTATTCGTGAGACATCAGGGAAGAGTAAAACCTTCTGGCCACAAAATAAAATGTTCTTTTTAGGAAAATAAGATTTCAATATAACATTCTTGTCCATCTCGGATAAAAAAGTAACTACTAAAGTTGCACGAGCCTCAATAATATCCAGAGAGGACTCAAGAAAATCAGAAACATCTAGGGTAGGAGGAGAGATTTCCGGATCAGGCCCACCACTTCCCACAGTATTTACTCTTTTATTTTTGGGAATATAATAAATATTTGCAACTTTAAACACATCTGGTTGATCAAAAAGTAATACCTCCTTTAAATACTTATGGAATAGGATAAGTGGGGAGAGATAATGCGTTATAGGAAAATTCAAAAACCTCAAATTTCTTGCACGCAACATATTCTCACAAACCTCAAATTGCTTATGAAAATATAAACTCTCCTTTACCGAAGCGACAGAGACTGCTTGCACAGTTCCCACCTTCGCTTCTATCTGACCTAGGCGCTCTCCTATCTGCCCTAATTGCACATCATTATCCAAAAATTTAGCAACAGAGTCCTTAGTAAACTCTTCAAGTTGTCTCATAGTTCCTGTAAGAACTGCCTCAGTTCGAGAGACTACCGTCCAAATATCCTGAAGTGTCACATCCTGAGAAGTAGCTGAGGAAGACCTTTCACCCCCCACCAAAGACGGGAGGTGAATCACTTTAGGTACAGGGACCCTCACAGCTGATAAAGTTACATCTCCATTCTTTTATTTGTTTATATACCATCTTTCTCCAGGTCAAAGCCGTGTACAAGAAACAAATTATATGGGGGGGAGGGGTACATTGAAACAGTATTACTATATACAGCATGCATTAGGGTGGGGCTGGAGAACTATACACAAATGTACAAGAATAGAGGCTTTTGTGGGACTAAATAGTGAGGGGGTGTTACATGGAGGGGTTGAAGTGTTCAGAGAACAGATGAGTTTTTCGGTGTTTTCTAAAAGTTGTGAGGTCGGCAATGATTCTTAGAGGGCTCGGTAGCTTGTTCCAGAGTGATGGCGCCTAGAGCTGGAATGCATGGCTGGTTGTGTTTGGCCTTCACATGGGGAATGGTCAGAGTGTTCATTGTGAAGGTGAGACTGGATCTGTTTGGTGGTGGGGTTTCTAGAAGTGTGCGGAGGTGGGGGGGGGGGTCGAAGTGTATGGCTTTGTGGGTTAGGATGATGGATTTGTATATTATATGGCCTTGCAATGGCAGCCAGAGTAGGTGTTTGAGAGAAGGCGTGATGAGGTCATGTCTTGATGCTTCTTGGATGATACGTGCTGTTCTGTGGAGGGCAGTCTGCAGGGGTAGGAGTATGGTCTGTGGGAGGCCCTGGTAAATTGTATTGCAGTAGTCAAGATGAGGCAGTCCCATCACCTGCATTGCCGTGCGGAGGTCTGCTGGTTTGAGTAGTGGTCAGAGGCTTTGCATGGTCATTGCTTTGTAGTACAGTGCTCTGGTTACTTTGTTTATATGGGTCTTGAAGGTGAGGTGCCGGTCAAGGATGATTCCGGGGTATCTGATTTCTGTTTCAGTCTTGATTTCTTTGTTGTTCAGGGTTATTATTTTTGGGGGGGAGGTAAATGTTTTGTCCTTTGTTATAAGTAGTGCTTCAGTTTTCTTGTAGTTGATTATTAGGTTGCTGTTCAACCAGTTCGAGATTGCAGTGAAGCATTTTTGATATGAGGAGAAGGATGGGTGGGGTATATTGACTGGGCCATAGATCACAATGTCATTGCATAGACATGGAAGTTGAGGTTGTGGGATTTGATGAGCGTATAGAGGGGTTGGAGGTAGATGTTAAATAACAGTGCAGAAAGGGTGGATCCTTGGGCTACTCCTTGCATTTGTTTGTATGGGGTGGAGGTATTTGCACCAATCTTTATTTGCTGACATCAGTCTGACAGGTAGGACTGAAACCATTTGCGGACTGTGCCTTGTATTCCAACAAAACAGAGATGTTGCAGTAGAATGTTGTGGTTCATGGTGTCGAATACTGAGGATATGTCCAGGAAGATCAGTAGGGATCCTTGTTTGGTGTTTTGCATTCCTTTTATCAGTGTGTCAACTAGTGCAGTTAGTAGGGTTTGTCAATATGTTCTTGTAGTTGATGCTGGATGGCTTTTTCGATGATCTTGGCTGTAAACGGAAAGCTCGCTATGGGTCTGTATGAAGCTGGGTCAGAGGGATTTAATTCAGGTTTCTTCAATGTTGGGCATATGGAGGATAGTTTTAGGACTTGTGGCATATTTCCCTCTTGTAGTACTGCTTGGATGATTCTGAAGAGGATGTGACTGAGTTCGTTCTTAGTTGCCTTAATCCAGGTGACTGGGCATAGGTCGAGGGGTGAGGTAGTTGTGTTCACAGAGGGGATAATGTTTCTTGATTTCCCAAGGGCATTGGAAAGCGATGCATGCTAGTCTTGAATATACTAGCCAATCAAATTTAAATATTTTGACCCAGGAAGGCAGATTTTAGATAGGACATGGAGAGGGGAATCTCCATGTCTAGGTCGGGACATGGAGATTCCCATAGTGGTTAGGGCAGCAGCCTAGAGCCAGAAAGATCAGGGTTCAAATCTCACTGCCACTCCTTGTGGCCTTGAGCAAGTCACATGATCTTCCATTGCCTCAGATACAAACTTAGATTGTAAGCTCTCTAGGGATAGGGAAATAACTACTGAACCTGAATGTAACCCACCTTGAACCTCTATTGGAAAAGACGTGAGCTAAATAAACAAAAATTAGTATTTTAAAAGAGGTTCTGCGGAACATAGAGCTTCTTGTAAAATAGGTACAGGACTGCATATTAATTTCTTCCCATGTCCGGTAGGAGCTGTGATTTTTAAAAGCTGCATATGAGGAAAACATAAAAATACCACCCACATATGCATGGGAGCAATTTTTTTACATTTCTGCTCCCTGTGTACATGTACCCAAATAGACAACAATCGCCACTCAGCAATCTTATGCTTTCTTATGTTATCATAGGAAACGCTGCTAAACATATACATTCAAAGAGTTTGTGAAAGGACCTCAACCACTTTTATCAACAATGGTGGGCTAATAGCTAACCTCCCATGTTCATTCATTGGTCCTTATATGCTCAAGTCCATTTTTTTTTATTTTTTCAGATATGCAAATTAAAAAGTACTTAGCTTGACATAGCTGATGATTCTATAAAGCTGTTGACATCTGCCAATACTCGATTTGAGTTTCACCTGTGAGTTCTGCTGGCTGCTTCAGGAAAATTGTACAGTGTAGAGCAATGAAAAATGGCATTCCTGTGAACCAAAACCCACACTCCTAGGTCTTATGAGAACCTGCAACAAGGAGTGTATATCATCATTTCAAAATAGCCTGTGTGTGCCTTCGAGTCAATGCCGACTCCTGGTGACCCAACAGCTTCTGGCTTTTCTTGGCAGTGTGAAATCTTGAAGCACTAAATCCCAAAAAGTCACTAAATGAGGATCTAATAGTTCCAGTGGCATCCATTGGGACTTCAGTCTGGGTACATTAACACCCAGAGCCAGCAGCACTATTTCCCCCTGAATCACCTGCCTAAACACAATCCTCTCCCAATCATCTCCAACCTTGATCCCATTCCTAATGACCCCCCAAGATATTCGATACCCTCCCCTCAACAGGTTCTCCCCTCAATTCATCCAATTCCCCACCCCCCAAAGCATCTAATCCCTCACAAGCAAAACCACCAGCATAAAAACACTCCATCCACCCACCCCCAACAGCAACAACCCATCCCAGGAAGAGTCCCACCCCCATTCCCAGCCTTAGCCTTACCAAGGATCTGTGGTGTCAGAGTGACTGGGGATCGCTCCTGTTCCCATTGAACTCTAAGGACCCCTGGTAAGGCTAGAGATGGAGATGGAGATGGTGGGAGATTGACAAGGTTTCTTGAGGGGGTCTTTATTTCCAGGGAGAGAAGTATAGGAGGGAGCCTTCATGCCAAGGGATTGCTTGTGGAAGGGATCAGATTCTTTGAGGGGGCAAGGCAAATTGGATGTGCTGGAGGATTTCCTATTGGGGACACAAGCAGATGGCTTGGGAGGTCATCATGTGAGGGATTGAGATCAGGGGGTGATCAGAAGGGGCAGGACTCAGCAATGACAACTGCCTCTTCCAACAGGTACTTATTCTTGCCTTGGGACAGCTGTAAATGTCAACATCTATAATTTTTCCTAGCGACATGGATTCCCATTAGCCCCTGCGGGCTTTACAGAGACGCGAGGGAGCACTCTCCCTTCGCGAATCTGAAAGCCCTTGCAGAGGGCTCAACGAGGAGAGGGGGCCCCGCGGGACACTCCATTCTGCCGCTGCTGCGACGGACGCGGCAGCGGCAGCAGCTAGAGCCAGGTGTTTTTTTTTTTTTTTAATTTGCCAGAAGGGAAGGGAAGGGAAGGGGGGGGGTTAAGACTGGTAATGGGCTGGGGGGCTGATGGAGGCTGTCTGGAAATGTGCTGGGGGGGGGTTAGGACTGGAAATGTGCTGGGGGGAGGTTAGGACTGGAAATGGGCTAGGGGGGGTTAGGACTGCTAATGGGCTGGGGCTGATGGAGGCTGACTGGAAATGGGGTGGGGGGGGTTTAAGACTGGAAATGGGCTAGGGGGGGTTAGGACTGGAAATGTGCTGGGGGGGTTAGGACTGGAAATGTGCTAGGGGGGGGTTAGGACTGGAAATGTGCTGGGGGGGTTAGGACTGGAAATGTGCTGGGTGGGGGGGGTTAGGACTGGAAATGGGCTGGGGGGGGGTTAGGACTGCTAATGGGCTGGGGCTGATGGAGGCTGACTGGAAATGGGGTGAGGGGGGGGTTAGGACTGGAAATGGGCTGGGGGGGTTAGGACTGGTAATGGGTTATAGGGGGGGCTTAAACTGAAAATGGGTTGATGGGGGCTAGGACTGGTAATGGGTTGGGGGATTGCTATGACTGGAAATGGACTGAGTGGACGGGGAGGCTTGAACTGCAAATAGCTGATGGGGAGGGAGCTTGGAATGGAAATGGGCTGTGAGGGAAGGGAGCTAGGACTGAAAATGGGCTGATGGAGCAGCTAGGATAGGACTGGAAATGGGCTGTTGGGGGGGAGCTAAGATTGGAAATGGGCTGTGGTGGGGGCTTGAATTGAAATGGACTCATGGAGGAGCTAGAACTGGAAGTAGGCTCATGGGTGGGCTTGGACTGGAATTGGGCTGAGTGGAGGGGAGCTAGGATTTGACATGGGCTGATGGTGGGGCTAGGAAATGACTAGAAATGGGCTGATGGGGGGCTAGGATTGGAAATGAGCTGATGAAGGGACTCAGACTGAAAATGGAAGGGGGAGCTAGGACTGGAATTGGGTTGATGGGGGGCTAGGACTGGAAATGGGCTGATGCAGGGACTAGAAGGGAATGGATGCTGGGTGAGACTGGAACTAGAAGGGAGCTGATGTTGGGGGAGGATTAGAATGGGATGGGGCTGGGAGAGTAAAATGGAGAGGGGAAAAATATTTTGTGTGGGAGGGATGAAAAATCTACAATTGGCCGGGTATTGGGAGAGTAAGTGGGGATTGAGGATGGAGGGGTAAAATTTGTGTGGATGAAATAAGAAAGAGGAAAGAGCAAAAGGAGAAAGATTAGTATGTTAAAGCAGATGTAGAGAGAGAGGATGGAAAGAAAACTAGAAGAGAGAAGAAAGGACAAATGGACAGCAGACGATGGAGAGTTAGCAGAAAACATGAAGAAACCAGAAGAAAGTGGCTGGAGCAATTGCAACTGAAAAAAAATGCACAAAAGGTAGAAAGATATCTCTTTATTTTGAATTTATTAACTGGAATATGAAAGCTCTGGGAAATGTGCATCATTAACGTCTGCGCTTTGTTTGGTACAAGAGGAAATTGATTTATAGTTTTATTTCTACAGTGTTGTTGTACATTCCAAGTTTGGCTTTTAGGGTTCCCAGTTTAATTATTGCCTTCCTGTTTCTAAATTGCGATTCCTTGTTTGGTGATGGTCTATGTTCTGCATGTGTAACTGAGCTGAGGTATTCTGTTTATGTAATTCCTATTTGACATTGCCACTTGTTCTCTTTCCCCAGTATTCTCTGAAATGTACTGGTTTAATATTTGCAGTGTTTCCTTTTGATAGGTAGGGTCTGGTGCTTTGTGAGTCCTGGTAATGCTGTCAGGATACAGCGGGTTTGCTATGGGTTCTAAATGGGCAGCGTTTGTAGTAGTTCCTAATGTGCCTGGCGGTTGGCACTGGATTATAGTCATGTAGAAATCTTTTAGTCTTTCTTTATCCATACACTCATTAAGAGACATGTTTACTAAAAGTGAATGGTAACATTATGCAAATATTTATGCAAATAAGACCACTTATGCAAATGAGGCCCCGCACCGAGTCTCCGCACATGGCCCCGCACCCCCCTTGGGCCGCCCCTGCACGTGAGGATGTTTCTAAAATAAGGACCGAAGTCACACACTTACATTCCTGTCAAGAAGCTGGTGAGAGATGTGAATTAAATTTAAATGGTTGATCCATTTATATGCAAAAGAAAAAAGGAAGCCCTAGATCTTGAGAAACTGCAAAGAAATGAAAAAGTGAAATTTAGCCTATAACAGTAAGCAGAATATATATTTTTATAATAATCATTGATTTTGTAGTAGAAGTGAAATACAATTACAATATCCATGAAACAAGGGAATTCTAACAATGAATTTGCCAATAGATATAGATAGAAAAGTAAAATGTGCCTCATTTATACATTTATTATCAATCCTGGAGGACGTAATGATCTTTTAGAGAAATTAATTCTCTATGATGCAATGATACCGAGTCATCCAACAGTCAATATCTGTTTTACATTGAAATAAAAGGACATGGATGATAAAGCCTGTAGCCCAGAATCTGGTGCATTGTATTGTCTACCTTTAATTGTGCATTGGATTAATAAAGATATTAAAATGTTATGAAATGCTTTAAAACTTGTTTGTCTTAACTATGTTAAACTCTATAAACTGGAATTGAATAATAATTTGATTCTAATATTCTGAAATATAGAATCAGAATTTACAAATGAGACAGCAAAAAACCCTGAATCTTTATGATATTAGGTTGGATTTTTTAATTTTCTGCCCCTAGAAAGTGGATACGTTTTAAATTATCTGATTTGGCTGTATGATTCAAAGTAGAATAGAGGAATTGCCTAATGGTTAGAGCAGTGGACTAAAACCCACAGAAGCCTGGTTTGAATTCCATTGCCGTTCCTTGTGATCTTGGGTAAGTCACTTATCTTGCCATTCCCTCAGGTACAAACTTGGAGGTCCTTTTAAAAGGCTTAGTCGTGATTTGAATGTCGGAAAACATGCATGAGGACATCGAAACCCCAGAGACATCCTCAGAGCCATTTCACAAGTAGCCTTTGAAGATGTCCCCAGTGCGGGGTCACCCAAGTAGGCAGTGTGTATGGAGAAGGCATGTCCGTGGTGAGGTGATGGCCTTAGATATCTCCACTCGATACCAGACAGGTCGGGACTTCTGCACCCTCATCCAAATGTAGACCTGTTCCAGGCACCAATAGGCAAAGGAAAAGTATTTGGGCTGTTACTACTACTACTACTACTACTGCTGAGCATTTTTATAGCACTGCCAGTCGTACGCAGCGCTGTACAAACATGTAAGAGACCTTTGGATCGTGTAGAGTTGGCACTCCAGTATCCCTTGTACTCCCAACAAGCACAATGAATTATTTGGAGTAACTGGGAAATATGTGTTGTGTTTCCGCCTCTGCTGGATGTCTCTGAGATGCCCCTGGGCTGGAATACTATTTCAGGGGCATCTACTGCATGCGGGTGGCCTCACAGACGTCCATATCGGGCATGTCCATGTCTGCGAAATTGTGTCTGAACATGGACACACCTGCCTATTTTTGGGACATTCTGGCTTGGGATGTCCAGATGTCACTAGGACATCATTTCTAAAATGTGCTTTCACGACCGTAAGACCTTCAAGGGATAGGAAAATACCTACTGCACCTTGTGCTCCTCCTAAAAAAGGCATGAGTTCAATCCAAAATGCCTTCCCCTTTATAGTGGTAATTTTATTAAGGATTTTTCACTCATATATGCCAGCATATGCTCATAAAATGCCTCTTATAAAATTACTTCACACATAAAATTACATTTGGTGCAATTAGGTAGGTATGTGAGTTTAGAGTTGGTGTGTTAAATTAATTAATTAATTAAAATAAAAAATAAATAAATAGGTGTGTTCAGGAGAGGAGTTTAGATGGAGCACATGCAGAGTCATGATTTATGTGTGTATTTTATGTCCTTCACACATATGTGCATACTTTACATGCTGACATGTATGTGTCTTTATACAATAGGCTATAAATAGGCACCTACATGACCTTCATCTCTAACAGTGGAACTGCGAGACTACCACTAGGGATCATAGGAACCATTTTGAATCCCAGAACTTGAAGGAGCCTTTTGTAAAATACCAAGGGAACTGAGCATGTCCAGACCTGGATGCCCGATTCCATTTCAACATCGTGTGTAAAATGGGGCTTTTAGCCTCTTAAGTATTAGAAAACAGCATATTCTGAGGCTAATGGCTTTATCCATTCATGGGGAATAATCAAAAGATTTTGAGTGGGCAAATGCATAGATTAAATATTGCTTCTACCCCTCCCCTCCATTGTGGGTAAATATATATAGATATATACTATTCATAGCCTACATAAACTTCTACCCATAAAAAATTGCGGGTACAAGCTCGTGGAGTGTAAGTATGCACGGAGATTTCATTTTGAAGTGCTGGCGTGTACTTTCATGCGCATACAATACACCTCTTTCAGGGCAGTTGTAAACCACCCATGTAAGGATGGGCAATTTCCAATCAGTCAGTTGCCCCAGGCAAAGAATTGCACATAACTTCTGAAATCTGCCCCCTTGTTAATCTTAACATCTGTGCACTTGCTGAATGCACTGACTTTAAAACACATTTTACCATGCCGCTGAATAACAAACTCTATGTTATTGTATAAAATCAAGGAAAGCTGGGGCTTCTGTCCACAGAGGGTTTTAGTTTAATTGTAGTCACTGAAGTATTTCCTATTTATTTTATTGTTTACATGTGAAGAGTAAGAAAACTCCTTTCCATAGAGCTAGTGTTCCGGTAATTTCTACTATAACTACATCCGTGCGCATTAAGTTGTGGTGGAGCCATCCATTGTGGTGTTCTGCTTATATTTCAAATCACTTCTTCCTTACTCATAAATGCTGTTTGCAGAGAAAGGTTTAAGGCTTGCAAGTGGTCTATGAATTGTCAGGAGTTTAAAATAGCCAGCAATCTGCATCATCCTGTGAAAAATTATGGGTTCCTGGTGCATGATCAACTCTGTTGGTGTAAACAGAAATTCATGAGGTTGCCATAGTGACCTATGGCTATTGCATAGTAGAATAGTAAGGTAGTAATGAATAGTCAAGCAGCAGACCCCCGCCCATCGACTCTGCAAAGAAAGTTGGTTAGGGCTGTTAGCTACCAGTCCATGCATCTCTATGCTTTTTTGAAGTGTGAAAGTCATTTAAATTTTGTTTTGAGTGAAACTGCAGACCCTCTTATGTTTGTCCCATGCCTTTTTGAACTCCAAGCATCCACCACCCTTTCCATGAAAGAAAATTTCCTGACCAAAACCTCATGTACTTGGTTCACCTTTGGGAGCCCATGCCCTTCACTGTCACCCTCCAAGACGGTTCCACAATTCCTCTGGTCTCATCTTTCTGGTATCTTGGTGTTCTGCTTGACTCTACTCGTTCCTTTAAGGACCATATTTCTCATCTCACAAAAACCTCTTACTTTTTCTTACTCCAAATTCATTCTATTCGTCCCTTTCTTTCTTCTTCTGCCCTGACTACCCTTACCATAGCTACCATACTCTCTCGCATTGATTATTGTAATTCAGTCCTCACAGGTCTTACCCGCACTCAGCTACGTTGTTTTCAATTATTCCAGGATTATCACTTATTCTTCTTACAGAGATCATGTTACACCACTTCTGTATCACCTACATTGGCTACCTATCGAGTTTCGCATTCACTTTAAAATTCTCACTCTAGTTCACCGAGCCCTTTACACCCAAATGCCCAGTACCTCACTGACCTTCTACAGTTCCACAATCCCACTCGTTCCCTCCGTTCAATCCATGTCAATCGCCTTCACCTCCCCTCACCTTCACGCGCGCACCTTCAATCAACCCGGCATTCAGCTTTTTTCTTCCATGGTCCAGCCCTGTGGAATTCCTTGCCCACATCAATCCGTCTTGAAACAAATTATCCTGCCTTTAAGTCACAGTTGAAAACTCATCTCTTCACCACAGCTTATAACCTCCCAGCCTCTCAATCCTGACCTGGTTTATTAATGTTTGTCTAAGTTCTTTTCTTATGTATTTTCTCTACACGCCTTATAATTTCCTCTTTCCTGTCTAAGATTGTAGTTCTTTTCCTTTTTCCTGGCCTTGTGTCTCTCTTTGGTTGTTAACTGATTTTAAATAGCACTGTATAAAAGAGACACTAAATAAATAAATAAATATCTTCTATGGGATAACCATGCAGAAGTGAAAGTTAACCTTTATTTCTATATATTCGAGTGGATTATCATTGCAACTGTACTACTTTATCCATGGGATAACTGTATATTGCCTAACAACACATGACATCCTAAGGACTTAAATAAATCAGATTGTCTCCAACATGAAGTTCCCTGGATAATCAAGTAAGACGGACAAGGAGCTCAAAAAATTAAAACAATAGCTTACCAGCCATCTGTACTGCTAGTGACAATTCTTTTGCTGATAGGGGATTATTTATTTATTTATTTTATTTATTTATTTACATTTCTTATATACCACGCTATTATAATCAGTGCGGTTTACAGTTGAAACAAACGTACTACAATGTAGTGGTACATTGAGCTTACATAGAACAGGGTATTCAAAACCTGGAGGAACTAGGGGGAACTATATACAGCTTATGTAAATGTTACAATAACGATAAATCTCAATAGGTATGTAAGGGGTCTGTAAGCATTATAGTGATTTAACCATCATGGGTCAGAAAAAACGCCTTATATATTTTTTTAACAAAGGCTGCAGATCCTCATGTGCAAAAGTGCTACTTTTCTACTTTTCTTTATATTAAAATCATAAGTCCACTCAGCAAATACAAAACTAATAAGGTGTCAATATTTGGCTGTCACTGCCTAGCTCTTCGTTCTCAGTACGTACGACACTTATCTGTCCTTCAAATCCATCTTCTAAAGGCTTCATTCGGCTGAACAGATTTACTTGATATTCATTTCCCCACAAAGATCTTTCTTTCGCCAATAGTTTGGATGCCAAGCAAATCAAAAGACCCTGATGGAGCTACCAGCAAAATAAAGACCTTCGCCAGGAAGTGAAAGTCGAGTGGGAAATGAATATCCAGTAAAATGGATTAGAAGGAGTGACAGATAAGTGTCATTTGTACTGATTGACAGCAGTGACCGCTGAATATCGGCACCTTTTTAGTACTATAGAGGGAGAAGTAAATGATGTTGAGGTCTTTTTCTCCTTACTTTAGATGGCTGGTAAGCTATTGGTTCACCTTTATGAGCTCTATGTACATCTTACGTGATTAGGGAACTCCGTATAGGAGAGAATCTGTGATTTATAACTGCAAAGTGGCCATAGTTTTGAAGCTACACTAAGAACATAAGAACATAAGAAATGCCATACTGGGTCAGACCGAGGTCCATCAAGCCCAGTATCCTGTTTCCAACAGTGGCCAATCTAGGTCATACGTACCTAGCAGTTTCCCCAAAAGACACAGGTTCTGCAGTGCTTGTACTAGGCCAAGCATTGATATCCTGGGTCCCTTTTTAATAGTGGTTTATGGACCTTTCCTCCAGGAACTTGTCCAAACCTTTTTTAAACCCAGCTATACTAACAGCCCTTACTACATCCTCCGGTAACAGATTCCAGAGTTTGATTACACGTTGAGAGAAGAAATATTTTCTCCTATTTGTCTTAAATAGTTTACCCTGTAGCTTCATTACATGCCCCCTAGTCCTTCTATATTCTGATAGCGTAAACAATTTATCCACGTTTATCCGTTCCACTCCATTCATTAATTTATACACCTCTATCATATCTCCCCTCAGCCGCCTCTTTTCTAGGTTAAAGAGCCCTAACCTTTTTAGCCTCTCTTCATAGGAGTAGCCTTCCATCCCCTTCACCAATTTGGTGGCTCTTCTCTGTACTTTTTCTAATAACTCTATGTCCTTTTTAAGATACGGTGACCAGAATTGCACACAATATTCAAGGTGCGGTCGTACCATGGAGCGATACAGAGGCATTATAATATCCTTTGTTTTATTCTCCATCCCTTTCCTTAGGATACCTAGCATTCTATTTGCTTTCTTGGCCGCCGCTGCACACTGGGCGGAGGGTTTTAACATGTTATCCACGATGACTCCTAAATCTTTTTCCTGGGTGGTGGTTTCTAATGTGGAGCCTTGCATCTTGTAACTATAGTGTGGGTTGTTCTTTCCTAGGTGCATAACTTTGCACTTGTCCACATTAAATTTCATCTGCCATTTGGATGCCCAGTCTTCCAATTTATCCAGATCCTCCTGCAGTTTTCCACAATCCTCTTGGGTTTTAACAACTTTAAACAGTTTTGTGTCATCTGCAAATTTGATTACCTCACTAGTTATTCCCTTTTCCAGGTCATTTATGAATATGTCAAAAAGTAGCGGACCCAGTACAGATCCCTGGGGTACTCCACTATTCACCTTTTTCCATTGGGAATATTGGCCATTTAGCCCTACCCTCTGCTTTCTATCTTTTAACCAGTTCCCGATCCACAATAGTACACTGCCTCCTATCCCATGACTTTTTAGCTTCGCCAAAAGTCTCTGATGGGGGACCTTGTCAAAAGCTTTCTGAAAGTCCAGATACACTATATCAACCGACTCACCTTTGTCTACCTGTTTATGCACACCTTCAAAAAAACAGATCAGATTAGTAAGACAAGATCTGCCTTGTCTAAAGCCATGTTGGCTGTCTCCCATTAGGCCATGACTATCTACATGCTGTGTAATTTTGTTCTTTATGATGGCTTCTACCATTTTCCCTGGTACTGACGTCAGGCTCACCGGTCTGTAATTTCCTGGGTCACCCCTGGAACCCTTTTTAAAAATTGGTGTTACGTTGGCGACCCTCCAATCTTCAGGTATTACAGATGATTTTAATGAAAGTTCACAGATTACCAATAACAGGTCTGCAATCTCATATTTCAGTTCTTTCAACACTCTGGGATGTATACCATCCGGTCCAGGTGATTTGCTACTATTCAGTTTATCAAATAGTTGTAATATATCTTCCCGGTGTAGCGATATTTCTCTCAATTCCTCTGCAGTATCACCTTTAAATACCACTTCAGTCTTGGGTAACACCCCTACATCTTCCTCAGTAAAGACCGAAGCAAAGAATTCATTCAGTCTCTCTGCTATAGCCTTGTCTCCTCTTACTGCCCCTTTTACCCCTCTATCATCTAATGGTCCAATTGACTCTCTCACAGGCCTTTTGCTACGAATGTACTTGAAAAAGTCTTTATTTCGTGTTTTTGCTTCCGTAGCAAGTTTCTTCTCAAATTCCCGCTTTGCCTGCCTTATCAATGCTTTGCATTTAACTTGCCAGTGCTTGTGCTGTTTCCAGTTTTCATCATTTGGCTCTTTTTTCCATTTTCTGAAGGTTGCTCTTTTGGCAGCAACAGCCTCTCTGACCTCACCTTTAAACCATGCTGGCAGTTTTTTGGACTTTCTTCCACTTTTCTTAATGCGTGGAATACAGCTGGTCTGGGCTTCGAGGATAGTATTTTTAAATAACACCCAAGCTTGCTGTAAGTCTTTAACCTTTGGAACCGCTCCTTTTAGTTTTTTCCGAACTATATTCCTCATTCTATCATAGTCACCCTTTTGAAAGTTAAAAGGTAGTACTGTGGATTCCTTTACTATCTGTCCTCCACTGATTAAATCAAACATGATCATACTATGATCACTATTGCCAAGTGGTCCCAACACCCTTATTTCTTGCACCAGATCTGGCGTTCCACTAAGGACTAGGTCCAGTATGGCTTCCCCTCTGGTCGGTTCATGAACCAGCTGCTCCAAGAAGCAGTCATTTATTTCATCTAGAAACTTTATCTCTTTAGCTTGTCCTGCTGTGACACTGTCCCAGTCGATACCGGGGTAATTGAAATCACCCATTATTACTACTCTGTTGTGGCTTTTGTTAGCTTCCTTGATTTCTTTGAGCATTTCATCATCCATTTGTTCATTCTGGCCAGGTGGTCGATAGTATACTCCCACTGCCATCACCTTCCCCTTCATAAATGGAATTTCAATCCATAGAGATTCTACAGCATATTTTGTTCCCTGCAAAACTTTAATCCTTTCTGACTCAATGCCCTCTCTAACATAGAGCGCAACCCCTCCACCAATTTGTTCAGCTCTATCATTACGATATAGTTTGTATCCAGGTATCACAGTGTCCCACTGGTTATCCTCCTTCCACCATGTCTCTGAGAGTGCAATCATATCTAACCTCTCATTTAATGCTATATATTCTAATTCTCCCATCTTATTGTTTAGACTTCTAGCATTGGCATACAAGCATTTTAGAGACTGCATTTTATTAATATTAATCTGGCTATTGGTAGGCATGGGTAATTGGGAATCTTTATGCTCTGTCTGCTCCTTACTCAAGGGCATTTGGGCTACTATACTCCCTTTTGGAACCTCACTGCTTTTGGTAGTATCCTTCAAGGATACCTTTGTCCGAACCGTGCGCTCCTGGGTGACTGTCGGCTTTCCCCTATTTTCTAGTTTAAAAGCTTCTCTATCTCTTTTTTAAAGGTTAATGCCAGCAGTCTGGTCCCATCCTGATTAAGGTGAAGCCCATCCCTTCGGAAGAGCCCCCCCTTTCCCCAGAATGTTCCCCAGTTCCTAACAAATCCAAAACCCTCATCCTTGCACCATTGTCTCATCCACGCATTGAGACTCCGGAGCTCTGCCTGTCTTTTGGGTCCTGCACGTGGAACAGGAAGCATTTCGGAGAACGCTATCCTGGAAGTTCTGGATTTCAACTTCCTACCTAAAAGCTTAATTTAGCCTCCAGAACTTCCCTACCACATTTTCCTATGTCATTGGTACCAACATGTACCAAGACAGCAGACTCCCCCCCAGCACTATCTATGATCCTATCTAGGCGGTGCGTGAGATCTGCTACCTTCGCACCAGGCAGGCATGTTACCAGGCGATCCTCACGTCCACCAGCCACCCAGCTATCTACATTCCTAATGATTGAATCACCAACTATAACAGCTGTCCTGACCCTCCCCTCATGGGGACATGGCCCTGGAGAAACGTCCTCGGTGCGAGAGGGTTTTACATCACCTGGAGGACAGGTCCTAGTTACAGGATCACTTCCTGCCACACCAGGGTGATGCTCTCCTGTCACGTGACCTCTCTCCTCCATGGCAACAGGGATGCTGCCAGACTGGAGGTGGGACTTCAGGACTATATCCCTGTAGGTCTCGTCCATGTACTTCTCTGTCTTTCTTATGTCTTCCAGGTCTGCTACTCTAGCCTCTAGAGAACGGACTCGTTCCCTGAGAGCAAAGAGCTCCCTGCACTTAGTGCATATGTAGGACCTCTCACCAACTGGGAGATAATCATACATGTGACACTCGATGCAAAAGACTGGAGAACCCCCATCTCGTTGCTGGACCTCTGACTGCATCTTAGTTTAAAGCTTGTGTTTAGGTCTTTTAAATCGGTATATAATAAGGATTGGTGTAGATGCTTATACTAATAAAAGTGTATCTAATACCCCTAATACACCCTGTGTACCTGAAGCTAATTAATCACAGGTCCTCTGTGTATGACTGATTTGGATTACGAGCTGCACCTGAGAGCAGCCCCTTTCCTCTAAGATGTCCAAGTACCTATAAAACTACAATTTCCCCAGGGGTGGGTGGGTGCTGGGGAGGGAGGGGGGGAGATAAGTCCTATTAAAGAGGGCAGTTACAAGGTACCCTGTCCTGAACCCTCAGCAGGGGGATGGGGGTACCACACAAGGCCCAGTTAATTGAGAGAGGCAAGGTAAGTACAGCTGAGAAGGCTGAAACTTGCACACCACTGTACAGCACAATCTCCCCAAGGAGCCAAAAACAACCAAAAATAGTAAAAAGGACTCCCAACAAGGCACCAAAAAAAGAAAATATTAAAAAACAAAAAAGCATAACGAGACAGAACATGAGAGTCTCTAAAAATAAACACCAGCAGAAACCAAACAAAAAACCCACAAAAACAAAAATGTTATAGAGGAAAAAATACCTCAGTATTCCCCTCTGCAAAACTTAACAGAGAGGGTGAGTCAGTCGAACGGCAAACCAGACACAAACACTGCCTTAACGGTGCCTAAGTAATCGACTACGCTCAAAAAGACATCAGCGGTCAGAAAAAAACCTCTATAATGGGGAACTGAGCCAAACAAAAACAAAAAGACTCAGATAAACCCCAGAAAGCCAGCATTGCATGGTGAAAACAATTACAGTTACAGTAATTAGCAACCTGATCCATCAAGGGTATTAGCGCTTAATAAAGCATCAAATAAACGAAAAAGCTGAAGAAACGTAGCTCAAACATCAATGTAACAGCAATGGAGCGTGGCTCAGCACAGCAGAACAGATATCACAGGAACAGCAGCATTCATGGCAACAACCCGGAGCCCCCGCCAAAACGGCTTCTTCAGGGAGCTCTCCAAAATTGTTGCTAATCCAATAAAGCAAGAAAAGGAAAAAGAAGCAACAAGCTCACCGCACAAACCACCAACATGATGTTACATTGATGCTTGAGCTAAGTGTCTTTGCACTAGTCCTGACGGTGTTTAATTGCTTATTCCTTGGAATAAGGAAGTGAGGTCCTTGGATGTGATGTTGGAGAGGTGGGGCGCTGGTTGGGTGCAGATCTTGAGCATAATATGAGCTTCCTTTTTGAAACTGCGAGGCTGATATCCAGAGTGATTAACCTGCTAACCACATTAATCATGGTGACCGGGTTATTCCCCGGGTGCCGCCAAGAGGTGCTCACTGATGGTGCCTGGAGTAATGGAGATAGGAAGAGTTGTGTACTGCACTCGGGTATTAAGGGTAATTGCTCCTGAGACTTGGAATGGGCTGCTAGAAAACTCCGTATAATGGTTACTTTATTAGGACTCAAAAAGGTGCCAGACGGGGCGGAGCGGAGGCAGCACCTCGGGATAACTGGGCAGCAGCGATATTCAGCAACTGTCCCATTATCCGTAAGCGGCAATAGTTAGCTTTGCCGCTATCTAACCAACCTAGATATTCAATGCTAGTGGCCAAATATGGCCCCAACATTGAATATCCAGGTTTTAAGTGCAGCAGCAAGGGCTAGCCGTCACCGCTGCATATCCTCCCCCACCACTGCATATCCTCCCCACTGCATATCCTCCCCCACTGCATATCCTCCCCCACTGCATATCCTCCCACACCCCCACACTACATCTCATATGGCAAATTAGGCTTTTCTTTGGTGGTGCAAACACTCAGTACCCTAGATTATTGTAATACTCCATATGCTACCTATAAAATTAATGCAAATTTTGCAGGTTATTCGGAATACCGAGGCTGGAGTACTGCCAAGGGTAAGCCGTGGAGTGAGTAACAGGCCTTTAATATTGCAGCTTTTGGCCAGGGCGGGATCTGCTTTTTAAATCAGTGATGATAGGTTTAAAATTTTTAACTGACCAGAGGCCAGAATATTTCAAGAGTGTTTTACCGTGGTATGTTTCTAATAGGAATTTACAGTCGGCGCAAGAGCACCCCCTCATGGTGACTGGAGTAATGGAGACGAGAAGAGCTGTGTGGCGCACTCGGGCATTAAGGGTAGTCGCTCCTGAACCTTGGAATGCGCTGTCAGAGGAATTCTGTGTAATGGTTAGTTTACTGGGGTTCAAGAAGGCTTTGAGAACATTGCCGTTTCCTGATGGTTAGGGGAAGGTGAGGAGAGAGGTTTACTGTATTTTATTTTGTAATTGTAGATGTTTTTATGTTAATTATTCTGCAATTGTACACCATTTTGAATGAGTTTTTACTCAGTAAAGTGGTCTAAAATTTTATAAATAAATATTATGGGCCCAGTATTCCAAGGCATTTACATGGTTTACAAACATGTAAACCGCGTAAATGCCCCTAAGCGGGATATTCAGCAACACTAACATGGTTAGTGCCGCTGAGTATCCCTGGGTAACGCCACTATTGCCCCGATGCTAACTGCTTAGCATTGGGATATGCGGGAGGTGCTCTGGGGCGGAGCGTATCCCTAACTGGGCAGCGGCTCAATATTGTCGTTGCCTAGCTAGTGATGAGGCTCTGTGGTGACCCCAGATCTTCAATGCCGGAGACGGAAATGACCCCAGCATGGAACATCCACATTTAATGTTCAGCACTGGTGGCTCGTCACTGTAATCACGCTAACCACCGGCACTGAAGATCAGCCCCTATATTTTTATTATTTTGTTTTGTTTTATGATTATGCCAATTTGTACTTTGTCCTGTCCTAATTATGATTATAATCATTGTATTGTTTTTATCATATATAACCTTGAGCTCTTGGTTAGATGATTAGTAAATATAAATAAATAAGTCTGGAATACTAAACAAATTAAAATCTCAAATGCACATCAGTTTGGGAGAGGAAGGCTTCCCTTACCACCTTGTGAAAGGCAGTATCAATCGCAAAACGGGGCACTCCTGGTGTGTTGAACTGTGTGAACACTAGTGAGTGTGCCCGCCCCCTTGTGTGAGGTCATCAAGGCCCGCCTGCAGCACATATGGCTAAAGGACACATGACTAAAGGTGTGTCCCCCTTTGGTGCCCCTTATGTGCCAATTTGGTGCATTTTGGGCTCAGATATTATCATATGTGGACATTGCTATGCCAAAAGGAGGGTTAAACAGAAGAGTAAAAATGGTAAGATGAATCCGTTTCCTCTGTTACTCTGGTCCTATGGACAAATATGTAGTTATAGGAGCTAAGGATGGCTCTACCAGCAATAAGTTCAATGGGTTCCTCCTCCTCTGATTCTTTAGGGGTGTCTATACATTCCATTATGAGGACCCCACCTCCTACATACCAGTTTGACCCCTGAATCTGACCTTTCACTCCCCAGGTCAGCTAGGCTGGAGATGCTTCAGAAGCAGTGTACTCAGTCCTTGGCAGAGGGGAGAGGGTTTTTGTCATCGCTCAAGGATGACTCCATTGACTGGATTCATGATTGCAAGATTCTGGAAGGATTCCTGGTACACGGTCCCATTCCCTGGGATCATTGCTGCAATGATCAGACTAGGTACATGGAGGGAGGGCCTATAGAACAGAGGGAAGAATTCTCAGGTAATTGCAAATGAAGGCTCAGGGCACCAGGACCCCAGTCTTTCTTACAATTGAGCTGGTGGTCCAAAAGGAGCAGAATGAAATGACCAAGTTAAATATAATTTGAACCAGTCAACATGCCTATTTACACTAGCTGCTCTTAATGATGAACGAGTTGACTTAAATTCTTGCTTTTAAAAATAATGGTTACATACAGTAGGACCCAATATTCAGTGGCATTTACACAATTTGCAGACCTGTAAATTCCATTCTGCTGGAAGTGCCGCTGAATATTTGCGGCTGCCAGCTCTGTACGCTCTGATGCTCACCGCTTATCATCGGGACGTGTCAGGGGCGTTTCAAGGTAGAAGAGAGGCGGCACCAATTGCTAACCGATTAGCCACTACCAAATTAGCAAAATGCGGCAAAAGCCAGATGCAGGAAACCCTGGCCTAATTTTCACCATATATTGCTTAGCAGGTAGCGGCTCAATATCAACGCTGCCCAGTTAGCGATCGGCCTATGTGGCAAACCCAGATATTCAATGCTGGGGTCGGTTATGACCCTGACATTGAATATCTGGATTTAATGTTCAGTGCCAGAGGCTCGCCCCATTAGCAGTGCTCGCTGCCAGCGCTGAATAGCAGGTCTATTGTCGTTAGACTCCAAGAACACACTTGTCATGTCCAGTCTTCTTTCATGTGTGCTACCAACAGAGCTTTCTGTTTCTAAGCATGGTTAGTGATCAGAGTCCATGTAAATTACTCCATGCTTCAAAAAATAGAGGGGTAACCTGCACAGAGCAGCAGGTACAACCCACAACAAGACATTTTACACCCTAGCCCTTACTTCACCTCAGAACACTATACCAGTCCTCCGTAGATCTTGTTGGAGATTCCCTGACTCCCCCAACCATCAATTCAAAACACTTCGGCGCACACCAGGCCCACATGTTATCTATGTGGACCTTCAGCAGCAAAAGCTATCTCGACGATTACAGTCCCACCATCCTCCTGACCTTAAATGTACACTAATAAATGCACGATCAATAAGGAAAAAATGGCCAGCACTAACTGATATGCTTTCAGCTCATAACCTTGATATCCTATGTGTCACCGAGACATGGCTTTCAGCCGCTGACGCCGTGATCCTTCACCAGTGTGTCCCGCCTAATTTCTCAGTCCTCTCTTGTCGCAGAGCTGACCGTCGTGGCGGAGGAGTACTTATCCTAACAAAAGCCGACCTCAAATTTCGGCTTGCCACATCAAGCAGCACCTCTACCCTTGACTCTGTTACCATTACAAATAAACAAATCACTATTAACTTGCTCTATAGAACTCCATCATCATCTCCAGATGACTTAGCAACAATAATTGATCTTGCTTGCAACACCACGAATTTGCATACTCTAAACTGGATATTAGGTGACCTCAACCTCCCAGTCATTCAGGACAGCCACACCAATGCCTTTATTGATGCTCTCAGTGATCTAGGCTATGTTCAACTTGTTGATACCCCTACCCATATAAAAGGCAACTCACTTGATCTTATCTTTGCACCACAAACAGCCCTCACACATTTGCACCAGTCTCACCTAAACGTAAGTGCGGTTCCCTGGTCGGATCACTTCCTGATAAGATTTCAGATTCCAATTTGCACCAACTCCTCCAAATCCATACCTGAAGATAAACCCATATCAGAACATTTAAAGCGCTTCCACCCTTTTAACAGAGAAGATATTCTAAAGAGGACACAGAATCTATTTGACCCTCCTCTTCAAAGCCTCGATGACATGGTCGCCGCTTGGAACTCAAGCCTAGATGCCGTGATCCACTCACCTACCACGAACAAAGCACCACATAAGAAAAAGAATGCCCCATGGTACTCCCAAGAACTACGTAATTCGCTCCTTCAACTCAGATGATTTGAGAGATGCTGGCGACAATCAAGAACAGCTGAGAGCCATGAGGCATTCACAGCACAATTAGGAAAACATTGGTTATCTGTAGCATCAAGTATGAAACAATATCATGCAAAAAGACTACAACGCTCCTTGAACAAACCCCACGAGCTTTTCCAAATTGTGAAATCTCTAGCAAAGGAGCCATCTCAAGAGAACTTACCCTACCCAGACTCACAAGAATATGCTTATTACTTGCGTAAGAAAAGTAATCAGCTTGCCCAACCTGCTAAGCCCCCCATACCAGCCAGCCTACCTTTCTCCATCCCACAACCTCCTCTTGGTCATTTCTTGAGTGGGTCCCAACACACTATCACATCATTTTCTACTCCATCTGACAGAGTCATTCAAGACACTATCCTAAACATAAACACTACAACAGCACCCTCCGATCCGTGTCCAGCTCCCTTGATAAAGGCCCTGCGTGCCGAGCTCAGCCCATTCCTATCCAAATTGATTGATGTATCGTTCTCTACTGGAACATTCCCTCGAAGCCTGAAACAGACGGCTATCAGACCACTCCTAAAAAACAGTAAGTTGGACCCTTTGATGATGGAATCCTACAGGCCTATCTCCAGCATACCTCTCCTATCGAAAATCATTGAAAAGATTACCCAATGCCAATTACAAGATCACATAGATACTAATGCACCCCTGCATCCCTGCCAGCATGGATTTCGCGAAGCACATGGTGTTGAAACATTACTCACAACCTTATTCAACACCATAACCTTAGGTCTCGATAACATCAGACAAGGCTTTGCACTAATCTTCATGGACATTGCCGCCGCATTCGACACCATAGACCACGAAGTTCTCCTGCTACGCCTCAGAGAGAAGGGAGTTCACGCTTCAGCTTTGTCATGGTGCGCTTCATACCTCACTGATCGCTGGCAACATGTCCGTTCTGGCCCCTCCAACTCCGATTCCTTCCCCCAAACTAAAGGTGTTCCACTGGGCTCATCTCTATCCGCCTTGCTATTCAATGTCTATATGCAACCCATTTGTGATCTCATCCAATCATTTAATATCAACTGCCTGGTCTATGCTGAAGACGTCTTGATGTACATGCCAATTTCGACAGAACATCTTGAACTATCCCCACTTATCAGGTGCTTTGATGCTGTCACAGACTGGCTAAATGCACAAATGCTTAAGTTAAATTTCAAAAAGACAGAAGCCCTCTTCGTCACCAGGAATCCGGCTTTTACTCCACCCCTGTCTATCAAGGTTCGCGACGCAGAGATCATATGCAAGACTACAGTAAGATACCTAGGTGTAACGCTTGATCAGCAACTTAATATGAAGGCTCATATCAAAAACATAACAAAGTCGGTCTACCATAAAATCCGGACCCTCCGTAATCTGCGTCAACTGTTAGAGCCTGATGACTTCTGAACTGTCTTTCAGGCCCTAATAATGCCTCACTTTGACTATGCCAATGCGATCTTGTATGGTCTACCTAAGTGCACGACTAACCCCTTACAACTTGCAATGAATTCAGCTGCAAGAATCCTTCATGGAGCCTCAAGAAGTTCTCATATTACCCCAATACTAAAACAATTGCACTGGCTACCCATACAAGCCAGGATCTCATTCAAGATCCTAATTATGACCCATAAAGCCATCAAGAAATACCCTGCTACTGCCATTACTGACCTAATTTCAATCACACCTCCCAATCGAGCAAGGAGATCGAATGCCGCAAATACTCTCATATTACCTAAGGCAAGCACGAAGTGTTCTCAAATCACTAGATCCAGAGCCTTCTCCTTCTTTGCTCCATCCTGCTGGAACGCACTACCAGCAACTATCAGAACCATCAGTGAACTCTCCCAATTTAGGCAGGCACTGAAACGTCACCTCTTTCTTCATCACTACGATGTTGCAGTCTTCCCCCCACACCCACCCACTCTCACATCTCAATGCAGCACCTCAAACTCATGCACGTCACATTCCCAGACTGATCACTCGCAATCGCACCTTCCCCTCCAACCACCATGAGAAACGTATGCAGTGCCGCATTACTCACTATATTGTTGCATAAAGTAGACTGTATTTATTCATCGTGTCTCCTTGTTAAGGGACTGGTTATTTATACCCTATTTTACCTGTTATACCTGCTTAATGCATACCCAAGTTTAATTTTCCTGTTTAATGTATACCCAAGTTATTATACCTGTTTCACTGTAAGCACAAATCATGAAATTGAGATGTGCAACTCTTATGTTCATTGTAAACCGCACTGATGTCGAATAGCGCGGTATAAAAGAGACTGCAAATAAATAAATAGAGAGGGGTAACCTGCACAGAGCAGCAGGTACAACCCACAACAAGACACAGAGAGGGGTAACCTGCACAGAGCAGCAGGTACAACCCACAACAAGACACAGAGAGGGGTAACCTGCACAGAGCAGCAGGTACAACCCACAACAAGACATAGAGAGGGGTAACCTGCACAGAGCAGCAGGTACAACCCACAACAAGACATAGAGAGGGGTAACCTGCACAGAGCAGCAGGTACAACCCACAACAAGACATAGAGAGGGGTAACCTGCACAGAGCAGCAGGTACAACCCACAACAAGACATAGAGAGGGGTAACCTGCACAGAGCAGCATCTAGCCCTAAATAAAGGCATAAAGGAGAGTGGCAGGTACAACTCTAGTCACCTTATTGGGCAGACTGGATGGATTATGCTGGTCTTTATCTGACATCATTTTCTATGTTATTATGTCACACTGAAAAACTATGAATGGTAATAATGGTTTTACAGCCCTGGATGCAAGTTTCAGTTCAGCAAAATTATAGAGCCAAATAATTCCGTTTTATTTGGTAGTGTGTCTCAAAGAAAGAGGAATGCTCTTGTAGTGTCCTGTTCAGTGTGCATAGTACAGTAGATGACTATTATTTCTTTATTTCTCTGGTGTTATGTCTAATAAATATGTTAACTGTTGTTTCTTCACCTGGAGTCCTAGACAATATACGCAAAGGCTTAATGCGCAGTAAGCCAAGCCCATTGTATGTCAGTTAGACTCTGCAATCTGGCTACAGATTCTCTGTTTTGAAAGTAATCTACAGCTCCATCTGCTCTAGAGTCAGCTGCCAGGTTGATCTTTGGTAGTTTGATTAATGATACTGGAGTTTATAGGTTTCTTTATTGCTGATAACTGTACTTGCATACTTTTCGGCTCCCTGTAATAGCAGTATGGTGTACCAACAGTTGGTCAGTAATTAGGCACAGATGTTAAATAGTATGGTATTCTATCAAGAAAGAAATTTATAGATGAGATTTTATCTTCCTTTCTTAGGTCACCCATTCTTCAAAGTAAGCAAAAAATGACAAAGAAGTGACTTTTGTTTTTGCATGTCAGTAATAAGTCAATGCAACCGTGCATTCAACTGACGGTGCCCCAAGGAGAGGTACAGTAAACGGCTCATTACTTTATATGATGTATCACACGGTTTGCACCACAATAAAAAAATGAGATTATTAAAGAAATGTATTTGGACATGCAGTGCGGTGTTAGTTGTAGAAGAGAAAGGAATAAATTCAAAAAGTGATTTGGGAGGTAAATTTACAAACCTTGTCTGTGCCAGAAGGATGTTTGGGTGCATACGGAGAGGAATGGCTAGCAGAAAAAAGGAGGTGATAATGCCTCTGTATAAGTCTTTGGTGCGACCTCATTTGGAGTATTGTGTGCAATTCTGGAGACCACACCTTCAAAAGGATATAAACAGGCTGGAGTCAGTGCAGAGGGTGGCTACTAAAATGGTTAGTGGTCTTCATTACAAAGCATATGAGGACAGACTTAAGGATCTTAATATTTATTTATTTAACAGGTTTTATATACTGCTTTATCATTTCAATCAAAGCGGTCTACATTTAAACTTGGTAATGTACATTAAACAGGGAAATTGATAACTTGGATTTTTCTCAGGCAATGATAACTTGGATTTTTCTCAGGTTAAGTGACTTGCCCAAGGCCACAAGGAGTACTAGTGGGAATTGAATGCTGGTCTCTGGGTTCCAAAGCCAGTGCTCTAATCACTAGGCTACTCCTCCACCTTAGAGGAAAGGCGGGATAGAGGTGATATGATTGAGATGTTTAAATACCTCCATGGCATAAATGCACAGGAGGAGAGCCTCTTTCAATTGAAAGCAAACTCTGCTATGAGGGGACATGAGATGAGGGTAAAAGGGGATAGACTCAGGAGTAATATGCAGAAATTTCTTTATGGAAAGAGTGGTAGATGCATGGAATAGTTTCCCAGTGGAGGTAGTAGAGACGAGGTCAGTATTTGAATTCAAGAAAGCATGGGACAAACACAGACGATCTCTAAAGGAAAAAAGGGGACTGTTGTAGTTGATATGGAAGGGTAAACAAAATGGGGAAGCTGTAAAACTAGAGGGCATAACATGAAGCTGCAAGGGGGTAAATTGAAAGGCAATTTCAGGAAATACTTTTTCACTGAAAGGGTGGTGGGTGCTTGGAATGCCCTCCCGATGGAAGTGGTGGGGGTTAATACAGTGACAGAATTCAAAATGGCATGGGACAGCCACAGTGGATCCCTTTACAGCAACAGAATAATATCAAAATAAACTTAACTATCTAAATTCTCAACAAACAGGGGTGTCCTACACGGAGCGGTGGGTTCACCCCTAAACAAAGACGTGGGGAGGGGTGGCTTGCACGGAGCGGCAGGTCCACCTACTCTTGCCATCTTACTGGGCAGACTCGATGGACCATACTGGTCTTTATCTGCCGTCATTTACTGTGTTACTATGTTCTGCACTTGTGCTTGGTGTGGCCACTCGCACAGCCTTTGGTATGACCCTGGATGGCACATGCTGGATTTACAAGAGGGGTCTATGATGGGCCCACTGCTTTTTAACATATTTATAAATAACATGAAAATAGGAATAACGAGTGAGGTGATCAAATTTGCAGATGATACAAAATTATTCAACATTGTTAAAACACAAGAGGATTGTAAAAAATTTTAAGAGGACCTTGATAAATTGGAAGACTGGATGTCCAAATGGCAGATGAAATTTAACGTGGACAAGTGTAAAGACATGCACCTAGGAAAGAACAACTCAAACTATGGTTATACGGTGCAAGGTTCTACATTAGGACCACCACCTAGGAAAAAGATCTAGGCATCATCGTTGAAACCCTTTGCCCAGTGTCAGCGGTGACCAAGAAAGCAAATAAAATGCTAGGAATCATAAGGAAAGGAATGGAGAATAAAATGAAGGATATTATAATGCCTCTGTATTGTTCCATGGTTTGACCACACCTTGAATATTGTGTGCAATTCTGGTCACCATATCTTAAAAAGGAAATAGCGGAATTAGAAAACGGACAGAGAAGAGCCATCAAAATGGCAAAGGGGATGGAAGGAAACCCCTATTAGGAAAGGCTAAAAAGGTTAGGGCTCTTCAACTTGGAAAAGAGATGGCTGAGGGGAGATATGATAGAAGTCTATAAATTAATGAATGAAATAGAACGAGTGAATGTAGATTGGTTGTTTACTCCATCAAAAAGTAGAAAGGCTAGGGGGCACGCAATGAAGCTACAGTGTAACCCATTTAAGATTAATAAGAGAAAATATTTTTTCACTCAACGTGCAAAACTCTGGAATTCGTCAAACTCTGGAATTCGTTACCGGAGGATGTAGTAAAGCTGTTAGTGTAGCTGGGTTTAAAAAAGGTTTGGACAAGTTCCTGGAGGAAAGGTCCATAAATCATTATTAAAGAGGACCCAGAAAATACACTGCTTACCCCAGGATGAGCATTGTTGAACCGGTGTACCTTTTTGGGAACCTGCCAGGTACTTGTGACCTGGATTGTCCACTGTTTTAAACAGGATATTGGGCTTGTTGGACATTTGGTCTGATCCAGTATAACATTTCTTATGTTCTTATGAATTAGCACACGGTGACTGTCATGCCAGCATGGTGACAGTTACTCAGCTTGACACTAACAGTTACAGTGAGTTAAAATACGCATTATCTGCTTAACTAAAGGGTCCAATAGTGTGGCACAGCATATTTAAAAATTCTAATATGTGATAATTTTTTTAAATCAAAATGCATGGGGAGGAAATTCCATCACTGGACAAGACGGCAGCTTAAGAACAGAGCTCCCTCGGTAAAATCTAATTACCTGGATAAAACGCAGACTCTGATAAAGGGGGCAGCTTGGGACCCAGGGTGAGAGACTGGGCGACACCCAGAGAGATGACCACGCCGAAAAAGAGCACCGCAGACCTGAAAGTTTATGCATATAAATCCACGAGCGGGAGCGCTGTGGGGAAAACTAAGATGGCGGCGCCATGTGCGATAACGGGAGGAGAAGCCAGCTCAGCAGACTTGGAGGTAGAACAAAGAGAAAGTGAGATGGAGGGACTGAAAGGAGAACTAAAAGGTTGGTTCACAACTATAAGATAAGATCTGGCCCAGTTTAAGGCGGAGGTGCATACCTGGATGGAAGATTTGAGAGTGGATGTAAGGGAGATGGGGCAGAGACTGGAAGAAGTGGAGAACAAAGTAAAAGCAAGAAGGCACGATCAAAGGCTTACAAGAAGCAGTAAAAGCCCTGGTGGGAGAGCAGGAGGAGATGTGGTCCAAAATGGAAGATCTAGAAAATAGATCGCGACGGGTGAATTTAAGAATACGGGGAGTGCCTGAGAGTAAAGACAAAGAGGACTGTATAAAATTGGTAGAACAAATAAGCCATCGAATTGTGGAACTGGCTGGGATAGATGGGTCTGAGCTGTGTTGCAGGATTGAACGAGCGCACCGGGCGTTGGGCCCGCGGAGAGAAGGGCGAGTAAGAGACATAATAGCCTGTTTACAGGCATATGCCACCAAAAACGTGGTGATGAGTGTGGCAATGAAGCTTACAGAAATAACCTGAGAGAATCAGAAAATAGAGGTGTATGCGGACCTGTCCACGATCACCATGAGGAAACGGAGAGAACTTGCAGGCCTAACAAAGAGGTTGCGAGATGAGCAAATTAAGTACAAATGGACCTATCCCTTTGGATTACAATTCAGTATGGAGGGGGTGACAACCCACATCCGCAGTGTGGGGGAGGCTCAGATTTCTATGCGACGGGCCAGTTGGATGGAGGGGGCAGAAGCTATGGGCACAAAAGCTGCGAAGAGGCCTGAGGACAGCGGCAGCTGGAGGCTGGCGCCCCAGGGGGGCAAGCGGCTGCGAAGACAGAAGAAGAACCTGGCAGCAGAAGGAGAGAGAGGCTGAGGGGGATAATTATTTAAAGGGTGTAGTCCTATGTACAAATAGTGTGCAAAGAGTTTGTAAAGAGATAAGGTGTATGAATGGTGTAATAGCGACAGGTAGAGTTAGAAGTGTGTGTTTATGGCTTGGGGGTCGGGTACGTCATGCTTTACAGGAGGGGGAAGGTGGGCGTTAACCTGGTCGGGGGGTTAAGGGGAGGGGGAGGGGGATTTCTTTGCCAAGCTAGAGGCCATAGTTGGAAGGCTGGTTTTAAGGGAAAATGGATAAAATAAGAGTAATAACCTTGAATGTGAGGGGGTTAAACTCACCGATTAAGCGACAACGCCTGTATAAAGAAATTAACAGGCTTAAAGGAGACATTATATTCGTCCAAGAAACCCACTTGAGAAAAAGGGACGAGTGGAGGATGGCACACAGAAAGTTTCCAGGGCAATGGTACGCGTCCAATAGAGTTGATTTGAAAAGGGGGGAGGGATCTTAATCAATGGAAGAATCCCCTAGGGGGGGGTAGCAGTACAACAGGATAAAGGAGGCAGATTCATATTGTTAAAATTGAAAATTCAAGAGCAATGGATTACGCTAGTAAATATATATGGCCCAAATGTTTCACAGGGTGTATTTTATGAGCGACTGACAACTGCGGTGGAACAGTTTGCGGAAGGTCAGGTGGTGATGGGGGGTGATTTTAACCTGACCATCAACCCCCAGTTAGATAACTCCAAGGGGTACAGCGAGGGTAGTGCACAAAGTAGGCGTAAGTTAAAATTAATGGGGGAAAATCTAGGATTACATAGTTTACCCTGTTATCCAAGTTTGTATCCCTGTTCGATGTAAAACCTGACAACTTGTCGTTATGGTAGTTATGTTATGATGTAAACCGCGCTGATACCGAATAGCGCGGTATATAAGAAACTGTAATAAATAAATAAAATAAATAAATAAATAAATAAATAAATACCTGGAGGGCGTTAAGGGGTAGGGAAAAAGATTATACGTTCTATTCCCCAGTCCACAAGTCGTACTCCAGGTTGGATATGATCTGGGTTTTTAAAGATGTAATAGAGAGGGTTGGGGACTGTGGAATTGGGGAACGTATCTGGATGGATCATGCGCCAGTATGGATTGAGCTGTATCTTTAGACCTTTCTGCCGCTTTCGATGTTATTGACCACCATTCACTTCTCACCCGTCTATCAGATCTCGGCATTCATGGTACTGTTCACCAGTGGTTCCGGTCCTTTCTTTCCTCCCGAACCTTCGCAGTTCATTCCGGTTCCACTTCCTCTATCCTCTTTCCTCTGCATTGTGGTGTCCCCCAGGGTTCCATTCTCGCTCCTCTTCTCTTCAATATCTTTCTCGCCCCTCTTGCCCTTCTTATATAGCAGTATGGTATATCCACCTATTTTTTCGCAGATGACATCCTCCTAATTCACCATACATCCTCTTCAGTTCCTGACCTTTCTCCCCTCAATGTCTGTCTGGCTGCTGTCTCTGAGTGGTTTCTTAACAATTTCCTCATCGTTAATCCTTCCAAGTCGGCTGCCATCTGGTTCACCTTTGGTGCTCCCTCCCCCACCTTGTCACCACATATGTCTAACCTGCCCATCCCTCTGGTACCAACTCTTCGTTATCTCGGTGTTACTCTTGATCCATCTCTTTCATTCCATCAGCACATTTCCAGTGTAGTGCGTAGTTCTCTTTTCCATCTCCATAGGATTAGGGCTGTTCGTTCTTTACTTTCAGTTACATCCCTCACCACTCTTGTCCTCTCTTTAGTAATTACTCAACTCAATTATTGCAATTCACTCTTCGCAGGTCTTCCGCAATACCGCTGCCCGTCTTCTCACTTTCTCCTCCCCCCGAGACCATATCACTCCTTGTCTTCTTTCTCTCCATTGGCTCCCTGTCAAGTCCCGCTATCTTTTTAAACTTCTCATTCTTACCCATAAAGCCCTCCATACCAGCACACCCCAATACTTAGCAGACCTCATTTACCTCCAGCCTACCCCCCGTCTTCTCCGTTCTGCCCACGGCAACCGTCTCTTTCTACCATCCCCCACTCAGGCACACCTAGAGTCAACTCGCCACGCTGCTTTCTTCTTTGCTAGTCCTGCCCTATGGAATTCTCTCGCACACTCCCTTCGCACTGAATTGTCTTTCCCTCAGTTCAAGGCCCTTCTTAAGACCTATCTTTTTTGTCAGGCTTTTGATCTTCCCGTCCCCCCCAACCACTCACCAATCACTAATCACGCCCCCCGTTAATATTCTCTATCCTCTGCCCCCCCATTCCTACCCTCTCCTACTCCATTCTTGTGCTTTTTGTGTATCATACGCTTGTTGTTTGTGTTGAAATCTGTCCTATTCTATCCTTCCCTTTTCCTTAACCGCTTTCCTATCAATTTTTTATTGTACACCGCCCTACACTTCGGTAATGGGCAGTCTATCAAATGTCTTGAATAAAGAATAAAGAGGGGGTACTCGGGTCAGCGGAAGAGGGGTTGGATATTAAATGAGTCCTTACTGGAGCAGCCAGAGGTAGTAGAAAAAGTAAAACAGTCAATAAAGGATTATTGGGAGATCAATGATAGAGATAACTGTAAAATAGAGACGCTGTGGGAATGTCTGAAAGTAGTAGTGAGGGGGGAGTTGATATCAGCAAGGACACATATGAAAAAAGTTAAAGAAGGTTACAAAGCTGCTTTAAGGGGAAAGATCAGGGAGTTAGAGGGAGCACAAAAGCAACAGAATTTAAGTGAGACAAAGCTACAGGAGTTAAGTAAGGCGAGAAGAGAGTTGGGGGAATAAGGAGTTGGCTGACATTAAATTTGCCCAAGACCAATTTAAGCAGCAATTCTTTGAATTTGGGAAAAACCCCACTAAATGGCTTGCATATAGATTGAAGCAACGCCAAAATAGGAATTACATAACTAAAATCCGGGATGCAAGAGGGAAGGAGGTAAGAGCACGGAAGAAGATCCAAGAACGGTTTGTACAATTTTATCAGCAGTTGTACACGGCGGGAGATATAAGGGAGGGGGAGGACATAGACAAATATCTAGAAATGGACTTACCTAAATTATCAATAGAAGAGGCGGCCCGGATCTCAGAACCCATCCAGGAGGGGGAAATACGAGAGGTGATTCAGGCCTTACCAGCGAATAAGACTCCAGGGATGGATGGTTATACTAACAAGTTTTATAAGATTTTCAAAGAGATCTTATGTGAGCCCCTGGCCAGGCTATATAACTCCTTTAAGGATGGAGGGCAAATACGGGCGACCATGAGAACAGCTGGCATAACGGTATTACCAAAGGAGGGGAAAGACCCCAGTGTGTGTGGGTCGTATAGACCCATCTCATTGTTAGGGACAGATTTTAAAATCTTTACAAAGATCCTGGCTAACAGATTGTTACCCTTCATGCCGCGACTAGTGCATGATAACCAAGCGGGTTTTGTGCCAGGTAGGCAAACTGAAGATAATATCCGGAAGGTGTTAAATTCTGTCTGGAATGGGAGGAGGAGGGGAGAGCAAATGATCTGATTGACGATAGATGCGGAAAAAGCATTTGATCGTGTAGCTTGGCCTTATTTGTTAAAAGTGCTGGAACATATGGGGCTTAAAGGCGGATATTATAATTGGATTAAAGCAATATACACGCGGCCCCTAGCACAGATTGCCATTAATGGGGAATATACCAAAGCATTTGAGCTAGGAAGGGGAACTAGGCAGGGGTGCCTGCTGTCACCCCTCCTTTTTGTACTTTCCATGGAACCACTAGCACAGCGGGTGAGAGACTGCCCTGAGATTAAGGGGGTCCAGGGAGGAAAATCAGAGAGTAAGACATCGCTCTTTGCGGATGATATTTTATTCATTTTGAAGGAACCAGAAAGATCCTTGAAAGCCAGCTATGCAATTCTGGAGGAATTCGGGAAATATTCAGGATTTAAATTAAACGCCTCAACGTCTGAAATACTGAATATCACCGCAACAGCTTTGACAAAGCAAAATATACAGGGAGAATTTCCATTTAGGTGGGCCAAACACAGTGTGAAATATTTGGGGGTATATTTAACGGCCAGTGAGACAGACTTGTTTCGGGCCAATTTTGGGGTAATGGAGAAAAGATGAGGAAAGAGCTCGATAGGTGGGGCAGCAGAGGACTATCATGGGTAGGGCAGATTTCGGCAATTAAAATGCTGATAGTACCACAATGACTTTATCTTTTTAGGGCCCTACCACTGCAGCTGCCTAAGAATTTTTAAGCACGAGTACAAAGGGTGATTATGAAATTTATAGGAGGGGGAGGAAGAATAGAGTGGCTTGGACGACTCTTACGAGGAGGAGGGAGAATGGGGGGATGGCCATACCTGATATGCAAAGGTATGCTGAAGCAGCGCAGTTGAGCGCCATTGTGGACTGGGGAGACGAGGATTTAAAAGAATGGGTAACGATGGAATCAGAGGAATTATTGGGGTGAAAGGTAGAAGAATGGATGTGGCTACCGCTGGAGAAAAAGAGGGGGAAACAGTTTCAAAATCCCTATATGCAGAGGGTGTGGAGTTTGTGGAAGAAATGGAAATCTATAGGGCTGGGAACAAAACGGGTCTCTAGACTGATTCCTATATGTAGGAATCCAAACTTTCCTCCTTCAGTGGGGAAGAGTGTGTTTGAAGAATGGCGCAGGAAGGGAATGACTCACATAGGGCAGATTTTGGAGAGGAAGAAGACTATAGATTTTCAAAGGGCTCAGAAACAATATGGCTTAGTGGAGGCGGACAGGTACCACTACACCCAGATCTGTCACTATTTAAGACATGAGATAATACCAGAGTTACAGGGGGATCTGACAGAACTTGAAAAAATGGTATTAATGGGGCAAAGGAAGAAAATTGTGACTAAGTTTTACAATATGATGGAGAGAGAGGGCTATAAGGGGGGTTTTCAGGTTAATTGGGAACAAGATGTTGGTGAATGTTGGTATGCATCTCAGTGGGGACATATATTCCGCAACAGATATAAGGGACTGTTAGCAGCCAATCTCATTGAAAATAACTATAAAGTAATGTGTAGCTGGTATTTGTCACCGGACAAAATGTACCACATGTATAAGTTGGGGGATGATAAATGTTGGCGGGAATGTGGGGCGAAGGGGGAATATCTCCATATATAATGTGGCAGTGTGGGATGGTGAATAAAGTATGGGAGGAGGTGTTTCAGTTGTTGAGTACTATTTTGGAGAAGAATGTCCCGCTACAACCGGCGGTGGCAATGTTGGGAATTCAACCAGGGAATTTGAATAAAGAAGAAGGAATGTTCCTCAGTTTGGGGCGTGTTACATTCCGAATGTTGCTAGCACGCAGATGGAAACAGAGCACGGTTCCGCAAATGGGGGAATATAGGGCATACTTAGCCCAGGTTTACCTGTTAAGTAAGTTAAGAATGATGAAGAATAACAGGTTACCAACATTTCAAAAAGTGTAGGGGAAATATATAAGGTGGGCAGAGAATAGTTGAGCAGGGTTAAATGGAGGAATATGGCAAAGAAGGGGGGGGGAGGGGGGAGGGAAGTGGGGAGGTAGGGGGGGATTAGGAGGGGGTATTGATGGGAGAAAATGATAAATGTAACCAGGTTAATGATGTGGATATGGACAAGTTCGGAGATATGGTGGGGGATAAAGAGTGTTAAGATAATTGTCTCCTGAAATGTATTGTTTGTATTGGTTGATAAAATATAAATTAAAAAAAAAATCAAAATGCATGTATGAAATGAACCAAAATAATCTCTGAAAAACAGTGGAAAAAAAGCCAAACAAACCTACAACTTTGACAGTATACATGTCCCTACTGTAGAGTTTCTGTACTGGAAGAGTCCAGGCTGGTTCTTTCTCTAAAGAATGTCTTTGCTAGGGGTGGGTTCGGGAAGAAACTTCTTGTGTGTACAGATTTCAGTGACCATCTCGTGAACTGTTTTATTTCTTATTTTTTGTGTGGCTTGCAGGAGATTCAAAATCACTTTTTGACAAACACTGAATCTGCATCAAGTACCCTAGTAAGCTGTTTAATTTTGGAACAATCTCATTTGAAGTATCTTTTTTGTTGTGTTATTGGAAGGTGCCAGAAGCCTAACGGCCTTGAAAGACTCTCTTTTCCTCCTACCAGGAAATGTGGTTGCCGGATGGTCCCAGTGTTTGCTCAGAGGATGGGCTGGGGCCTACATAAAGTTAGAAAATAATTCTCTGTAGGATGAGGCGTTAACGTTTTACAGATTTCCATGATTAGGTCAATTCCTTCAACCGTGTGTGTTTGTTGTTTAAGAATTCTAGTGCAGTAATACATGTTTTCAGAAGTCAAAACCCTGCTCACTGAATCCAGAGAAATTTCACAATTCTTTTAAGAAGACAAGCTGCAGTATCCCCCAACATCAGAAGGTAACGTCGATTTAATTTTCTGCTTGGAGGCTACACTTTTTGGGCTTTGGTTTTCCATTCAAACTTAATTTCTTGGTAAGCATAGGTTGAACCTCTTAATAAACTTGCTTTCTAGGGATTGTCATCTTTGTAGTCCATTGATCTACTGTTTAAAGCTTTGTGAGTACGCTTTCTCCTGGCCATCCTTTTACCATTACGGAATGGTTTTCATTCATCACGTCAGAAAGTCATAAAAGAAGAGCCCTGTGTATTGTTCTATGAAATGATTTGCGGTGTGTGTTGAAGGAACATAATGGTTATCTTATTCACACATTTCCACATGTTACTTCAGTGAAGTGCTCAGACCCTATTGGTCACACACAGCATCACACTCTTCTGCCACATGGAACTACGAAGCACTACTAGTACTAATATCTTTCACGCCTATAGCGTTACAAGACTTACACAGCACTGTACATAAACAGATAGGGCCCGATAATGCACGCACCATATACCGATGACTAGCACATGACCAGGCAATACAACACACCTTGACCACAAAAACTAAACACTCTCTACACACACTTATAGAAGTTACACACACACCAACTGAATTCAAGTCTAGACCCTAAGTTCTTTGTTCAATGTACATAGTTCACAATTGGACTAGATTAAGTCCCAAGTTATTGTTCATTGTACATAGTTAATGAAATTATTTCATATAATTAACTTTGTTATTTTTTAATGTAAACCGCATTTGATCTCCAGAAAAACGGTATATAAATACTTAGATATTTGAAAGGCATTTAGACGGTTTACAGCCCAGTAAACTGTGTAAATGCTTTAAACGGGAATATTTGACGGCACCTACATGGTTAGTACCATTCGAATATCTCGAATATTGGTTTATGTCCCCTATGTGCCCCGATGCTATCCGGTTAGCATCAGGGCGTGTTGGGAGCGTTCTGGGGCAGAGCAGGGGCAGAGATTGCCAATAACCGGGTAGTGGTCCAATATTGCTGCTATCTGGTTAGGCTCTACGGGTGACTCCTCTCGGTGCCAAACCAGGATATGCAATGACGTCATTGCGGCACTGAATATCCAGGTTTAGAGGTCAGTGGGCAGGGCTATGTGCTGACATTTATTTATTTATTTATTTATTTATTTATTTATTTAGTAAACACTTGTATACCGCTGCTTCCTACGATCAGCAGCGGTTTACTTTACAGAATCATAATGTATTGTACGGTACATTGAGATTTCAGTTTTACATTTTGATTAGTCAATGATTACGTAACACGGGACAAGCATTTGGATACGATACATATTTGATTAAAGCACACAGATCAAGGTATACATTTGATTTCAGTAGATTGGGGGAGGGCCCCATATATACAATTTGTACAGAATTAGTTGCCAAGGTGTACAGACTATACATGGTTATATACAATTTGTACGGAATTAGTTGCCAAGGTGTACAAGTTATACATGACTATATACTATTAGATTATATGCTGCCGAGTGCGGCAGAGGAGATCTGGTTGAGGTGGGGTATCGCAGTTAGATCAAGTTGTAGTGGGTTTGAAACAGATAGGTTTTCAGTTTTCGTCTAAATTCGTTCAGGTTGTTTGTGAGCCTTAATTCATGCGGTAGTTGGTTCCATTGGATTGGCGCTGAGTATGTGAACGCCCTATTGCTTGTTTCGGCCTTGACAGATCTTATGCTGGTCGGGATACATAGGGTGTTGAGATTCATAGTTCTCCTGCTCCTGTTGCTAGGTTGAATAGTGATTAGGTTATTGAGGTAGGATGGTGCGATGCCATTGATGAGTTTAAATGTTGTGATGAGTAGTTTGTAGATGATGCGGGCGGCCACTGGGAGCCAGTGCAGATCCATTAGAACTGGGGTTATGTGGTCGGTGACTTTCTTTTCCATGATGACTCTTGCAGCCACGTTCTGAGCCATTTGCAGGATGCTTAGTGTGCTCTTTGGAAGCCCTTGTAGAATGGCATTGCTGTAATCCAGGTGGGGAATGATTAGTGCTTGAGCAACAGACCTAAAGTCGGATTTCTCGAGGATATTGCGGAGTGGTTGAAGGATTTTGAGTTTGTAAAAGATGGCTCGGTTAACTGTTCTGAGGTGTTTGTCCATCTTGAGGTTGCTGTCAAGTAGGACTCCTAGATACTTTATTACAGGCTTTGTATCGTATATGTTTTTGTTTAGTGTGACTGTGGTGGGCGGGATGAAATTGGCTTTCTTGGACATGAACATGACCTCTGTTTTTTTGTGATTTATTGACATGTTGTTTTGCTGAAGCCATGATTGGAGCATATCAAGGCATTCTTCTAGTGGACTGAAGTTAGGCTGTGTTATGTCGAGCTGTGTGTATAACATCACATCGTCGGCATATATGTGGTAATTTATGTTGTATTTCTGGAAAATACTGCATACCGGCTTTATATACAAATTGAACAGTAGGGATGAGAGGGCAGACCCTTGAGGGATCCCTTGGGTTTGGGGGAAAGCATCAGCTCTGTCGTTGTTGAATTGCACTTGTTGCATCCTATTGGATATGTATGATGTGAACCATTTCAGGGGGGTCCCTGTTATACCTAGCGAGGCCAGGCGGTCCAAAAGGGTGGTGTGATGTACTGTATCGAATGCCGCTGAGATATCGATGAATATGAGTATGAACATGGAGTTTTTGTTCTCGAGGCCCCTAAGTAGATTGTCAAGGAGTGCCAGTAGTAGTGTTTCCACTCCGTGATTCTGACGGAATCCGTATTGATGTTCATCTAGGGCTTTTATCTCGTCCATGTGGTCCTGGAGTTGGTGCTGGACCGCTTTTTCAATCATCTTTGCTAGGAAAGCTATGCTTGAGATTGGGCGATATGATGCAGGGTCACTTTTGTTGAGCGACTTGTTTTTTAATATGGGTCTAATAATTGATTTCTTGAGATGAGACGGCATGATTCCTTGTTTCAGAGACTGATTGACAATGTGCGCGATGGGTTTTGCGTTGTCTTTCTTGGTTGCTTTCATCCAAGCGGCTGGGCATGGGTCGAGGGGGGAGGTAGTGGTGTTTAAGTTGGTTAAGATGTTTAAGATTTGTTGCTCACCTAATTGCTGGAAGGTGTTCCATTCTGTTTCTGGGTCTGCTTGATGGGCAGTTGTGGTTTCTCGAGTGGTGAGAGCTAGTGGCATGCCTTTGGTCATGCTTGTGGGAAGTTTCGGATTTAGCTTTTTGGCATAGTGGTCGGCAAGCGTCTGGGCCTTTATATCATCTGCAGAGATGGAGTTTTGTGAAGATTTGGTCAGAGATTTTACGAGTTCAAAAAGTTCTCTGGGTCTGTTGAGCGCTTTGTTGAGTAGATTAGTGTGGTGTGTCTTTTTAGCGAGGTTTACCTCATTCTTGTATCTTGCGAGGAGTGTTAGGTATAGTTGCTTGCATTCTTCGGTTTGCTTTTTCCTCCATTTCCTTTCGAGTTTGCGTAGTTCTCTCTTCATTTTAGATAGCGTGGGAGAGTACCATGGTTCGGTTCCTGTCTTTGTTACAGCGTTTGTGTTCTTCCATGTTGGACTTGCAGCTGCTTCGATCCCTGAGTTCCATTGGTCTACCAGCTTGTCTAGGTCTGTGGTGGTGTACTCAAAATGTGTAGATATAGAAGTTACCAAAGCTTCGCTATTGAATTTTTGGAATTTCCTCTGTTGATGTGTTTTTGGGTCGGCTTGAGGCTTTACCTTTTGTGGAGGTAGGTGGATTTCAATTTCGACTAGGAAATGGTCGGACCATGGGACTGGGGTTGCTCAATGTTTGGTGTATTTTTGGATGTTGTGTGATAAGAACACCATATCAAGGGTGTTACCTTTGTTATGTGTGGGTTCTTGTATGATTTGTGTGTAGCCGAGCTGATGCATGGCTTCAAAGAATGCGTCTGCCTGTACAGGGGGAATCGATGGGAGATTTAGGTCACCCAGAATGATGCGCAGTTTTTTGGTTGCAGAGGTTGAGATATTTTCTAGTGCGGTGGCCAGGGTTTCATGATGGGCTGAGGGGGGTCTGTAGATTAAGCAAAGTATTGATATTTTGTTTTCGATCTTGAGTATATCAATGCCTTTGGATTCAGTTAGGGAGGGGCTTGAGAACATGAGGGAGGTTTTGGCAATGACAAGTACTCTTCCTCCTCTCCTGTTGTGACGGGGGCAGTTAAATACTGTGTAGTTGGGATGGGGTAATTGGTTTAGTATTGCTGGGTCAGTGTCAGTGATCCAAGTCTCGGTGACACAGAGGATATCGGGTTTGTTGTCTGTAATGATATCGTGTATGATGTGGGTTTTATTTCTAATGGATCTGGCGTTGATGAGACAGATTGTGATGGGGGTTTGTGATAATTGGTGTGGTTGCTGTTGCTTGTTTCTGGTCTTTGTGGCTGTCGGTTTCCTATGTTTATTATGTTTTGTTTTGGAGCTACGTCTTTTATGGGGTTTTTCAGTGACCTTTAACGCAGTGTTCAGGCCTGGGTTGAGTAGGGTTTCATCATGGGCTATGTATGTTGGCCCTAGCGGAGTTAGTAGGGGTAACAGTATTTGGCCATGGATAAGGAAAGGATGCCATCCTATTGCCTGGTGTTGCATCAAGTGTGGTAAGTATGCGTATGCAGCTAGGGATACGTAGAGGCAGAGAATTACCATATAGGTGATGGGTGCCATGGTTTGTGTGGTTGGGTGTGGTGCAGAGTTTGTTATGGAAATCCTTGGAGGAGAAATTCTGTGCGAAGGTGGCAGAGGTTATTTACTTGTAGTTTACGGTCATTTGTTAGTTGTCGCACATGTGATGTCTCAATCAGTATATAATATAAGTATAACGGGAAAAACTTCTGATACCATGTGAGAGATGAGCAATAAGTGGTTTGGAATTGCAGGTATTACAGAGAGGTATTGCAGGTATTACAGAGAATTACAGAAAGGTATTACAAGTATTACAGGTATTACAGAGAACTGCAGGTATTACAGAGAGGGATTAATCTGTATGGTTATTGCATCTAATTAATGACAAAATCAGGTGGTATGGGAGTGATCGGATTTCATTCCTACAGTAAACATTCCTTCAGTATACTGGTTTGATATAGTACAGTGTATTGAAGTTGCAGGCAGATTGTGAAATTTGTGGGGAAGTTTCTTAAAAGTCCAATAAAGTCAGAAATGTCATACAGTCTGTAGGAGGAAGTTGCAGTATTGTGTTTACCTGAATAGTTTAGTTGTTGTCGTCATTCAGTGCCTGGTCGAGTTGGCGAGCTCAACCCAGGCAGGGGAGCTCGAGCCGTGTGCGGTTGTGGAGGCTTGCGGTTTCGGTGTCAAGATTGGTACTTTAGGAGAGAGATGAAGGGTCTGTGGTTTTTTTGGGACCTGTTTCTTCTGGATTGCCTTAGGGGGAGGCCGGCTGTTATCTCTCTCTTGCGGTCGGGTGGCGAAGCTGTCTCCAGGGCCTAATGGCCAACCGCCTAAGGGCCGACGCCAAAGGGCCATCTGGCGAGGCCCTCAGGCGCAGGCCCGCCAGGCGCGGGCGCGCCCTGTAGGGACGCCGCTTTTAAGCGGTGCTGGAGCGTGTGTGTGTGTGCCTCCCACTGCCTCCGATTGGGCAGGAGTGCTTGTGGGCTTGCCTCCCACTGCCACCAATTGGGCAGGAGTGAATGTGTGTGTGGTCTCCCACTGCCCCGATCTGGGCAGGAGTGTGTGTGTGTGTGAGCTCCCACTGCCCCGATCTGGGCAGGAGCTGAACCAGGGACCTCTGCTGGACTCAGAAGCGGCTCCCTCGGGGTAGGGACGCCGCTTTTAAGCGGTGCTGGAGCGTGTGTGTGTGCCTCCCACTGCCTCCGATTGGGCAGGAGTGCTTGTGGGCTTGCCTTCCACTGCCACCGATTGGGCAGGAGTGAATGTGTGTGTGGTCTCCCACTGCCCCGATCTGGGCAGGAGTGTGTGTGTGTGTGAGCTCCCACTGCCCCGATCTGGGCAGGAGCTGAACCAGGGACCTCTGCTGGACTCAGAAGCGGCTCCCTCGGGGTAGGGACGCCGCTTTTAAGCGGTGCTGGAGCGTGTGTGTGTGCCTCCCACTGCCTCCGATTGGGCAGGAGTGCTTGTGGGCTTGCCTCCCACTGCCACCGATTGGGCAGGAGTGAATATGTGTGTGGTCTCCTACTGCCCCGATCTGGGCAGGAGTGTGTGTGTGTGTGAGCTCCCACTGCCCCGATCTGGGCAGGAGCTGAACCAGGGACCTCTGCTGGACTCAGAAGCGGCTCCCTCGGGGTAGGGACGCCGCTTTTAAGCGGTGCTGGAGCGTGTGTGTGTGCCTCCCACTGCCTCCGATTGGGCAGGAGTGCTTGTGGGCTTGCCTCCCACTGCCATCGATTGGGCAGGAGTGAATGTGTGTGTGGTCTCCCACTGCCCCGATCTGGGCAGGAGTGTGTGTGTGTGTGAGCTCCCACTGCCCCGATCTGGGCAGGAGCTGAACCAGGGACCTCTGCTGGACTCAGAAGCGGCTCCCTCGGGGTAGGGACGCCGCTTTTAAGCGGTGCTGGAGCGTGTGTGTGTGCCTCCCACTGCCTCCGATTGGGCAGGAGTGCTTGTGGGCTTGCCTCCCACTGCCACCGATTGGGCAGGAGTGAATGTGTGTGTGGTCTCCCACTGCCCCGATCTGGGCAGGAGTGAATGTGTGTGTGGTCTCCCACTGCCCCGATCTGGGCAGGAGTGTGTGTGTGTGTGAGCTCCCACTGCCCCGATCTGGGCAGGAGCTGAACCAGGGACCTCTGCTGGACTCAGAAGCGGCTCCCTCGGGGTAGGGACGCCGCTTTTAAGCGGTGCTGGAGCGTGTGTGTGTAGGGCATAGCCCACCCAAATGAATATCAGGCCCACAGAACCTAAGGGGTACTTTTATGAATCGTTTTTTGCACTTAAACTGTTTCATGCAGGGCCGACCCAGAGTTGGCTCAAGATATTGTCACCCTAGGCAAACCTTAAACCTTATTCCCTCCTTGCTGTCAGAATCTATTGTTTAGCTTTGAATGCTCTGCTGTTTGCTGCTCTCCAGAAGCTGCCACCCTAGGTGACTGCCTAGTTTACTTAATGGTTGGCCCGGGCCTGGTTTCATGTGCAGGAAACTGGTCTTATAAAAATCTGCTGGGTATAAGTACATAAAAGTACACAATATCATGTCTACCTTTATGTGGACTGTGTAAGCATTCCCGGACTGACTTTTGGGTGGAGATATGAAGAGGGTATGTGTATGTGTTGTGTGCTCTCGAATCAATGCTGACTCCTGGCAACTCAGCCTCTTGGTTTTCATGGCAAGGTGCGACCGGAAGTAGATTGCCAGTCCTTTCTTCCATGCAGTAAGCCTACAAGTAGAGTTGACAACTTCTTGACGAGAAAAACCTTCCACCTGTTGCTACCTCTGATCTATCCCATCCCACTCCCTGCTCCACCCACAACCCCAACAATAACAGCTATGATGGAAGCCATACAGGCCTTAATTCTTGCAGGCCACATAGGGTAGGGTAAGATACAAGAGGTTACACTCTTCAGCTCCCTTTGAGCTAAAGCCCCTTTCTTAGTCACCCAACACAAATATGCTCCTCCATATGGTGCTAAATCCAAACATATATTCTGCATCCACAGAACTCCCGGCCCCTCCTCCAACAATGGCGTAGAGCAGAGCCAGGCCATTTCCCCATAGGACTTCCCATACAAAAAATATCCTGATTCTTTTGTCATCTCACTAACTGCAACATACATCATTTCAGTACAAAGCATACTATCAATACTGTGGTAGGCGACGGCCTATGATCCATGCTAATTGAACTAAGCAGACAGGCCTGAGCAGCTTGACCTGTAACTGAAGCCTGTAGTTAGGCCCAGAGGAATGAAAACCCCCCTGAATGATGACACCATAGAATTGAAACTTAACTCAGTTTAACTGAACATAGCTAAGCAGAAACGAAACTTATAAAAGACAGAAAACAGCTCTAATTGGTACTGATAAGAGAGCACAGCTTCTATGGAATTAATTAACTCTGCAAAAAAGCAAGGTTACAGTGCCCTGCTTCCCATATGTTTTAACAAGCTCAGCGACCTTGGAGGAGAGAAGTAACAAGTTAGAGACACTGACCATTGTAATTGGGACTAGAAGGGGGGCAACCAGGTGCTGGGCCCAGACCAGAGTCCCGATTGGGTAGCCATATCAGTACCGGGACCAATAGATGGGTGAGAGGGGTACTGGGACCAATGAAAAGTTTGCCTATGCTTAGAATGGACAAGAAAGCTATAAAAGTTGTTGTTTTACTAGAAGCCATTGCTCAGCCATTTTGAAATTGCTTATTGCTTGAGCCATGTGCACATTAAACTGGCTTGGATCCTTGAAAAGACTCCTGGATTTATTTATTGCATGCTTATCTGCTGCTACATTCTTGGTGCGTTGGCCGGGAAGTGCGAGTGATGGATAGTGTTCAAGTGAATAAATCCACGTAATTCGCCTTGAGGTTTGGTCCAGTTGGAACCATGCCAATCCGACGCAGGGGAATCTCCCTGGGCCCACCGATCCTCTTGTATCGGAGGGAGTTCTGCCTGGCCTCGGCAGGCACTGAGTCCAGCTGGCTAACACTTCCGACCCGGGGGAGTCCAGGATCCAACTCAGAAGCTTGGGAACCAGATCTGGTAAGTATAGTTTTGAAAACCTGTCTAGACAGATGAGTTAGAACTGCAGTTTGCAAACTTTGGTAAGACTTAAGTCTTTGTTTGAAAATCCTTGCATGAGTATTCGCTAGGTACAGTTGTTATAGAGAATCATGATTCAGCCTGGTCAGAGCAGACAGGACTGGGTTTTTGGTATGTCTAGACAGAAATAGAAAGAGCAGTACTGCCAGTGGAACTTGGAATTTGTAATCTCGAGATATTGGGAATTGGTAAGAGAGCTCTCAAGGAAGGGCCGAGTAACCCCGCATGGGAATTCGCCGGGTGAAACCCTCATCCTTTTTGTAATTGGGAAAAAGACTAGTCAGAATAGATAGAAAGGAATGCATTCTAAGATACGTTGCTAGCATGATTGTGTGAATGAAGTGTGAATGAAAGGTCTGGCAGCACGGACCAAGCGAGAGTGGACTCTGGACTAGCGCAGTTCCTAGTCGGGTGACTGCGTCTAGGTCGCGAAACGGATGAAGCGTTTGATGTATTGTCCGTCCTGTGTATTTGATTTTTGTTATCTGTTGAAACCACGAGTTTCCCTTCTGTTATAAATGTGAGATTATTATGTTGAGTACTTTGTGACAGTTCACTGGTTAAGAAATTGTATTAATAGAGCAGAATGAAGACCCAAAACACCTACGGTCATTTTTAGAAATCAAAAAGCTGGTCTCACCCAGTTGGTTTTAGCACAGTGAAAAAGCTGACAGGGGGCGTGTCTGTGCAGGAGAATGTTTGGTGCTGTTTAACCCTATGCAGGCATGTTTTTCAACGATCTGCTGCTGGACTAATCAGGACAATTATACCTGTTTCTACCTGTTTTTATTCACTTTGTTCTGATAGTAATGTTCCTCCTGCTGTGGTCATGTATTGTGTACCATTCAATAAGAATATTTAGTCAGAATTTTAGTTTTGAAGGTTGTATTAATCATCAGAGCTCCGCAAACAGTTTTTAGTTATATTCTCTGCTCTGTCTGCATTTCTAAGTCAATTGAGCCTGTTATATTGCTGTTACTTTGCAGAACTATCCAGGAGGTGACGGGTTTAGTTCAGTTATAGTGTGTAGGGTAAGATTAGTTATTCCGGTCAGATAGGTATAATATATTTGTGGGCTTAGCTTTGCCCTGTGTTTTATGATTCAAATAGGAAATGATAAAGAACTGTTTTTGTTTTTCCTTTGATCTACAAAGTAATTAGATCACGACTTAACATTGATTTAAATTGTTTTTTTCTGGCATCTCTGTCCATGTGAATGAGAAGTCTCTTTTTATGAGCACAGTTCAATTGTTTCCCCGCGAGCAGAGGGGTGTGGCTTCCACATATCCTTAAAAAAAAAAAAAAAAGGTTCTGGAGAGACAGCTGGAGACTGCAGGAAATTTCTCCTAGGAATGAAAAGGGACTGCCGATTTGAAAAGTCTCTTCATTTAATCGAAGCGTGATGAATTTATAATTAGTTTTTTCTCTGGTTTCACTAGCTCTGTTTAACCAAAAGTTTTAAAAACAAAGTTTATCTTTTTATGAATGAGTATAAGTCATTTGAATGCATGCTTCCCCTCTGTGCTGGTTACTAATGAACAAATCAGTTAGCTTTTCTGTATTTAAAAAAAAAAGGGAAAGGTGTACTGTATTTTATTGAAAAAAGTATCCGGAATGTCTTTTGAATATCTCCTTCCTAAACTGTAATCTTTTGCAGAGACGTTATTCACCTTAAGTGCAGATTACGGCTGGCAGCTAGTTTCTTCCAGCCATACGTAATAGTTCTCTCTGTTGGGATTGTTGTTTATAACATGTTGCAAAAAAATAGTTTTATATTTGAAGGAATTTATCTAAATTGTATTTATTTAGAATGAGATTATTATGCCTAGTCACAGGAAAATGCAGCCTGACAGACCGCCTTCTGTCTGTTGTTAACTACGTCACCATGGGGGGAGGAAGGGGGGTCAGAGTCCATGCAGATTCCAGAGTTACTTCATGGCCCCGTAGTTTCCCAAAATCCTGCCTGTTTATTTCCCTGAGCTCTGCCATCATCCCGGGCAGAGCCTGGAACAAGGGGGGGGGGGCGGAGGGGGGATGACTTCTCCCTACAGATTCCCAAGTAGTTTGCTAGCCACCTCTGCAACAGGGGAATGTCCACCCCCTCCGGACTAGAAGTGAAAGTCAGCTGACCAGACTTGTTTAGAACTGAAAAAAAAACTGCATTATACACTGAGAAGTTTTAGGACTTGATTGAACTAATGAACGGAAATTGCAAAGAACTGGATGAATTTGCGGGCATAATGGTTAAATGAAAGTTAATCAGAGGGTGTGTGAATTGTGAAAATAAATGTAACAGAGAAAGTGAATGATATTTTAGTTGAATGATGTGAGGAGATTATCCTAATCGAAGGAACAGAGGAAGTGAAAAACTGGGTGTGAGTACGCCCATTATAGAAAAAGAAGGACATTAGAGAAGTGAATGCCCGTATCTTGACTCCCGAGGGAGTACTTGATTGCAAAGTCATAAAACAATAAACCAAGCACAGTGTTTCAGCACGAGAGTGAAGCAGCTATAGCGTGAGTGGCAGCCGAAGAGGGCTACAGCATGGATGAAGACTAGGCCAGACCGGACTCTCCAGTTTCCCTGGGTCCCCAGGAGTCAGTCTGAAAAATAGGGGACCAATATATGGACTTTTATGGGGGATACAGGAGCAGAATACTAAAGCCAGTAGCCCCTGTGTTTTTCTCGCAAAGCCTTTTCTGCAGAACCACATGTGTGAACTAGAAAAAAAAAATAATAATAATAATGTACCAGTTCCTGTATATGCCTGAATGCCCTATTCCATTTTTGGAGCCGAGATCTGCTTGCAAAGCTTCAAGCACAGATATCCTCTGTTGAAGGAAGAAAAAAATGAAACTCAAACTGTCCCCAAGAAGAAGAATGGCGGTTCTATTCACCTGCATCCAAAGCAACAAGCTGTACACTTACCAACCTCATAGCCCCACCTGGAGGATGGGCAGAAGATAATCCACCTGGCCTAGCGAAGAACATAGCCCCTGCCATTGTCACCCTCAAGCCAGTCAAGAAGCCTGGGACAGGTGATTACCGCCCAGTGCAGGATCTAAGAAGAATGAATGATGCAGCTGAAACTATACAACCAGTGGTACCAAAATCCTTATATTCTCTTGGAACTGATCTCTGCTGAAGCTATACATTTCATCATTCTGGACTTAAAAAGATGCCTTTTTCTGTATACGCTTAGCCCAAGACCCCACTACAAGGAGGCGGGGCCAACTCATCTGGACAAGATTACCTCAAGAATTCAAGAACTCGCCTCACTCAGCAAAAGATTTGACAAGTTATCCAGAAACTCAAAAAAAAAGAAAGAAAAAATTCTACTTCAATATGTGGACAACTTGCTCATAACCACCAACTCAGAAAGTGAATGTCCACCAGCCACCAGTGAACTCTTGCACCTTTTTAATGAGGCTGGATACAAAGTCTCAAGAGCCAAAGCATAATTATGTCAAACAAGTTAAATACCTAGGATTCCAGTTGTCCAGCGGAATTCGACGCCTGGAACCCTTACCAGAACGCAAAGCAGCTGTATGCAGTATTCCTACTCCAATCACCAGGAGGCAAGTGAGAGCCTTCTTGGGTGCCACAGAGTATGTTGTATATGGATCCCCAATTTTGCGCTGCTAGAGAAAAAAAACCATTGTATCAAGCTATCAAAGGAATGGAAATGTCTCCAGAGGAATGGGGACTTGAACAGGATGCAGTCTTTTGATCTTTGAAAAAAACACTCTGATGTTGTCACCAATTCTGGGTCTACCAGATGTCCAGAAAACCTTACAGTCTCTATGTTCATGAGTCGCAAGGAAATGTTCTGGGAGTGTTGACTCAATCTCTTGGACCTTATTTGAGAAGCTGTTACAGCTACAGCCTTCCTAGTAAGCAAAAACTAAAAGAAAAATCCCTTTACAAAGGAAATTACTAGCTAACAAATCTATGAATGTTGAAATATTAGAGTATGTTGTGTGAAAACCCCAGATACAACTGAAGGGTCAGTCAAGCTTTCAATCCTGCTATGTTGTTATCAGTTGGTCTTGATCCCCTGATCATGACTGTTTAGAAATTATGGACACTGTATTCTCAAGCCACCTGGATTTGACTGATGTCCCTCTGGAGAACCCTGAACAGACTTTCTTTGTGGCTGAAGGCAGTTTCATCATCAATGGACATTGTTGTGCTAGATATGCAGTAGTGACCCCTGATTTGGTAGTTGAGTCCTCAGCCCTGGCCCCAGAAACTTCACCACAGAAAGCTGAACTGATAGTCCTCACTAGAGCACTAACAATAGGAAAAGAGCCCTGTCTAAATGTGTACCCAGATTTCAAGTATACCCTTACAACCTTGCATGCATATGGGCCCCTGTACAAAGAATGAGGGTGGATAACCTTAGGAAGCAAGTCCATTAAGTATAGCCCCAAGATATTGATATTAATAGATACATACTGCCTATAGATCTCAGAATTTAGGAAAAGTAGAATGTGTGAATAGAACCCTGAAATCTCAGTTGTCTAAACTTTGCCAAGAGGTTTACCTGAAGTGGCCCTAGGTTCTTCCTATAGCCCTTCTTAGGATATACTTAGCCCCTGCTAAGTCTTTAGGAGTTTTCCCTTTTGAAATTCTGTATGCGCAACCCCTGCCTATTGTATAGGAAATAAAAGGAGATATGAGACAGATAGGATCTGAAATTATTAGACATGAACTATTGGTTTTAAGTTCTGTTTTGCAGGAGTCTTCATACCTGAGTACAAAATCGATTACTCATCAATTTGCCTGCACCCCTGCATCCTTTCAAGCCTGGAGTCTCGGTGTGGATCAAAGAGTGGAGAAAGATACTGTTAGCCCTGCATTGGAGGGGACCCTATGTCGTCATCCTGTCAACAACTCCAACTGCAGTAAAAGTCGCAGAATTTGAACCTTGGACCCATCATAATCAAGTGAAGCCAGCAGCTGCTCTTGAACCTGATCACTGGACTACTGTACAGCATCCTGAGACTCCATTGCACCTCACCCTACGACAACAACCACGGACCTAAGACTTATTGGTCCCTCAGAAACTGCACTATTTCAAGACTGTTTGTTTATCTGAAGGTAAGCCTCGCATCTGAAAAAAACCTGCAATCATCAGAAAGAGACTGTGTTGTGTTAAGAAATTGAATCTTCTAAGAGACTGTGTTTAAATACTCTGAAAAGACTGTTTTGATCTCCTAAAGAGTGAACTGCTCTAAGGAAGCAATAATAGCCTAAGAGACTATGCTATGATATTTTAAGAAATTGAGACATCCCAGAGGACAGTGATACTTTGGAATCTACAGCCCTACTCCTGCCAAAAAGCTGGTAGGTCTACGTACGGCAGAAGCTTGAGGATCTACAATCAACCCTACATCTGTTATCTGTTGTGGAAGTCGACAGTTCCACCAATTTTCCAGAGACTATGCCCATTATGAATTATTATTATTGCTTTATTTTGGCAGCAGCCTTGGAGTGCTTTGAAATGACTTTTGCCTTATCTCCCTGGGCAGCCTGTATAAGTACAACATGAACTGGACCGAAGGTCACTCAGACCTTGTTTTATCATTCTTCCTATACTTGCATTGGTATACTCTCCAATCCAAAAATTGTTCTAGATCTTGACTTTCTACAAGGCTATGCAAGCCACCGTTGCAATTCCTCATACCACCACCAGAACTTGTTTCTTGAACTTACTGGAGCAATAGCATCTAGTCTCCACACTTCTGACTGTTTCTATTGTGGAGGAACTAAGATGGGAGATCAGTGGCCCTGGGAGACGCAAGAACTGAACTATTCTATCCTATACAATCAGACTGATTTACATAATACTACTAGTGAGTGGGTATTGGCCCACCCCATTGTTGACAGTTTGTGTTTTGTTCGGACTGGACCACAATCTACTACGAAGGATGGACAGCTGGTCTGTCTAAATCAGAAGCTTTACGACAGCACAACAAAGATGCAACCGAACCTTCTAATCCTTTAGTTCTTTTTCCCACTCTTGCCAAACTATGGACTTTGACTATCTGCCTGTTGCTCCCTTGTTTCTTGCCATTTTGCTTGCAAATGATAACTTCAGTTATTAATAACACTGTAGAGCGTAAGACAGCTACAAAGATATTAGCTATGTGAACTTACTACCCTATACCACAGAGTGATACCTTTACCTAGTATTATGTGATTTGATTCTCACACCTTATTAACATGCGGGTGAGAATAATCAAAGGGGGGAATGTGGTAGGCGACGGCCTATGATCCATGCTAATTGAACTAAGCAGACAGGCCTGAGCAGCTTGACCTGTAACTGAAGCCTGTAGTTAGGCCCAGAGGAATGAAAACCCCCCTGAATGATGACACCATAGAATTGAAACTTAACTCAGTTTAACTGAACATAGCTAAGCAGAAACGAAACTTATAAAAGACAGAAAACAGCTCTAATTGGTACTGATAAGAGAGCACAGCTTCTATGGAATTAATTAACTCTGCAAAAAAAGCAAGGTTACAGTGCCCTGCTTCCCATATGTTTTAACAAGCTCAGCGACCTTGGAGGAGAGAAGTAACAAGTTAGAGACACTGACCATTGTAATTGGGACTAGAAGGGGGGCAACCAGGTGCTGGGCCCAGACCAGAGTCCCGATTGGGTAGCCATATCAGTACCGGGACCAATAGATGGGTGAGAGGGGTACTGGGACCAATGAAAAGTTTGCCTATGCTTAGAATGGACAAGAAAGCTATAAAAGTTGTTGTTTTACTAGAAGCCATTGCTCAGCCATTTTGAAATTGCTTATTGCTTGAGCCATGTGCACATTAAACTGGCTTGGATCCTTGAAAAGACTCCTGGATTTATTTATTGCATGCTTATCTGCTGCTACAATACAAAACTCTACAAAAAAAGTCACCCAGGCTCTACCAAAAATCTACCATGCTAGCACTAATTTTCAAAACTCTCACAATAAGGACCCTACCTAGGAAAAGGCAGTACTGTAAATATTTCAGTTAGCTGTAGAACATCAGTACACCAATTAGGAAAACTGAACAAGTCAGAGTAACTATACTTTCTTACGTATAAATTCCATGCTCCCAGAATTACCCAAACCACCTAATGTCTTTAAATATTGGCCTCACTGTCTTTAGGACAAATCAGGTGTTCCAACTGGTTGAAACACCTGGTGTGTTCTGTTTTGGTCTCCTAAATACAGAAAATGCAATGTGGAGTAAAACTCAAGAAAACTTAAAAAAAAAAGTGTTGCAAAGAAATTTGACTGCATTATGCTAGTTAGAAACATAGAAACACAGAAACAAGATGGCAGATAAAGATCATTCGGCCCATCCAGTCAGTTCTTCCATGCCAACTATAGTCCTTTTTTTCCCTTAGATCCTCGGTGCTTGTCCCATGCTTTCTTGAATTCACAGTTCTCATCTCTACTACTTCCACTGGTAGACTGTTCAATGCATCTGCCTTTCTTTTCATAAAGAAATATGTCCTGAAATTATTCCTGAGTCTCTCCCCTTTCACCTTCATCTTCTCGCCCCTCACAGCAGAGCAATCTGTCAATTGAAAGTCTCTCCTCCTGTGCATTTATGCCATGGAAGTAAGTATTAAACAACACAGAAACGTGACGACAGCTAAAGACTATACGACCTATCCAGTGTGCCCTTCCATACCAACTACTAAGTCCCTTTTTTTCCTTTAGAGATCGTCTGTGTTTGCCCCAGGACCGTACCAAACTAGAAATACACCCTATGAGACTAACGAATCTGTCGCCCCCACCGCACCCCCATCCACGTGCAGTAATTCACTGTTTTTGAGCTTCCTGGAAGCCCAGTGCTGATATTGGTGGCCCTTGGCGGCCGCACTGCTCATAGAGCCTTTGGTACGGTCCTGGTTTTTCCCATGAGGTGAGGTGCTAGTGGCAATAATAATATTAGTCCGACGGTGCCTTGATGTGGTTTCAGGGCTAATAAGTTACTGACTTCCAAGAGCTGTATTTGCTCTGAATACTGATGTGATTAACAATAATTTGATTCAGGAATCAATGAGGGCAGATTGCCTGGTTCGTCCAAATGAGCACATGTCGTACTTGATTGGAGGCGGCAATAAATTTAGCTGAGATCTGTAGTTTTCTTTATATAGCATCAGCTTGGATTCTGCACAGTGAGAAAAATTCACTGAAAACTCCCAAATACCTTCCATTTCTGGGTTGCTGGTTAAACAAAGGAACAGCTGATCGCTTCTAAATGTTACATGTAAAGCAACTTAAATTTAGAAATCTTGTGACTGCAGTTTTTATTTCTGCTGGTGCAGCCTCGTAATTAGTCCTTTATTTTTTCCACTTCATCTGCAAATCATACAATCTAAACTTCAGGAACACAACTTCTTACTAAATTGCTAGGAGTTATTTTTAGTGCATGGATCTGGAGTGGGTGAATGAGTGTATTCGAACGAACCTTCAGCGGTTACACAGAGACTGGAGAGATTATCGTCTTTCTACTGTATGCATGCTCTTCTAAACAGAAATTGTATTTTTTCTGGTCTGCACCGTTTGGATGCAGGCTCTGAGCTTGCTTATACTTTACCTTAAGTAGACTGTACTGCAGATTTATTGTCACTGGGCCTTATTCAATAATGATTTTTTTCTCATGGCATAGAAAGGGCTTTGATTTTTAGAAATGATCATTCTCACTACCCTCCCAAATTGTTCAGCCTCTCACTTTCACTCACTCTGTAGGTCCTGAAAGACTTTACCAGACTGAATGTCATACACACAAGCTCGTTTCTTAATGTTTGAAAGTAGTCTTATTATATTCCTTCTTTATAGTTCCAGGATAAACATGATTAGCTATCTTTCCTAAGGAAAAATCCCACAACGGGTGCAAGGAATCTGAAATAGCACACTAACACCTCTACCTCCATCTTTAATTACTTCCAAATTCAATGCAATTACAATAGGAGGACCTTCATGCATAAAATCAGGGAACTGGGTTCTGCTAACTTCGAACCAGTTTTGGCATATATAATCATAAGATTAGTACATAAACAATTATTTTTCTTTTTTCAAAGTGGAATAAAAGAAACCTCTATGATTAAGCTCCATAGACACAGGGACATGTTTACTAAATTCCTCGCTGGTAACGTGCATATGGGCCGCATTACCAGCGCGGGACTCATTGTTAACTGCAAGTGGTGTGTATATCATATCTCCCTGCAGTTGGCACAGACAAGCTGTGCATTACTGCGGAGAGTGGGCCATTGGTGCAATTAATGCTGCCCACTGAGGTGGCGTTAGTTACAGCCACACTACTAGCATCAAGTGTACTTAGGACAGGCCACTAACACTCACACTAGCTGCAATGTGCTGAGAATGTCCTTGTCCCTCCCAGTCCCCGTCCTAATGTGCTCTCATTGCCCTACCCCCGGTACACGGTTTAGTAAACATGACTCACAGTCACTTAGCTCAGTGGGCATTAACACAAGTCATATGGCAGGCTGAAGTATCCGCGCCTAGTTAAATGTGCATTTGCTACAACTTAACACCCCCTAGTTTATAAGACACACACGTACCTTACTTGATAAAATAGGCATGAAGTGCACACATTAAAAGAGGCATCGTTCTACCGACCCTTATAAAATTACCCTCAAGAAGTCACATGTTAGATAGGATATGGAGATCGGAATTGAGACGTGAAGGTCACCGTGTATTTTAAAAATGGCTCTGCTTAAGGTGGAGAAGAAGGTGGTACAGGGATTCATGGGGTTATGCGATGAGAGGATGTACATGTGGGGAAACCGGACAGAGGGAACCCGGCAACTTACACACTGAATGGTGGCATTTCACATTGCACAAGCACTTGCCCGTGCAGCTGAACCATTTTGCAAATCTAGACGTGCTGATGATCTTAATTAACTGCAGTAGACTTTATCTTGGCCTCATTTCAGTTTGGAGGGGGAAATAAACAGTGGGGGATTAAGGATGATATCGCCTTGAATCCCTTCTGTAAATAGATGGCCAAAAGGAACAGCTATTCATGTTGGGGAGCAGGTATAAATCTCTATAGACAGAGATAGCAACGTGCAAGCTGAGACCTTTCTAAAATGTCAGTTTACACATGGATGTGATTTACATGTGTCTATGCCTGATTACACACATGCAAATTGTGAATAAGGCTTCTGAATTGACTCCCTAATTCTTTGTGTTCCACGTTTTTGGCTTCCTCAGTAGATATCCACTGTCAGAGATAAGACAATCATAGCAGATGAGCATATTTGCCCCTCGCCCACTCACACCCTGCTCCTTGCTCTGCCCTTCTTTCCTCTTCCCTTCGACCTGAAAGATAAGAGGAAACCGATGCCCTTTCTGGCTTTGTATCCACTGGTTTGCATTTCAATCAGTATTCTGCCCTTAAGAAACTTTCGTGCCTTTCAGCTGACCATCTTCTCCACCCCAATCCATTTCTGTGAACAAACGAGAGAGTTAGCAGTAGGGATATGCAGGCAGAATTTTCAGTTCCGTTATTGTTTAATTTTGCTTCTTGGGATTTTTTTTTTTTTTTTTTTTTTTTTTTTACTTAGTTTCAGCGTAGATTATTATAAAGTAGCTTGGACTAAGGGAAATCGCCTTTCTATATCATTTCAATGCACTTTTGGGGACCTTTTACTAAAATGCACTATGGTTTTGCACCCAACACATGAATAATGCGAAAATTCAAGTGCATTAAATTCAAAGCAATTGTGTTAATTGTCAGCAGTGTGGACAGCATGTTCCCAGCAGTCAATGTGCAGTGCCGTACCCTGACATGGGGCACTATTACTACCTATTGAGGTAAAGGTAATTGCACATGTCCTAATTGCAACTGTGACAGCACATGGTGTTAACGCCACATTAACCACAAGGTATATACTAGAAATGGGCATTAATCCCTATTCTAAAGGACTTACATGAGTGAATTGACACATACATGTATGTTTTGGGGTTGTCGCTATTCTGTAAGCAAGTGCTTGAGTCCCATTGCATGTACTTTTAGTTAGGATGGGCACAGGGGAGGAGCTTAGGTGGAGCGGGGCCTAAATTTACACCATAAGTTATAGAAACAACAACGATATATTGCTATTCAATTTCGGTATCATAGTGGTTTATAAACCTGTAAAAATAATAATGGAAATACAATGAGACAAAAAGAAAACAAAGGCAAAAAGAAAAACTAATAGTTCACAAAAGAAGAGAAGGTGTATAGAATGATATCATCCATGATTAACAAACAACAGAGAAACAAAAGGTAAAATAGCCAAAGAACCATCCCAAGTGAATCAAAGGCCTGGGAGGTCAACCATGGCTTGACTTCTTTTTAAAATTTCTTATAGGTGTTTTCCAAGCAAAACTCTGAAGGGAGAGGATTGCAGAGCTGAGGTCCCTGATAGTTAATGGTGCGGGACGTTACACGTGCTCTACAGCCGTAACTAGGTGTAGGTGTGTCTGTAAGCTCCATATATACACACAGCAAGGCATGTTTCTATAATTACCTTTGCAATGTCGAACTTCCTAGGAGGGGCGTGGAATGGGGAAGGTCTATGATTTTCAGTCAACACAGAGCTTCGGCCCATGTGTTAACAGCTACTGTAGCAGATAACATGGAGCCATTAGCTAGACCTCTAGACGTGTAGCTAACTGCATTCCCCATCATTGGCCATACTGTTAACTGCATTAGCGATTAACTGCATGGCTGCTTTCACCAAAGTCCCCAGCAGGTACCACAGAGGTTATGCACCTAATGAGCCTTCACTTTGGCTCTTCACCCATGTTAATGAAGGTTAGTAAATAATCTCCTTTGTGTGCGCAAAAACATTTAGGAGGGAATCAAAAATGTCTGCATTAACGCCAAGGGCAGCTCGAGACAATCTGCTACCTGAAGCGAGGAATGAGGTGGCGCCCCACCTCCCCCCCCCCCCTCCGCTGTAGTAGGGGGGCTTTCTCAAAACTCCAATCAGGGACTGAACCAAATCAAAAAACTGATTAGATTATATGGAGGAAATAAATGCAAGCTGTTTGCACACCAAGGAACTAAAAGAAAGAGGTAGAACCACAGCACAGTTTATAAAACTAAATTATAACTCATTTTTATTTTGTTGTTATAAACTGCGTTATGGTTCTTGCTTTTTCTTTTTGAACATATATTTTGTATCCACAGAACCCCCTCCCTCAACAGTGGTGCAGAGCAGAACTAGGACATTCACCCACAGAACTTAATATCTTTAAAAAAATCTGATTCTGATCATCTCACTAACAAACATTATCCAGTACCAGACAGATTGTGAACTAATACAAAACGCTACAACAAAGTCACTGAGGATCTATAGAGCAAATCTGCAAATCTACCATACCATACCATACCATATCAGCACCAACTTCCAGAACTCACATAAGGAGCCCATTCAAAAAAAGCATCACTGTAAATACTACAGTGAGCCCTGGAACATCCAAACATCTACTTGGAAAGCTGAACAATTCAGATTACTACAGTACAGTACAGGGGTTTGACTAAACCTGAAATCCTGTCAGTCTGGGTATCCGTTCCCTTGTTCCTGTAGATCCTACAGATACTTTGTTGCTTCTTTTGTTCTACAGTACAGATCCCTACATACAAACTCCATGTTAACAGAACACCTAGTCTCAGTCACACACTCAAAACACAGAGACCCTCACCAAGTACAGAATAAGTGACCAGAACCTAAAAATAAACATGCAGAGATAAAAATTAAACTGCATCCCCAAGAAGCCAGATTCTGTATACAGTGCAATACCAGAGAAATAGAAAGAGAGGCATTTCCAAGTACTGTATAAAATATAAAGATAGCACCAAGTCCGATCATTACATTGAAAATAAAATTCTCTTCTAACTTTGTTGTCTGACCATTTTATTCTCTGATCATGTGGGTCCCAATCTAAGATGTCTACTTTCATCTATTTCCCAGTGCACCCTCCTGTCTACTTTCCCCCAGGGATGGCATGAGGGTGATGTAGGGCCATGTGCAGAGACTCAGTGTGGCATCATTTGCATAAATTTAGTATATTTTATTTTAAAATGTATATGCCACCCATCTAAATACCTAGGTGGCTTCTAAATATACATATGCAATTTAGTAAAACATGTTACAATAAAACAAACAGAATAATTAAATATTAAATTTAATTAATGAAAAGCCACTTAAACAGCCCCCCTCCCCCAGTCAAACATTATAAGTATCTGCACATCAGGTTTATTAGGCTATGACCAAATTATTGATGAGGAGGGAAGATATAAAATACAAAAACTAATCCTGATAGTCATGTATTCAAAGGCCAGATTGGATTGTTCTGAACAAGTCAAATTACTACTGTACAGATCTCTACGTACAAACTCCATGTTAACAGAACGCCTGGCATCAGTCACATACTCAGAACACAGACCTTCTCCAAGTACAGAATAAGTGACCACAATCTAAAGTAAAAATAAAAATATGTTGGCAAAAATTAAACTAAAACCCCAAGAAGCCAGACTCCACATGAGGAGCAACACCAGAGAAATAAAAGAATGCAGTTCCCCATACTGGGTAAAATATAATTATTGTGCAAAGTTCAATCACTAAATTAAAAATAACATTATTTTTTCTACTTTTATTGTCTGACCATTTTATTCTCTGATCATGCTGGTCCCGATCTGAAGCTTATGCTTTCCTCTACCTTCTCTTAGCTCTTTCTATGGTCTCTAGTCCATCTGCCATTTCTTGTCTATCCTTTTGTTTTCTTCACTTCCTTCCATCTTGGATATTGATCTTTTTCCTTTCAGCTTTCTTCTATTTATTTCTCTCTCTCTGTCCACCCAGATTTTACTATCCAGTTCTCAATCTTCCTCTTTTTTTATGCCATCTATCTACTGCTCGTCAAACTTCACCACAGTCCTTCTATTCCCCAGCTCTTCTTCCCTGGTCCATTATTCCCTAGTCTTTTTACTCACTTTCTTTTCCCCTCTATGTCTAACATCTCTTACCCCCCATCCAGTGTTTCTCTCTCTGGCTCTCTCTTTCCCTCCATTCAGTACCTCCGCTTTCTCTTTCCTTCCATTTCTGCCCTCTCCCTTCCTATCCCCATGTTCTGCATTTCTTTCTCCCCTTATTATCCTGTGTCCAGCATCTTCCATCTGCTTTCCCTCCCCAAGTCCAGCATTTCCCCATAGATTCCCTATAACCCCCAGCCAACATCACTACTCCATCTCTCCTCCTTGCTTCTACCTATGTCCCTTTCCATGTCCAGTATCTCTACCTCTCTAGCCCCACCTCAATTTTATCCCCACTGCTTCCCTATTCCCCCCCTGCACCCAGTATCTTGCTTCTGACTCCCTGTGCCCATCCATGTCCACCTCCCAATGCCCCCTCATGTCCATTCCCCCTTCAATGCCCCCCATGTCCACCCCTTGAATGTACAAGGGGTAGAGCCTGCCACAGAGCAGCATGTCCCACAGGCAGGGGCTATGCTAGCCATGATCCCAGCCCAGAGAGGCAGGGCACAATTGGCCTTGGACAGCCCCTGCCCATGGGACATGCTGTGAGCAGGCACTGCTCCTACAGGCAGGTTCTGCTCTTCTGGGCCATGATCACTGCCTCCCACACCATTCTGACTGCGGGAGCAGTATGTCCTGCAGGCAGAGACTGTGCAAGACATAACTGCGGCCCAGAGAAACAGAGCCTGTCCGCAGAAGCAGACGTCAGGAGGGCTCCATTGCTGGCCACCCTCCTCCACTCCCCATTCAGGATGACCCGTGGAGAACTGGCAGCCTAGTGGAGAAATTGTGTGCAGAACACAAGACTGTGAGTAGTGATTGCGGCCTCTCACAACCTTCTGCCTGCGGGAGCAGTGGGTCCTGTGGGCAGACTCTCCACTGGGCCAGTGGTACTCCGCAGGTCATCCTGAATGAAGAGTGGGGGTAGGTGGCTAGTGACAGAATCCTCCTAATGTCCAAGTCCCACTGCAGCACTTACCTAGCTTACCAGGTAGTGCCGGCATTGGTCCAGCATGTCTTCATGCTTCCCAGCTCTCCATTGTCCAACATTTGTCTTCCTGCCTCATCCCTGTTGTACAGCATTTGTCCTCCTGACCCTCCCATTGTCCAGCATTAGTCATCCTGCCCAACCCGCCCCTCCCCCTTTTATACAGCATTTGTCATCCTGTCCCTCCTCCTGTCCAGCATTTGCCCTCCTATCCCCCCCCCATTATCCAGCATTTGACATCCTATCCCTCCCACCACTGTCCAGCATTTGACTTCTCCCCCATTGTCCAGCATTTGCCCTCCTGTCCCTTCCCCTGTTGTCCAGCATTTGCCCTCCTGTCCCTCTCTCTATTGTCCAGCAGTTATCCTCCTGCCCCCCCCCCCTTTGTCAATGTTGGCATAAGCCTGTTTCCCCAGCCATAGACCCATAGTTTCAATACCCTTCTGCACCCCTAGCTCCCTTCTCTCACCCCTGGCCCCAACATTCTACCGCCATCTGCCACTATTGGCAAGCGATCAGGCTGATTTGTTGGACTGACGAATCGGGCTGATCACTTGCAGGAAGCAATAGCTGTGTTTATTTTTTATTTTGCTGCCTCTGGCCTGCCTCTGCCTTCCTGCTGTTTTTTTTTCTCCCTCAAGAATGCTTGAGGGAGAGAAAAAAAGCCCCTACCCCAGCCATGCCCACCGACAAAGTGCACGTCTTCATGCCAACAGACATAATTTTATGCCAGTATACCATTTATGCAGGTATGGCTCCACATAGTCACAAAAACAAACTTTTTAAAATTACCCCCAGAGAAGGCAATGTCCAAAAGCCATTCCTCCAGCTAAATGAAATATTTGAAAATTACCCACTCTCTCTACAGGTGGTTCGTGTGATGTCCAAGCTCTCAACCTTAAAATAAACCACTGCCTCCTACAGCTGTCATAAACATTTTTAAATTCCATGCAAATGCTAGTCTCCGCTCCTTCTGCTGGTAGACTCTTCCAATATCCATATTTAAGCCAGCACCAGGCCCTCTTCCATGTCTTACCAATAAGCTTTTGAATAATCCATACAGCCACCAATCTAGTGAGGCTGTTGTCAGAAATGTCCAGCTACACCTGTCCACAAGGGTTAACCCAGCTTCTCTAAGTTTAGTTCTCCCACAGTTTTATTTCATTACTCATCTCATTGATTCAGATATACCGAACTGTCACTGTTTTCCTATAGCACAATGCATGTTCCGAGGTGCATTGATTAGTATGCGATGCATCGTGCCTTCCTCTGTTCCTAGCAGCTGATCACATCAGGTTGCACAAACACAACCAGCGAAGGCCTCAGGAAATGTTCAAACCGCAGGTCCCAACTGCATAGCATGGTGCCTCTCTACGTACATGAAGGGATTCTGGAAGCTTAGAGCCAACGATAGCGTTAATACGTCTCCTTATGAATGAAAATTCTCTCACTGTCCTTCACTCATGACCTCTGTATATAAAATGATTCATAGAAACATAGAAATATGACGACAGAAAAAGACTACATGGCCTATCTAGTCTGTCCTTCCATATCAACAACTACAACAGTCCCCTTTTTTTCTTTAGAGATCCTCTGTGTTTGTCCCATGCTTTTTTGAATTCAGTTACTGTCCTCATCTCTACCACTTCCACTGGGAGACTATTCCACGAATCCACCACTCTTTCCGTAAAGAAATATTTCCGCAAATCACTCCTGAATCTATTCCCTTTCAACCTCATCCCATGTCCCCTCATAGCAGAACTTGCTTTCAATTGAAAGAGGCTCTCTCCCTGAACATTTATGCCACGGAGGTGTTTAAACATCTCAATCATATCACCTCTATCCCGCCTTTCCTCTAAGGTGTACATATTAAGATCCTTAAGTCTGTCCTCATATGCTTTATAATGAAGACCACTAACCATTTTAGTAGCCACCCTCTGCACAGACTCCATCCTGTTCACATCATTTTGAAGGTGTGGTCTCCAGAATTGCACACTATACTCCAAATGAGGTCGCACCAAAGACTTATACAGAGGCACTATCACCTCCTTTTTTCTGCTAGCCATTCCTCTCTGTATGCACCCAAGCATCCTTCTAGCTTTTGTCGTCACCTTTTCTAGCTGTTTAGCTACTTTAAGATCATCAGACACAACCACGCCCAGGTCCCGCTCTTCTTTAGTGGACAAAAGTACTTCCCCCCCTATACTATATTGCTCCCTTGGATTGCTGCAGCCCAAATGCATGACGTTACATTTTTTAACATTAAATCCCAGCTGCCAGATTCTAAACCATTCCTCAAGCTTAGCTAGATCCCTCCTCATGTTATCTACACCTTCCTGGGTGTCTACTCTATTGCAGATTTTGGTATCATCCGCAAAAAGGCAAACCTTACCCAACAGCCCTTCCGACAGCTCTGTATACTGATTTCTCATTGTGTATTCCTAAACTCATAACGCCTTCATAATAATGGGACCAGGATTTAACAGGATAAATCATTTACTTCAAATTTCCTACCCCAGCCATCACCTACATTTTCTCCAGACAACTAGTCATCCAATTAAAATTTAACTGTGTATCTCTGAGATGTGTTAGTGGTGCCATGGCTTAATTTTAACTGGGTAATACCAATATTCAACACTATCTGACTGACATTAACCGATTAAGTCAGACTGCATAGACCAAAGACACCAATGGTCAGGCCACCATTGGGTCAGGTTTTCAAAACAACTCTAATGAATATGCATGAGAGAAATTTGCATGCATTGGAGGTAGTATGTATACAAATTCCCTCATGCATATTCATTGGGGATAGCTAGAAAGCCTGACCTGTTAGCAGCCCTCAAGGACAGGCAATGAATACAAATGGCAAAAATAATAGGTCAAAATTAACTGGATAAAGATATACGGTTAACCTTCACCTGCAGTATTCAGTAGGACCGGCTGGATATCCTTTTGAAAATCTGGATTAAGATGGCCAACAAGCTTACCTGCATAGCTTTAACTGGATATCCTGCCACTGCCTATTGACCTCAATGTTGTTCTTTTTACATGGGCGAACACAGTACTCTGCACATTTACATTATAAATGTTGCCCAGCTGTCTATCGTTCATTTCAAATGTCAGTGTTTGACATTATGGTAATCTCCAGCCTCCTAAACTCACATGCACGTACATACCCCTCCACCTTGCCACACAAGGAGATGATAATATTGCTGAGGAAACAGAGCTGAGATCCAGCTCTAAAGTCAGAGTGGGCAGTGTTGAAGCATTGATCTGCATTATCTTGTCTGATTGGGACAATGTCATGGCTTTTTGCCCATCTGTAATCACTTCAGCTTCAGATTTACATTCCCTAGCCCTGCGGAAGCCCTCTGGCAATATCTGATACTCACATACCATCTGCTGTTACACTCCTGCCCCCTACTGGAAAAAAATACAGATGATGACATTGGTTTTGATTGCATAGTGTGAAAGTAATGACAAACTAGAAGTGTTCAATGATTCTGGAAATTCATCATAGCTCACAGTATGTGTGCCAGATGCTTTGAAAATAAGCTGGGAGCCAGGAAAAATATCAGATGGGAGGAACATAAATAGGTCACTGCTGTTGCATATGTTCTGCTTATATGCAGTATGTTTGCATGCACACACGCAATACACATTGAATAGGTATGAGTGCCATGGATGGAAAGAGAGGGGTTTGGAGGCACTGGGACAGATTTATCAAAGTTTCATTCTGGTGCAAGAATTGCTTCAATTTTGTTCTGTCATTCTTCTCAGTGGATCAATTTGGAGCAATTTTCAAACTGCACCAAAGTGGAGCAAATATCTGCATATATATAGAGAGAGATATATGTTACGGTGCAATGACGGAGAAAGCAAACAAATGAAAGGGAGCTAGTCTGCAAAATGTCAAAATTCAGAGTCCTTCCTCTCCCATGCTAGGAATGAATGAGTCTGTTTTTTATTTCATTAATGCCTTTATTTAAACACAATTAAGTATTGATCATTTTTCATAAAAATCCAAGATGTACCCAAAGATTAAAAAAAACATCTCTATAAAGCTGAGACATCAACCGGTCACCCGACATATATGAGATTTAAGAATTCTAAGGGGCATGTTTACTAAGCTCCTCTAGCTGTTACTGCTAATCAGCTTTCATGGGACCACAGTAACAGCATGTGCGCTAGACAGACAGCACATGGTTACTTCTGCGCTAACTGTTTCGCATTTGATGAGAGGGACACGGGCAGGATGGTGGAAAGTAGTTAGCATGGGGGTTGGCAACGCACATTCTCCATCAATATTGCAGTTAGTACAGTTCTTTTAAAAAAAAATCCACAGTAATAAATACATTACAAAACTTAAAGTCAAATCATTCCTGAATTACATCCTTCACATGACCTTGCAGAAATAACTTTAACTGGTTCAGATCAAAAAAGGCATACTGATTTGGCAAATACTTAATTTTATACTTACAAGGACAGATACTTTAGCTTTCAAAGTAAGAAATTAAGAACATAAGAACCCAGGCACACAGGTTCCACAGTACTCGTCCCAGGGTAAGCAGTGCATTTCCCAATCCTCTTTGGTTTATGGACCTTTCCTCCAGGAACTTGTCCAAACCATTTTTAAACCCAGCTGCACTAACAGCTTTAACTACATCCTCTGGTAACGAATTCCAGAGTTTGATTACACGTTGAGTGAAAAAATATTTTCTCTTATTAGTCTTAAATGAGTTACATTGTAGCTTCATTGCATGTCGCCTAGTCTTTCTACATTTTGATGGTGTAAACAACCGATCTACATTTATCTGTTCCACTCCACTAATTTATAGACCTCTATCATATCCCCCCTCAGTGTCTCTTTTCCAAATTGACGAGCCCCAACCTTTTAAGCCTCTCCTCATAGGGGTCCTTCCAGTCCCTTTACCATTTTTGTCACTCTTCTTTGTACCTTTTCTAATTCAGGTATATTTCTTTTTTAAGATATGGCGACCAGCTCTTCCGGTGATGCGGTGAGAGCGAGCAGTCGTGTTCTGTTCGCGCTCCGACCGTCCCCCGCTTAAACCGGCATTTTAGAGCCGTTTTCTTGAACCCAGGACCGACGCAAAGCATTACCCCAGATACCGGGCAGCCCACCGCAACCCCCGAGGTGAGCCGTGGGTTGGATAGAGATGGCAGCAGCGCTGCGAGCGGGGAAGAAGGAGCGGGACCGTGGGCCTGTGCCTAGCAAGATGGCGGATGGAGCGGTGGCGCCGAGCTCCCCGACCTCCCCAGCCAGAGTGGAGGAAATATCGGCGGCGGTCGCGGAGGCTCTGGCTACCCAATTTACCACCCTATGGGAGAAACTGGACGCCATGCAGTGCTCCGTGGAGACCTTTGGCAGGCAGCTGCAGGAGGCAGAGGAGCGTGTGGGGCGTGCGGAGGATACTCTAACTGAACTGCACCAATCGGTGGAAGGCCTGAAGACCAAGCTGCGATCCCAAGAGGCCAAGATCGATGACCTGGAGAATCGCTCTAGGAGAAATAATCTGAGGGTGATGGGCGTCCCCGAAGCTGTGTTGGACACCGAGCTGCAGCAGTACTTGGCGGGGCTTTTCTCACCGCTGCTGACGGGAGAAGCCGCTGGCGGGAAGATTCAGATTGAGCGAGCGCATCGGGTGGGAAGCCGGAATGTGCACGATTCCAGACCCCGAGTGGTTCTTGTGAAATTCCTACAGTTCCCACAGAAGGAGGCCATTTTGCACACAGCGTGGGCCCGCGGCGCCTTGGAGGTGGATAATGTGCGGATTCGAATTGCGCAGGACTATTCCATGCAACTGAGCCAGCGACACCGAGCCTACGCGCCTATTTGCCAAAAGTTGATTGACCGTAAGATTAAATTCACAGTACAGTACCCGGCGCGCTTGCATGTGTTCCACGACGGTCAACGCAGGACATTCGAATCTGCCGACGCAGCGGCGCTGTATATGGAGAGTATCACCCCTGGCAGAGGAGCGGGCTGAGGACCCTTGAGAGGCTGGAGTATCTTACCCTTATATAGCAGGACATTTACAAGATCTTAATGATTGTGGTGCATTGAAAGAGTCCCGAGTTCTCAGCGACCTGACTTATGTCGAGGTGCTTGGTCGGCGTGGGCAGAACTCTTGATCCAGTGGACTGGTACACCCTTTCATTACCTGACCACCAGCTCCGACCCAGCTTTCCCTGGTTATGACCCGAGCCCAGGCTCCTAGTGAGCTGTCGAACAGTCGGGAGGGCTGGAGTTGTTATTTTGTTAATATGTTGGGGTTTTGTTCTTTTGTTTACAGTATTTTTCTTTCTGGATGAACATGTGTAGTTCTGAAAGAATTATGCCTTGTGGAGGGATACTTGAAGTGGGCTCGAGGATGGGATAGGCCTGATTGTTGGTGCAAACAGCGGCCCCCTCTGTCTCGCTGGGGCGGGACACCAGACAGCTCGGCTGGGCGATGTAGGTGGGTTGGCGCCACTATTGTCCCTTCCAGGGGTCCAGGTTAATTAAGGTACTCCCAACCAGCCCCAACTTATTTTGAACGGGCACGTTTTTACTGGCCTAGGGGAGGCCGTGGCTTAGCCCTTTTATCAGCAGCTGAGGGGGCGGTGGTCGGTGCCATTAGCTCTGCCCAATCATTTAATGCTGGGGGGGAGCTGGGCCAGCTGCACCTGGTTTATCTGAACATGCCTGTCCCATCCTCTGGAGCCCAGTATGTGTTCTTCGAATAGTTCTCAATGCCAGTTTTATGGTAGCAGCTATATTGGTTTTTGCCTCCCAGGCTCAGCTGTGGAGAGTGGAATGTCCCCGTGCAAGTTGATTTGTTCTTGGTATAGCCCCCCATGGGACCCCTAGTTAGTAAGGGCATGACTGTGCCGCTCTGTGCCTTACCTATTTATGATCAGTAATATGGCTTAGGCTAGGAGCGGAGAGAATTGCTATACAGCAGAATATATTGGACAGGGCCCTAGTAAAGGGAACACTGGCATAGAGTCCTGCAGCTGCTTGGGTGTGAGTGTCCCGGCAGTTAGACTGTCTGGGCTCTGCCTTGCAGGAGTGTTGATTCTACTCCTTTTTATACGCTGTGGGGGGGGGGGGCCTCTCGGCCAGATTTCTGCCCTAAGCCCACTGAACTAGTACAATGTTTTCTAGTGTTCTTTCCTTAGTGCTGGGATAGTACAATCTTCTCTTGGATAGGAATTTCTGCTTTTCCTTTGGGCATATTTCTGTGATATTGTCTGTTAGAGCTTATGGGCAGCGCGGATGCTTTTGGCTAATGTTGTTGCAGTTTCTCACCTGAGGGAGGGGGGCTTACTCTCTCCCGGGGTCGGGGTCAGATACCCGAGTTACGCACTTAGCCATTGGCAACTTGGTCTAATTGCTTTGCTCAGTTAGAGGGCTTAGGTCACCAGGGGATAGGGGTTACCATGTCGCTTGGGGTGCTAGTACCTGTTCTTGGTTGCGAGGGAATGTGTTGGTGGGTGGGATATAGATGGAAGCGGGGGGTGGTGAAGCGTATCACTGGAAGACACAATAGGAGGGTGGAGAGGTGGTTTGTGGGTGGGAGCACTAATATTGCGCGGGGGGAGGGAGTTGGGGGGGTGGGCGGGGGGGGATAGGTCGCATCCCTTGTCGACCTCACTGGTTGCTTAGGGGAGAGAGGTTGGGGGAAGGGAGGGGGTTCCAGGCTGGGAGAGCCCTGTCCCTGCTAGTATGGGATACTGGTCAGCTGGGTCTTGACACTGCCTCGCCGCTTTGAAAGTTATCACGTGGAATGTGTGTGGTTTGGGAAACCCTATAAAGAGATATAAAATCCTACAGGCCTTAGCTAGGCAATAATGTGATATTGCATTCTTACAGGAGACCCACCAGACGGCTGAGGAGCATAATAAACTACGTCGAGACTGGGTCGGGCAGATCTGGGGGGCCCCGGCCGCAGGAAAAAAAGGGGGCATGGCCATCTTGATTCACAAGCGGGTGCGCTGTTTAATCGAAGCTGATGTGAGAGATGTGGCAGGACGTTATCTGTTTTTACAAGGTACTTTGGAGGGGAAACCGGTCATTTTGGGGACGGTGTATGGACCAAATTCCCTAGATCCCCACTTCTATGCCAGTTTGGCTTCTAAAGTGGAGCAGATGCCTGAGTCCCCTCTGGTTCTGGGGGGTGACTTCAATGGAGTCTTGGATATTGATTTGGATACTTCTAGAGGGGGGGGAGGCGCGCGAACGTGGGCCGGTGACGCGGGTGTTGCAACGCTTTAAGACTCGCTTGGGACTGGTGGACCCATGGAGGGTGTTACACCCCTTAGAGAAAGACTTCACCCACCAGTCCAGAGCTCATGGCTCCAGCTCTCGTATTGATTATCTGCTACTTTCCAGTGGGATATTCGCAAAGGTGGGGGATATGCAGATCGGGCCTTTAGAAATTTCTGACCATGCGCCAGTATGGCTGGAATTAAGTTGGTGTGGGGTGACGGATCGATCAAGGCTCTGGCGGTTCCCACCGGAACTTTACAGAGATGCTGAATTCCATAAGTTTTTAGAGCAACGTTGGAAGGAGTTTGAGGAGGTTCATCGTGGTCATCAGGGGGACCCAGAACTGTTGTGGGAGACAGCTAAAGTCGTGTTATGAGGTGACATCATTGGGTTCGCGGCACGTAAACGTCGGATGCTTGTGGAGCGGATTCTTAGATTGGAGAAGCGGGTATCCTTGCTGCGCCGGTGGCTGGTGCGGGCCCCGACTCCGGGGCTTCAAAAGGAGCTGTGGGAAGCTCGAGTAGATCTCAATGAATTGTTGCACCAGAGAGCCAAGAAGTCCATTCTCTATTATAGATATCGGCTGCAGTGTTATGGGGATAAGCCCGGGCGGCTGCTGGCCCGCTGTCTGCGAGGTCAGCGAGGCTCCAATACTGTGGCGGCCCTGAGAGATGAACATGGGATGCTGCAGCGGGATAGCAGGGAGATCGCCTGGGTGTTTCGGGGATTTTTTCAAAAACTATATACAGAGGAGAGTGGCTCACCCTCGGCAATATCGGAATATCTCCGGAAGTTGAATTTGCCTTCGCTTACAGAAGAACAAAGCCTACAATTGGGGCGACCGGTCACCCCAGAGGAAGTGGGGTCGGTCATTGCTACGGCTAGCTGCTTCAAATCGCCAGGGCCGGATGGTCTGGGAGCCGAGTTCTATAAACTGTTTAATAGCTATATTAGTCCGGTCTTGGTGGAGGTGTTTGCGCGGCGGGTGGACCAGGGCGGCTTTAGGTGGGGCAACAATCATGCACACATTACCTTAATCCCCAAGCCGGGTAAGGACCCGGTATTGCCTGCTTCTTACCGTCCGATTTCTCTATTGAATTTCGATCTTAAGATATTTGCTAAGGTACTGGCGGACAGACTGGCGGGATATCTTGATGATCTGATCCATAGTTCACAGGTTGGCTTCATGAAAGGTCGGTATATTGTACGGAACATGCGCAAAATCTTAGCATCGCTGGAGTGGGTGCATGATCAGCATTTGCCCTCCTTGCTTGTTAGCTTCGATGCGGAAAAAGCCTTTGACCGGGTCGATTGGTGCTATTTAAAAACTTTGCTCCCTTGGGTATGGTCTTGGTGCCCCCTTCTGTGCTATGATAGACTGCTTATATGCCGCTCCAACGGTGGGAATACTTTGCAACGGGGTGTTATCGGAGGCCTTCCCGTTGGAAAGAGGTACGAGGCAGGGTTGCCCTCTCTCACCCCTGCTATTTGTTTTGTCTTTGGACCCGTTGATTCGGGCGGTGGAGGCATCGCCGGCGATTCAGGGGGTGCGGATTGGTTTGCAAACTTTCACCGTGTCGGCTTTTGCGGACGATCTTTTGGTGCATCTTTTGTCTCCGGAGGAGTCCTTGCCTCATCTGTTGCAGGAATTTCAGGACTACGGCCTCTTCGCTGGCCTGCGGATTAATGGGGATAAGTTGGAGGCCTTGGATGTCTCTGGGACCTTACAACGGGGTTGGACAGGCAGGTTCCCCCTTAAGTGGGCAAACTCTCATTTCACCTACTTAGGTATTCGGCTGAAAATTCAGCCGCGGGACCTCTATAGGTGTAACTTGGATTGGATGTTGAACCGAGTGCGGTCCCAGTTGTTGGCTTGGGGGCCTTTGCCGCTCTCTCTGTAGGGTCGCGTGGCGGCGGTGAAGATGGTGATATTGCCGTGGTTGTTGTATTGGCTGCAAACACTGCCGGTGTGGCTGCTTCGGGGAGATCTGCGTCGGTTAGAGGGGGTGCTCCGGACCTTTCTGTGGCACGGTGCTCGGGCCCGTATCCCCTTGGTAAGGCTTATGGGGAAGTGGCGCGAGGGGAGAATGGGGTTCCCCAACCTGGGCACATACGCTTTGGCCTGTCAGGCCCGCCATCTCGGCGACTGGCTGGGGGCGACTGCGGTGTATACACCCACATCCTTGGAGGAGGCATTTGTAGCGCCTCTCTCTTTGTTAGGGGCATTGCACACGACGTCTAAAGATCTACCAGTCCGCCTTGTGCGAAGTGTCTTGTTTGGCTTGGCCCAGCGGACATGGCGGTATTTAAATACTCGCTGGGGGACGTCCTGAATGGTCTCTAGTTGGCTGCCATTGCAGGGCAACGTTCACTTTGCCCCCGGCTCTGGGTCCCGGGGTTTTTGGGACTGGCGGCGGAGGGGTATTCGGTCTATAGGGCACTTGGTTGATGCTACGGGGCGATGTAAATCCTTTCAGGCTCTTTGTCAGGAATATGATTTGACCTCACAGCATACTTTTGTGTTTTTGCAGGTTTCTCACTATATTTCCTCCTTGCCTAGAGAGGCGCTGACGCTTGAGCGCTCAGAGCAGCTGTTGGTTTTTTTTTACATTGGGAGAGGATATCCCTCCTACTATTGCGGGCCTGAGGGCTCGCCTGGATAGCCTCCGTAATCATGCTGACTATCGGGGAGTGGAAACAGCGTGGGGGGCGGAGGTGGGGTGGGAGGTCTTTCCTGACACCATCCGCACTGCTCTATGCCGGATCGCTGCGGTAGTGGAGGGGGCGAGGTGGCGGGAGGTGCAATTCAAATGCCTTACTCGAGCCCATTTTTCACCCCGACGAGCCCTGCGTAGTCATCTGACGGAGGACGGTCGGTGCCCGTGCTGTTTGGCACCATTAGCCAACCTGTTGCATATGTGGTGGGCTTGTCCACACGTCCAATCATACTGGGCCCGAATTGGTGCGTATGTCAGCGGTTTATTGCAACAGAGGTTGCGATGGACGGGAGCTTTCGTGGTTTTGGACAGGATTGACCCTCCCTGCCCTGCCCGGCGCACGGACCGTTTGTTAATGCGGAAGGCCTGTCTGGTGAGTAAAGGCCCGATACTGCGCCTATGGTGTGAGCAGCGTTCCCCCACATTTGTGGAATGGTGTAACTGTTTCCATCAGTTAATGTTGATGGAGCGGTGGCGAGCGCGGGGCAATGTCAAGCTTTGGACATCCTTCCTTCTGGTATGGAGCCCGTATATTGATACCTTGGGAGCTCGTTGTCGTAATGAGCTTTTAAAACAAAAATATGAGCTCTGTATATAGAAACAAGAAAGTGTCGTTGTGTCCCACTCAAAACTTCATGCAATGAATATAGAGTTTAATAAACAGCTTCAAGCATAGTGAGCACGCAAAGTTTGAAAGCAATGAGCTTTTACACATTGGCCACTAGAGTGGTGGCGGAGCGGGGGGTGGAGGGGCAATAGTCAGGAGGTCTGGTTGTTGAGGTGGAGGGGGAGGGGTGTGGTTGGGAGGGGGTGCGACCTGAGGGGGGGAGGGAGGTGCAGGGGGGGGGAGGGGAGTGGGAGGAAAACTGTTATAAAACTTGTATTCATCTCCTGTATGTGTTCCTCCGGGTGGGGATAAGAACCCACCCCTCCGGGGGTCGTGTGCTGTCTGCTTATTGTTTTTGTAGGTGATGATTAAATAAAGTTTATAAAAAAAAAAAAAAGATATGGCGACCAGAATTACACACAATATTCAATGTGTGGTCTCACCATGGAACAATACAGAGGCATTATGATGTCATCCTTTGTTTTATTCTCCATTCCATTGCCAATGAAATGCTTGCATTTCAAATGATAGATCAGGATATATCTGAATAAACTGTCCCAGAAACATCTTATCCTTTCTGGGAAAAATTTGAAGATCCAGACTCTAGTAATAAACTTGCTAACAATGTTGCCCTCTCCCCAGTCTGGAGTAGAGGTTCCCTAGGCTTATTTCGAGACGGTAAATAATATGCAGTTATCCGTGGAGGTAAATAAGCCTCAAGAATATCCAAACCTTTCTTTGTATAATTTTTAAATAAATCAGATCCCAACATATTAGCTACCTTAGGAAAGTTAACCAAGCTGATGTAACAATGCTGCAATGTTGCAATATAGTAACATTTAATCTTACCACAGTCTATGATACATTTTCAGCTTCTCTTGTTTTACTATTCACATTGAGCCCAATTCCATAACATGCACGTCTGGCCTGCAGGCACTTCCAAATCACTCGCGATTCCGGAATCGGGGACATAAACGTTTCTGGCGCAGCATACACAAACCATTATAGAGAAACATTGTCATAATGGGACACGGGTAAATGCAGCAAATGGCTTGGACATCCCTGCACTCATCATATTTGGAAAAGATGCACATTTCCGATCCTGCCCGTCTCCGCACGGCCGCGCCTCCGCCGTTAAAGCATGCATCTCCTCAGCTGCTCCTCTCACTGACAGTGTTGTGCTCATGCAAACTACACATGATTACTGATGATACATAAATGATGAGGCCAACCAGACAATATTTACTAGTCTATTGCATGCCCAGAACACTGCAAAGTAATCTCAGTGCACGCAGAGATCTTATAAAAGCAAATAGAAGGTGATATATCTGTCCTGACATAGCTTGCATCAAAGCATACATGAGAGTAGAAGAACTCCTTAGTTATGCTTGCTTTGGGCATCTCTGATAAAGCATAGTTACTCAGCTGTAACAGGTGATTTCTGATAACAGCAGGAATTTAGTCTTCACATATGGGTATCATCGGTACCGACGGAGCCTGCGTGGGAACGCTCCCCAGCGTCCAATAGGAAAGCTTTTGGGAGCATCCCACAGTGCCTGCATGCTCCTTCCCGCCTTTCCCAACTGTCCCTCTCCAGTTGAGTTTAAAGCTGAGACAAAGAGAGAGGGAAAGAGAGAAAGAGAGAGAGATAGAGAGATACAACTCCTAGGTGAGTTAGTAACTATGCTATCTCCAGGAACAAGCAGGAATGTAGTCTTCACATATGGGGACTCCCTAGCTGCAGATGCCAGGGAGAAGGCCCCAGAAGTTGTGTGCCCCTGTGAAAGGGCTCCACTTCCCCCCATGGATCTCTGGCATCCTACCAGGGATGGTGGGTAGGAGTTGATTAAGTATGGAACAGGTGTTGAAGAACAGCCTGACCAAACAAGGCATCCCGGCGGGAGTCCTTGTCCAAGCAGTAATGGGCTGTGAAGGTATGAATCGAAGCCCAAGTAGCTGCTTGACAGATGTTGTCGATAGACACAGAGTGAAGATGAGCCATAGAGGCTGCCATGGCTCTCACATTGTGAGCTGTGACATGGCCTTCAAGAGGAAGGTTCTTACTCTCATAGGCAAAAGAAATACACTGTGCAATCCAGCTGGACAGTGTTCTTTTGGAGACTGGAAGTCCCAAATGACTAGGATCAAAAGCAACAAAGAGTTGAGAGGACTTTCTATGCTGCTGTGTCCTTTGCAAGTAAAAGGCCAAAGCTCTTTTACAGTCCAAAGTATGAAGATTCCTTTCTGCATTTGAGGCGTGAGGCCTTGGAAAGAATACAGGAAGGTAAACCACTTTGTTTAAATGAAAAGGTGACACCACCTTTGGCATAAAGTGTGGATGAGTCCTAAGGACTACCTTATCATGATGGAACCTTGTATAAGGAGGATCAGCCACCAATGCTTGCAATTCACTGATGCGACATGCTGATGTGATTGCAATAAGAAAAGTGACCTTCCAGGAAAGGAATTTCAAAGAGGTAGTAGCTAATGGTTCAAAAGGTGGCTTCATGAGCTGCCCAAGAACCAGATTTAAGTCCCATGCCACCGGTGGTGGCTTAATGGGAGGCTTAGTTAAAAGAAGGCCTCTCATAAATCTCACTATGAGGGGATGAGAGGAAATAGGTTGTCCATTTAGAGGCTTGAAAGAAGCTTCAATAGCACTCAAATGAACTCTCACTGAATTGGTCTTAAGTCCTGCATTAGATAAATGAAGGAGATACTCCAGTAATGATTCCAGAGGTATCGCAAGAGGGTTAAGACCCTTCTGCGAGTACCATATGGTAAACCTTTTCCACTTGAATGCATAAGAGCGTCTTGTGGAAGGCTTCCTGGAAGCATAAAGAATATCCTTTACCTGCTGAGGAAGGTTAAGACCGTGAAGTTCTAGGCTTTCAGCAACCAGGCCCTGAGATGCAGAGACTGGGGATTGGGATACACAGCATCCCATCCTCCTGAGAAAGGAGATTTGGAGCAGATCCTAACTCCAGAGGCGGAGCTTGAGAGAGATGTAGGAGCAGAGGGTACCACATTTGCCATGGCCAATGTGGAGCTATGAAAATCATATGACCTCTGTCTCTCTGAAGCTTGAACAGGGTTTTGGGGAATGGGTGGAAAGGCATACAGGAAGTCCTGGCCCCAATGGAGGAGGAAAGCATCCTTGGCCTGACAACCCTGAGCCAGAATTCTGGAACAGAACCAGGGAAGTTTGGCATTCAGTGGACTTGCAAAGAGGTCTATGTCCGGGGTTCCCCAAATTTGAAAACTTTTGGTCACCTGGTCTGCATGGAGAGACCATTCGTGTGGAAGCAGAACTCAACTGCGTATTGGTACTGGAAGAAGCAGCCGGTACCCCAGAGCATGGCACCAGTAGTTCTGCCGAGGTTGAAGCCTCGAGAACATCCTGGAGCCCCGTTAGTGCTTTGGAAGCCGAAGCCTCCCGCCGGGGCAATTTTGCCAGTGAAAGTCTCTCAAGGGCAACGTTGTCTAGAAGGAGATATACCTTTTGAGGACCGGCTAGATTTATGTTTAGTTAACTGAGATCCATGGGAGGAAGACGAAGCCCTGGACAACGTCGATGCCATGGAGGCTGCAGGAACAAGCAGGAATTTAGTCTTCACATATGGGTATTGTCGGTACCGATGGAGCCTGTGCGGGAACGCTCCCCAGCATCCAATATGAAAGCTTTTGGGAGCATCCCACAGCGCCTGCGTGCTGCCTTCCCGCCTTTCCCAACTGTCCCTCTCCAGTTCTTCATTTTCTGCGGAGCCGACAGGTCGCACATCCTGTCACCGCAGAAATAAATCCCTTCTATTCTTCTTTTTTGTGGTCACGTCTGCCTTTCCTCGACGCTACACCGGTACCGCCGGTTCTTCTTCTTTCTTTTCTTCAAAAAAAAAACCAACAACTTTCTTCTGGAGTCTTTCCAGTAATTTTCTCTCAGGTGCCATACGCCATTTTGGGCAGTAGGCCCAACTTTTCCTTCAGAATGGGAAAACCCGCTTCGGGTTTTAAAAAGTGTTCTAAGTGTGGTGGTACCATCTCCGTCACCGACACCCATGAGTGGTGCCTCAAATGTTTAGGTCCTGACCACTCTGTTTGAGAGTTTGTTGCCTGTGGGATGATGTCAAAAAGGGGCCGGCAGAACTGAGCTGCTAAACTTAGCACCCTGTTTCCCCACCACATGCACAAAACCCTTAGTCATGTTCTGGAATGACCTCTATTTACAATATCTTCCTGACACTTATTGAGCATTTTTTCACAAGTCTGTTTACTAAGGGAAGAATTAACTGCAATACTAAGGGAGGAATTAGCTGCAATTAAGCACACTTCCTAAGTTACAAACTGAACAAAATCCACCACCACTTCCACAAAGAATCAAACAGCCCAAGAACAAATGGATCACAGTGGGCTCTGGTAGGTTGCGACCTGTAATGCAGAGACACCCTACACATCAAGTGATATCCCTGCATAATGCCTTCTCTGACTTGGATAATGAGGGTGCCCAATCGATGGAAACTGAAGTGTCTTTAAATGATAGACTTAGGGGTATGTTTACTAAAGTGCGGTAAACTTGAATAACGCGCGTTGTATGACGTTAACGATCGTAAGTGCAGTATAACGCGCGTAATCACGCGCCAATGACCGTTAACATCATACTACGCGCGTTAACCGCACGTAACGATCGTAAAGCCCCGCGGCGCGTTAAAACAGCGCAGAAGGTGGAGAGTGGGCGGAGAGAAGGGGTCAATGGGCGGAGAGTGGGCGGGGAGAGGCTCCCCTCTCACTAACGCGCTGAAATTCTGAGCTCAATTCCAACGCGAATGAAAACCTGCCGTTAAAAGGCATATTACAGGGAAGAGAAACCATTTCCGTCAGCAATGTACAGCAAAACCGGGGAAACCTACAAAACGTGAGCAGTGTGATACATGTGCACAGAACAAAAGTTCACATAAAACTTTAAAAATGACCACAAGAAATATTGTAGAAAGTATAATCCTGCTGGGCAACAGTGATAGCAATGGGCAACAATGAAAAACACTCCCAGGAAAGCTCAAAAAAAAAATAAATGATGTTTGGAAGGGTCTACGCTCTGTAGACCCTTTCAAAAAGCATTTCATTTTATTGGAGCTTTCCTGGGAGTGTTCTTCAGTGTTGCCCAATGATATCATTGTTGCCCAGCTCGGTTATGGGTGTTTGCCCCTTTGTTCGAGGTCTGTTTGAGGTTTATTTGCACTTTTGTCTCCATACAAGGTAAATGAGCCCACAGTAAAATTGTGCAGAGCAGGGTTTCTGACTCGTCAGGCCAGTTTTCCTATCTCCAGGGACTGCACTGTCTCTGTGGCCACAGTGTGGTGCAACGGACACAGCCAGTGCCTGTAAGACCAAAGAGTCACAGGTTCAAATCTCAGCTGGGGCTCCTGCTAACCCAATCCCCATAGTTTTACCCACCACTAAACAGTGATAGTAAAGGCACTCCTTTATTGCAGAGAACATACGCATGGCCTATATTTTACCACACCAAACACAGACACCAGAAACAGGCACATTACCTAAAGCAGAGTCCCGCAAATGCAGTCCTGGAGGGCCCCACACCATTCCGGTTTCATGCTGCCTCTAATAAAGATGCCTGTGCTGCATAGCTATGCACTACCCCCATGGTATGCAGATGTAGCTCATGCATATTTATGAGGGACAGCATGAAAACCCGAACAGTGTTTGGAACGCCAGGACTGGAGTTGGGGAACTCTGCCGTAAAGCAGCAGCCAACAGTGCCACATACCAGAGCTACTCAATTCCAGTCCTGGTGGCCCGCAACCCTGCAGGTTTTTGGGATATCCCTAATGATATGCATGAGATATATATGCATTAGAGATATCCTGCCAACCTGACTGATGTTTGGCCCTCCAGGGCTGGATTTGGAGACCCCTGCCTTACACCTCTGTCATTTAAGATTGTAAGTGGGCAAGGTGCAGATGTCCAAGACATCAAAAAGGTTAGAATTTGTCACATTCCTCCTTGCTTCTCACCACCACCAAAATATTGTCTATTAGACAACTTTTTGGTGGTGTTGAGAATCTAGGAGGAATGTGACACATTCTCTCTACTCTTTTGATGTCTAGAACATCTGTACCTTGCCCACTCACAATCTTAAATGACAGAGGTGTAAGGCAGGGGTCTCCAAATCCAGCCCTGGAGGGCCACAAACCAGTCAGGTTGGCAGGCTATCTCTAATGCATATATATCTCATGCATATTATTAGGGATATCCCAAAAACCTGCAGGGTTGCGGGCCACCAGGACTGGAATTGAGTAGCTCTGCCACACACACACACACAGGTCCCATTGGCCAATGCCTCCTGGAGAGGCAAGACATTGGGCCCTGCCTGTATCTCCCAATACTAGCAGTTGCATACCTTAGCAATGCCACCCTACACCTGGGTATATGGTACACAGCTATCAAACGTTTCCTATGATAACTGGCAGATATCAATTCCTATGTTAAGCACATTTTGCTCATTGAGCTCCACCATAACAATCATTCTGATGTCTGCGGTGTGTGCTGCAGGTCTGGTCTCTGACAGTGTTCACCACCCTGGGGAGTGACCCCCCAACAGTCTTGTGTACCATATCCATGCCTGTACTATGCCCAGGACTGGTGTGGTGGGTATGGCTGCTGACCACTTCTATAGTAGCACAATGCTGGCATAGGTGTGGGGGTGGCTGTCTGTCTATCCCAGTGTTTCCCAACCCAGTCCTACGGGGCACACCGGCCAGTCAGGTTTTCGGGATATCCCTAATGACTATGCATGAGATATATATGCATTAGAGATATCCTGCCAACCTGACTGGTTTGTGGCCCTCCAGGGCTGGATTTGGAGACCCCTGCCTTACACCTCTGTCATTTAAGATTGTGAGTGGGCAAGGTGCAGATGTCCTAGACATCGAAAGGGTATATAGAATGTGACACATTCCTCCTCGATTCTCACCACCACCAAAAAGTTGTCTAATAGACAATATTTTGGTGGTGGTGAGAATCGAGGAGGAATGTGTCACATTCTATATACCCTTTCGATGTCTAGGACATCTGCACCTTGCCCACTCACAATCTTAAATGACAGAGGTGTAAGGCAGGGGTCTCCAAATCCAGCCCTGGAGGGCCACAAACCAGTCAGGTTGGCAGGATATCTCTAATGCATATATATCTCATGCATAGTCATTAGGGATATCCCGAAAACCTGACTGGCCGGTGTGCCCCGTAGGACTGGGTTGGGAAACACTGGTCTATCCAGTGTGTGGTGGCTGCAAACACCTTCCACAGCCCACACTGCCAGCAATATTGCCAGTATTGGGCTGCCAATGTGCATAATGAGGAGCAAGGTACCATGGGTATAGGCCGGACAGGGTGGCCTGGCCAGGGTGCATCTGCACAGGGCATAGGGCAGTGACAGGCACATTGTAGTGCCCGGCCACCATCTACACAGACAGGGTAACCTCAGTATATCCTGCTGAGAGATCACTCTCACCCTGACTGTGCAGTGACCACAGCATGGCTAGGCACTCCCATAGTGCTATCTAGTATTTCTCTCATGTGATAGATATGGGTTTCCTTTTGGGGCCCAGTCACTGATGTATCTGCTTGCTGTGTATGCTGACATCCCAGTTCTGGGTGCAGGCATCTCCACTGGGCACTAGCAGACTGTTTGCAGCTGGTATGTGTTGTGATGGAGTGGCTTGCAGGGTGCAGTGGCTGACGGCTTGCACCAGGGGAATATCAGATAGTGGTGGTGTGCAGCATACCATATCCAGGCCTAATGTCTGTCTGCTATTGTGTTTGGATGTGTACAGAGCTGCATTGACTGGGGGGGAGGGAGAGGTGTCTGTTCCTCCTCTACTGCCACCTTTGCAGGGAGGTAGACTGTGGATCTTTTGATAGGAGACCCTGTTTGCCACCCTCAGCCCTGGGGGTGGTGGTGCATGGGGGCTACACCTGACTGAAACAGACAGAAATGTCCAAGGTGTTCCTGCAGAAACAACCTATCTCACACATTAACATTGCTTTGGACCTAGTGCTGGGCGCCTCACTGCACCCTCAGGGTGAGCACAGTACCCGCACAATGTGACAGTGTGTAGCTACTCTGTGCCAATACAACACATGGTCAGTACCCCCTACCAGGCCGAGGTACTGTGGGGGTGCCCCTGATCACTTCCCCCCTACCAGGCTGAGGTGCTGTGGGGGTACATTCCCCATGGTGTGTATCTGTGGACGGCTGATTTGCATGTGCAGTGCATCATGGGTGTGACTGGCACAATCCAACCCTGGGTAAATCCAGCACCTGCTCACAGGCTCAGATACACCATAGGCCATCACACGTACATCTGTTAACATAATGCATAGATGCAGGACACCCTAAAGAGTCTGTAATATTAGGTGCCCACGCTGGTAAAAACACACGTACCCACGCACGATTGTACGCACGCACCAATGCACGTACCAACGCACGCAGCCATGCACGTGGCTAGGCACACTGCGAGGGTGTGTTTCTGGCACCACTACTCAACGTAAAGAAAAACATGCCTCCTCATTCCCTATGTAATGTACAGGGTGATGCCTGGGCCAGCCTTCTGCGTTAGGCACACTGGGGACTCAAACCCATGCTGCCTGTAACAGCGGTCAGTACACTAACCATTGTGCTACAGCTCTGTTTCAGTGCTTTGTGTCTGTACGCCTTCATACGATTAACGTGCAGTAACGTGCCACGGCGCCCTGTAACGCTCGTTAGGTTTTGGAACGCGCGTTAGTAGTTAGGATGTCCCACCCATGTCCTTTTTTGGCTTTCCTTTCACTAACGCAGCTCCTAACGCGATTTGCAGTAACGCAGTTTAGTAAACATACCCCTTAATGTCAAATCTACTGATAATGTACCAAATAGGAAGAAAAAATCACAAAACAGAAACTACTACTCATTGGAGACTCCATCATCAGAGGCACCAACTTGGGAACACAGCTCAAAGGAGAGAGGATGGTCAAATGCCTCCCAGGCTCTTCAGCCATTAGGAATACAAACCAAATTGTTGGTATAGCTAGTGCAGAAAGTGAGCACTCCAAAACTGATATTGTCATCCACTTGGGTACAAATGACCTAGCTAGAAACAGTGCCTCTGCAGTCCAAAGGGACTTCCAGATTCTGGAAGAGAAGCTCAAGCCTATTGCTAACACTATAGCTTTCTCAGAAGTTCTACCTGTTCATGGTAAGGCTTCATTGCATAAACAACTTTAATACATGGCTCCAAACATGGTGCAAACAAGAAGGATTTAGATATATAGGCGACTGGGGAAATATATGGATTAACAAGAGATTATTCTGTACTGATGGACTATATCTCTCTGCCGCAGGGAAAAGAATACCTGGCACAGTGAAAAATTTAGGCAGTATGTGGACAGGCATTTAAACTAGGGAAAGGGGTGAAGGAGGGAGAAGGACAAGTTCAGTACGTCACTCCCAGCAAAAGAAAAACAACATTGGAAAATTCTGGAGGAGGACCACCTGTGATTGACACTACACCATTCACAAAAGATGATGTGTTAGAACAGCTTGCAAAACTGAAAGTGGACAAGTCTATGGAACCAGATGGGATACACCCCAGGATACTGAAAGAGCTCAGAGAAGTTCTTGCAGGGCCTTTAAAGGATGTTTATAATAAATCCTTGGGGACAGGAGAAGTTCTACAGGACTGGAGAAGGGCTGATGTGGTACCTCTCCACAAAAGTGATAATAGGGAAGAAGTGACAAACTACAGGCCAATAAGCCTTACCTCGGTGGCGGGAAAAGTAATGGAGGTGCTCCTGAATAGTGGACTTCCTCGAAACCAACAGGTTGCATGATCCGAAGCAACATGGTTTTACCAAAGGATGATCTTGCCAAACAAATCTGATTGAGTTCTTTCACTGGGTGACCAGAGAACTAAATCAAAGGCATGCAATGGATGTGATCTTCCTAGATTTCAGCAAAGCCTTTGATAGTGTTTCTCATAGGAGGCTTATCAATAAACTCAACAACTTGGGGATGGGTCCCAAGATGGTGAACTGGATCAGAAATTGGTTGACTGACAGACGACAGAAGGTGACGGTAAACAGAACTCACTCAGAGGAAAGGAAGGTGATTAGCGGTGTGCCCCAGGGTTAGGTCTTGGGACCGGTACTGTTCAATATATTCATGAGTGATATTGCCAAAGGGCTGAATAGAAAAGTCTGTCTTTTTGCAGATGACACGAAAATTTGCATCAGAGTGGACTCCCCTGAGGGAGTGGGGAACATGAGGAAAGAGCTACAAAAGCTGGAAGAATGGTCTAATTCTTGGCAGTTAAGATTTAATGTGAAGAAATTCAGTGTAATGCACTTGGGAAGCAGAAATCCAAGGGAATTATATGCGATAGGAGGCGAGAGATTGATGTGCACGGACCAGGAGAAAGATTGTTTTTGATGATCTCAAGGTGGCGAAACAGTGTGGGAAGGCGGTGGCAAAAGCCAGAAGGATGCTGGGTGGCATACAGAGAGAAATTACCAGCAGAAAGGAAGAGGTACTAATGCCACTGTACAAGTCGCTGGTGAGGCCTCTCTTGGAATATTGTGTTCAGATTTGAAGACCATATCTCGTAAAGGATATAAAAAGGCTGGAAGCGGTTCAGAGGAAGGTGACCAAAATGATTTGGAGCCTGCATCAGAAGACTTATGAAAAAAGACTTGAAGACCTAAATATGTATACTCTGGAGGAGAGGAGGGACAGGGGAGATATGATTCAGACCTTTAAATACTTAAAGAGTATTAATGGACAAAAAACCTCTTCCAAAGACGGAGAAGCTGTAAAACTAGAGGGCATAACATGAAGCTGCAAGGGGGTAAACTGAAAGGCAATGTCAGGAAATATTTTTTCACTGAAAGGGTGGTGGATGCTTGGAATGCCATCCCGATATAAGTGGTGGGGGCAAACGCAGTGTCAGAATTCAAAATGGCATGGGACAGACACAGTGGATTCCTTTATAGAAACAGGATAAAATCAAAATAAGCATAACTATCTCTTATATCTGAACAAATGGAAGTGACCTATATGGAGTGGTGAGTACACCCCCAAACAAAGGCATGGGGAGAGGTGACCTGCACGGAGCAGCAGGTGCACCTACTCTTGCCGCCTTGTTGGGCAGACTAGATGGACCATACTGGTCTTTATCTGCTGTCATATACTATGTTATGTTATGTTACTATGAATTCAAACTTTACCACTGCATTGTATTGTAGCACAATTTTAACCAAAACCACTTTCTCAAGCCTTGGAAAGGCCTGCAAGATTGCATCAACAGATGAACTCTGCAAATCCAGGCCTTGACTTATTGTAGTAGGGTCTGAAATTACACAATTCTGTTTTAAATCTTTATCAAGAACTTCTTACACATCAGGAATACCATGTTATTTAATTTTAAAGTTAACCACATGTTCCAAATCACTCTTCAAAGTAAAATCTTCACCAATCCTTTAAGCTTTTCCAAATCCAAGGACTTTTTAGAGGAAAATTGGGCACTTTTACCAGATGTTGTCTTCTGTCTTGCTAATATGTTATTTCCATTTCTTCCCCAACTTGTAAAATCTCTTGGCATCACTGAAACACAGCTGTGCTCAAACCTGTGGAAGAACTAGATCACTGATCAATAGGGATATGCAGGCAAAAAATTCCATTTTGTTTTATTTCCTGTTTCATTTTCAGGTTTTTTCATTGTATTTTGGGGGGGGGTTTAATACATTTTTGCTTAGTTTCATTTTGTTTTCATAAATTTTGATTTTAGGGCAATTCTGTTAATTAAAGAAGTAACTATAGATGCTGCCCAAGAGAAAAACATAGCTGAAAGGTTATTAGAGGTTTCAAACAAATAAAAATCCAACTCTAGCCAGCCTGTTGTATTGCTAATCATAATCTTCCTTCCAGTTTTCTGATTGGTCCAAAGTTTGTCTGGTATGGCGCTCGATGGAAAATGCTAATTTGATTTTTTTGCCTTGTGAATCTATTGACTCCTGCTGTAGAGATTTACTTCAAAGATTTTTTTTTGCCATGTTCTTGTGGCAGAAATTTTGTGAAGCCATGTCTAAGTATACTATCAGAGACATTTACCAGGTCTAAAGTAGATCTTGGTTCGTCATCACTAACTGGACCCAGATTAACCCTTTTACGTCCACATAATTGTTTTGTAACTGAAAAAAAATTCAGGTTTTTTTTATTACGATGTCAGCTAAATGATACAGAATATAAAGTTTTTTTGAAAAAAATGTATTTCTATGAAACAATATTTACTGTTGCCATATGGCAACTACGGTCCTGAATGGCTGAAAATGAAAAACAGTCTTGGCATCAGTTTCATGTACTGCTGGGTGTGATAGTTTAAATAACAGTTTTTTTCAGATGTCAACCACAGATACACATCACATTCCGCAGATTTTTTGGAAATATAGAATCTGGTGAAAATATTTGGGGGAAAATTTGAAGGTTGCTATATGGCAACAACAGCCATGAAAGGGTTAAGAAGCCTAATGCAAATCCTGGTCTGCTAACTATGTTAATCCTTTTGAATATGCCACACACCCCCAGCATCCATGTATTAACTGGAGTAAACATTCTATAAAACAGATTATGAAGGTTATTTTAGAAACATTTCCACATGTGAATAGCATCATTTACATATGTAGGTGGGCTACACATACAAATTGCAATTTTAAAAAGCAGCTATTTACACATGGAGATCTATACGATGCGGAAATTTCAAGAGGGCATGGTATGGACGTGGTTTGGGTGGGCTGAATATAGAGACATCCATTTTACAAGGTCAATACATGTAGAACAAAAACATTTTTCCATATCAGCATTTACACAGGGCAATGAAACCCCATCCCCCTACCTACCAGACTTCTCTGACATCAATAGTATCCCCAGACTCCTCCACAACATCATTACTTCCCCAAACACACCTCCAAACCTCCTGACATCAATAGTACCCCACAGATCCTCCCCTACACCCATCTTCTACACCTCCAACATTAATAGTACTCCCCAGACCTCCAACATCATTTGTATTTCCCTGCACTCCCAACAAATACCCCACTCCCTATCCCCCTCCCAGGTGTTATTGAGAGTCTCCCTGGTGTCTCATGGAGGACAGCAGTGATCCCCAGTCGCTCCTGCCCCATTGAGCACTGGGTTCTAAATGGCACCAGTCAACCCCTAGTAGTAATCTCATGGTATTACCACTAGAGGTTAAGCTACCAAATAAAGTAAGAGCCTTTTGTAAAATACCAGGGGAATTGTGCTATGTAAAATGAGCCTTCGTGTATATTTTGTGGTTAAGAAATGAATATTTCCCAGTATAGTTGCTGATTCTACAGGACAATATGCCTGAGTGCACAGCATGCAGGGTTCTCCGACACCATATTTTCTGGTATGAACCTTACCTCTATCAATTTTAATGCAGCGTTCCTCTGAGTCTGTAGGAGTAGTTGGGTCTAGAGTTCTATGCTGAAAAGAAATTCAGGTGTTTACATAAAATTTTGAACTGTAGCTTTTTCTTCAAAAGTCAACTCTATATAGTTGCTAGTGGTGTATTTTGTTCACACTCCAGCAATAGCACTGTCCCTAACCCCTGACTCTGACTTGACAACCCATGTCGTGGGGTCTGCCAGAAGCCTGGGCTCCAGTCCATCGGAAGTGGCTTGGCAAGTGGGTATTCTTGAGTAGCGGCCCCACTGACCTGATTAAAAATAACCTCCAGGAATATTTTGATATGTTTTCTGCACATACTACAACCAATAAGCTCTACAAAGAAGCTCTTTGTTACAATGCAAGTATTAAGAAGAGCACTAGCAGTAAATTTAACAGATTAAGATTATAGTCAGCACGCCCTTTTTAAGAGTGAATTTCATTTCTATAATAGTATGCACGTGGTAACCCATTTGGAGACACCACCCCCCCCCCCTTGTTGAAGTGCTTTTCTCCAGTCTATCTATGTCCCATCTCACAAATCTTCATGTAGTAAGACACAGCAGTGCACTCAGGGCCCGATATTCGAAAGATATTTGCACAGTATACAGCCCAGTAATTGCCTTAAATGGGGATATTCAAAGGCTCTTACATAGCTAGTGCCATTGAATAGCCCCTCCTAAGTCCTCTATGTGCCTTGATGCTATATGGTTCACATCGGGGCACGTTGAGGGCATTTCAGGGTCGAGTGGGAACAGAGACTGCTGCTAACTGGGTAGCGGTGATATTGCACCCCTACCCAGTTAGCAATCCGTGGCTAATGCTAGGCCAGCTTTTGGCTCACCTAGTTTTGGCCTTGGATGCTAAGCAGGTAGCGGTGCAATAACCGGTTAGGCTCGGCTGTGTCTTCTATGCACTATGCCACAGCATTGAATATCCAGGGTTAGGGGTCAGCAGGCAGGGCTATGCACTGTAGCGGCTCATAGCCTTCCCAAATCAATATCAGGCCCCCAGCATCTTACTGTCCAATGTTTCCTGTTCTTCATGACTTGACTATTTTCACATTGCATCAAATTTTTTTTGTCATACTTTCTTTGTCCTATGTTATCTATCATCTCTGTATCTGCACTTCTTCATCAAACCTCTTCATTCACCTAATTCCAGTGCATTTGTCCTTCCTGCCCAGATGTTCATTCTTACTTCCACTTTCTCAGGACCCTCTTCACTGTATTAATTCACTTTTGCTTGATGTAAGGATATCCCTGAAGTGTCCCTTATCAAGGTAGCACCCTTCGACATTGCTCTTTGTGCCTCTTATCAGATATAGCCATGATATTGTTGAATCTTGTCTTCTAGACACCTGAAGCCCTTCTCAGCATGGCTGCCTCAACCTATCACCTTTTCATGGGACCACACTACGCTCTCGATCATGTGACTCTAAGGGGCATGTTTACTAAGCTACGGTAAGTGGCAAATTTACTAAACCTCATCAGGTGGCAATATCTGCAGCAGCAATTGCGGCAATTTAGGTAGCCATCACGCAACTGCTGTTCACATGATGGCTGCCTACCGTTACCATGCCTTCTCCGCACCCTAATCCTACCTCTTCCCCCTCCCCCATCCCGACTGTACCATGTGGAATGTAGATATCACAGAAAATTCCCTTTGCTATCTGCACTTTGACCACATTAGCAGTCACCACAGCAGTAACTTTCCCACATTACTTCCACGATGACAGCTAACATGACCCTGAGAGACAGTTGGAGCACAGAGGAGGATTTAGCCAATCCGAAGCTGAAGAGGACAATATTTTACACCTGCTCAGATTTTTGTGTTTAGTTAGAGATAGGGAGAGGAGAAACAGATATGACTGCCCAATCAGGCCTGGGGTACTCTCCAGAGATCCCGTTGTATTCCAGGTAGGCTGGAAAGTGGGAAATAAGTAGATAGCTGGGAACAGCTTCCTGCCTATAGAGCCTTTTTTATTGCTGAAACCAGTTATCCAGTCCCTGTTGTCTGTCACTGGAGTACTGTTATCTGTGGTCTATGAGCAGAAAATAAAGACCCTACAGAGCAAAGTACATGAGGAAGGAATCCTAGGGAGCACACAGGAAAAGAGGTTTGTGCTAGGCTCTTGCACAAGTTAGTACATCCTCATACTTTGCTTCAATAATATCCATCACCACCTTAAAAATACAATTATTCACCAGGGAGGCCAAGATGGTGGTCTGAACAGAGGTGTGTAAGTTTGGTCCATGAATTTGTCAGCTTGTTTAAGGAATTTGTTTTTATATTATTTATTATTTATTTTATTTATTTAACATTTCTTCTATACCGTGCTATTATAATCAGTGCGGTGTACATCGAACAAAATCATACTACAATGCATACAGGCAACATTGAGTTTACAGTGAAACAGGATATTAAACATGGAGAAAACCAGGAAAACTATTTACAAGCTAACTTTATACTATCTTCTTTAATGAGTAAACAAAAAGGGTGAATTAAGATCAAGCTGCCTGGTTCTACGCAGCAACCAATGCTGCAGACATCCATTACCGAGCACTTACCACCAGCACTGAAGACAATGCCATTGGAAGATCTTGATGCCGCAACTTGTGAAGCAGCTTTGCAGCTTGAGATAGAGGTAGCCCTCAGCCCGGACAGTCTGTGACTCAGTCCCCTGAGGATCATCAATGTAATCACTGGCAAGTCTGGGGAGGTTATTAGGCAATGATTTATGTGTAAGTCTGGTGGTGGGATTCCCCCAATTCTGATGCTTACAAGCTTGACACAGAAAAGGGGGGGAGAAGGAAACTGTGTTTTCACAGACCACACAATCTTGCCAACATAGAAGAGGCCTAAGAATTAATGTATGTAATCCCTCCAAAACTAAGTAAAGATAGCCCGTTAGAAATGAAGTAGACAATCTCAATATAGAAAGAAACCAACGGTCTCAGACTGAGTAGCTAGACACTCTCGGATATAATTTCACCGAAAAAGCGCTGCTAAAATTGCATCAATGACCGTATAAATTGGTTTCCACTACAACATGTGAATGTCAAAAATATATCATTCACATGTTGTAGTGGAAACCAATTTATACGGTCATTGATGCAATTTTAGCAGCGCTTTTTCGGTGAAATTATATCCGAGAGTGTCTAGTTACTCAGTCTGAGACCGTTGGTTTCTTTCTATATTGAGATTGTCTACTTCATTACTAACGGACTATCTTTACTTAGTTTTGGAGGGATTACATACATTAATTCTTAGGTAACTATTACCCTCTGTTAACGACCTGCACAATTGTGATAACACACAAACATAGAAGAGGCTGCATGGACATATAATCACATAGACTACATGTGTAGACTGGCAAGCAGATCAATGACGTAAAAAGTATTGTTTGTTGGTGTTAGGGTGTCTAAAAACATCCAAAACAATAGTATGAGAGCAAACAGAACATACATGTGATTATAAGTCCATGCAACCTCCTGTGCAGTCTGTCAAAACTCATACACAGGCGCATAAAAGTTGCATTAGGTGCAAAGTGTCAACAGCACCATTAGTCCAACATTGGTTAACTAGTAATCATACCCTTGAAGATTTGAGATTTTTTGTTATTAAAAGGATTCATCAATCCCCACATGGTGGAGACTGACAGTATTTTGACGAAGGAAGAGCAACGCTATATTTTTGAATTAGATACAGTTTCTCTAAAGGGTCTCAACAGAGAGATTGATTTGCAAGTATTTTTGTGAACCCTTTTTTTGATGCTCCTTCCCTTCCCCCTCCTCCCCTTCGCATAGGGGCACGGTTTATTCATTCTTGCCTTTTCATAAGTACTCGAGTGGGTGTTTCATAGTTTGTTTAACTCGTTATTCTTTTTCTTTGTCTGGTTTTTATCTTTGTTTTTGGAAAAGGGGAGGAGCCTTAGGATCCGGATTAGCATTTTCATCCTGTACCTGCGCGGCCTTTTTACTCTTTACCTGTGCTTTGTGTTGGATCCAGGTAAGCCTGCTGTGCACCGTCACTCTTTGCTTTTATTCTTTGGTTTTGGTTTAGTATGTGAAGGACAGTTGACTTAAGTATAAAGTGGTTCTCAATATCTTTTTTATAAATCCGATGTTCACACTGGAGATTATATTTTTGGTCAAATAGTTAGAGTTGTCAGTTTTGAAGACTGCAATTGACTGGGTCCTGGGTTCAAACAGTTACCAGCATTTAAAGTAGTTCTTTTGAATAGAAGTACATGATGCTTGTGGCAATACTAGAGGTGATTGTATTATTTCTTTACAATGTTTTAAAGGATTTTTAACTATTCCCCAGCATTGCCTTGTAGACTAGTATACGACAAGTAAAATATCAGTGTTTCAGTAGAAAATGGGTTCTCGGACCTCAACAGCATTGTTAGATCTTGTGCCAGGACTGTATGTTTTACTTGAGTTTTAAGCCAATTTGGTTATATGAATGCAAAAGATAGTCTTAGGGCACCTTGATATTTGATTGTAGAACTGCCTCTTTCGATATCTAAACATGCACACCAATCTTCCGATGGAATTTTTGGTGCCAGAGTTTTCAGTCATTTATTGATACCAATTTTAATTTTACTCTTCCCCTTTTTGAGTTAATCATAATCGAAATATACTTCACATTTTCTCCCTAAGTATTGAGTTGCAGGTGCCCTACTGCATCACAGTTTTTAGCTACTATTATTATTATTATTTACCATCAAATTTGTTTTTGCAGGTTCTCCGGCTCGATACTAGCCTATTTATAGCACCTCCATGCGATGGAACCAGGTTTTAAAATTTTTATTCCCCATGTAGGATTTTTCAATGTCCTTTTCCATATATTTTACAATCGAGTACCTCTTTCCCCTTTCATAATGTGATACCAAATGTTGCTAACAATAGGTACTTCTTGTTTTATATAACAGTTGCTCTTTCCTCTCTTCTTACAGGCAAAAAAGTGTTGTGAACAACCTTGGTTGAAACACCATTGTGATTTACTTTTACTGATGCATTGTTTCTGTTCACAATTAGTGAGTACTGTCAATGGTCTACTTGTAGCAGGTTTTTATTGATACACATTTCATAGATTGTGCCATTTATGAATGATGTGTTTCTTTGTTTTGTAGGCTGTATTTTATACATGACTACTTTTTACTTGCATTGTCACCACAAGTGCAATTTTCCAATATATGTGACTGGTAATTGTTTTTACTTCTCTGTGATCAGCATCTGTATAATTGTATCTTCAATGTTACTTCGTTTGTGTGTATTCTTCTCTTCCCTTTTCATGTATATGATTTCGTTTATTTTTGGGGGGGATATTTTGTATAATTTTTATAAAATTATATATGTATTGTCACCAAGCCTCGTAGGGAGAGACTCAGTGAGTGCCCTAGGCAGTCACCTAGGGTGTTTTGAGTCACCTTGTTGCTACTTCTTTTTAAGACAGAGAGTCAGACAGTCAAGGTGATAAAGTAAAGTGGGGTTTATTCCCGTTCCCCGGCGAATATCAATGCTTGGAATACAATAATGCAGAACTTAAACAAAACACAGCTTGAGCAATTTTCTTCTCTCTTGTTCCTTGCACAGAGAGGTCTAACGCAAAGAGGTTATTTCATCATTCAGACAAATTGTACAATCCATTGGCTCCTGGTCAATGTAATTATTACTGCTTGTATCTTGGTTTATACTTGGCTGGCAGCTGACGCAGCCAGGCTCACTCATATAACAAGTGGTAGCTTCACTGGTCGGGGGAGGGTAAACTTTCCCCTCTCCCAGGCACTGCTCTAACTCGGGATTGTAAAAACCTCTTCTGTAATCAGTTCTCTTATAGCCAGTCTCTCTTGGCTCTCTCACTTGGAAGTTGGAACCCTTTTCCAGGTTAAAACCTTGCTGCCAATAAGGACTATAAAAACACCCAGTTTCACTTCCTTCCCCAATGTAAGGTTTTATCTTCTTTACCTTATCTAGGTTGCAGGCATCAGCTGTGGGGTTTTTCTCTCGTGGCAAAGTTCTAGCCTCGTGTAGCAAGTTCCTCCGAGGTTTGTAAAAACTCTCGGGGCTAGTGTTCCACTTCCTGCCTTCCAGGAAATCCTCCTGGGGGCTGTCTTGCCAGTGGTACGCTTCTCTAACGCTCCTTGGTAATTGCCTGGAGCTTTCTCTGAGAGCTTTTGGACCTCCCAGACCTTCAATGCTTTCCCTGGGATTAAAACTTCTCCTGGAGCTTTGGAACCCTCTCTGCTTCCGTGACTTGCCTGATTGCTGCTGAAACTCTAGCTGCATCGGAGTGTCACCTTCCCCTGCAGAGTCCTGCTTACTTGCTCTCAGGTATTTGTTCTGTCTCCCAGACTTTCTCTCGTAGTTGCTCTCAGCCTTATTCCTGAAGTTGTTCTCAGCGCTGTTCTCAGGGCTGCTCTCAGGGCTGTTCTCAGGTCTGTTCTGACTTCCTGGTTCTAACCAGGTCCCTTTGTACCTCCCCTCTCTGCACGTAACGTCTGCTCCTGGAGGCAGGTGCTGGTAATTAGAATCCTGGATTCTAACTGCGTCACTGTTGCAGACAGGAAAGTTCCGTTCTAACCCTTTCTTTCCTACCTGTGCTGATGGCACCGGGTGCTCAGCCCTTTTTAGCCATGCTGGATCTCTCTGCCTAGCCCATTTTGAGGTGAGTTCTGTATTTTCACTAACCTCCATTGGCTCCACTGTATCACATATCCCCCCTTTTAAGACATTCCGGGATGGGGGACATTTGTACTCACAGCCCGGAATCCTCACAGGAATCTCACTCTCCCTGCCTGACCTGCTGTTGAGCACTGAATTGTGGTGCCAGGAGTTCTCCCGGTCCGCTTCTATTTCCCAACGCTTGCCACTTCTCCAAGAGTTGCTAACTGCGGCCGTTCTCTCCTGCCAAGGCTTTAATATGTTGACGTGATAGGTTTGGCGACGACCGTTATCGTTCTCTACCACGTATGTCACTGGACCTTTTTGCTGCACTACTGTGTATGGGCCCTTCCACTGGGCCTCGAACTTGGGCCCAGGGTCGGCAACCATTACTACCACTTTGTCACCTATGGACAAGTGTCTCATCTTTTTGCCCTTATCATAGTGCTTCTTTTGGGTGCGTTGACTACCCTGCCCATGTTCTTCTGCAACTCGCGAAACCCTTTTCAGGCGGCTTCGGAGTTTTCGCAGAAACTGGGGAACCCCTATTTCCCCTGCCTCGGGCTCAACCCACTGGTCTCTTAGGATATCAAGGACCCCCCGTGGCGCCCGCCCGAACATCAACTCGTACGGAGATGTTCCTAATGAAGCTTGGATACGCTCCCTACTGGCATATAGGGTAAAGGGAAGTAAAATATCCCAGTCAGCCATCTGCCCGTCCAGTGCCCTTCTTAAGAGCTGCTTAAGAGTCTGGTTAAAACGCTCGACCAGACCATTGGTCTGCGGATGGTAAGCCGAGGTTTTTATATGAAGGATGCCAAATGCATCCCATACCTGCGCTAGATGTTTGGAAACAAAATTGCTCCCCCTATCTGTCAGCATCTCCCTGGGGAACCCTACCTCGCAGAACAATTTAATTAATTCTGCGGCTATAAATCTGGCCGATATGTTCCTTAGAGGTACCGCCCATGGGAATTTTGTAGCACAGTCCATTATCACGAGGATATATTGATACCCTCTGGGGGTTTTCACCAATGGACCTACTATGTCCATTGCCATACGATGAATGGGCTCGGTTATCATCGGGGTCTGTACTAGGGGAACTCCTGCTGGCCTGACAGCACTTACCCGCTGACAAGAGGGGCACGCTTCACAAAAGCGCTTTGTCTCTCTGAAGACCCCCGGCCAGTAGAACCGCTCTAGGATCTGGTCTAGAGTGCCTTGAATCCCCTTATGCCCACCAACTGGGTGATCATGGGCTAGTCGTAACACTACGGCCTTAAAGGTAGTGGGAACCACTAGTTGTTTTCTAATTGCCCCGGTGTGCGGGTTAGTGCTTTCCCTATATAGAATGTTCTCGTCTAACAAGAACCTTGGGAGCACATCCCTACCTTTCTGGGCAAACTCAAAAGCGTGTTTAAGCACTGGGTCTGACCTCTGTTCTCCTGGAAATGATGGAAACTTCCTCACTAGGTCACTGGGTACCCAAGGTAAACCTTGCCTATCTGTTCCTCCAGCCCTCACCTGAGCCCGGTGGTGTCTTTCTTGGCGTTTATCGCCTTTACTTTTCTTATTCTCCTTAGAGGGGGTGCCCATTAATTCCTCATGATGGGGAAGCTCGCTTAGGCCCTCCTCTAGAACCTCATCCTCTCCTCCGGAAGGTTCACGTTCTGTACCTGTGGGATCAGAATTATCTGTGGGTGATTTACCCTGCACCTTCTCAGCCTTTGCTTGAGAGCGGGTGGACACCATACCTCCCTTTATGGGTATTTCCTCCCCCATACCTTGGTAAAAGAGTGGCCAGTCCCTACCTAGCACAATATCATATGGTAGGTTAGGGACTACAACTATCCAGATCTCTTTTTGGGTACCTAAAGCCTTAATGTGTGTCTTGTATAGAGGATACTGGGTGGTTGCGCCGTGTACGCATTTTATGCTGGCTTGCTCATCTTGCTGACTCGGGGGAAAATCATTTTTGGCCTGTATGACGTCCCAGAACTGCCGGGAGACCATACTTTGATCGGCCCCCGAGTCTAGCAAGGCTTTGGCCGGTACCCCTTCCACCTCCACATCCAGGCGGAATCCCTGTGGTACCCGCTCATTACCCTCTGCTATCAAGGCTATGCGATTTGGGCAAAACCTTTTTACATGCCCTACTTTACCACATTTAAAGCATGTTATACCATCATTAGAATTACTTCTTTTAAGCAAACATTTCTTTGTACAATATGTGTCAAATGGCAAACCCTCCTTTAACCTTGCAGGACTGGTACAGCCCAACTTCCAGTCAGCGCTTTTAGACATTCTTTTATTCAGCTCGGCTTCTAAAAACCGCTCAGTAAGCTGCGCTGCTTGTATGGAGGTTGTGCAGTCTTGCAGTGTTAAGAAGGCTTTTTTTTTATTTTTTATTTATTTTCGTTTTATAACAACAAAGGAAAAGGAAGACATACAGCTAAAAGACAAATACAAAAATGTAATACATACACCAAAGTAAACCCCTACCACCCCCCTCCCCCCTGCTTCTTCTCTAGAAAACTAATCATTCCCGAAGCGGGCGTGTACTTACATTATTGTGTTACAAATCTAACGGTGACCGGAAACATGATGAGTGCACATTATACAGGCATGTTGGAGCAATGAGCAGATTGTACATAATCATTAAGCATCTGCCATTTAGACAAGCGAGAGTGAGGTTGGGCATGGGGAATAGCTCTCCGAGGTATCTGCTCATATTTACTATATAAGCAGACGAGGTTCCACCATTCATTGACAGTAAATCGAGGGCTATCCTTCCAAGTCCCCGTGATTAAGCAGATGGCTATACCCAGCATGAAATCAAGGAGAAAGTGACCCTTCTTAGGAAGAGAGGGGATCTCCGCCACAGAGCGGAGTCCCACGATCTTCCAAGAGAGAGGTTCGTGAAGGTGTAAAATAAACTGAATACGACCCCAGACCCGCCCCCAATAAACCTGTAGTTAAGGACATTCATAAATAACATGAGCGAGGGTTCCCACAGCAGTATGACAAGACCAACACTGGTCCCTAGCATTTGTGTTCCATTTGGCTATTTTTCTGGGGTATAAAAGCATCTGTGTGCAAAGAAGAAGGGAGTTTGGGTAACAGAGGCAGACCGGGAGACCCGCACTACTTTGCTCCAGAAAACGCTCCATTGCACAGGGGTTAAAGTGGTTTGCAGTTCGCGCTCCCAAGCTTGTTGGACTCTAAAAATGGCCGTGTCTGTACCCTGACATAATATTTTATAAAAGTTAGAGGCTACCCCATGCGTACTACCAATAGAATGAACTATCTCTGATAGCCCGTCCTCAGTAGGGACAGAGGGCGGCGTGATTCGAGCATTTTTGAGGCAGTGTTGAAGCTGCATCAATTGAAAGTAGTGTTTCGCTGGTAACGCAAATTCCTTTTGTAAATCAGAAAAGGTTTTCCAACAAGCTGCAGAGAAAAGCTGTTGGGGTGTCCAAATCCCCCTTGAGTACCAGGGTTTCCATGCTATCGTTCTATTTAGGACTTGAATTCTGGGGTTATTCCATAGCGGGAGTCTGTCCGAAGGACATACGTTCAGGCCCAGTGATAGAATGAGAGTGTTAAAGGCCGTAAGAGTATCGACAATCATTGGTGGATGGCGGGTGTCTACTTGATAGGACATACCGGGGAAATGGGTCAACGGAATTGGGCTACTAAGCTCCTCTTCTATGTCAAGCCAAACTGGTCTGCTGTCTGTTGAGATATCTAGCCATCGGGCACCTTGCTTGAGTAGGAAGGAACTCTGGCTGAGTTAACAGGGCTCTATCAAAGAACCAGGCCCCCGTATTCCATAGGGGTGCAGTAGTATGTAATTGAAAGGAAATGGCGGCATGATCTGAAATATGTTGGGAGTGAATCTTTGCAGTATCCACCTGAGGAACTAACAGTTTTGATACTAGAAAGAAGTCTATGCAAGACTGGGATTCATGAGGGGAAGAGAAGAAGGTGAAGTCAAGCTCATTGGGGTGTAGTAACCTCCATAGATCAACTAAAGCAAGATCTTTGATCAGGGAGGTAAGCATGGTGCGACTCTTGGGGGGACCACTTGTCCTAGGCGGCTGTTTGACAATCAGGGGATCAAGGACTAGATTGAAATCCCCCCCAATTATCAATGAAGTATTAGCAGAGGCCTGTGCAACCTGAGCAATGGTAGCAAAAAAAGGCAGGGTCATCCACATTAGAAGCGTAAAGGCATATACAGGTAACTTCAAGGCTACCTATCTTGAGGTGAACTCTGGACCATCTACCTTCTGTATCTGAGCTAGTCGCGATAATAGTAGCATGCAAAGATTTCCTATCCAGTATGGCGACCCCACATTTCTTAGAAACGGCTGGGGAATAGGCGGCCACCATGTAAGGTTTAATATTGAGTTCAAGAGTTTCCTTCGAATTTAAATGCGTTTCTTGGAGAAAGATCTGATCCGCGGCTTCCTGACTTAGGTAGCTTAGGATTTTCTTCCGTTTTATCGGATTATTGATACCTTTTACATTCAATGAGAAAATCTTACATGGTGCCATCAATCGGTAATAGACATTGAAGTAAGGGTGCTTAAAAACATACAACATAATCAGAATCTGTGCAACAATGACATAATCACCAAGTAATCTGACTAATACACCCCATATGGAAAAGTATGTACCAATGTATCTTAGAGAAGAAGCAAACCCCCAAAGAATATGGCGACCATATGTCTGCGGGAGGAGGCCCTAGAGAGGGAATAGAAAGACATGAAACAAAGAAAAGAAACACCGGAGTCCATAGTTAACACTGTCTCTGATACTCATCGAGGCTACTATGGGTAGATGGAGTCGGGTCACAGATATCATCAAAAGTAGGGCGACAAACTGCCCTCGCCAGACTCCTTGTTGGGTTGCGACAGATCCAATATGGCGGGTGTAGCGGATATGAGAATACTTGCAGGAATATTCTGGAAGTCAGCGCATCAAGTCGGCTTCTTTGGAATCCAAAAACTCCGCTAGTAGATCAGGGTCCTCAAATGTTCTTGTCTGATTGTGAAGCGTGACTCGGAACTTGGCCGGGTACATCAGGCCATAGCGTGCTTGTAGTTGTTGAAGCCTCGGTCGGAATTCCAGAAAGCGCTTTCGGCAGTCGACCGTGGGTTTAGCCAAGTCGGGATAGAAGGAGATCTTGTGGCTCTCAAACTCCATATGGCCCTTTGCCCGAGAGGCACTTAGGATTTGCTCAACGTGTTGATATCTCAGAAGTCGAAAAATGATAGGCCGCGGGGTCTTCCTGTTGAGCGTTATGCTTGTGGGCACACGATGAGCGCGATCGATCTCCAAATCTTTGGTAAAAGTGGTTTGGAGCAGGGAAGGGAGGATTTTGCATAAAAACTCTTTCATGTCTCCCGATTCCGCTCCCTCCGGTATGCCCACGAGTCGAATGTTGTTGCGGCGCGCTCTATTATTGCCATCTTCCACTTCTTTCTGCAAGGCCCGCACCTGGCGTTCAACTTTGTCGAGTTTGGACAACCGGGCCGCATGGGAGTCCAGTATGCTCTCCATTTTGTCCTGACGCGAGGAAAGCCCTTCTAGCTTACTTTGCAGCACACCAAGATCTTCCCGCAGCGCTCGGAGTGCCTCACCGTTTGACTGCACGAGGTCTTTGACCCCTCTAATCTCTGCGAGGATTTCCTGCTGCATTTCGGGGCCTTCGCGCAAGGCCAGCCCCTTCTGCGGGGACGGAGGTTCAGTTTTGGATCGTTTGCCGTGAGAAGCCGCTGGAGATCCAAATTCCAGGCGCGTGGGTTTGGTCCCCGCCATCTCACCAATGTGCCCCGGCAGGATCAGAGTAGAAGTTCCAAGTGTTTACGGTGTTAATTCAGGATTCTGAGTAGGCCTCTCGGGAGCCACAGCGTTATGCGACCATCCCGCTGGACATCGGGCTCCGCCCCCCAGTGTTAAGAAGGCTTTGACATCTGAGGGCACTGCCTCACAATATTGCTCCAATACAATTTGATCAATTAAGCTATCCACGGTTTTACCCTCAGGCTCTAGCCATTTTAGGGCTAAACTGCGCACCCTATGGCACAGTGCTTTTGGCGTTTCGCCTACTTGTAACCTTGTGGATCTAAGCATTCTACGGTACACAGCTGGTGTTAAGCCTAGCCTATCCTGTACCGCTTTTTTAATTTCTAGGTACTCTGTTGCCAATGCGGCAGGCATCGCTCGGTACGCTGCCTGAGCTTCTCCCTTTAGGGAGGCGGCGAGTCTAACCGCCCACTGCTCCTTAGGCCAATGTGCATGCAGAGCTACTCTTTCGAATGATTCTACAAAATCATCAAAATTGTCTCCATCTGACATATGTCCAAATGTCCATATCCCACACTGGGGTGGGCCTACCCCACTGAAGCCTTCTGGTGTCTTCTTTTCTTGTTGTTCTTCTAGTAGCGTTTTCACGAGGTCTGCCAGGGGCTTTTGCTGTGCCTGGAGAGCAGCCAGGGCCTGTTCTTGGTTCAGCTGAGCCAGCTCCCTCTGCTTTTCGAATTGGGCGCTCATCCAGCGTAGCACCTCCTGGGCATCCATCGCTTAGCTGTTGCTGCAAAACACAAGAAACACCAAGTGCGGTATCCTTGGGCAAAGGACTTTTTCTGCCCTTTTCACTTTTATTATTCTCTTTTTTTTTTTTTTTCAAAGAGCACCCCTTCTCACTCCGGATCCTCCCCAGCCTATGCCCATATACCTTTTACCTGGACTAGGTGGAGGGTCTCGCTTTGAGAAGGTACTTGTGCGCCGTAGTCCACTCCGGTTCCCTCTGGATTTCCTTCCGGGCGTGGCAACTTCTGCTCCTCAGCTGGCCTTGTGCACGTCCTGGTGGCTTGTTCCAGATTGAAAAATCCTGCCAACTACGCCATTCCTGTCACCAAGCCTCGTAGGGAGAGACTCAGTGAGTGCCCTAGGCAGTCGCCTAGGGTGTTTTGAGTCACCTTGTTGCTACTTCTTTTTAAGACAGAGAGTCAGACAGTCAAGGTGATAAAGTAAAGTGGGGTTTATTCCCGTTCCCCGGCGAATATCAATGCTTGGAATACAATAATGCAGAACTTAAACAAAACACAGCTTGAGCAATTTTCTTCTCTCTTGTTCCTTGCACAGAGAGGTCTAACGCAAAGAGGTTATTTCATCATTCAGACAAATTGTACAATCCATTGGCTCCTGGTCAATGTAATTATTACTGCTTGTATCTTGGTTTATACTTGGCTGGCAGCTGACGCAGCCAGGCTCACTCATATAACAAGTGGTAGCTTCACTGGTCGGGGGAGGGTAAACTTTCCCCTCTCCCAGGCACTGCTCTAACTCGGGATTGTAAAAACCTCTTCTGTAATCAGTTCTCTTATAGCCAGTCTCTCTTGGCTCTCTCACTTGGAAGTTGGAACCCTTTTCCAGGTTAAAACCTTGCTGCCAATAAGGACTATAAAAACACCCAGTTTCACTTCCTTCCCCAATGTAAGGTTTTATCTTCTTTACCTTATCTAGGTTGCAGGCATCAGCTGTGGGGTTTTTCTCTCGTGGCAAAGTTCTAGCCTCGTGTAGCAAGTTCCTCCGAGGTTTGTAAAAACTCTCGGGGCTAGTGTTCCACTTCCTGCCTTCCAGGAAGTCCTCCTGGGGGCTGTCTTGCCAGTGGTACGCTTCTCTAACGCTCCTTGGTAATTGCCTGGAGCTTTCTCTGAGAGCTTTTGGACCTCCCAGACCTTCAATGCTTTCCCTGGGATTAAAACTTCTCCTGGAGCTTTGGAACCCTCTCTGCTTCCGTGACTTGCCTGATTGCTGCTGAAACTCTAGCTGCATCGGAGTGTCACCTTCCCCTGCAGAGTCCTGCTTACTTGCTCTCAGGTATTTGTTCTGTCTCCCAGACTTTCTCTCGTAGTTGCTCTCAGCCTTATTCCTGAAGTTGTTCTCAGCGCTGTTCTCAGGGCTGCTCTCAGGGCTGTTCTCAGGTCTGTTCTGACTTCCTGGTTCTAACCAGGTCCCTTTGTACCTCCCCTCTCTGCACGTAACGTCTGCTCCTGGAGGCAGGTGCTGGTAATTAGAATCCTGGATTCTAACTGCGTCACTGTTGCAGACAGGAAAGTTCCGTTCTAACCCTTTCTTTCCTACCTGTGCTGATGGCACCGGGTGCTCAGCCCTTTTTAGCCATGCTGGATCTCTCTGCCTAGCCCATTTTGAGGTGAGTTCTGTATTTTCACTAACCTCCATTGGCTCCACTGTATCACTGTATATATGCTTTTAAGTTTTTAGACCCCTGATGTAGGCCTCAGTGCCGAAATTTGGCCAAGGCGGGTCCTCTTAATAAATTTATTGGTTTGTGAAGACATACCTGGTGAGGCCATGGCCATTCTCCACTCTTGGGCAGGTCTACAAGCTAGATCCAGAAATGGAGAGCTCACAGAGAGGTGACTATAGCCAGCATTAGACAGCCAAAGAATGCTGATGTGACTATGTCCATGGAGATATTGTAAGAACTGTGTTTTAACCCCTTAGAGGTAAATGCTACTATTTTGAATGTGAAATCTAGAGTCTCACTTAATAGACCTACCTATTTCACTGTGGATAATTTATGGAATGCCATGGTCATTACTGAGCAGTTTTTCCTTAGCTCATTTTATTTTGCATAGTCATGCCAGAGTGCAGGTTCAAGAAAAGGGGGTTGAGTTCTAGGGAGGATCCTTTAAAGAAAGTACAATGCAGTTTGGCACAAATATCAGTGGTCCAGCTGAACTTGGTACAAGATAAAAATGTGGTGCACAGGAGACTAGAGAATTTGGATAACCTTATTTGGGCTCTGAACCTGCACGTGTTGAATTTCCAGTGAATGCATACACTCCTCTGTTGGACTTACATAAGAACATAAGATATGCCATACCGGGTCAGACCAAGGTCCATCAAGCCCAGTATTCTGTTTCCAACAGTGGCCAATCTAGGTCATATGTACCTAGCAGTTTCCCCAAGGGACACAGGTTCCACAATGCTTGTATTGGTTCAAGCATTGATATCCTGGGTCCCTTCTTAATAATGGCTTATGGACCTTTCCTCCAGGAACTTGTCCAAACCTTTTTTAAACCCAGCTACACTAACAGCCTTTACTACATCCTCCGGTAACAAATTCCAGAGTTTGATTACACGTTGAGTGAAAAAATATTTTCTTTTATTAGTCTTAAACTAGTTTACCCTGTAGCTTCATTGCATGTCCCCTAGTCTTTCTATATTCTGATAAGGTAAACAATCGATCTACGTTTACCCGTTCCACTCCGCTCATTAATTTATAGACTTCTATCATATCTCCCCTCAGCCGTCTCTTTTCCAGGTTAAAGAGCCCTAACCTTTTTAGCCTTTCTTCATAAGAGTATCCTTCCATCCCCTTTACCATTTTGGTGGCTCTTCTCTGAACCTTTTCTAATAACTCTATATCCTTTTTAAGATACGGCGACCAGAATTGCACACAATATTCAAGGTGCGGTCTCACCATGGAACGATATAGAGGCATTATAATATCCTTTGTTTTATTTTCCATTCCTTTCCTTATCATACCTAGCATTCTATTTGCTCTCTTGGCCGCCGCTGCACACTGGGCCGAGGGTTTTAACATGGTATCCACAATGACGCCTAAATATTTTTCCTGGGTGGTGGTTCCTAATGTGGAACTTTGCATCGTGAAACCATAGTTTGGGTTGTTCTTCCCTAGGTACATAACCTTGCACTTGTCCACATTAAATTTCATCTGCCATTTTGATGCCCAGTCTTCCAATTTATCAAGATCCTCTTGCAATTTTCCACAATCCTCTTGGGTTTTAACAACTTTAAATAGTTTTGTGTCATCTACAAATTTGATAACCTCACTCGTTATTCCACTTTCCAGGTCATTTATGAATATGTCAAAAAGCAGCGGACCCAGCACAGATCCCTGGGGTACACCACTATTCACCTTTCTCCATTGGGAAAATTGGCCATTTAGCCCTACCCTCTGCTTTCTATCTTTTAACCAGTTCCTGATCCACAATAGTACACTGCCTCCTATCCCATGACTCTTTAGTTTTGCCAAAAATCTCTCATGAGGGACCTTGTCAAAGGCTTTCTAAAAGTCCAGATACACAATATCAACCGACTCACCTTTGCCCACCTGATTATTCACTCCTTCAAAAAAACATAACAGATTAGTAAGACAAGATCTTCCTTGTCTAAAGCCATGTTGGCTGTCTCTCACTAGTTCATGACTATCTACATGCTGAGTAATTTTATTCTTTATGATGGTTTCTATCATTTTTCCCAGTATTGACGTCAGGCTCACCGGTCTGTAGTTTCCCGGATCACCCCTGAAACCCTTTTTAAAAATTGGTGTTACATTGGCGATCCTCCAATCTTCAGGTATTAGAGATGATTTTAATGAAAGTTCACAGATTACTAATAGCAGGTCTGCAATCTCATATTTCAGTTCTTTCAACACCCTTGGATGTATACCATCCGGCCCAGGTGATTTGCTACTCTTCAGCTTATCTAATAGTTGTAATACATCTTCTCGATGTATCGATATTTCCTTCAATTCTTCTGCACCTTTAAATACCACTTCAGTCATGGGTAACATCCCTACATCTTCCTCAGTAAAGACTGAAGCAAAGAATTCGTTCAGTCTCTCCGCTATCGCCTTGTCGCCTCTTAGTGCTCCTTTAACCCCTTTATCATCTAATGGACCAACTGACTCTCTCACAGGTTTTTTGCTACGAATGTACTTGAAAAGGTCTTTACTTCGCGTTTTTGCTTCTGCAGCAAGCTTCTTCTCAAATTCTCCCTTTGCCTGCCTTATCAATGCCTTGCATTTGACTTGCCAGTGCTTGTGCTGTTTCCAGGTTTCGTCGTTTGGCTCTTTTTTCCATTTCCTGAAAGATGCTTTTTTGGCAACAACAGTCACTCTGACCTCAACTTTAAACCATGCTGGCAGTTTTTTGGACTTCTTTCCACTTTTCTTAAAGCGTGGAATACAGCTGGTCTGGGCTTCCAAGATAGTATTTTTCAACAACAGCCAAGCCCGATGTATGTCTTTAACCTTTGCAACTGCTCCTTTTAGTTTTTTCTTGACTGTTTTCCTCATTTTATCATAGTCTCCCTTTCGAAAGTTAAACGGTAGTACTGTGGATTTCCTTACTATCCCTCCTCCACTAATTAAATCAAAGGTGATCATGCTATGATCACTATTGCCAAGTGGCCCCAACACCATTATCTCTTGCACTAGATCTGGTGTTCCACTAAGGACTAGGTCTAATATGGCTTCCCCTCTGGTTGGTTCATGAACCAGCTGCTCCAAGAAGCAGTCATTTATGTCATCTAGAAACTTTATCTCCCTAGCATGTCCTGCTGTGACACTGACCCAGTCGATACCGGGGTAATTGAAATCACCCATTATTATTACTGTGCTCTAACTTTTGTTAGCTTCCCTGATTTCTTTGAGTATTTCATCATCCATTTGTTCATTCTGGCCAGGCGGTCGATAGTACACCTCCACTGCCATTGCCTTCCCCTTTTTACATGGAATTTCAATCCATAGAGATTCTACAGCAAATTTAGTTTCCTGCAAAACTTTAATCCTTTCTGACTCAATGCCCTCTCTAACATAGAGCGCAACCCCTCCACCAATTTGATCAGCTCTATCATTACGATATAGTTTGTACCCAGGTATCACAGTGTCCCACTGGTTGTCCTCCTTCCACCATGTCTCTGAGATTCCAATCATATCTAACCTCTCATTTAGTGCTATATATTCTAACTCTCCCATCTTATTTTGACAGACTGTCACCAAATACAGAACAAGGGATCACAGTTTAGAAAGATGAAGATAATAATTTAACTGGAAACCCTAAAAAGCCAGACTTGCAATGTACCACAACGGAGAAATAAAACTAGAAGGGCCCGATTTTTGAAGGTATTTACATGGGTACCTTCCCTAGTTATGCATGTAAATGCCTTATCTGGGATTTTCGAAAGGCACCTACACGGGTTGTGCCTTTTGAAAATCCCAGATAAGTCCCTAACGTGCCCCGATGCTAAGCGGTTAGCATCAGGGCATGTTAGGAGGAGAGCTGTGGTGGAGAAAAGGCTAAACGGGTAGCAGCGATTTTTGATGCGATAAGCGAGGTTTTTCCTTGCCTATCTTTTAGGCGAGGGGCTAAGCTGGTAGCATCGAAAATCGCTGCTACCCGTGTAGCTCTGTGGCTGCTGGGCATGCAGACTAATCCGGATTTTCACTTCCACTAGCACGGAAGTGAAAATTTGGGCTAAGAAGGTCGGCAGGCAGGCTATGCGCCACTACAGTTATTAAGATGCAGCAGTGTCAGCAACTAGTGGGAGGTGCAGGGCTTGTATTGGAGTGGGGCCATGCTTGAACATGCTCAAACATTCCTAGGGCCGGCCCTAGGAAAGATAATCTTTCATATAACCCCTGTTCTCAAATCGCTTCACTGGCTCCCTATTTGTTTCCATATCCAGTTCAAACTTTTTACTGTCCTAAAAGTGCACTCATTCTGCTACTCCTCATTACCTTTCCTCTCTTATCTCTCCCTAAACCTTCCTCGGGAACTCCGCTCTTCTGGCAGATCCCTTCTATCTGTGCCCTTCTCTTCTATTGCCATCTCCAGACTTCGATCCTTCCACCTTGCTGCTCCTTATGCCTGGAACAAACTACCTGAGTCTGTATGTCAGGCTTCATCTCTGGCCCTTTTCAAATCCAGGCTGAAAACTCACCTCTTTGAGGCTGCTGTTGGATCCTGATCCACTTAGTCTCCTGTGTGTTTCCTTACCATTGCCCTAGATATATCCTTGTCCTCAGCTGTTGTGTTGTCTGTCTTGACTAGATTGTAAGCTCTGATGAGCAGGGACTGTGTTTTACATGTGTCTGTGCAGTGTTGCATATGCCTTGTAGCGCTATACAGAAGATCAGTAGTAGTGAAGGTCCTTAGGCTTGTAGAGGCCTTCTGGTACTTCTCAAGTAAAAATAGCCAAGGAAAGGAGACCACGTGATGTGGTGAGGGCAGCGGTCGCATCCTGCGTGTGCTCCGGTGTCCCCATCCAAAACCGGCGAAATAGAGCCGTTTAAACTCCGGGCCGTGAATATTTGCTTTCCCTGCCTGATACTGAACATCTTTTGGAGCTGCAGGAGGTAGCGGACGCAGGCGAGCGGAATGACAGTGGCGCCGAGAACGGCCCGCTGAGATAGAGAGCGTGTGGGCACCAGCAGCAAGATGGCGGAGGCCGCAGGATCGCCGGGCTCACCGACTTCTCCTGCATTTATTGAAGAGGTCTCGGCGGCAGTAGCAATGGCTCTGTCCTCGAAGTTTGCAGGGCTGCATGAAAAGATTGATGGGCTACAATCCTCACTTGGGGGCCTGGGGAACAGGCTACAAGAAGCGGAAGGCCGCCTCGGACGTGCGGAGGACAGCGTGGAGGCGCTGACCGGAGTGGTGGAGGGCTTGAAATCGCAAGTACTTTTGCAAGCCTCAAAAATTGATGATCTTGAAAACTGTTCTCGCAGGAATAACCTGCGGATTATGGGCATTTCAGAGGCGGTAGGAGACAGAGAGTTGAAAGAGCATTTGGAGTCTCTGATATCTCAGCTGCTGGAGAGCACGGAGCTGGGGGGCAAGATCTTTATTGAACGCGCACATCGTGTAGGCCCCAAGCAGGCCCGGGATCGCCGACCGAGAGTAGTGCTGGTCAAATTCCTACAATTTCCCCAGAAAGAGGCGATTTTACAGGCAGCCCGGAAAAAGGGGGACATTGTGCATGACAACAATAAGATTCGCTTTGCTCAAGATTATTCTATAGCGTTGAGTCAGAAGCGTAGAGCGTATGTCCCCCTTTGTGAACAACTGATAAGTGCTGGGATCACGTTCTCTGTTCAGTATCCAGCCTGGCTCCACGTGCTGCACGAGGGCACCCATCGCACATTTGAGTCTGCGGAGGAGGCTGGTCCCTACATTACCAAGCTCGTCGGACGGGAGACGACTGCCTCACCTTCACCCTCTACAACCCGTTGACCATATTATTTTTGTACTGTTTCTGGTGTATTTTCTGATTATTGATATGACTCTTCCAACTGGGGGAGAGTTTGGCCTCTTGCTGGAGGCGGGGGGCGGGCCGGCATAATTGCCTGTTTGCCTGCCGTTCGAGCGGGGGAGGGGGGGTTCACAATGAGTGCCATTGGTCCTTCGATAGGGGGGCTGGCGGAGCTTGGTCTACCGCTCCTGCTGTAATTAGATACTCCCTGGGGGTTATATTATATTGGAGGCTCTCCCTCCTTCGTTCTGATGAGGGGAGGAGGTGGCTTGTCCTCCTTGACTGGCCCTGGGAGGTGGGGGGTTGTGGGTTGTGGAGTGAATCATGGCTGGATGCGCTTCCCCCATAGATGGGGGGGGGGTGCCCTGCAGTTTTTGTGGCTGTGGTTTGGCCTCTTTGGGATGTTTTGGTTGTTAATTATGTTGTATTGGTGTTAGTCTTGGCTGGGGGACAACTGAGTTCTTCTGGAGGGAGTAGGCCTGCTGATAAGTGGGGGCACTGGTCGCATCAAGCGGGTCTCAGATGGGTCTCAGATGGGTCTTACTAGGCAGTTTTGCAGAGGGTAAGATCCTAGATAGATGGAATGGGGAGGGGGAGGGATAGGATGCGTTGGGGGGGGGGCTCTTGGGGGGGGAGAAGGCAGGGGTAGGAGATTGGTGGGCTTAAAGGGGTGAGGGGGAAGATCGGACATAGCTTGGGTTAGCTGGTATAGGACTAAGGTTCGGGGTCCAGGGGGAGGGGGAGGGAAGGGGGTGAGGAGGGGGGGGGGATTAGGGAATAGCCACGATCTAATAGGGGGTGTGGAGAGTGGAAGCACCTTAGAATTCCAGGGTAGATCTCAGGCTGGGGGGATCGACCCTTATTTGTGTTGGATGATCTTATGGTTTGATATGGATTTATACCCTATATCCTGAAGATTATATCTTGGAATGTCTGTGGAGTGGGTAACCCCATCAAGAGATATAAAGTGTTACAAGCCTTGGCCCGTCTAAACTGTGACATTGCTATGTTGCAAGAAACTCACCAGTCAGCGGAAGAACATGCTAAATTGAAAAGGGAATGGGTGGGGCAGGTGTGGGGTGCTCCTGCTAAAGGGAAAAAGGGTGGAGTGGTCCTCTTGATCAACAAGCGGATTCGGTTTGATCTAGAGAACAATTATGTGGACCCGGATGGTCGGTACATCTTGTTATTTGGAAGGCTGGAGGGGAGACCTATTGTTTTAGGCAATTTGTATAGCCCGAATGTATTGGATAAAGCGTTGTATGCCCGGCTTGCCTCTAGAGTTGAGCAATAGCCTGATGTTCCTTTGATATTAGCCGGGGATTTTAATGGGGTATTAGACATTGAAATGGATGTTATGGGAAGCGGAGGGGGGAGAATTCGGGTTCCGACTACTAAGGCATTGCAGGCATTGCGGAACAGGTTAGGAACGGTAGATCCCTGGCGTCTGCTACACCCTCTGGAGAGGGATTTTACCCATCAATCTCGGGCACATGGTTCAAGTGCTAGACTTGATTATATCTTAGTCTCAGAAAGGCTTTTTGCTTTTGTGGGGGATGCGCAAATTGGCCCTATGGAGATATCTGACCATGCGCCGGTTTGGGTAAATTTGACTTGGGGTGCCTCGACCACCCAGGCAAAAATTTGGCGGTTGCCCCCGGGGCTATATAAAGATTCTGACTTTCATATCTATCTCAAAAACTGCTGGCAAGATTTTATGACTCATCACGAGGGGCATAAAGAGGATCCAGAATTACTATGGGAAATGGCGAAAGTGGTTTTGCGCGGAGATATTATTGCGTACGTAGCGAGGAAGCGAAAATTAGTGGCGACACGGATTGTCCAGTTGGAAAAACAAACAGTGAAAGATAGGCGGCAGTGTGCGCAGGATCCCACTGCGGCAAATAGGAGGAGGTTATGGGAGACCCAGTCGTCCCTTAATGAATTGCTTCATCAGAGAGCCAAAAAATCTTTTATGTATTACCGGTATCAATTATATCGCTTCGGAGATAAATCTGGGAGGCTATTAGCGCGCTGCTTTCAGGGTAGCAGGGGAACTAGGTCGATCGCGGCGCTGCGGGACGACCACGGGCAGCTGCATAAGGATAGCTCAGCGATAGCCCAGGTTTTTTGAGCCTATTTCCAAAAGCTGTATGCGGGACAGGAAGGGTCTTGGAAGGCCATGGTGAACTATCTTCATGAAACGAGCCTGCCTAAGTTGACAGTGGAGCAACAGGCGCAGTTGGATGAGCCGGTCACTGTTGAGGAGGTATGTAGGGTTGTTCAAAAGGCCAACTGTTGGCGTGCACCTGGCCCAGATGGTTTTGGCACCAGTCCAAGAAACGTGGAGGATTGGAAGGAGACCTTTATTGCAAATTAAAATTAAAAAAGCCACTGGCCCGACACAGGCCGTGTTTCGCTGGCTTCATCAGGGGCTAAAATGGCTAAGAACATCAATAAATACAATTAAATACATCAATATAAACCATAGGAAGAAGGCATGAATAAAATATATATGTTTAAAACTATAAAAACAACCATTCATGATCATACATATATATTAAATCAAAAACCATATTGACACAAATCTGCACCGCCTCGAGTATAAAGTTCATAAATATAAAAATAAAAATTAAAAACATAAAAACCATAAAAAGCATAAGAATAGTCGGAACTAACCATATTGTACTACCAACATGCTAATACAAACATGTATAAATCCATAAATATTTAAATACATAAAAACAGGACTCAATGAATATTAATACATACCTATATAACTTTATATAACTATATAACTCGGTTTTCATGATTAATCCGTTTGAAAAAGTCTGACTAAAACCGAAATGTATGAAAACTGAAGCAATATTTCCCATAAGAAATAATGTAAATCCAATTAATCTGTTCCAGACACCCAAAAATATTCACAAAAAATACATTTTATAGAGAATAACTATATTTTTACATACAGAAAACAATGAGAAATAAATATAAATGACTAATGAAACGGATAAATGAACATTTAACATCACTGAAAGCAAGCTAAGTACAGTACTGTACAGTACAGTATGTCAACATCTGGCCTTAGCCACCCCTGACAAGCTGCTGTGCCCAGCTCTCTTCGGAATCACATTGGATTCAGTCCATTAAAATACCTTTACATTATCTGCTCAATGCTTCAGAATGGCAGAAAATCTTAATGATATAGCTTCAGACGTACCCTGCAAGAGAAAGAACTGCCTCCCACATTCATGCAACATCTCCTGCTTACGTTGACAGCTTTTCTTCCCTGCTACCTCCGAGCCTGAGGGGGCGCTCCAGAGAACGGGCAGGCGGTGGACGAGATCGGGGCCTTCCTTTCTGCGCAATCCTTGCCTCTCTGACTCTGACCAGGCTCGAGGATGTGTTTCATTTACGTGCTCAGCTGGCTTTCGCTTCTCATCACGCGTATGAAAACCGGGGCAAATGAAAACCGAGGTTTGACTGTACTTGGATCGTAAATGCACACATCCTCCTTATAAAATTACCACCTATAAGATTAAATAAAAATTTTATGGGCTTTCAATCCCTTAATAATGGGGTAGATTGTTACAAATCCAATTACAGAGTGCACAAAGATATTTGTGATACCTCACTGGAAAACTTCCCCAGGATTAAGATTTTTTTTTTAAATCCTATACATTTTGTTTAAATCTTTTTCTTTATAGCACTGAGATCTGTTCAATTCCAGAGTGGAGCAGAGGTTATTCATTTTTTCTCTTGCTTTTTTCTGTTGAAATGAAAATATGTTCACTTTAGTGGATTTCCTTATTTTGAACATTTACATGGACACCAACAATATGTTTGTGATGTTATATTATAATGTCATTGTGTATTAAACTAAAGAGGGCGGAATCCCTGGAAGAAGACGGTATCAAAATGAGAGACGAGGGAAAACACTGAGTGTCGGCTACAGTCTATGCTATACGCATCTGGATTTGCTGACAACAGCAAATGGCACATGTAAGCTATAAATGGAGATGAAGCTTAAAAAAGTAAATTTTCATCCATCTAATCTATGCAGGTATTATTAGTGATCTGGGGTGTTAAATCTAGGGTCTGCGAAGTGTCAGCAACCAGTCACTGACAGTGTTATATTCTGTGTGAGGAAGAAGTTTCTTGTTTTCTGGTTCAGGTCCTTGCTATGAGGTGTTAGTGAATAAGTGAGAGTCACTTTTCCCATTTAAAATGTCTGAGGGCATATTCAAAGGGATGAATGTGGTTTACAGATCTGTGAACTGCATTAAAACTGCGGAGCGGAATATTCAACAGCACCTACCTGGTTTGTGCCGCTGAATATCTCCCCCTAAGCAATCTGAAGACCCCGACACTGATCACCTAGCATCAGGGCCTTCAGGGGGGGGATGGAGAAAGGGTGGCACCCAAGGTCAGCTGGCCAGCAGCAATATTGAACCGCTAACCAGCTAATCGAAACTAGCTAAAGTTAGGAATAAAAAATGCTGCCCTAACTTTAGCTGGTTTAGCTAAATATTGCCACTGACCGGATAAAAGAAATCGCTATTCAGGCAAATCGGCTGGATATGGCCCAGATACTAAATATCTGGGGATTAATTAATGTGGCGATGGTCAGCTGCTTTCATCATGCTGGAGCCACCACTAAATAGGCCCCTTTCTCTTTTTACCAAGTGGTAAAAAAATAAATGCATCAGTTCAACTTTCAAGCAAACCTCTGCTCTTACCACTACAGAAACAAATTACTTAGCCATAAATCTTGCTCTTAGTAGGATTGTGTATAACAGCTGTCATTATGCTCATTCATAAAGACAAGTGCAGAGAACTAAAAACTTTAAAGCCAAGAAATTTGGCAATTGATCCTTCAATATATGGTTATTTAAGATAAAATGTGTAGCTATGGGAGGCGGAGCCAGCTGTGAATCAAGATAGCTGTTTAGTAGCTTTGATCTCACGGACCCATCAAGAATCCTGCATTTAAGACCTGTCCATTTGCTATACTCTTCTTGAGTTTCAGTCTCCTCACTTCCCCTTACCTTTGAAGAACATGATTAGCGGCAAATCAACTAAGTTGGAATTCTCCACAGCTCCTAACACGGGTTCTAAACGATCTAAGTCGGACCCTCTTTTCCCTCACCAGATGGCCGCTACTCATGGTCCTGCAGACGTGATGCATGAGCTCCTGCTGGAAATCTGATCAGTTTGCGCCCTTGTATCAGCAAACAGAGAGTCGCTCTTACAGGTTCAATCGGACTTGCAGGATCTGAAAGCTCAAATGGCGGGTCTCTCTGGGCATATGGAGAAAGCTGACACTGCTCTAGCAGCCCACGAGGAGCGTCTCAACCAGTTAAGCAAGGCCTCCAAAAAGGTAGAGCTACTAGAACGCAGCCTGGAAGATCTTAAAAATAGAGCACGATGAAACAACATTCGGTTAGTTGGTATACCAGAAGGAGCTGAAGGGACGGACCCGATAACATTCTTAGAGAACCTACTGCCTAAAATGCTCCATCTAGATTTTGCCCAGCTACTCGAAATTGAAAGGGCTCATAGAGTACCAACACAGGTGGGTCCGTAAACCTGGAGACCGTGCTCGTTAATCCTTTGCTTGCTTAGACAAAAGCATGTGGTACAAATAATGAACGCTGCAAGAACGCTTACTGCAGTGCCTTTTGAAGGGCATAAGGTTTCTTTCGACCCTATTACTGGAGCAAGTAGATACTGGAGTTTTTGCCAGTTCCACAATTGTAGTGCTGGAGAAACCTGGTAAAGACACAAAGAAGGTAGAAAATTATAGGCCAATTTTGCTTCTAAATGCGGATTACAAGTTATAGTCTAACACAAAGGTTGGCTTACAAAGGTCCTACATTTCTTAATTCATCCCGATCAGTGTGGTTTTATCACTGGAAGGGCAACTGTTGACAATGCTCATTTACTCTATAATTTGCTAGAGGTCGCAGAGCATTTGGATACCCCATAAGCTGGCCTGTCATTAGACGCTGAAAAGACTTTTGATAGACTAGAATGGCCTTTTCTTTTCAGAGTGCTCAAATGGTTTGGCTTCCCAAAAATGTTTTTGGGCATGTTCCAAGTCCTATATGCTAGCCCTCAGCATGCATTTTAGCTAATGGATTACTTTCTCAACCCTTTTCTTTACTCCGTGGCACACGTCAAGGGTGTCTCTTGTCATCTCTTCAACTTGGCATTAGAAACTCTGTTCTTACTCATCCAATAACCCACTAAGATTCAAGGCATTACAATTGCAGATTTGCAAATCAAACTTTCCACCTACGTGGATGATCTCATACTTTTTCTTCACCCTACATCTATTCCTCCACTCTTATAATGATCACTCAATACTCCTATCTCTCAGGATACAACATTGTCTGGTCAAAGTCGGTAACCTTCCCTATCAATCGGCTAACCAACACTGCTTTAGTTTCAGAATTTCCATTCCAGTGGGAATCCTCAGCAATTAAATACTTGGGAGTATACTATTGTGCCCCTTTAGATGAAACATTAAGAATAAATATAAAGAACTTAAAGGTTCGTTCCTTTACGTTAAAATGGTCCCCACTTCATCTTACTTGGTGGGGTCGGCTAGAAGCCATAAAGATGATTCTGGTACCGAAAATAAATTATGTGTTAGGAATGCTTTCAACTTTGCTTCCTTTGTCAGTAAATAAAGCATTGGAACATAAAATGACTACTTTTCTATGGGCAGGGAAGCCAGCTAGGATTGCTTTGAGAAAGCTAAAGGCTAGCAAAAACAATGGGGGAATCCACTTCCCAGACTTTTATTGGTTTCATCTTGCCTTCCTGTTGGAACAAGGAGCCACATGGCCACCTATGACAGTCTCCCACAGAAACCTATTTGGTTGAAGCTAGAGGAGAGAGTAGTTTCTCCATGCCCAATAAAGCTACTAATGGGTATACATCACCCAGATAATCCTAGAGTTGGTCATATAAAAATATCTATGCAAATGGCTTTTCAGTCCTTTCTCCCATCAATTAGTGGTGATAATCCCTACTCTGGTTTGCTTCTGCTATGGTACAACCCCTTATTTAAAATTAAAAAGGCCCCTTTTTCTTGCAAGATTTGGCAAGGATGTGGCATTTGGACACTGGGGCAGTTAGGTTGATGGTTCCCTCTGGAAACACTTCTTGTCCCTGCAAAATGAGTTTGGCCTCCCACCTTCATGACATTTTCAGTGGCTTCAAATCTGGCATTGTATTGCCAGTTCAAAGGTCGAAATCCAAGGCCTCTCTCAATCTTGGGGTCTCCACAGAATTGTTGAGGAAGTGGTCAACAAGCGCGGAGCAATATCTAAGTTCTATGCCTTTATTAGATATCATCTCCGAGCTAAAAAAAAGGGACTGTTAAAAGGGAGAGGTTGGTTCTTCTATATCCCTACAATCCTGGTACACCTTTTGGGGCTCTCTTATCCGTGTATCAAGATCAGCTGCTCTCACTCAGTCCATGTTTTTTCTTGCTCATCGAGCATATATAACCCCAGTCAAATTAGCTAAATGGGATAGGAGCATGATGAACCGTTGTTGGTCCTGTCAGAGGGATACAAGCACTTTAGCCCACATGATTCTAGAATTCCCTAATGTTCAGGCTTTCTGGGTCCCAGTATGGGCCAAGACACAACAAATATTAAATTCTTCCTCCTCCTGTCATGGCGTATAATCATCTTGAGGACCCTAGCAGGGATACTATCATTGGCAAAGGAAAACTTCTTCCATTTAAATTTCATAGTAACAATAGCCATAAAACTAGTACCAATTGGAAAAATCCCTCCAAGTTGGATTGGCATGCATAGTGGAATCATTATGTATAGTCTCCAAATATGAGAAAGCTCATGACAGGGTGTCCAGTCTTAGGGGTAGAAGCAATAATTTAATTAAATGGTCTGCTCTTGATGTGCACGCTACAATCTGATAGATACTTACCTCTTAGTATGAACAGGAGAGGATCGCCCTCCCTTATAAGTCTGCCCTAAGGAGTATTAAGTTGACAGTTTTATAGTTTTAGGGGGTAACAAAGCATCTGGGAGGGTGTGGTGGGCTTCTGGGGGTTTATTTATTGTTCAATGTTTCTTATTGGATGTTCCAAGGTTTTGTAAAATTTTAAATATATCAATAAAAAAATGTTTAGCTATATCAGTCATAGCAGGGCACTCAAATTGGCATTGATTTCCCCTGCATCATACACCACCACTGCTATACAGGAGAAGAAAACTAGACAAGCAATCAAGCCGCAGCAGCAACAGAACAATGCAGCAAAGGTGGTGAAATAAATAATGACAATGCAATGATATAAATTACACACAATAATAATAACAACAGAATAACAGAACTTGTAAATAAAAAAAATAAACTTTAGAAATGAGAAATAAAATGAACCCAACATGTTCAAGTTTCAGAGGAACGCCAAACATACAAATAACGAAACAAATGACCAAAAATAGCACAAATAATCAGGTTAGATCTAAAATAAATTCCAGATCAACAAAAGTGCATTCATTATCAGGGGAGATGGCACTCGGAATGATGACTATGTCATTTCAATACAGCGCCAAATGTGTCTAACAACGATGGGGAATATCATTATCCGCTATGGAGGGTAATGATTCTGCCTAAATAGTGATGTCACAATGCATGTTTTCAGACCCACACAGGGGCTTACTGAGAAAATTTCAACAAGGCACCTAAGGCACCTTGCCGAAAAGTCTGGCTCAGTAGGTAAGAAATTGCCGTACAGTTTGCTCTTACAGGCAGCTTCTAGAATTGAGTAAGGTTCATCTCTCCAGTGGACTCAGGAATGGGCTCATAACATTGCTGAGCGTCTTCACCTGAAAATCAGCATGTTCTGGGGAGAAGAGGGAGTAGGACAGGGAGGGAGGAAGCAGGGCTGGAATAAGGAATAGAGGAGGGCAAATGCCAGGGACAAGGAGATCAGGAGGAAGGCATAGGACTTGACAAATCTCTGAGGATTTACAAGTTGGAAGGACAAGAGCAGGTAGGTGACTTTGACCCTCTCCACCCATCCCCAATGAGTAGCATCCTGGGTAGTCTGGTGAATATGTGTGGGTGTGAATCTGGGAAGGATGGGGGGAAGAGAATCACTGGGTTGTCACAGCTTGAGTGGTATTTTGAGGGGAAAGTGACCTCCCTCACTGTTAGTTAGCTCCCAGAGCGGCTTTGGGAGCAGAGGACCTTAGATTCCAGTGAAACATTCATCACCACCATGTGCACAGTAGGTTGAAAGAGGCTCTTGCAAGTCTTGAAATTAAACTTAGCCTGTTATCAGTGTAGGCTGAGGAATGCAAGGGGAATGTCAACCCATGAGAAGTACAGTAACTAGGATGATACCATTAGCCCAGCTATGGCCAGTCTAAAAGGGTCAAATATTTTGTTGATGGAGTTAATGAAGTAATAATGCTGAGATGAATAATAAAGCTGCGGCCAAGTTTTTGCTACTACTCTTGGTGTCTGTCTGAAGTTATTGGAGTTGAGTTTAGTATAGCTATCCAAAAGGTCGCCATGAATCGACACTGACTCAACGGTACTCAATAACAAGAAGATGATGGGGAATTGAAGAGTGACAGTCCTTCATCTACTAATATTCTCTGTATGGGAACTGTGGTCACAGAGCCAAATGCCTTACTGGGATCTTCTTGGTTAGCTCCTCCTTGGGTTTGTGCCCATCTACTGTGACATAGGTGTAATCATTTTTCTCTGTTCTTCATTGCCAATGAGCAAATGTGATGTGGTTTTCAAATTATCATTCATTCTTAAAGAGGGGAATTTTAGAAAGGACGTCCAAGTGCAATCTTGGACGTCTAAGCCTGAATGCCTGAAAAAAAGAAAAAGCAGACATGTCCAAGTGCAGACATGATTTCACAAATGTGAACATGCCCAAGATGGACATCTGCAGGGGGAGGGGGGCGTCTACTTAGACATCTCCAGGAATAGCCTGCTGGTTAGAGCACTGGGCTAGAAACAGAGAAGTCAGGGTTTAAATCGCACTGCAGCTATCACTGAAATTGGACTGTGGAGATTATTTTTTATTTATTTATTTTATTTAACAGGTTTTCTATTCTGCCTTTTCCTTCAATCAAAGCGGTGTACACTGTACTACAAGGACATACAAAGGCAGGGGGAGAGACATGCAGAGACCAATGTGGTAGACAATGGGTCTACATAGAACAGGGAATGACAAGACATACATTAAGTTACATTTGATATATGGTTTACAGTCATACATCAATACAAAATATATAACAGAACATCATCTATAAAACAGAAAAGAGATAGGGAATATTGTGAGAGGAAATTAAAAAGATACAGCAGTAGTAGGGCAAATGAGCGACTACCATATTGATCGGGTCTTATAATACTTGTTATCAATTATACTATCACACCAAAGATTATAGAGTGCTTTCGTTCCTGCCTGGAGCTCTAAACTTAGATGGAATGTTTCTGAGATCAGATGGGGATGTCCAGGTTCCTAGGAACGCCTCCACCATGCCCTTGTTCAAGTCTGACTTGTTGTCCTCACACTGGGGACGTCCACAGATCAGGCTTCTAAAATGTATTTATTTATTTATTTTATACTGCACTCTTTTGAAATCAGTGCGGTTTACATAAAACATGAAATTTAACATTTTACATTGAACAAGGGTATCAACTTGGATAACAACAGGGAGAACTAGCTTACATAATAAAACCTGTTTCCTGAGGGCTTTGCATAAAAGTAGTCTGTGCCGAGATTGGCTGGCCTGTGAGAGTACATGGTTATGTTACATGGTCATCGTATAGGTGGAATAGATGAGTCTTTATTGCCTTTCTGAAGGTTGACATGTTAGAGATTGTTTGGTTCGAGGTTGGCAGAGAGTTCTATAGTGTTGGTGCTCATAATGAGAATGCTCAGTTCGTAGCAGATTGAGTACTTTTTGGTATTGCTGATGGGGTTATGATTATATTAGCCATTCCCGTTCTCCTTGTTGTGTTTGAGAAGTCGTGTGTATGATGTCCGAGAGGGAGGCTGCGGATAGGCTATGTAGTACTTTAAATGTAAGCAATAAAGTTTTATATTTCAGGCAGCTCGATATTGGTAGCCAGTGTAATATAAGGTGTGGACATTTACACCAGGCCTACAGCTGATATAAATGTCCGTGCCTATGTTTTTCAAGAATTTCCTCATCTATGTAATACTTCGCCCTTGCTCCACCCATGCCCATGTCTTGATGCCAAAGCACATACGTTTACCCCACACAGATGTGGCCACATGCATGGGAATGACATTTTTGTTTACTTTCTTTACTCAACATTTCAAATAAACAAGCATATTCATCCTGCTAAGGCAGAGGTGAGCAATTCCAGTCCTGGAGGGCCGCAGACCAGTCAGGTTTTCATGATGTCCCTAATGAATATTCATGGACCTATTTATGTTTATGTTTATGTTTATTGAATTTGATATACCGCTGAGGAAAATACATTACAGCGGTTTACATAGTAAAATTAGGTTCGGAAAGGAAAACACTAAACAGACCACGTGATCTCTTCAATTTAGTAAAAACATTAACCAAAGATCCATCACCACCGCATCAAGAATCCATACAACCACAACTATATGCTAACTTCATCCAAGCCAAAATGGTCAAGACAAACATAACCCCATCACAAATACTAATCCAACTCCCGCAAGCTCAAGCATCACTCGATAAATTCTCACCACCATCAAGAAAAACCATTGAAGAAATTATCGCTACCATAAACACCACCACGGCACCAAATGACCCATGCCCAGCACACTGGATCAAAACCTTACGTGCCGAGTTTAGCCCTTACATAGCTAAGATCGCAAATATCTCCTATCTAACTGGGATCTTCCCTACCGCCCTTAAACAAACATCAATTCGCCCTCTGCTAAAAAACAACCAGATGGACCCAACGAAGGAAGAGTCCTACCGCCCAATCTCCAGCATTCCCTACCTAGCCAAGATACTTGAAAAGGAAACTCAGAGGCAGATCCAACACCACATTGACACAGCAGCCCCGTTGGACCCATGCCAACACGGATTTCGAGAAGCTCACGGAACAGAAACACTCATGACTTCACTACTTAACAAACTCATCTGTGGGATTGACAACATTCACATGGCCATTGCAATGATTTTTCTGGACATATCAGCGGCATTCGACTCAGTCGACCATAAGATTATGCTAGCTAGACTTCACGAAAAAGGCATCCGTAACCAAGCCTGGAACTGGTGCAAATCTTACTTAGATGAGCGCTGGCAACAGGTCCGTACAGGCAACATTACATCTGAACCCTTCAAACAGAAACAGGGAGTACCTCAAGGTTCATCTCTATCTGCGCTGCTTTTTAATATATACATGCAGCCAATCTGCCAAATCACCAGAGATTTCAGTATATCTTGCTTATTATACGCAGATGACGTGCTAATATTCACACCGATCAACATATCAAATCCTGACTACTCTCCACTAATCAACTGTTTCAATGCAATAACCGACTGGCTTCTCAATCAGAACATGAGAATAAACTTCAAGAAAACCGAAGTACTCATAGCCACAAGAAACAAGCAATTTTCTCCACCAACCACCCTCATAGTAAGAGATGCAGAACTCCCAATTAAGGCCTCCATAAAGTACCTCGGTGTGATACTCGATCAACAACTCAATCTTAAAGAGCACATAAAGAACACAGTAAGGTCAATTTACTACAAACTAAAAACACTGCGCCACCTGAAACCAATGATGGAGACCAAGGACTTCCGTACAGTTTTCCAAGCAATAGTCACACCGCATTTCGACTATGCGAATATCATCCTTCATGGCCTCCCCAAGAATACACTAAATCCACTTCAACTAGCGATGAACGCGGCAGCCCGCATCTTATCTAGAGCTTCTATAAGAGACCATATAACACCAATACTGATCGATCTGCACTGGCTCCCGATAAACTGCAGAATAATATACAAAACCCTCCTCATCACATTCAAGGCTATTAATAAATTATCTCCTGCATCGATCTCAAATCTCATCACTCACACACCAAACAACAGACCCAGGAGACTAGTAGCAGAAAACACACTAGTTACTCCTAGTATCTCCACAAAATGGACACAACAAACTACTAACAGAGCTTTTGTGTCCTATGCTCCCAAGTGCTGGAACAAACTACCTCCAAACATCAGATCAATCAGGGATATCACCCAATTTAGAAAGTCCATCAAGCACTATTTATTCACTTTGCACTTCAGGCTACCATACACACAATAGAACTGGCTCCCGCCTCACTCAGATAACTCCTACACATAACAACATTCCAGAACAAAGGATCAAAATGTGAAAACACTGTATCCTTGTTAAATATCAAATCTTGATGTAACCTATCCAATGTATATAACTTGTATAATTATGTAGATAGTTATCCCCAGTTCACACCCAGTTTATCTTCCCTGTTATCTGTAAACCTAGATCAGTCATGTATTGACAGGTATATTGTTGTTCAATGTAAACCGCACTGATGATGAATAGTGCGGTATATAAAAAATGTTAAATAAATAAATAAATAAAAAAGTTACAATATGAGACAGGAAAGCAAGAGAACAGAGTCATACAACAGGACAAGACGGGGAAAGGGAGGGAGGACAGAGAAGAATGAGTCACACAAAGGGATCGGGCAGGTCGAAGGCACGGGCAAAAAGGTGAGTTTTGAGGTTTTTCTTAAAAGTAGGGTGTTTGGATTCAAGTCGGATAGAGGAAGGCAAGGAGTTCCATAGAGCAGGGGCCAGGAAGAAAAATGCAAATGCACAGGTGGACTGAAGTCGAGCAGAGGAGGGTGAGGGAAGGTGGAGGCGGTTAAGGTGGAAAGAGCGGAGAGAGCGAGCGGGGGCATGTAAGTGTATGAGATTGGACAAGTACTGGGGTGTGCGGGTGTGAATGACTCGATGAAGAATTACCAGGATTTTATAGTGGATACGGAATTGGATAGGTAACCAGTGCAGATGGATGAGGAGAGCTGTGACGTGATCACGGATGGAGGAATGAGAGATCAAGCGGGCTGCGGTGTTTTGTATTTATTTATTTATTTAACATCTCTTCTATACCGCGCTATTAAAATCAGCGCGGTGTACATTGAACAAAATATACTGCAATGCATACAGGCAACATTGAGTTTACAGAGAACAGGGGAATATATAACATGGAGTAACAGGGATAACTATATGTAAACTTTAACTATATACAATATTCAAGCTCGAGTGGATATTGTGCGTGTATTCATGTGGGTGGTACGGGTAAATAGTAGTCATGTGGGCTATCGTGTAGTCTAACCATTTTCTGGTTGTATTAGGGTGCTAAGGCGTCTGGTGTATGTGGGAGGCCTGTTGGTTGTGTGAGTGTCCATGATCACTTCTGGGTAGTATTTTGTGAATAGGTAATGCTTCACGGCTTTTCGGAATTGTAATAGACTTTTGATGCCACGGATTTCATGGGGAAGTGTATTCCAATTTAGGGGTGCGAATATTGAGAAAGCTCTGTTCGATGTAGCTTTAGTACATGATGTCATCATCTTAGGAACTATTAAGGTGTTCATAGCAGTAGTCCTTCTGTTTCTATTTTCTAGGGTGTTATGAATTAGTTTGCTGATTGGTGTCGGTGGGTAATTATTCATGGCTTTGAAGGTCAGGACTAGTGACTTATATAGGAGTCTGGCTTGTAGAGGTAGCCAGTGTAGGTTTTTCATGATAGGCGTTATGTGAGCAGATCTTGGTGACCCAGAGAGGACTCTTGCAGCTGCATTCATAGCCAGACGAAGTGGATTTAAAGTTGATTGAGAAAGCCCGTGGAGGATGATGTTCGCAAAATCAAGATGTGGGAGGACTAATGCCTGGAAGGTTGATCGGTAGTCAGTATAATCAAGTAGGGGGCGGAGGTGGCGTAGTGTTCTGATCTTATGATATATACTCTTTGTCACATTCTTCACATGCATTGACATAACCAGGTGTTGGTCCAATGTGATGCCGAGATATCGGATTGTGGTTTTGGACGTCAGTTCTATGTTGTTGACCAGTAGCGACGGAGGAGGTACGAACTTACGATTCCTTGTAACAAAAAGAACATCAGTTTTGCTATGATTTATTCTTAAGTTTTGAGTCAGCAGCCATTCAGTTACTGCTCCGAAACAATTGATTATTGGTGAAAACACTGGTTGGTCAGTTTTGAACGGCATGTATATGAGGATGTCATCTGCGTATGCCAGGCATTGCACGTATGAGTTGAAGGCGACGGAGATGGACATTAGGGAGACCGGCTATACAATGGAAGGCAGTGGATGCAAATAGATCTCATGAATATTCATTAGAGACATCATGAAAACCTGACTGGTCTGCGGCCCTCCAGGACCGGAATTGCCCACCCCTGTGCTAAGGTAATCAGAGGAAGACTGTAAAGTATTAAAAAACAATAAAGGAAATATACAAAAATATAAGGAAAACATCAAAGTCTTCTCACTAACCCTTAAGGAGAGAGAGGAACAAACAGGGATTACTCTAATTTGATGTGAACTAAGAAGAGGTAAGTTGTACAGGCTCATAGAACATGTAATTAACAGAAGAAAACACAACCAAGCATTTACAGGGAAATTTTAGAAAAAATAAGCCCCCCAACAATAATACAGCAGATTTCAACAAAAGAAATTCTCTGCACCTCTTTTGAATATCCCTGGAAAGATCAGGGAACATCCATACAGTGAGGCCCTGAGAATACACAGTGCGTACAAAGTAACCATTCACAGTCAGTAGTGAGAGTGAAAGAAACCAGCAACATTGCAGGAACTATAGACTATAAATTAGAGCTGTCTAATATAGCAGAAAGCTCCAATACATCCATCTGCTGGTCTGAAGAGTCTCTCATAGCACCCATAGATCTCTTTGCCGTAGGCAAATAACTCATGTCAACGGTGGATGAGACTGTAAAGACTGCCAAAGCCTCCACCAAGTAACTCTTGAACATGTCCCAAGGAGAAATTAAAGATTCTTTACGAAAATTCAAAAGACATAAATTGGATGATCTAGAGGCATTCACCATATTCTCCATTTTATACTTCACTGATGTTAAGTCTTTAATGAAGGCATCAAAGCAAGCTTGCAAAGAGTCAGATTTCTTCTCAATATCAGTAATCACAGACCGAACAGCAGATAGACCTTCCACATTCCAGGCAATAATAGCTGCATTACTTTGTTCTTGAGTACAAAATGTCTACAACTGCAGGACCAATACCTCACCAAGACTAGAAATTGTTTTTTATATTGATTCAAGGGAAAACATCACTGGTCTAGGCAGAGAAAACTTTTGAGGGGCGAACAGAAGCCCCTGCATTAAACCTGAGTCAGAACCAAGTACACCAGAGAGTGATTTGCTGGATGTTGCGGGTCCACTTCCTATGGACCCGCTCTCCCTCACCAGCTCCAATGCTGCCTCTTAATGGTTCCATAGCTTAACCAAAGGAACCACGATGGCCACAGACGGCTGCCCATCAGACAATTCAGCCTTGCCTCCAAGCTCAGGCAAGGTAAGGAAACATGGCCAATCTGCAGTTAGAGAGACAACTGGCAGTACGGGGTAAACTGCTCCTCTGGAGAAAGAGAAGATAAAATCACCCAAAGATGATACCGAGTCATCTGGCTTCAGCATTGAAACAGCTGGATCCACTCCGGAGTTACCTTGCTGCATGCTCAAGTGGGAGAGAAAAGCCTCAATTGAGGATTGTATTGAGGGCAAATGTGAGCCAACGGTCTTGACGAGTTTCACAGCTGCTTTCCCCTGCCTCTTGCCTATGGTAGGAAACTGCTGACTGAGCTCGGTCAGGATCATGCCATCTTGAATCCGCTCCTCTCCAAAATTGGGAACGACTTTATAAAATTAACTTCTAAAAGCGAATCTCATCTCAAAACATTCAGGAACTCTCTTAATCCTAGAATTCTGCTTAGAAATCCATTCTAGTCTACTACAGCAAAGCTTATGGGTTGTGAAAGTGCCAAATTAAGGGCTCGGAGGTACTACATATGGCTAGATCGGGCTATACAATGGGGTTCTATTGTGGCTTTCTTAGCTAATTCTTCCCTGATCTAGAATTTCAATATACTCAGTATGAAGGATCATTTCGTCCCTTCCCAATTTCACTTTCACCCCAGTGTCAACATAAGGCGTCAAAAGGGTAATTTTATAGCAAGTCACCTAGGTTGCAAGAAGCTGCCTATTTTGTGCTATATTACAAAGACACACAGACACCTATTTGTCTTCATAAATGAGCTTCACGAAAGCTGCATAATCATAGCTAACATGCTGCTCTTGAGCAGCAGTAAATGTACCCAAGTGAAGTCCGTGCATACAGTAGGTACATCTTTTATAACAGCGATGGGGCCTTTTATTAAAGTACACTCTGCAGTAGCTAATAACCTGGAGACAGGAGAGTCATTGCATTATTATTCACATACTAACCTCATGCATTGGGCTGGTGAGTGGTCAGGTTAGAGGCAGAGAGAGTCTTGCTGTCACTGGTGCAATTACCTCCACGTTAGGGTACAGCACCACATGTTAACTGCTCACACCTTTCCAGTGACAGTTCAAAGTGTTACATTCAGGTACGGTAGTTATTTCCCTGTACCCAGAGAGCTTACAATCTAAGTTTGTACCTGAGGCAATAGAGCGTTAAGTGACTTGCCCAAGGCCATAAGGAGCACCAGTGGGATCAAAGCGCTGGTCTATCCCATTGTAGGCTGCTGCCCTAACCACTAGGCTACTCCTCCACTCCACTTTTGAGGTGCAAAACCAAAAGAGCCTCTATGTGTGTACTTGGTGACCCCACCCATGCTCCATCCAAACTATACCCCCAAACATTTGCATTTCAGTTCATTTCATTTATTAGCAAATGACCCTGCTTTGGCCAAAGCCAATCAATAGGATGTACAAGTAGAATGAACAATAAAAAATAACTACACAAACAAGGAAGTACAAACTTCCCTTCCCCCCCCCCCCCCAACATGCACCTTCTCGTCAGCACACACACTTTTATCACAGACCTTGTACACATATCAAACAGGATTTATACGTGAAAAATCCTTCATCAAATTACCCTCCAAATATCCTGGTTACAGTCTCCAAAGGGCAAAGTGCTAAAAGGTTGAAGATTTAGTTTCACAAGCATTATTTTGGAAGACTTTGATGACAAAATGGAAGAAAGGAAAATGTGGTTAAAGACTGTGTGGAGAGAAAAATGAGGACCAGAAATAAGCTTTGCTTCCATCTAGGTCAAGCATGTTTTTTTTGTTTTGTTTTGTTTTTAAGTTTAGCTCATATCTTTTCAATATTAGCTCAAGACGAGTTACAGTAAGTATTTCCTTGTCGTCAGTTGGCCTCACAGTCTAGTTTGCACCTGAAGCAACGGAAGATTAAAGTGATATGCTCAAAATCGCAAGGAGCAGTTGTGGGATTTGAATCCTGGTTCTAAGTCTGCTGCTCTAACCACTAAGCTAATATTACATTCCAATTAATTCATTTGTATGTAGTATGAATTAATTTGCTTATAATTACAGTGGTTTTTTTACACTGTCATTTTTTAGTATATATCTTTAGCAGCCTAAGTTAACACCACTGCTCATGCCCATAATTAAAGACTCCAGGAAGCGGCACAAACAGATAAGAAAGGCTTTCAAATGAAAACACTGGGGGAGATAAGCTACCAATTATCTTTCACAATGTAACAATAAACCTTCATAATTAATAACCTTGACAAAAAGTAAGAGCTATTAATCTAAACTAGGGTACTTCCTGTTCCCTCATACTATATGATACAGAAAAATTATCACAGAAAGCAAATCAGTTTTAATTTGTTACAAGTGGAAATTATTATAGCAATGGTAAAGGTTGTTAAGTCAGTCCTTCAGAACCACTTGGCCAATCTGACTTTCAGGCTATCCACAATGAAAATGGATGACCTATTTCCTTGCACTACCACAATTATATGCAAATATCATATCTGCCCAAGCATAAAGTCCTTTCTATTGATGGCCTGCATCACCTCTTCTACTAGAACGTGTCAAGTCTTGCCATCATCACTTTTGACTCCTACAAGACCAGCATTTATGCCAACACCCGTCATAAGATATGCCATACTGGGTCAGACCAAGGTCCATCAAGCCCAGTATCCTGTTTCATATGTACCTAGCAGTTTCCCCAAAAGACACAGGTTCCACAATGTTTGTACTGGGTCAAGCATTGATATCTTGGGTCCCTTCTTAATAATGATTTATGGACCTTTCCTCCAGGAACTTGTCCAAACCTTTTTTAAACCCAGCTACACTAACAGCCTTTACTACATCCTCTGGTAATAAATTCCAGAGTTTGATTACACGTTGAGTGAAAAAATATTTTCTTTTATTAGTCTTAAATAGTTTACCCTGTAGCTTCATTGCATGTCCCCTAGTCTTTCTATATTCTGTCCATTTCTGTGTCTTATTATCAAGCTCCACAGCCACCAAAGTTCATGAAATTTATAAAACAAACTCTGGCCTTCCCTAGTCTCATTGAACTTTGGATTTAATGATAGCCCCTATGCTGTTCGGGTTGTAATCACCATTCTCTGCAGGTTATCAGATGTAAAAAACACACACAGCAAACTTGCTCAAGCATAACTGAATATCATGAACACTAGAGACAAGAACAGGATGTAATACATTACTGGTTAATGTTCCGATAAAATACTTTGCATTTTTCACTACACCCGCTTTTGAACAAAATAGCACAAACACAACAAGTAAAAACTGTATTACTGAAATCATTAAATTGTTCTTCTATATAAAACATATGCTAACTTATGCAATTATGTTGCAAATTCAGCACAGGATCTTCTACCCTTGCAAAACTGAAAGGAGATATTTTAAGGGCAACCAACCTTTTTGTTAGAAAGGTAAATAAAAGGAAAAGGAAAAGAAAGCTGCTATGGTCCTCAAAAGAAGTAGCTGAAAAGGTTAAGAAAAAGGGGAAGGCCTTCATGAAATATAAGAGATCACAGAGAGAGGAAGAAAGGCATCTATATTTGGAAAAACATAGAGAAGCTAGGAAAGTAGTCAGGAAAGCAAAGACACAAAAAGAAGAAATAATCAATGCAATAAACTGGGGGATAAGACATTTTTCAAATATGTTAGTGAGAGGATGAAGGGCAATAGTGGTATTATCAGACCCAAGAGTGAAGGGAGGAATATGTAGAAGCTGATGAGGATAAAGTGGAATTGCTTAACAAATATTTCTGTTCTGTATTCACAGATGAAGGGTCAAGAGCAGGACCTCAGAAAACACCCACAAATAGGAACAGAAGTGACGGGGATCTCAAACAATTTTCAGAAGACTGTTCGTGAGAAACTAGCTAAACTAAAAGTAGACAAAGTGATGGGACCAGATGGGATACATCCAAGAATATGGAAGGAACTTGGGGATGTTCTAGCTGCTCCACTGACTGACCTTTTCAAAGCCTCTTTATTAATTTATTTGTTTGTTTGTTTGTTTATTTAAGAGGTCTTTTATGCTGCCTTATCTTCCATTCAAGGCGGTTTATATTACAACAGTAACAATTTTACAATGAACAGGGTTAAATTAACTGGGAGAATTATACACATAACAGTTGAGTACATGGGTATATTATTGAGGAATAACTTTATACAATGGTATCATTAGGGTTTTGGTAGATACATCAGGAGGGTCTTTTGAACTGGGAGTGGTGCCAGAGGATTGGAGAGAGGCACATGTGGTCCCTTTACACAAAAGCAGAAGTAAGAAGCTAAGACTCTAATTTTCTTTCTCATCTCTGTTGGGTTCTAGCTACCAATATAGAGTTTAACTGTCTGTTTTGTGGGAATTGCTAATATTAAGTTTAACTGTGGTTATAAATTAAGCTTGGGGATAATCTGACTGTCTCCTTTTCTGGGTAGCCTTGGAGCAGATATCTGTGGGTGCCCCCAGTTCAGGAACAGCCTACTGGCCAGAGACATAACAGGAAGCTGCAAGGTGGTAAATTGAAAGGCAATGTCAGGAAATACTTTTTCACAGAAAGGGTGGTGGATGCTTGGAATGCCCTCCTGATGGAAGTGGTGGGGGCAAACATGGCGACGGACTTCAAAATGGCATGGGACTGACACAGTGGATCCCTTTATAGCAGCAGGATAAAATCAAAGTAAACTGAACTATCTAATTTCTCAACAAATAGGGGTGTCCTGCATGGACTGGTGGGTTCACCCCTAAATAGGGACATGGGGAGGGGTGGCCTGCACGGAGCGGCAGGTGCACCTATGCTTGCCATCGTGCTGGGCAGACTAGATGGACCATGCTGGTCTTTATCTGCCGTCATTTACTATGTTACTATACTATATTGAAAACTACAGGCTGGTTAGTCTAACCTCTGTGGTGAGTAAATTATTGGAAACGCTGCTGAAAGAGAAAATAGTGAGGTTTCTGGAGTCCAATGGATTACAAGATCAGAGGCAGCATGGATTCACCAAAGGCAGTTCTTGTCTGACAAATCTGATTGATTTCTTTAGGTGACCAGGGAGTTGGACCGAGGGAGAGCCCTACATGTGGCATACTTGGATTTCAATAAAGCCTTTGACACCATTCCACACAGGTGACTTATAAACAAACTTAGCACCCTAGGGATGGACCCTAAGGTTACTGACTGGGTTAGAAATTGGTTGAGTGGGAAGCGACAAAGGGCACAGGTAAATGGAGCTCACTCTGAGGAGAAGGAGTTTACCAGTAGTGTGCCCCAGTGATCTGTCATTGGTCCAATTCTTTTTAACATCTTTTTTAGTGATATTGTGGAAGGGCTGTTGGGTAAAGTTTGCTTCTTTGCACATGATACCAAAATTTGAAATAGAGTAGATGCCCAGGAAGGAGTAGATAACATGAGGAGGGATCTAGCTAAGCTTGAAGAGTTGAGAATTTGGCAGCTGAGATTTAATGCTAAAAAATGCAGGGTCATGCATTTGGACTGCAAAAATCCAAGGGAGTGGTACAGTGTAGGAGATGAAGTACTTCTGTCCACAAAAGAAGAGCAGGACCTGGGTGTGATTGTGTTTGATGATCTTAAAGTAGTTAAACAGGTAGAAAAAGCTAGAAGGATGCTTGGGTGCATACGGAGAGGAATGGCTAGCAGAAAAAAGGAGGTGATCATGCCTCTGTATAAGTCTTTAGTGTGACCTCATTAGGAATATTGTGTGCAGTTCTGGAGACCGCACCTTCAAAAGGATATAAACAGGCTGGAGTCAGTACAGAGGGTGGCTACTAAAATAGGTAGTAGTCTTCGTTATAAAGCATATGAGGACAGACTTAAGGATCTTAATATATATACCTTAGAAGAAAGGTGGGATAGCGGTGATATGATAGAGATGTTTAAATATCTTCATGTCATAAATGCACAGGAGAGCGTCTTTTGATTGAAAGCAAGCTCTGCTATGAGGGAACATGGGATAAGGGTGAAAGGGGATAGACTCAGCAGTAATACGCGGAAATATTTCTTTGCAGAAAGAGTGGTGGATCTGTGGAATACTCTCCCAGTGGAGGTGGTAGAGATGAGGACAGTATCTGAATTCAAAGAAGCATGGGACAAACACAGGATCTCTAAAGGAAAAAAGGGGACTGTTGTAGTTGTTGATATGGAAGGACAGACTAGATAGGCCATGTGGTCTTTTTCTGCTGACATGTTTCTATGTGTCTTGCTGCAAATTCTGCTCCTTAGCTGCTTCAGGAAATCAGAGACCTTGACAGAAATCACAAAAGATGAAAAAGTGAAGGGTAGTAGAAGTTAAAATAACAATTAGAGGATCTTTTAAATAGAGAAATGTTTGCCTTCTCCCCCACATTGACGCCTATAGCTACTATTATGTGGGAATCATCAAAGTACTAAGAGGACCTTCATTCTTCTCAAAAGCAAGGCAGTATCACAGGAAGCATTAGCAACAGGGCAAAGTCGCAGGCTTCTAAATTTAAGGGGAAACATGACAAACAATAGCTTTTTATTATGATTGTTATTACAGAAGAAGAAGCATTACATATGTCACAGAGGATGAAACTTCATTGCCAAAAGGTGTCCCGAAATGTCTTCTGTTACTGGGATATTTCCTTCTTGGCCTAAGAGTCTCAGCATGCTCGGGTAGTTTGATCTGCTGTATATCCGAAGGCTGTGATATCCAAGCTTCAGAACTGAGTTCCACGGGTCTGGCAAAGATTCATTTACAACCAATGAAATTCAGTTCTCAAAGCTGGGACCTCAGGAGCTTCACAAGAAGGAAGCATGGCTCCGTAAATGGGCCTCTCTTTCTTGTTTCAGCTTCTCGTTGCTCAGTACTACTACTACCGTTGAACATTTATAAAGTGCTACAAGGCATATGCAGCACTATACAGACATTCAAGAGGTAAATATGCATTCTATCAAAAATATCCCTGTGAATGCCCTGGATTTACAGATACATGAAGAGAGTCTTTCACACCCTTACGTTATCCGATGTCTTTTTTAATAAACATGCCTCATTATTTTGGGACAGAGGGGAGGGTTGATGCATAAAACAAATCCCTCTCAGACACTGATTTATAGCAGTGGGTCACACGAGCAGCTGACATGGCACGTTAGCAAAGCTGTGGGTCCCTGAACCCCTCCCAATTGTCCAGCTCGGTTTTACTCCCAGCAGACTTAATTATACCACTGCTGCTGTCAGCTGTAACAGTTTTACGACCCTTTGCAAAAATTCTATTTTGCTGCACCTTCATTTAAAAAATCTTCAATCATATCAAATGAATGCCCTTTTTTATTACACTAGCTTCAGGACTGAGTTCTTCATTGTCATGGGAACAGAAATATTGTCCAAATGTGTTCCTTTGGCTAATATTTAGCTTGCAACCTGGAGGCTTCGGTCTTTGCAAAGCACCTTGAAAAATTCATGGAGGTTCAGGGAGGTATAAATATTTCATAAGTAAATAATAGGCATTATCCAAATTTGTTTCCAGACACAAAAGAGGCACATGCCATTTGGAAATCAATTTCTGGAGATACCCGAAAAAATGACAGAAGCTGTTTGCATCTTATAGACTAACTAATTTACTGAAGTGTGAGCTTTCAAGGGTAGGAGTCTGCTCTGTCGCTTTTTTGCTACTCAACTAACATCCCTTTCTCCCTGAAGATTCCTGCGTATTTTTATTCACATAAACACTCCTTGCAATTAGTCAACCACATTATCATTTAATTTAAATTAAATTTAAGATAGCATTTTATCCCACTTTTATCCAACCAAATTCAGGTTTGAGTTAGTATACAAGCAGCATAAAATATATATCCAATTACAGGCACTTAAAATTTAAAAGAAATCTACCATAAAGTAGTCTGATCATCCCCATTGGTCTCCCCAGGTTTTCACCCATTATTCGAGATGTCCATGGCCAAAAAATTCAATTTGTGCTTAAGTAAAACAAATTTTTCCTGATTTTTATGCAAGTTTTCATTTTTGTTTCGTGTATTCACTCTTTAGGTGGGCATTATATGCCTACTATAAGCATGAAAATTGATTGTATGCATGTTAATTCAAAGGTATATGTGCATACAAGCAATTTGTGCACACCTTAAATTTTTAGGTGCTCAAGTGAACCGAATGTGAGCTCACAAATGCACATCTCTATCCATTAACCAATCAATTCAACTTCTTGCCGAATGTCATGTAGTTCACCTCAAGCCTGAGTCAATCAAGAGTCCATTTTGAAATAATGATGTTCTGTTAGAGTTCTGTTATGGATAGCCATCAGTTTTGTTTCATGGAGGCACCACAATCTAAGCTTCAGATCTTGGCTCGAATGCAGTTCTTAAGTGAGGCATTATTGCGGAATCTCTTCTGATATAAACATAGGGGCAAGTTCCTTGAGAATTTTAAACACTAGTATTACTAGTTTAATGTCATACAAAGTCTCAGAGGAAGCCAATGTACAATAATTAACAAAGGGATTTACCAGTCCTATCTTTTGGCTATCATAGTAATTCGGGCAAATTGTAACATGTCTGGAAACCTCTGTGGCAGCTTCATATAAACCATGTTATTTCCAGGCTCATACTCAATCGCATAATTTGAGAGTATAACGCATCTAAAATAGGATCATCATTCACTCCACAGTCATAGCCATCTCTGGTGTCTTCTCAGCACTAAACACGGGTTCAACCCCAACTGTACTCCCTCTCATCTACCCTATGGGCATTAATGTTTAGCTCTATAATTTACCACTACATGCTGTGGTGCCATTCAAGGAAAACAGAGTGAAATACTCTTGACTGCTCTACATTTTCTTGGCCCAGTACTCTGGCTACATGTTTAGGGGAACATCTTAAGAATCAATTCTAAGTATCATGGAGAATATTGCGGTATTCTGGGAACATCAGTAGAACAGTTGAGTACCCTCCAGAGCAGAGGTTCTGAACCCAGTCCTCAGGACAGACCTAGCCAGTCAGGTTTCCAAGATAACCACAATGAATATGCATAAGAGAGATCAGCATGCACAGCCTCCATTGTATGCAAATCTTCCTCATGCATATCGATTGTGGTTATCTTGGAAACCTGACTGGCTTGGTGTGTCCCAAGGACTGGGTTGAAAACCCTTGCTCCAGCATCATACACACATTCCTTTGTACAATCAACAGTCATTTATGAGTCGCTGTGATGGGTCAGCAGCCAGTCACCTCTTAAATGCCCAGCTTTATTCTTTATTCTTTACTCCATTTGATACGCCGCCCTCACAACAGCATCTAGGTGGTTTACAATAAAGTGAGCTGCGGAAAAAGGAAAGGAAAGCCATTACATGACAGGAGGGGGAGCCAGGAAAGAGAAAGAGGAAGGTCAAACGCCAGCTGGAAGAGATGAGTTTTCAATGATGTTTTGAAGCTAGGGAATAATTGATCCAACCGAAGTGCGGGGGGGCAAGGAGTTCCAAAGTGCGGGACCAAGGAAGAATAAAGCAGAAAGACGGGAGAGCTCAAGATGTGCCCGTGAGGGAGAAGGAAGGTGGACGCAATTAGAATGAACATAGTAACATAGTAAATGACGGCAGATAAAGACCATTATGGTCCATCTAGTCTGCCCAGTACAATGCCAAGAGTAGGTACACCTGCCGCTCCGTGCAGGCCCCCCCTCCCCATGTCTTTGTCCAAGAGTGATCCCGCCACTCCATGTAGGATACCCCTATATGTTAAGGAATTAGATGGTTCAGATTATTTTGACATTTTCATGTTTCTGTAAAGGGATCCACTGTGTCTGTCCCATGCCCTTTTGAACTCTGTCACTGTATTTACCCCCACCACTTCCATCGGGAGCGCATTCCAAGCATCCACCATCCTTTCAGTGAAAAAGTATTTCCTGACATTGCCTTTCAATTTACCACCTTGTAGCTTCATGTTATGCCCTCTAGTTTTGCAGCTTCTCCGTCTTTGGAAGAGATTTGTTTGTTCATTATTTCTCTTTAAGTATTTAAAGGTCTGAACCATATCTCCCCTGTCCCTCCTCTCCTCCAAAGTGTACATGTTCAGGTCTTCAAGTCTCTTCTCATAAGGCTTCTGACGCAGGCTCCAAATCATTTTGGTCGCCTTCCTCTGAACAGCTTCCAGTCTTTTTACATCCTTTGCAAGATATTGTCTCCAAAACTGAACACAGTATTCCAAGTGAGGCCTCACCAATGACTTGTACAGTGTCATAAGTACCTCTTTCTTTCTGCTGGTAATTCCTCTTCCTATGCAGCCCAGCATACTCTTGGCTTTTGCCACCGCCTTGTCGCACTGTTTTGCCACCTTGAAATAATCACTCCAAGGTCTTTCTCCTGATCCGTACACACCAATCTCTCATCCCCTATCGTGTACATTTCCCTTGGATTTCTGCTACCCAAGTGCATGACTCTGCACTTCTTCGCATTAAATCTTAATTGACAAGCATTAGACCATTCTTCCAGCTTTTGTAGATCATTCCTCCTGTTAACCACTCCCTTGGGGGACTCCACTCTGTTGCAGATTTTCGTGTCATCTGCAAAAAGACAGACTTTTCCATGCAGTCCTTCAGCAATATCACTGACAAATACATTGAACAGTGCCGGGCCCAGGACCAACCCCTGGGGCACCCCGCTAATCACCTTCCTTTCATCCGAGTGAGCTCCTTGTACCATCACCTTCTGTCGTCTGTCAGTCAACCAATTTCTGATCCAATTTACCATCTTGGGATCTATCCCTAAGCTACTGAGTTTGTTGATAAGCCTCCTATGAGGAACAGTATCAAAGGCTTTGCTGAAATCCAGGTAGATGACATCCATTGCATGCCCCTGATCTAGTTCCCTGGTAACCCAGTCAAAGAACTCAATGGATTTGTCTGGCAAGATCGTCCCTCGGTAAAACCATATTGCCTCGGATCCTGTAACCCGCTAGTTTTGAGAAAGTTCACAATTCGCTCTTTCGTGTCATCTGCAAAAAGACAGACTTTTCCATGCAGTCCTTCAGCAATATCACTCACAAATACATTGAACAGTGCCGGGCCCAGGACCAACCCCTGGGGCACCCCGCTAATCACCTTCCTTTCATCCGAGTGAGCTCCATTTATCATCACCTTCTATCGTCTGTCAGTCAACCAGTTTCTGATCCAGTTTACCACCTTGGGACCAATCCCCAGACTACTGAGTTTATTGATAAGCCTTCTATGAGGGACAGTATCAAAGGCTTTGCTGAAATCCAAGTAGATGACATCCATCGCGTGCCCTTGATCCAGTTCTCTGGTCACCCAGTCAAAGAACTCAATGGATTTGTCTGGCAAGATCGTCCCTCGGTAAAACCATATTGCCTCGGATCCTGTAACCCGCTAGTTTTGAGAAAGTTCACAATTCGCTCTTTCAGGAGCGCCTCCATTACTTTTCCTGCCACTGAGGTAAGGCTCACAGGCCTGTAGTTTGACACTTCTTCCCTGTCACAACTTTTGTGTAGAGGTACGACATCAGCCATTCTCCAGTCGTGAGGAACCTCTCCTGTTTCCAAGGATCTGTTGAAAACTTCCTTTAACAGCCCTGCAAGAACCTCCCTGAGCTCTTTCAGTATCCTGGGATGTATCTCATCCGGTCCCATGGCCTTGTCCACTTTTAGTTTTGCAAGTTGTTCTAACACATCATCTTCTGTGAATGGTGTGGTATCTACTTCATTCCCAGTTTTATATTTGGGAGACACAGGTGGTCCTTCTCCAGGACTTTCCTTAGTAAAAACAGAACAGAAGTATTCGTTTAGCATCTTCACTTTTTCAAATATCACTTTCCACGAGTGCGTTCCCAGCACTTCTGAGTCCTGCAGTTCCACCTCTGATCCTCCTCCTTTCCCCAATATACCTGAAGAAAGTTTTGTCGCCACACTTCACATCTTTAGCCATCTTTTCCTCTGCCTTTGATTTTGCTATCCTTATTTCTCTCTTTGTCTCTTTGAGTTTGATCCTGTATTCATTTCTGTGTTCCTCTGTTTGCAAGCTTTTTAATTTTGCGAAAGCTGTGTTTTTTGCCTTTATTTGAGCAGCCACTTCTTTGGAAAACCAAATAGGTTTTCTTCTCCTCTTGTTTTTGCTTACTTTTCTTACATATTTATCTGTTGCCACTTTTATTGCCACCTTTAGTTTAGCCCATTGCAATTCCACTTCCCTTATCTCCTTCCACCCTTTCAGCTCCTCCTTTAAGTACTCGGCCATTTTATTGAAGTCTGTGTTTTTGAAGTTTAGGACCTTGAGCTTGCTATGATTGACCTGTATCATGGCTTTTATCTCAAACCAAACCGTGTGATGATCGCTGCTGCTTACAGGGGCACCCACCCAGACATTCGGTTTGCTATCACCATTGGTGATCACTAAATCCAGCGTTGAGCTTTCTCTAGTTGGTTCCATCACCACTTGTCTAAGTAATGTGTCTTGGAGAGCATCCACAATTTTTTTGCTTCTTTCCAGATTTTCAGAAGGAGTAATCCAATCTACATCAGGTAGATTAAAGTCACCCAATATGATCGCTTCTCCCTTTGTGGCTATCTTGGCAATATCTATAATCAATTCATTATCGATCTCTTCGGTTTTTGTCAGAGGTCTGTATACTACAGCAGTGTGGATGACAGTGCCATCTCCTCTCTCCAACACAATCCAGAGTGCTTCTTCTTTTCCCCATGCCCCCTGCATTTCAGTAGCTTTAATATTGCCCTTGACATACAAGGCTACGCCACCTCCTCTTCCATTTTCTCTGTCTCTTCTGAATAGATTATAGCCAGATATGGCTATATCCCAATCATATAACAACCACCAACTGTCCAAGAGCAATATAAAATCTAGAAAAAACAAAACCGCCCTTGAAAAATAGATATACTCCCAAATAATCCAATAATTTCAATAACTATAGTTATTGCCCCAACCACTAGGCCACTCCTCCACTCCACTCCACTCCACTCCACTCCTCCACTCCACTCCTCCACTCCTCCACTCCACTCCACTCCACTCCACTCCTCCACTCCACTCCTCCACTCCACTCCTCCACTCCTCCACTCCACTCCTCCACTCCTCCACTCCACTCCACTCCACTCCTCCACTCCTCCACTCCACTCCTCCACTCCTCCACTCCACTCCACTCCTCCACTCCTCCACTCCACTCCACTCCTCCACTCCACTCCTCCACTCCTCCACTCCACTCCACTCGTCCACTCCTCCACTCCACTCCACTCCTCCACTCCACTCCACTCCACTACTCCACTCCTCCACTCCTCCACTCCTCCACTCCACTCCACTCCACTCCTCCACTCCACTCCACTCCACTCCTCCACTCCACTCCACTCCACTCCTCCACTCCTCCACTCCACTCCACTCCTCCACTCCACTCCACTCCTCCACTCCACTCCTCCACTCCACTCCACTCCTCCACTCCACTCCTCCTCCACTCCTCCACTCCACTCCACTCCTCCACTCCACTCCTCCACTCCTCCACTCCTCCACTCCACTCCACTCCTCCACACCACTCCTCCACTCCACCCCTCCACTCCTCCACTCCTCCACTCCACTCCACTCCTCCACTCCTCCACTCCACTCCACTCCTCCACTCCACTCCTCCACTCCTCCACTCCACTCCACTCCTCCACTCCACTCCTCCACTCCTCCACTCCACTCCACTCCTCCACTCCACTCCACTCCTCCACTCCACTCCTCCACTCCACTCCATTCCACTCCTCCACTCCACTCCACTCCTCCACTCCACTCCATTCCACTCCTCCACTCCACTCCACTCCTCCACTCCCTTTCGTCTTCTTCTAGGAATGCTTATTCAGCATGTCGTGTATTCAGTGCAATAACTGCGGTACATTTATTCCAAGACAAATCATTTGGAACCTGAGAGCTTGTCCTCTGTGCTTCAGGTCAGCTGCCATGCATAAAGAACTGACTCTACTAAGGGAAGACCTAGCTGCCAAGCATAAAGAAGTGACCCTACTGAGGGAGGAACTGGCTGCAATGAAGCACACCACTTCTAGGATACAAACAGAACAATGTCCACCACCGCTCCCACAAAGAATCAAACACCCCAGGGACAAATAACTATAGTTATTGAAATTATTGGATTATTTGGGAGTATATCTATTATTCAAGGCCGGTTTTGTTTTTTCTATATCCCAATCATGCCATTCATTTAGCCAGGTTTCTGTAATGACCACAATGTCCAAATCCATTTCCACCATTAGGGCTTCCAGGTCCGGAACTTTGTTGGCTAAGCTTCGAGCATTAGTGCTCATTGCTTTCCAGGATTTAACTGGCTTGTGTGTATTTTGCATTGTTTTTGTTCTGCCCACATCCTCCTGCTTGTTTTTGATGTGTGGTTTAAAAGTGTGGCCGTTTCTGATGTTATTCTGCTTTTGCAGGGGGTGACGTCCAGAGCTTGAACTTCCACATCTGTGTTCACTTTCTGCTTTAAGTACTTCAACAACTTGGTTTGTATTCCTGCTGGCTGAAGAGTCTGGGAGGCACTTGACTATCTTCTCTCCTTTGAGCTGTGTTCCCAAGTTGATGCCACTGATGATGGATTCACCAAGTAGTAGTAGTTTGCTGTTTGGTGAGGTTTCCTTCATATTTGGTCCTCTAGTAGGAGATTGGGTATTGTCTGTCTCATTTAAGGGCCCTTCATTTTCTTTGGATTGGGCATCCTCATTAGCCAAGGCAGAGAAGGCATTATGCAGGGATACCTCCTGATGCATAGGATGTCTTTGTGTCACAGGTCGCAATCTACCAGAACCCACTGTGAGCCATTTATTCCTGGGGTGTTTGATTCTTTGTGGTAGTTGTGGTGGACATTGTTCAGTTTGTATCCTAGAAGAGGTGTGTTTCATTGCAGCCAGTTCCTCCCTCAGTTCCACGTCCTCATTAGGCAAGTCAGAGGGGGCATTAAGCAGGGATACCTCTTGATGCATAGGATGTCTGTATGTCACAGGTCGCAATCTACCAGAACCCACTGTGATCCATTTGTCCCTGGGGTGTTTGATTCTTTGTGGGAGCGGTGGTGGACATTGTTCAGTTTGTATCCTAGAAGTGGTGTGCTTCATTGCAGCCAGTTCCTCCCTCAGTAGGGTCACTTCTTTATGCTTGGCAGCTAGGTCTTCCCTTAGTAGAGTCAGTTCTTTATGCATGGCAGCTGACCTGAAGCACAGAGGACAAGCTCTCAGGTTCCAAATGATTTGTCTTGGAATAAATGTACCGCAGTTATTGCACTGAATACACGACATGCTGAATAAGCATTCCTAGAAGAAGAAGAAAGGAAGTGGAGGAGTGGAGTGGAGGAGTGGCCTAGTGGTTGGGGCAAGGTACTTCAGGCCGGAAGGTCAGGGGTTCAAATCCCACTAGAGGACAGCAACCTTGGGCCGGAAGGACTGGGGTTTCTAGTCCCACAGGTGCTCCTTATGGTCTTGGGCAAGTCACTTAACCCTCCATAGCCCATGTTCCCTGTAAAATAGTTATCTCCAAGTTATAATGCCCTGTTCAATGTAATTTCAGTTTGTTCAATGTAAACCGCACTGATGCAGAATAGCGCAGTATATAAGAGAATGTAAATAAATAAAATAAATAAGAAATAAATAAATAAGAAGAAGAAGCAGGCCTTAACCCAAGTTGAAAGGATAGATGGCAACAAATGCGACCACTATATAGGCAATGTAGCCCCTGGGGTGGGTGGGATGAGGGGTAGGGTGGGTGGGAACCTAAGTGTCTCTGGTCAGTAGGCTGTTCCTGAACTGGGGCACCCACAGATATCTGCTCCAAGGCTACACAGGAAAGCAGTCAGTCTGAATATCCCCAAACTTAATGTATAGCCACAGTTAACCTTATATTGGCGATATCCCCCCAAAAAACACTTAAACTCTATATTGGTACCTAGAAACCAGCAGAGATAATAAGAAATTTAAAGTCTTAGCTTTTGGCTTTCTGAGCACTCCAGAGCACATGCAGTCTGCCTTAGACCGGTATTGTGTGTCCAGGTGTGAGATGGACTACAATCAGCACCTCCCTGGGAGCAAGCTATTCCCCAAGCAATGTAACAGATTTAACCCTTTAATATATGGATACTTAGGCCCCAGTAGTCTGAATATCCCCAAACTTAATGTTTAGCCACAGTTAACCTTATATTGGCGATATCCCCAAAAAACAAACACTTAAACTCTATATTGGTAGCTAGAAACCAGCAAAGATAATAAGAAATGTAAAGTCTTAGCTTTTGGCTTTCTGAGCACTCCAGTGTTCAGGCCCCAGTAGTCTGAATATCCCCAAACGTAATGTATAGCTACAGTTAACCTTATATTGGTGATATTCCCCCACCCTCCCCCCCCCCCCCACAATAAAACACTTAAACTCTATATTGGTAGCTAGAAACCAGCAGAGATAATAAGAAATTTAAAGTCTTAGCTTTTGGCTTTCTGAGCACTCCAGAGCACATGCAGTCTGCCTTAGTAAGCGATGGGAGGTTGGAAGGTGAAAAAGGTCAGCAATGTATTGCGGATTAGATGTGTGAAGAGCTTTATGAAGGAGAATGAGAAGTTTATAATGAATCCTGAATTTAAGTGGGAGCCAGTGAAGATGGACAAGTAGGGGAGTGATGTGGTCTGAGCAAATAGTATTGGTGATGATACGAGCGGCAGCATTCCTGAGGAGTTGTAACCATTGGAGTTGATGTTGGGGAAGACCAGCCAGGGCTACATTACAAGAGTCAAACTTTGAGACAACAAGAGACAAGAGGAGGGTAGTCAGGGAGGAGGGGGGCAGGAAAGGTCGGACAGCACGGATTTGGCATAGGTAATAAATGCAACGGCGAACAAGGGAGGAGATGTGCGCATTGAAAGAAAGTGAGGAATCGAGGATAATACCCAGGTAATGGAAATAAGAAACCATAAGAACAGGGGCACCTGCAAGGAGGGGAGCCAACGAAGGGCAAGAGAGACCAAATGTAAACCAAATGGCAGCAGATTTGGATAAATTGAGGTGCAGAAAGTTAGCAGTCAGTCAGGAGGAAACATGGGAAAGGCAAGAGTTCAATGTGCCTGGATCAGGGGTGGAGGAACTAGTGTGACGGAGTATGATAATATCATCCACTTAGTAATACGCAGCTACAGCATACTATTGGATGATGAGAGTGAGAGGGGCCAAGAAGATATTGAAGAGGGATGGAGATAGCACTGAGCCTTGAGGAACACCACAGAAGAGAGTGGTGACGGGAGAAGTTGAGGAGGTGGATTGTACAGAGAAGGATCGAGCTGTGAAGAAACAGCGGAACCAATGAAGAATGGTTCCTCGGATACCAGTAGCATGAAGGTGTTCGAGAAGGGTGGAATGGTCTACCAGGTCGAATACTGAGGAGAGGTCGAGTGAAACAGCTAGGGAAATGTCACCATGGTCATGCGATATGGGTACCTCATTTAGAAAGAAAAGGATAATAGCTTCAGTGGAGTGACCAGGTTTAAAACCGAATTGCCCAGAGCTGACATTTTCTGTGTCTCAGGCAGAGCAAACAGATATCTATTTTAGTGAAATTGGCAATACCCTAAATACACCTGCCGAGGACACAAGTCACTGGACACTACAGCGCTTACATGCCTGGTTATCCCTATTCTATCCCACAACTGCTCCTCCTTACCACTAGGTACATGATGCAACAAGCTGCATATGTGCATAGCCTTATGTGTGGCATCTGCAGCCCTATGACTGTACCTTGGATATCAGTGTTGGAAATGGTGGTCAGCTGTGCAGAGGTGGTTGGGGGTCATGCTGCTTAGTACTACAGCTGCACATTGCTTGCTATGCCATACCTGCTGTCAAGCAGACACTGAATATCTGTACAGATCTGGCCCTCCCCCACCCACCTGATGCATCTGCTCCCCATGGGAGGGGACACTCCACTGTTGAGGATGGTTGAGAACAGGCAACAGCATTTTTGCCCATGGGACAGAGCACACCAAAAGGTTGGCTGTCATACCATAGCAGCACTGCAGGATCCAACACAGCACCACAGCTATCTCCCCTCTAAAGTCTGGATAGTTGCCCCATATTCAGATGATAGCTTTGTCTCTCAGTTGTTGGAATGACCCACATATGTTTTCTGCACACCAGATTGAAGAACTTGTTGCATGGCAAAGCCGAGGAACACCAACATGTGCAGGCATGGTGAGCCAGCGATCTCTATGGTCACTTCAACATATGCTCTGTGGAAGCATTTGTGCTATTAGCCTCTGCCAGCTCACATTCATTGGGTGCTGCCCACACTGGACTTGTTCCTGGCATGGTACAGGTTGGGGAGCACCCTAGGTGACCCTCAAGCTGTGACCCTCCCCCCTTGATCTGGGAAATAACCCTAAATTAACATGATCAGCTGACCACCACCCTTCCAACAATCCTATTATCCAGTTGACATGCATATGTGAAAATCATACATTTCATTCTGGCACATTGCATTGTATATATGTGTGTTCCTGGTCTTCCTGAAGGTAACCATGTGGTGTTGCTCCCTGAGTTTATGTGCCAATCAGGATGTATACTTTGGCTTGGCATGCTGCTGTTCTTTGTTGCCCCCTAGGTGGTCACCCCATGTGGCCTAATGTTTGCTCTCACCCAGGCCACATACATACTCCCCTTTGGAGCTTCCTCTGCCACCTCTCTATGGAGGTGCTACAATATCTCCAGATGTTGCTCCTGTTAGCTCCAGTTCTTGGCTTTCAATGCCTCCAAATGCTGCTGAATATTGAAGTCTCTGTGGGCAACAAAGCATGTCATGTGATATCAGGCCCAAATGTCTAGCCATTGAGGACACCCTCCTGTGCCACCTCCCATACTTGTCCCCCTCTACCCTACTGCCTCTAGCTGTGGCTGTCAGTCATTTACGGATTCCACCCCAATTTGAACAACTACTGTACTTGTTGCTAGTGCCCCACACCTGTCTTTGTACTTTGTGGCTTATTCTTGTGCTCCATAATCATTCTTGTGAGGGAATGGACCCCTTCAAGGAATAGTTTACTGAGAAGGAGGGGGCACGTCACCACTCACAGGTTTCTTTTTGTTTGTTTATGTGACATTGTATCTTTTCTTTCCATGATTTTTATAGGAGTGGCCTAGTGGTTAGGACAAGGTACTTCGGGCCGGAGGGCCGGGGGTTCAAGTCCCACCTGGGGACAGCAATGTCAGGCTGGAGGGACTGGGATTTCTAGTCCTATAGGCACTCTTTGTGGTCTTGGGCAAGCCACTTAACCCTCCATTGCCCATGTTCCCTGTAAGTATTAGCGTATGTGTCTCATATCCCCTTGTGTTAAATGTATCTCCCAATTGACCGCTTTGACCCGGTGAAAAGCGGGATATAAATACAGCTAAAATAAAATAAATAAAATAAACCATTTTGAAACATACCTTGGGCTAAAAAACAGTTAATCAAATGTTGAATAAACTAAACTAAACAGGTCATACACACAGCCTGCCACCTTTTCATACCTTGTCATGTGTACGCATAAAGGTGCATTTTAGAAATGATATCTAGGTGCAATCTGGGACATCCAAATCAAAATGCTGTAAAACGGCTGTCTGCGTGTAAGTTTCATCCCTATTTTAGAAGCTTCCAGTTACATAGACATCCCCATAATAAAAGATTAGGATGGGGATGTCTATCCTATGCTGAATACATGTTCCTGCCTGCTATTTTGCAAGCAGAGAAATGCCTTGGCATGCCAAACAGAAAATAAGTGCCCATGTTTCCCTTCCATTTACTTTTTTGTCATTAAAAATATTGTGGATATCAGACCACACTCTTCTCTACTCCCTCCAGTATTTTGGTGGCAGAACGAGAACTTTTCTGATGTCTATTTGGGCCCTGGAGCAGGAATATACAGTACTGCTGGTGGGTTTAGATGTACTCATCATCTTTTCCGGAATGCCCCAGAAATTCCTCTGCTATGCCCCATGCAATATGGATGATTTTGTCTCGGAGACATCGACATAGCCAGCTTTGTAAAATGGTTGCAGGGATGTCTTCAAGATTGGCACATTTATGTACCCATTTTTAGATGTTCAGCTCATGAATAGGGCTTCCAAAATGACCCCCACACTGGGCTGGGGCTGGCAGACATTGCAACATTAGTGGCATGTGACCCACAAGGCATTTACACTGACTATATCACAACAATAGATGCCCTGGTGTGGGTCATATGATGTCCCACATGACATCTACCATCTTTCACATGCTCATGCAGATATCATCTACCCCATCTGTGTAGGTTTGGCACATGGCAGGGATGGTACAGTGATTGTGCTGGGTGGTGCTGCAGATGTGAAGCCAAATTGATCATGATTGTGATTGATCCTGTGTCATTTGCATGATATTTTTTCATGTTATCTTTGGCATACTTATATTTCTGCTTATAATTCCTATACATGTTCTCATCATGGCATTTGTGTTCCTTACAAGGAGACTGTGACTGCTGACCATTGCCTAAACATGATATATCATACCAGAATGTTTGCTAGAAGTTTGTTGTCGGCATATCTACATACTTGATTTTTGCTTTTCACCTTTCATTACAGTTGGCATGGGCTGTTTTTGAATTGCTGACCCCTGGGTTAGTGGATGGTTGACTTCCAAATAGAGCCATTGTGCCAGCCAGCCCCTAACTGTATCATGTGGGACTAGTGCTCTTCGTGCTTCATCCCTGAGTGTTCCAAAGTATGTATGGTCTTAGGCATGGTGCCACACCCCATGTAGCCTTCTTTTGCCCAGTGAATGTAATGACATGCTCAAGAGACAAGCTCCAATGCTTCTGCCCCTGCCATGTACCTGTGCCAGAACAACTGTATTGCCATATCTAGTTGTACTGTCTGAGGCATATATCAAGCCAAGGACAAGTTGGGATTGTTCCATTTGTGAGGAAGACTGATAGGCCAACCACAATCTCGTCTTAGCTTGGTATATGACTCAGTACACCTAGATGTGGCAACATAGATGATCTAGCACAGGAATATGGCATGGATGGAGGCCTTGGAGCATGTCTCTGCAGCACTTGTCATTACATTCATTGGGCAAACTAAAGCCCACAGGGTTTGGCAAAATGCTTCAGACCAGACACGCTTTGGAACATTCAGGGAACAGAGGCTAAAGGCACCAATCTTACATGACAGTTGTGATTTGAAACATATGTTGTTGTTGTTAAGTGTTTATTTATTTATTTAGACATATTTGTATACCACCTTATCCTACAATCAAAGTGGTCACAACACATTGGAGGGTTACATTTAACAAGAGGGAATTTAACAACATGGAACATTAAATTCATACTTCTGGATGGGATGGGTGTATGGTATCAAGTTGGTGGAGGTAGATGGGCTACCGTCCGAGTGGAGACTATTGTTTGCCTGTTAGCTCATACAATAGTCTCCACTCGGACGGTAGCCCATCTACCTCCACCAACTTGATACCATATACCCATCCCAACCAGAAGTATGAGTTTAATGTTCCATGTTGTCGAGTCGGTGTCAATTCATGGTGACCCTCTGGATAGTTGACCCTCTGGATAGTTGTCCTAAACTGTGTTCAGTCTTCAGTCAGGCAGCTCATTGTTGACAGACTAGTATCTGTAGCTGCTGTTATTGTATCGATCCATCTCATTGCTGGCCTATCTAGTTTGCCCTTCCATATCCACTACAATAGTCCCCTTTTATCCTTTAGAGATCTTCTGTGCTTCTCCCATGCTTTCTTGAAATCAGATACTGTCCTCGTCTCTACTACTTCCAGTGGGAGACTATTCCACACATCTACCATAAAGAAATATTTCTGCATATTACTCCTGAGTTTATCCCTTTTCATTCTCATCCTATATTCCCTCATAGCAGAGCTTGCTTTCAATCGAAAGAGGCCTTCCTCTTGGGCATTTATGCCACGGAGTATTTAAACGTCTCTATCATATTTCCTCTATCCTGCCTTTCCTCTAATGTGTACATATTAAGATCTTTAAGTCTGTCCTCATATGCTTTATAATGAAGACCTCTAACCATCTTAATAGCCACCCTCTGCACCGACTAACTCCTACTTTTACCTTTTGAAGGTGCGGTCTCCAGAACTGCACACAATACTCCAAATGTGGTCGCACCAGAGACTTGTACAGAGACCCTATCACCTCCTTTTTTCTGCTGGCCATTCCTCTCCCTATTCACCCAAACATCTTTCTGGCTTTTGCCCTCATCTTTTGTAACTGTTTAGCCACTTTCGGATCATCAGAAACAATCACACCCAGGTCCTGCTTTTCTTTCACAGACAGAAGTACTTTGCCCCTTACACTGTACCGCTCCCTTAGATTTTTGCAACCGAAATGCATGACCCTGCATATTTTAGCATTAAATCTCAGCTACCAAATTCTCAAACATTCTTTAAGCTTAGCTAGATCCTTCCTCATGTTATCTACTACTTTCTGGGTGTCTATTGCAGATTTTGGTATCATCCACAAAGAGGCAAACCATACCCAACAGCCCTTCCACAATATCACTAACAAAGACGTTAAAAAGAATCAGACCAAGAACAAATCCCTGTGGCACACCACTGTTAACCTTCTCCTCAGAGTAAGCTCCATTTACCTGTACCCTTTGTCGCTTCCCACTACACCAATTTTTAACTCAGTCATTCACTTTAGAGTCTATCCCTAGGGTGCTCAGTTTGTTTATAATTTGCCTGTGCAGAACAGTGTCAAAGGCTTTACTGAAATGTAAATACACCACATCTAGGGCTCTCCCTCGGTCCAACTCCCTGGTCACCCCGTCAAAGAAATCAATCAGGTTTATCTGACAAGACTTGCCCCTGATAAATTCATGCTGCCTCAGATCCCACAATCCATTGGACTCCAGAAACCTCACTATTCTCTGTTTTAGTAGTGTTTTCAATAATTTACTCACCACAGAGGTCAGACTAACCAGCCTGTAGTTCTCAACCTCATCTTTGCTTTCTCTTTTGTGTTGTGGCAGGTGAAGGCCTGTGATCCACTTCGTCTGATATAAGCAAGCGAGCCTAGCTAGCTTGACCTGTAAATGAAGCTAGTGGAGAGGCCTGTGGGAATTGCACATCCCCCAATATGCTGGAACATAGCAAAAAGTATTGGATTAGCTTAGACAAGCAGAACTGGAAGATGGAAAAATACAGAAAAATATGTTTAAAAGTCACTGATAAGAAAAGTACATCTGCAAGGGATTTAATTAGGACTGCTGACAGATGAGTTACAGAGCCCTGCTCCCCTACACGCACAAATTGGCTCAATGGCCTTGGAAGTATGAAAGTAACAAGTTGATGAACTGGCCATTGTAATTGGGACTAGAAGGGGGGTAAGCAGGTGCTGAGCCCACTCAAGGAACATAATTGGATAATCATATCAGTACCGGGACCAATAGAAGGGGTACGGGAGAGTACCGGGACCAATGAAATGTGTTTCTATACCTAGAATGGAGTAAAAGTCTATAAAAGTTGTTGTATTGCCAGAAAACTTTGCTCAGCCATTTTGAAATTGACTTTGCTTGAGACTTGTGCACAAATAAATGATTTGGACCTTCTGAACAGACTCCTGGTATTATTGGTTTGTCTGCGCTCTGCTGCTACATATTCTTGGTGCGTTGGCCGGGAAGTTGTGGAATCAGAGTGTATATAGGGCAATATACCACGACTTTCCGCCTCTATAGGCTTGGTCCTGCCGGGATCGCGCCCTTCCGACGGGGGCTACTCCCTGGCGCCGCCGGTCCCTTGCATCGGAGGGAGCTGGTCGGACCTCGGCAGGTGCCGAGCCCGGCTGGAGCCAACGCCTCGAACCCGAGTGAGGGGAGTCCGAGGTCCAACTCATGCGCCTGCTTGGGAAGTTTGAGGACCGGATCCGGTGAGTAGAGTTTTGATTTGTTATGTCTAGACAGATAAGAAAGAGCAGTGCTGCCATTTGAACTTGGAATTTGGAAATTGGTAAGAGGGCCTGATCACCTCTCCAAGACGGGCCGAGTAACCCCGCATGAGTATTCGCAGGGCGAAACCCCCATCTTCTTGTATTTGGAAATTGAATAAGACTAGTCAGAATAGATAGAAACGAATGCATTCTGGGATACGTTGCTAGCATGATTGTATGAATGAAGTGTGAATGAGAGGTCTGGCAGCACGGACCAAGTGAAGGCGGACCCCTGAGTAGCGCATTTCCTGACCGGGCGACCGCGTTCAGGTCGCGAAAAGGGGGAAGCGATTGTCGTCTTGTCTTGTTATTTGTTCTCCTTATACATTTCCAGGGCCGTGAGGACCCCTTACCCACGGTCCGCCCCCCTTTTCCCTTTTGTCTGTTGTTGCGCGCACACATCGAAATGGGAGGGGCGGGGTCTACTAGGAACACTCCATTAGAATGTATGATCGCACATTTTAAAGAGGGATATTCTGGAGATTATGGTATTAAAATGACAGCAGCCCGTTTACAGATTTTGTGTACTAGGGAGTGGCCCAATCTAGACCCTACCTGGCTCCGAGAGGGAACTTTTAATGTAGAAATTATCCAGTTAGTACACCGTAGAGTGCGGATAGCGCACCCCGATCAGTACCCCTATATAGATTCCTGGTTAAGTATTTGTGAAGATCCGCCCCCTTGGGCGCAGCGCTGTTATGAAGAACAGTGCAGAATAATGTTAGCTAAGACAGATTATAGTCAGAAAACAGAACAGCCTAGAACGAAAGGGCAGGATAAGAAGTCCAGGAAGAAGCCCATCCTGGTAGATCCTGATTCCCCAGAAATGGTTCCCCGACAGCCTCGAACCCCAGGCCCAGTAAGAGCCGCCCGGCGTCCCGCCCCAGAAACCCCGAGACAGCCGAGGCGGGACCCCACCCCAGAGCTATCACCCAAAGAGCAGGAAGATGAACCCCCTTTACTTGAAGATGAATCGTCCAGGACAGAAAAAGGAGAGTCAGATACAGAAACAGAGCAATTAGAAACTGAAACTTCCATTAGTGATACTGACAGTGTAAAAATGGTTGCCAGCACTAGTTTGCCAGAAAAAAGTACATCCAAAGTGAAACATGTAGAAAAGAAGAAAGTGACCCCTGATAGGACAGTTACGAAAATATCCCTTAGATCCCAAAAGACATCTACTGCCAAGATGATGCCCTTACGGCAAGTCCCAGGGGTGCCCGTAAAGAATGATGATGATGAGGTGGTAACGGGACCCCTAAGTTATGTGTATGTCCCTTTCTCTACAACTGATTTGTTAAATTGGAGGACACATTATGCCTCCTATACCAATAAACACTTAGAGCTTACAGAATTAGTGAATACTATTATGGAAACCCACCAACCCACCTGGGCAGATTGCCGCCAGCTCCTGACCACTCTATTCACGACAGAGGAGCGAGCACGAATTAGAAAAGCAGCTATTGATTGGCTGGCGGATAACCCTGTAGCTCCGGGACCGGGGAGAGGAAGAATAGACCATCGGGAAGCGGCCCAGAGAGAATTCCCGAAAGAAGACCCCCGATGGGATCCAAATACAGAGCTAGGATCCACAGCCCTAGCCCGTTTTCGCCAAGGCTTTTTACAAGGTCTGAAAAGGGGGGGCCAGAAAGCTATGAACCTTTCCAAAGTTGCAGGAGTTATCCAAGGTATAGATGAGAGCCCCGCAGAATTTCATGAAAGATTAACTGAAGCATACAGAATGTATACTCCCTATGATCCCGAGGCACCAGGAAGTTTATGTATGGTGAATTCTGCTTTTGTAAACCAGTCTCAACCAGACATTAGACGTAAATTACAAAAATTAGAAGGGTTTGCGGGCATGAATACAACTCAGTTACTGGAATTCGCTCATAAAGTGTATGTGAATCGTGATAATGAAAGGCAGAGAGAATGTGATCGAAAGATGAAGAAGAAAGCTGATTTTTTGGCTGCGGCCATAGTTGAACAGAAAAATGGAGGTACCCCTAGTCGACGGAGCAGAGGAAGGGGGCGGGGCCGAGGTGGAAGCCGGCCCCAGCAGCTAGGCGTAAACCAATGCGCCTATTGCAGAGAAGAAGGACATTGGAGAGATGCATGCCCGCAACTCGAAGACGCCCAGCAAGATGACGAAAACAATCATCAGTGGCGAGAAGAAAGACGAGGCCGTCCCCGAAACCGCGGAGGAACCAATCGGGAGCAATTCCAGTGATAAAGAGGAGGAGCCATCCAAGCATTGACTACGACAATCCACGATGAAAATGACGTGGATTAGGACAGACCGGGCTCCGAGTTTGCTTTAGGTCTCCAGGAGCCTATGGTCGGAATACAAATAGGAGACCAAGTTATGAACTTTATGGTTGATACTGGAGCAGAACATTCAGTAGTAGACAGATAGCCCCATTTTCTACAAAAGCAGTCACCATCATAGGAGCAACTGGTGCCAAAGCTACAAAATCTTTTCTTCAGAATCGTATATGCAGTCTAGGAGGACAGCAAATAACTCATCAATTCCTTTACATTTCCGAATGTCCAGTGCCACTACTGGGACGTGATATGTTAGCCAAACTTCAAGCACAAATATCTTTCTCTGAAAAAGGAGAAATGCAAATGACAGTAAATCCCCAAGTCAAACCAGTGGGAATGATGCTGCTGACAGTTCCCCGAGAAGAAGAATGGAGGTATTACATTGATGACTCTGTCCAAGACACTTATTTCGAACAAACTTTAAAGAACATCCATGCACCACCCGGAGTATGGGCAGAAGGCAGTCCTCCAGGCCTAGCCAAACATATAGCTCCAGTAATTGTAACCCTTAAGCCTAGTGCTACACCAGTACATGTTAAGCAGTACCCTCTCCCAAGAGCTGCAATTGAAGGCATTCATCGCCACTTGCAAAGATTACTAGAATATGGCCTACTAAAAGTATGTCAATCCCCATGGAACACTCCACTTTTGCCAGTAAAGAAACCTGGGACGGATGATTACCGCCCAGTGCAAGACCTAAGGAGAGTGAATGATGCAGTTGAAACTATACATCCAGTTGTACCCAATCCTTACACTCTTCTAGGACTGATACCTGCTGAAGCTACCCATTTTACTGTACTAGATCTAAAAGATGCATTCTTTTGCATAAGATTAGCCCCTGTAAGTCAAATATTGTTTGCATTCGAATGGCAGGACCCCATCTCTGGAAGAGGGGGCCAACTCACTTGGACACGATTACCCCAAGGATTCAAGAATTCGCCTACCATCTTTAGTGCTGCACTGAATCAGGACCTTTCAAGCTATCCAGTGGCCCCGGGGAAGAGAGTGCTTCTCCAATATGTGGATGATCTGCTGATAGCTGCAGTATCAGAACATGAATGTATACAAGCCACCAAAGATCTTTTGCAGTTACTAGATGAAGCTGGATACAAAGTTTCCAGAGCAAAAGCACAACTATGCCAAAAAGAAGTAAAATACTTGGGTTTTCGTATAACCCAAGGAAGCCGAAGATTAGGCAGAGAAAGAAAAGAAGCAGTATGTAGAATTCCAACCCCAACAACCAGAAAGCAAGTCAGAGCCTTTCTGGGAGCGGCAGGATATTGCCGGATCTGGATACCCAACTTCGCCCAAATTGCCAAACCATTATATGAAGCCACAAAAGGAGAAGAAAAATCACCACTGGAGTGGGGACTTGAGCAGGATACAGCCTTCAAGAAGTTAAAGGAAGAATTAATGTCATCACCAGCACTTGGACTACCAGATGTTCACAAGCCTTTCCACTTGTTTGTACATGAAGCACAAGGAAATGCCTTAGGCATGTTGACTCAGAAATTGGGAAATTGGGAGCGACCTGTAGCATATCTATCGAAGCAGTTGGACACTGTGGCCAAAGGATGGCCACCTTGCCTGAGAGCAGTTGCAGCTACAGCATTATTAGTGAGTGAAGCAGACAAGCTCACATTAGGACAGAATCTACGAGTCACTGTGCCACATGCAGTCCTTGCCCTCATGGAACAAAAAGCAAATTATTGGCTCACCAATTCCCGAATGTTGAAATACCAGAGCATGTTATGTGAAAACCCACAGATACAACTAGAAGTGAGTCATGCCTTGAATCCAGCCACCTTGATACCCATTAGTGAAGAACTCCCAGAACATGACTGTATCGAAGTCATGGACACTGTATTCTCCAGCCGACCTGACCTGACAGATGTGCCCATAGACAATCCTGACCAAATCTATTATGTTGATGGGAGCAGTCTCATCCTCGGTGGACGACGCTGTGCTGGATATGCAGTTGTCACTCAACATGAAGTAGTTGAGTCATCAGCTCTAGCCTCAGGCACATCAGCCCAGAAAGCCGAATTGATAGCACTCACCAGAGCATTATTATTAGGAGCGAAACTTGTGTTAAACGTATATACAGATTCCAAATATGCCTTTACTACTCTACATACCCATGGAGCTCTCTATAAAGAACGAGGGCTCATCACATCCGGAGGAAAATCAGTCAAGTATGGCCCCGAGATACTGATGTTACTTGATGCAGTTTGGGCCCCAACTCGTGTAGCTGTCATGCATTGCAGAGGACATCAAGCAGGAAAAGGAGAAGTTGCCCGAGGAAATCGGTTTGCAGATGCCTCAGCACGACAAGCAGCTATGACAGGACAGATTACACCACAAGCTATGCCAATGCAAGCAGCATTGTTTCCAGTACCTCTAAATTTATGGACACCACGATATACCAACCAAGAATTAGATTACTATTGTAACAAGGAAGATGGAGTACTGAAAGATGGATGGATTGAGCTGCCACCAGCAGAGGGCAGTCAACCCCCTGGACGAATAGTAATTCCTGAACTGTTAGGACCATCTTTTGTCAAAGCCTTCCATGAAGCCACCCACTATGGGAAAAGTGCTATGGAAAAAGCACTCAGACCACATTTTTACATTACTCTATTGACAACCATATCAGCTTCAGTAGCACGTCAATGTCTAACTTGTGCCAAAAATAATGCCAAGCAAGGCCTTATAACGGCACCCCGAGTTTAGTCAGGAGGTGTAAGCCCCATGCACAACCTCCAAATTGATTTTACTGAAATGCCAAGAGCCAATGGATATCATTACCTATTAGTATTAGTCTGTACTTTCTCTGGGTGGGTAGAAGCCTTCCCAACCAGAACTGAGAAAGCCCGAGAAGTTACCAAAGTTTTAATGAGAGAGATTGTCCCTAGGTTTGGAATTCCAGCAGTAATAGGGTCAGACAATGGACCCTCATTTGTCTCCCAGGTTACTCAACAGTTAGCAAAAGCTTTGCAGATACAATGGAAGCTCCACACTGCATATAGACCCCAGAGTTCAGGGAAAGTTGAGCGAATGAATCGTACCCTAAAAACCCAAATGTCTAAGCTTTGTCAGGAGACACACCTAAAGTGGCCCCAAGTGCTCCCAATTGCTTTACTCAGAATACGCTCAGCTCCTGTAAAATCAACAGGATTTTCCCCTTTTGAAGTTCTGTATGTTAAACCCCCACCAATAGTGCAGGGAATTAAAGGAAGTCTAGCCCAAATTGGTTCAGAAATAACCAGGCAAGAACTCCTAGCTCTTAGTTTTGTTCTGCAGACTCTCCATGCGTGGATCCAAGACCAGTTGCCTATCAACTTGACGGAACCTCTGCATCCCTACCAGCCTGGTACCTCAGTGTGGATCAAAGATTGGAAGAAGACACCGTTGGAACCCCATTGGAAGGGACCATACACTGTCATCCTGTCTACCCCAACTGCAGTAAAGGTAGCAGAGATCGACGCCTGGATCCACCACAGCAGAGTCAAGCCCGCCGCTGATCCTGAACCTGAGCAGTGGACGGCAGAGCAGCATCTTGATGCACCTTTGCGAGTTACTCTGAGACGGCAACCAGCAACTTAGACACTTTGTCACAGTGCCTTGCAGTAGCCAAGTCTTTCGAAGAGGATTGCTGTTTTCCATGCAGCAACAGTTTTGTTTCAACGAACCCAATCTGCGTGCGATTTTGCACACTACTTTGATATTACATTGACTAACCATACTTCAGAAGCCAACTGAAATTGCTAAGTTGGTTAATGTGTGATGGACAACTTGAGGATCTTCAATCAACACTCAGCACCCGTTGAATTGCTTCATTAGCGAACGGGACGAAGAAAAAGAACGTTGTGGTCAAGATCTGCAAGCTGAGGATTCAGAAGAACTCCAATCAACATTAACATGTATCTTTACCTTTGCTTTGCCCTGGTTGCCTGCTTTGGAGGTTTTGAACTGACTTATGCTTTACCTCCATGCACTGCTTGCATTACTTCTACTCGAACTGGACTAAAAGTAACTCAGACTTTGATTTACCATTCTTATTATACCTGCACGGGAAAAGTGACTCGGTGTATTTATAACACCACTGAACTAAATGTTTGCACAAATGGTAAATCTAGAGTATGCTATAATCCGCATCAGAATCCATCCTATTACACGTTGGAAATACGATGGAAGGATGCAGATGGACCTATAATAGCTGCTACACAACCACTTAAAGATACTAGTAGATCTGTTGTTTTGAATTTCGATGCATGTAATGTCATAAACAGAGATAGTCGTTCCAACTGTGGTACCTGGGAAAAAGCGTATCGAAATGACCATAAGTATATGTGCCCAGAAGGTGCCATAGGATGGAGAAAATGTACAGGTAAAAAAGAACCAGGCTATAGTACTGCCCCAGAAGCAGATTACTATTGCCCAAATTGGGAATGTGTTTTTTATGCTACATGGAATGATGGTATAGTTGACGAAAAGATAGATAAACGAATGGCCACTTTAACCAAGTCAACGACAAATGATAAATGTCAGAAAGATGCTTGTAACCCCTTACACTTACGCATACACAATCCCAATGCATGGAAACAAGGATACAAGTTTGGTTTACGTATTGCTGGTGGAGCAATAGATCCGGGAACCATTGTGTATATCAGATTGAATACCCAAGCCCACAAGTCATCTAAATATCATATCCATAATACCTTCTATGAGGCCATGCATGTAAATAAGTTTGAAATCCCTCATCCTTCTCAGAATTTATTTTTAGAATTAGCTGGAGCAGTAGTATCTAGACTTAAATCTCAGATTGTTATTTCTGTGGCGGAACCCAAATGGGTGACCAGTGGCCATGGGAAGCCCAAGAATTAAATTATTCTCTGACTTACAATCAGACTGAATTACACAAGACTACTAGCGAATGGGTGTTAGTGCACTCAATTGTTGGACGTCTTTGCTATACCAGAACTGGACCTCAGTTCACCCAACAGGTAGGACAGCTGGTCTGTCTTAGCCAGAAATTCTATAATGCCACTACCAAAAAGACGTCATGGTGGTCAGGAATCAAACACCCTGAACCTCCTAACCCATTAGCCAGATTTCCTGAACTTGCTGATTTATGGACTAATCTTGCCAAAACCCATGCCTGGCAAGCCCCACCTGGCCTATATTGGATCTGTGGAAACCGAGCGTATGCACGACTCCCGCCACAATGGGGAGGAGCATGTGTCTTAGGGACCATCAGACCTTCTTTCTTTCTTTTAAAAACTGAACATGGAGAACAATTAGGATACCCAGTATATACTACCCACCGACACAAAAGAGCACTGAGACAGAAGAGATCCCCTCTCCAGGTAGGCAAGTGGGAGAAGTGGAAGGGTGATGATTGGCCACCAGAGAGAATCATTGAGTATTATGGGCCTGCCACTTGGAATGATGATGGTATGTATGGTTATCGAACCCCTGTCTATATGATTAATCATATTATTCGCTTACAAGCAGTAGTTGAAATAATAACCAATGAAACTAGCCAAGCTCTCACACTTCTAGCTAGACAAAGTACTCAGATGCGCACTGCTATATATCAGAATCTCTTAGCACTTGATTATTTGTTAGCAGCTGAAGGAGGAGTATGTGGTAAGCTGAATTTAACTAATTGTTGTTTGAAAATAGATGATAAGGGTCAAGTAGTTGAAGAAATTGCTAAAGATATGCAAAGACATGCTTATGTGCCAGTGCAAACTTGGCACTCATTGAAATTCCCTAACTGGTTTGCTAATCTTTTCTCATGGCTGGGAGGACTTAAAACTTTCCTTATATTAGTACTTAATACTTGTTGCTGTTATTTTGTTATTACCATGTCTAATCCCATGTTGTATGCGTTCTATTCATAATGCTATTGAAAGTATAGTAGAGCGGAAGACCGCAACTAAGATTATGGCCTTGTACCAACCGAAACCTCCTATATGTAGTCGGAATTCTGTGATTACAACATAACTATTTTGAAGTGATTTAATTCTCACACCTTATTAAGTAATAGGGTGAGATTAATCAAAGGGGGGAATGTGGCAGGTGAAGGCCTGTGATCCACTTCGTCTGATATAAGCAAGCGAGCCTAGCTAGCTTGACCTGTAAATGAAGCTAGTGGAGAGGCCTGTGGGAATTGCACATCCCCCAATATGCTGGAACATAGCAAAAAGTATTGGATTAGCTTAGACAAGCAGAACTGGAAGATGGAAAAATACAGAAAAATATGTTTAAAAGTCACTGATAAGAAAAGTACATCTGCAAGGGATTTAATTAGGACTGCTGACAGATGAGTTACAGAGCCCTGCTCCCCTACACGCACAAATTGGCTCAATGGCCTTGGAAGTATGAAAGTAACAAGTTGATGAACTGGCCATTGTAATTGGGACTAGAAGGGGGGTAAGCAGGTGCTGAGCCCACTCAAGGAACATAATTGGATAATCATATCAGTACCGGGACCAATAGAAGGGGTACGGGAGGTACGGGAGAGTACCGGGACCAATGAAATGTGTTTCTATACCTAGAATGGAATAAAAGTCTATAAAAGTTGTTGTATTGCCAGAAAACTTTGCTCAGCCATTTTGAAATTGACTTTGCTTGAGACTTGTGCACAAATAAATGATTTGGACCTTCTGAACAGACTCCTGGTATTATTGGTTTGTCTGCGCTCTGCTGCTACAGTGTAAAGGTACCACATGTGCCTTTCTCCAGTCCTCTGGGACCAGGCAGGGTCTTACTCTTAGCCACTGTGAGGCACAATGGCTCCATTAGAAGTCCAGTCTAGGGGGTCATCAGTTCAAGCTCTTACCTAGAACAGAGGAGGGATTGTTTTTCCATGTCCTTTTCAGATTTAGCTAGATGAGGGCCTACATAAGATATGTCATTGCTATTTGCCAGGTGTTGTATTGTACTGCATATCCCTAACTGCCGCATATCTTTGGGCTGCAATTGTGGCCCTGAGTGACACTTGCTGATCAGACGTGGCCACAGGGCTTGTCCCTAGGCCGTAACATGCCCTAGGTCTCTGGCAACACCTCAGCCTATCTGCCCACCCCCACCAGGATCTCTATAACTGACCTGCAAAATCAGTCATCTGTGTACCACCCTTTCCAGTATCATCCAGTCACTTTGCACAGTTGGCCAAGAGGGATTTCATGGGAACAGAGAGAGAACTTTGTTAGGGCTCTGCATGTGGGCCTACTGCCCCTTTGTTAGGGCTCTGCATGTGGGCCTACTGTCCCTTTGTTAGGGCTCTGCATGTGGGCCTACTGTCCCTTTGTTAGGGCTCTGCATGTGGGCCTACTGCCCCTTTGTTAGGGCTCTGCATGTGGGCCTACTGTCCCTTTGTTAGGGCTCTGCATGTGGGCCTACTGCCCCTTTGTTAGGGCTCTGCATGTGGGCCTACTGCAGGTGCTGGGATGTGCAGATGGCTCTTTAGACTGTGTGTCTGTCAGGGTCCTTGGGTGAGTCTTGACCCTGATGTTCTCTGCTGCCCTTTCCCCCCTCCTCGGCCTTTCAACCTAGGCAGCAGCCTAGCCATGCCTACTATGCTGGCCTGCAGACCAGCACCTCCAACTCTTCCTCACTAAAATGCGCCTGCTGTCATCTTGCTGATGTAATGACCCCAGCCAGAGAGGGTGCACAACCAGCCAATTGAGTGCTATCAGCCCTATCTGGGTACATGTGTCACTATCTGGGTATTTGTCACCACCCTGCCGCCAATTGTTTGGTTTGTCCCCACCCTGTCAATGACACTACGGTGCTGGTGTTCTGCAATCCACTTCCTGGGCCCTTATTCAGTGACATTTTCCGCGGATATTTTCCATTTGCCTCGCCATTCGCTTGCTGCTCAGTGGCATTTATAGGGTGTTGTTGCCCAATACCTATCCGGGCATATTCGAACATATCCAGATAGGTTTCCTGTTTGAAGATTCAAGCTCAGTTTTGTGCAGATTATTTTATCCAGTTTTCCCGCCCACTGGGTGGCTTTTGAATATTGGGCCCTCTGTTTTTAGGAAAAAGGGAATAAAATCTAGTTGGGCACAAAAGAAAGGAAATATGAAGAGACTCCAAAAGGAGCCACATCCAAAAGAGGCCAATTGATAAGAGGGAGAGTAAATACATGCAAAATGGGCTTTTGAAAAGTGCCCAGTCTCTGTGCAGATAAAAGCGGGAAAAGAAGAATTCCCAGAAGTGACAGGGCAATATAGGAAAGTGGATTCTCAAATTTCCATTTATACTTCTCCACATGGACCCAACCTGAACAGAATTACCCATAGACTTTGCATCTGCAGAACTGGCTGATCAGATTTGCCAAGGGAAATGTCGTAAGAAGTCTGAAAATGTTTCCTTAAGGAATTCATCTGGTAGCACTACAGTAGACTTCGAAGCACATTTCATAATGGGACGTTCAATTGCAATCTGTGACATCACAGCCAGAACGTCTGAAAAAAAGCAGCACATGCAAGTTCAGGCACGATTTCGGAAACATGGACATGCCCAATAGGCACAAATATAGACGTCCCCAGGATAGCATTTCAGAACCAAGGCATCTAATAGCATAATGGCTGGAGTACTGGCTTAAGAGCAGGGTGGTCAGGGTGATTTTAGTTACTCAATTCTCCACCTTCTCTACATTCTCTGGGGGTTCTAAAGTTAAAAAGTGCATTTTCCTGATGACTATTCACGCCTGCAAACATCTCAGACATTTCTGAGATCGAACAGGGACATGTATGTACATTGCTACTCCCCAAGAGCAGATATCACGTGGGATGCAGAAAAAAACAGTCTGAAACATGATATTGTGGAAAGACAGAGCTTTTATTGAACCAATGACAACCCTTTTTTGACACAGGCCGTGTTTCGCTACCCTTCGTCAGGGATTTGTCTGGCAAATGCTAAAAACATAAATATACAAATACTTAAAACAAAAAAGAAAGAACAGATCACTCAAAAGGCAATCAATAAATCAATTAAAAAATAATTAAAATGATAAAAACATCAAAATGAATATCAAAACCATCAATTAAAAACATCAATTAAAAATGAATAAAAACAAAAAACCGAACAAATGTACTTAAAATACAAAAATATCTAAAAAGGTTAAAAGAGAGTAGCATATAAAACATGATTACCTCTGTTGAAGATCGTTAAACCAGAAGGTCTTGTAACGCACTGTTTTAACCTATTAGAAATCTATACATTCTAAAAGGAATGTGAATAAATAAATTAAAAGCAATAAATAAACAGTTAAGTACATGAACATACATCAGTGGAATATGGGAAACATGAGGAACACAGCTATAAAACATAATATTCCCTATAAAAAAGGTTCAATAAAAGCTCTGTCTTTCCACAATATCACATTTCAGACTGTGTTTTGTTTTTTTTCATTGGTACTCCCCAGACAGCCTCCACCACACCCCTGTTCCTACTTGGACGTCCCCACACTGGAGGTATCTGTGAACGTCATTTGTGGAATGGCTATAGAGATGTCTTCAGACGTCCAAATCACGACTAAATCTTTTAAAATGACCCTCTTGGCCTCTGTAATAAGAACCTCCATTTGCATGAAGTCAGAAGCGTATCAGTGTATTATCTAACCTGTCCTCTTGACCAGTTTGCTACTTAGAGAAATTATTTACAAAAATGTTTAGCAAACAGGCAGGATTGAGCACCTAAAATAGTTTTTTTCTGTAGCCCTAAGCTCCTCATATTTTGTTAGATCAATAAGCAGCGATTGCTGGTGCCTGAGCTTTAACTCAGAAGCTTTCAAACCGGATTGCAGAAGAGATGATTTTGCCATCAGCGCATTGCTCTTTCAAATGATCATTTGTAGTTTTTGCCTTCCAGTTATCGGAAAATGAACTCATCTCTAACTGCAGAAAAGCAAATTAAAATGGCACAACCCGCAGACACGAGTAAGATCATTTGTGCCACTTCGTGCATCTCAAGGCAGTCTCTGGTAAACTAATGAAATGATCTTTGCTCACTGTGGGTTAAGTAGCTTTGGAATCTACTCTTAATAATCTGCTAAAATGAAAGAATGCACCAGTCAGGCTAATAATCGTAATACTACCCCAAGAGAAATCCATGTCACTCAATCAGATTAATCAACGTGAGCTACTATCAGAGGATTAAAATCTCAGAAAGCAACTAGGTGACAGAAATACAGGAACAGGACACCTTGGAGCAAAAGAAAGCAGCACATTGGGCTTATAAACAGCACCCTTCAACCAATGAGAACATGCTTTTATTCCTAATATGGACAAATGCAAAGTTCTGCACCTAGGAAAGAACAACCCAAATTATGGTTACACCATGCAAGGTTTCACATTAGGAGCTACCATCCAGGAAAAAGACTTAGGCGTCATTGTGGATAACACGTTGAAAACCTCCGCCCAGTGTTTAGCAGCGACCAAGAGAGCAAATAGAATGCTAGGTATCATAAGGAAAGGAATGGAGAATAAAACAAAGGATATTATAATGCCTCTATATCGTTCCATGGTACGACCGCACCTTGAATATTGTGTATAGTTCTGGTCGCCGTATCTTAAAAAGGATATAGCGATTTTAGAAAAGGTACAGAGAAGAGCCACCAAAATGGTAAAGGGGATGGAAGGATACTCCTATGAAGAGAGGCTAAAAAGGTTAGGGCTCTTTAACCTGGAAAAGAGACGGCTGAGGGGAGATATAATAGTAGTCTATAAATTAATGAACGGAGTGGAACGGGTAAACATAGATTGATTGTTTATGCTATCAGAATATAGAAAGGCTATGGGACATGCAATGAAGCTACAGGGTAAAGTATTTAAGACTAATAAAAGAAAATATTTCAACATGTAATCAAACTCTGGAATTTGTTACCGGAGGATGTAGTAAAGGCTGTTAGTGTAGCTGGGTTTAAAAAAGGTTTGGATGTTTTTTTCTGGTATTTATGATACACCTGATTTGGTTACCAGCACCGTATGTTTTTATTGCACTAGCATTTTACCTGTCATAGCGCTTTGTCCGGTATTATTTTTATCCTCCCTGATTATACAAGCCTTTGTTTATCCATGCCTTTTTCTTATAGATTTTGACTCCTTTTAATGTTGAGTGCCTTCTTCATCAGAAGGCCATCTAACAGTTTTGACCTTTCGTTTTAGCATTGCTGATTGTTTGTCTGTACAATATATTTTTTATGTGGCATTTTCATGAGTTACACATGCTTGTTTTAGCATTTATTTTTCATTTTGATTTTATTCATCTATTCTTACTCCTTTTATCTTTTATTGATTTGTTTTTATGATCATTAGGCATGGCTGATTCGCACATACAATGTCCTGTATTAACTTTGTTTTTAATACATTTTATTTTGCCGGCTACTTTTAATGAAGTTGTGTCTGTTTATTATGATACATTATTAGTTCCAACATCCCATTTTATTCTCCAGCAACAAAGGGTTCTATTGCACTAGCACTTTACTCGTCGGAGTTTTTTGCCTGTCATTTGTATCGTTTTTGATCACATACGTTCACATTTGTATTTGCTTTCATTTTACTTTGGGACGATGCAAGTACTACTAAATCTGAGAGACTGAAATCATACTTCACATAGCCCGGCTTAGGCGTGAGGTTCATGACTGTCAAGATATGCGCAAAACTAGCCCATTTGGAGAAACTGCCCCCAATACATTAGGAAGTGCTTGCATCACTGACCCATTTACTGTACCTTCAGACCATCATTGTCAGATATTAGTGATTGCTCTCTGCATTCTCCCAGTGTCTCTGTTAGTAAGGAAAGACCCGGCCGGCTGAATCACCTGCTGCCAAGCACAAGAGAACAGAGGAAGCCATGCAAGGGCTAATGGGCTGTAGGGGAGCGGCAGGAGGGAAGAGAGATGACGGGGCAGGCCATGGTCAGCTTCATGAAGGGCTACCTGGCCGCGGGCTGCCCTCTTGCCCCTCCAGCCTGATGGGAGAAGGAAGGGCGCACGTTCTTTCTTCCTTTGGAGTTGCAAGGATTACCAGTCATCCTGTAGGGTTCTGTGAGTAAGTTTCTCCTTTCCTTATGCACGGTGAGTCCCTCTATAATCATCGGGGATCGGCCTGCCAGAATGGGAATGGGCCGGTGGTCTAACAGAGCGTGGCCGGAGCAAGTCCAGAGGCACAGGAGTGAGAGCGGGAGGCTTGGGTGCGGGGGGAGAGGGGAGGGAGCAGGAGATTATGGTAGGGCCGCATGAAGTGCTCTGCCCCCCCCCCCCCCCTCCTCTTCATCACATGTGGTCTCGCAGTTGTTATGGATGCTGGGGCGATTGTTGGGCAGCTGGGTCTCCTCCCGCCCTCATCAAAGGCATACAGAGGCTAAGAGTTGGCCTAACCATGGCCAGTGGGGAGGGGCTGTGAGACTGGCCATCCGGGGCGGGGGGGGGGGGGATACCTGGGTGCACACGTGGCCCTGAATTTCTTTTTCCTGGAAGGTAAGGCAGGGCAACGCTCGGGCAGTGCTCAAGGGAGCACTGGTGGTGGTACATGTGGGGGGCAAAGTTTCAGTAATGTGTTGGAATTCACTACCATATATATTGGGAATAAATATATATATATACTCCAACCATCGCATAAATCTTTTGCTTGCAGGGAATGTAACGTATATGAGCAGGCTGTGGGGATACTGTGAGCATGCTGTGGGGATTCGGTGGAGGATTTTTACAGATCATAAATAGAAGCAAGGGAATTATATAATTAATTAAGGCACTTTTAACGGTCCTAAGTGACTAAGCAAGGCACCTTAAGGAGCACTGCAGGCTGGTGTGAGGTTATGCTGCCCTCTGGTGGAGGTAAGGGCACATTTCAGGTCAGTCACACCATTATTTATTTATTTATTTATTTTATTTAGCTGTGTTTATATCCCGCTTTTCACCGGGTCAAAGCGGTGTTACATATAAGGGGGAGATAATTAAGTATAAGGGTGGGGCCATCACCAGGTAGGCAACATTGATGATTCTGACATAAGACAGACTTTAGACATGGACAGTATAGTGCAGTTTTCGATCAGAAGTTCATGATGAGTGGGTTCGGGGGTTGGTGCATTTTCTGGTGGGAGTTGTTTCGAAATATTCTTGGAATAGGATGGTTTTTAGCTGTTTTCTGAATGTCAGGAGATCGCCATTGTTTCTGAGGTGGCTTGGTAGAGAATTCCATTGTGGCGGAGCGTAAAGTTCAAAGGCTCGATTGCATGTCCGTTGAGAGCATTTGGTTCTTTTATGAGGGACAGTGAGGGAGTCGTTGGAGGCCTGTCTGGTTGTTTTGCCGTGGGCTGGACGAGTCATCAGGGTGCGGAGCTGGGTGTTCTGTATTTGGTGGATGGCTTTGTGGGTGAGTAGGATGGATTTGTATTTAGTTCTTGCTTCGAAGGGAAGTATGTATAGGTCTCTTAAGATTGGGGTGATGTGGTCGCTTTTCTTTGCTCTCTGAATGATTCTTGCTGTGGTGTGTAAAGCAGTTCGGAGGGGGTTGGTCTGTGTGGCTGGTAGTCCATGGTAGATTATGTTGCAGTAATCCAGATGTGGGAGTGTCATAGCTTGCATTACCATCCTGAGGTCTTGGGGTTCGAGGAGGGATCTGAGACATTGCACTGTTTTCGCTTTCTGTAATATATTTCCAGTGGTTTTGGTAATTTGTTGCTTGAGGGTTAGGGCTTGGTCAATGATAATGCCTAGATATCTTATTTGAGGCTGTATTTGAATGTGTGTGGTTCCTATGTTGAGGTGTGTAGGTGGTGTGAAGTCTGGATCTCTTGTCACTATGAGGGCTTCAGTTTTCTTTATGTTTATGGATAGGTTGTTTTCTTGTAACCAGTTGGACACTTCGGAGAAGCATGCTGATAGATGTATATTTGTTGGGCTTGCAGTTGTAATTGGGGCGTAGAGCATGATATCATCAGCATATATATGGAAGTTGATGTTGTGGTTACGTATGACTGAACAGAGTGGTTGTAGGTAGATGTTGAAGAGCATGGCTGACAGCGTGGATCCTTGAGGTACTCCTTGGTGTTGCTGGAAGGGGGGCGAGGTTGAGGTGCTGGTACGGATCAGTTGTTGTCTATTAGTAAGGTAGGATTGAAACCATTGAAGTATGGTGTCTTTGATCCCAATTGTCTGCAATCTGCGTATGAGGATGTTGTGAGAGATGGTGTCGAAGGCTGCTGATATATCAAGGAAGATCATGGCATATCCGGAGTGTTTTTCTTGGGTTCCTATGATGAGGGTGTTCATCAGCGTGGTCATGAGGGTCTCAACTCCATGTAGTGGGCGGAAGCCGTGTTGTTGTGGGTCCAGTATGTTGTTGATGTCTAGGTGTTCTTGAAGCTGCTGCTGGACTATCTTCTCGATTATCTTGGCGGTGAATGGTAGGCTTGCTATCGGTCTGTAGGATGCGGGGTCTAGGGGATCCAGGTTTTGCTTTTTTAGGGATGGTCGAATGATTGTAGTTTTGAGGATATCTGGCATGCGACCTTGGGAGAAGGATTCGTTGACAATATGGGTTAATGGTGTGTTCAGGTCTTCTTTGGATTTCTTTATCCAGTCGGTGGGGCAGGGGTCCAGCGGAGAGGTGGTGGTGTTTAGGCGGGAGATGGTGGATGATATTTCTTCTGCAGTGGTTTCTTTGAAGGTAGTCCATTCACTGTACATGTTGGGGTGGTGGATTGTTGTAGTTGCCTCGGCGGTCAAATGTGGGTTTTGTGGTTGTTGGAGCTGTTTGTATTGTTGGGCCAGTAACTCTGGTGGAATCTTTGGTAGCTGGTCAGAGTTATTGGGTGATTTTGTCAATTTTTTGACAATCTGAAAGAGTTCACGAGGTTTGTTTATGGATGTGTTTATGATTTTCTTGTAGTAGGCTTTTTTTTGCTTTGTCGGTCTCAAAGTGGTATGCGTTGAGTTCATATAGGTATTTTGTTTTGTCGCTGTCGTTTTTGGTTTTTCTCCATTTTCTTTCTGTTCTTCTGAGTTTTGCTTTTAGCTTTCGGAGACTGGGAGTGAACCATCTGGCTTTTGTGGAAGTAGGTCTGGTGGTGGTTTTATTTGTCGGTGCTTCGGACGCAGTGGAGATTGTGGTATTCCAGTTGTGAATTAGGTCATCGATGTTACTGGAGTTTGTTTGTAGTTTAGGTAGAGTTTGTGCTAAGAAGTCCTCTTTGTTAAATGTTTTAAATCTTCTAGTGTGGTGTCCGTCTTCCTTGTTGGTCATATGTTGGTAGGTGTGGGATATGGCAATGAGGTAGTGGTCTGACCATGGTACAGGCGAGATCTGCGGGTTCTTGTATGAGGAGGCAGTTAGGGAGTTTAGGAATATGAGGTCCAGTGTGTTTCCTTTTTCGTGTGTGGGTTCTTGTATGATCTGTATCAGATTCATTGCTGTCATGGCGGTGGTGAAGATTTCTGCTTGTTCCTCTTGAAGTGATGGGAGGTTAAAGTCTCCTAGGATTATTTGCTCCTTTGCGGAGCTGGTGCTCTCAGATATGAATTGTAGCATCCTTGGTAGGTCAGTGTTTGTGGTAGGTGCACGGTAGATTAGACATATTGAAAGGTGTTTATTGGTGAGGGTGAGGAGATCTGCTTCGTTGGTGGTCTCTGATGAATGGATCCTGAGGTGGAGGTTGGCTTTTGCTATGATGGCTACACCTCCACCTTTGGCGTGTGCTCGGGAGCAGTGATGGAGGTTGTATCCTTTTGGGGTTAGCTGGTTCATTATCACTGTGTCGCTGTCTGTTAGCCAGGTTTCTGTTACACATAGGATGTCGATCTTCTTAGATGTGATTAGGTCCTGGAGCATGTGGTATTTGTTTGAGCGTGCGTTTATTAGTGAGATGGAGAGGTGGTGGTAGTTTGGGGGGTCGGGGGTGTGGGTTGGTGTATGCCGTGTGTGAGAGTGGTTTTGGCTGGGTTTGTAAGTGTGTGTGGGTTGTGTCATTGTGATGTGAGGCCAGAGTAGGTTATTGAGTGTGCCTGTAGGAGAGGGGTAGAGGGTCAGGAGAGGAGTGAGGAGGTAGATGGGGGCTAAGAAGGGTGGCATGATCTGTGAGAGTACCTGGAGTTTGGGGGCCAAGCTGTGTTTCAGTGTTGATTCCTTGGAGTGGTGGGGTCTTTAGTCGTTGTTGTTGTATTTCTGCTGCTGTAGTGGGTTGGTGTGTTCTTCGTTGCTGTAGTTGCTGCGGTGGTTTTTGTTTTGCCGTTTTTGAGGTCCACAGTTCTTGTCGGGTACGGTCCGGTTGTCTGTTTTTTGTTTGCGCCTCTGTGCCGCGCCTAAGGGCCACGCCAAAGGGCCCTCTGGCGAGGCCCTCAGGCGTGGGTGCGCCTTACGGGGACGCCGCTTTTATGGGCTGGAGGCTTCCACGGGCTTTGCTCCCACTGCTCCGATTGGGCAGGAGCTTAGCGATGGCGTGTCTGGGCAGTCAGCGGCTCACTCGGTGTAGGGACGCCGCTTTTATGGGCTGGAGGCTGCCGCGGGCTTTGCTCCCACTGCCCCGATTGGGCAGGAGCTTAGCGATGGCGTGTCTGGGCAGTTAGTGGCTCCCTCAGTGTAGGGACGCCGCTTTTATGGGCTTGAGGCTGCCGCGGGCTTTGCTCCCACTGCCCCGATTGGGCAGGAGCTTAGCGATGGCGTGTCTGGGCAGTCAGCGGCTCCCTCGGTGTAGGGACGTCGCTTTTATGGGCTGGAGGCTGCCGCGGGCTTTGCTCCCACTGCCCCAATTGGGCAGGAGCTTAGCGATGGCGTGTCTGGCCAGTCAGCGGCTCCCTCGGTGTAGGGACGCCGCTTTTATGGGCTGGAGGCTGCCGCGGGCTTTAGTGTTTCACTTTTCATGGATACTTGAATGTTGGGGAAGATTTGTAAGGGGTATGACTTAAAGTTATGGGATTTCCAGACCGTATCTGAGTGCCTTGGTGCCACTGTATCAATGCAGTCGAGGTAGGGGGTATTTAGCTGGCTCACGAGAGGTCCTTGAAAGGGGCCTGTTTAGATGAAGCAAAGGGGGTAAGCGAGACATACAATTGATTTAAGCATGGCGTGTGTGACATGGGGGAGATGGTGTAGCAGGCTGGAAGGCAGACGTTGACAATAATTTGGAGAACTGACAAAACGGTGATGACTGTCATATCCTGGGAGACCTATAAAAAAAAAATATATATATATATATATATATATATATATATATATATCAATGTTCCCTCTAATTTTCTGTAGGCTGTGTGCGCATAAAATATCAGCTGTGCAGCTTTTGAAGGAAGGTTAAATTTCTGTGCGCCACATAACGACACTCGGAGTTATATACTTTAAAATTTGACTACACATCAGAATACAGTATGTACACCACATTGATTGCACTAGAAAACATTGTAGAACTTGTGAAAACCGTAAATACATAAGAACTTTTAAATTTTAAGACGTCTGTGTTGTTTTCTATCAGAATCAGAACCATAATTTTTGTGCGCTCTGTTGTAAAGTATGTGCGCGCGCTCGGTGAGGTGTGTGCGCGCGCACACGCGCACAGCTTAGAGGGAACAGTGATATATATATAATATAGACATTGGTAGATATATATATACATGAATACAACAATAAAAAAAAAATATGTGGGGGCCATGGTGAATTTTCTTGTGTCCAGTCTCTAACCTGTTGTTCGCTCCTTTCATAGCCGAATTTTCCTATACTGCAGAAATACTCAGAAAATCCAGCCGGAACAACCCCGGGTCACGCAGCAGCCTGTCACGGGTGTGGAAACCCCAGCAGAGTGTCAAATACGGCCATGGCCACAGCCCAACCAGCAAATACAGCCGTGGCATCGAGGAGGAATGTAGCAAGGAATGCAGTCATAACTGCAACAGTGGTGGCGAGTAGTACGGCTGCGACCTCGTCACATTGCAGCAAGCAGGCACTGTCACCACAGCCTGCATCGACAACCACCAGCCACGAAATGGAAAAATTGATTAGTGCGAGCAAGAAGGTTAATACGGCTCAAGCATCATCAAGCAACGTCTCAAGGCCTCCACATCCTCTGGATAGGTGGCAACCGCACATGCCGCGGCTGTGACCCCACTGGTCGGTAAGTCTGGGGGGACCTTGGGGGTGCCAGAACGTTTAACCTCATCATTGGAGAGTTCGATGTCAGATAGTGATGGCAAGCTGGCCGTTGCGAATGTGATCCAAAGTGCATTAAATAATTTTAAAAACAATAAGTCAAGAGAGAAGAACTCTGCAGTTAGGGTGTGGTCAGCCAGTGGGGGTGTAGGCAGCGCCGCATCTGCTGCAAAGGGGACGGTTGCCGATAGGGGCACCTCGGGGACAGTGCCATCAGCACCAGTGTCCTTGGTTGCCACCGGCAGAGATACACTACGACATCAGTTCCTTAGCCAGTGCAGTGTCAAGAAGGATAAAGAAACGAACTTGGCATAGGGAATTCATAGGCATATTTACACTGTTGCTCAGGGATCAGGATAGGGAAACTAAATAGGGAAAAGATAAAGATAAAAGTGGAGACAAGGATAAGAAACCTAAAGTTTTGAAATCCATCACGAATTGGGTTTCGGCGTTCCGTATATTTATGAGCATCGTGGTCGAACACGAGCCCAAGTAGAGTTCTCTCCTCATTCGATATTTAGACACAATTACCTGTGCGCATAAGCGTTTCAGCGGCTGGGCTTGGCTCAGCTATAACATCAAGTTCAGAAAAAGCATGGCTGAAGATCCCACTATCACGTGGCAGCATAGAATTCTCAATCTATGGCTGGATGAAATGTCCAGATTACTCAAAAAAACCTTGAATGTTGGGGAAGATTTGCAAGGGTTATTGAGTTGAGTCAAGTATACCCCTGACGAAGCAGAGTTTCCACAAAACGGAGATCTTCGTAGGGTGAAGACTTAAAATTATCTCCTTAGGAGAAGCTTTCCAGCTTTTGGATTCCCTTCAGCCCTGAAGCTAAGTATAAAGGGGCAGCTTGGGTTGTTGTGGAGACAGTTTATTGAGTTTGCCTTGTTTCTGCTTTGTTTCAGATGATGGTGAATTTATCACTTTGAAACATAACGTAATATGCACTATGTGCTGCTACTGTATGAGAATAAATAGACTATTAATAAGAATTAAAATTGGAGTAGTTATTTAGATTTGTGTGTTAAAGGTTGAGGAGTTCTTTAGACCTATGATGGTGCAATATGGTGTATCCCTTTCAGGCAGATAATATTCTTGCCGCATAGAGGGAGAAGCGGCTCCACTGAGGTCTTTTCTCCTCCATTTGTAATTATAATGGTAGAGTTTAGATAATTTAAAACAAAAGAATTGAGGGCTTAGTAATTAATTTGATTAATATAGTATAGCACTGAGTTTTGTTTTGTTTTGTTTTGTTCTGGGGTTTTTTGAGTAATCTGGTTATAGACCCCAGTAGATGTTATTTTGATTGAGTAGTGTTCTATGGATTAAATGTCCCCCAATAGGCCGTGGAACCAGCTCCCGCAGCCCTTTTAGGTGTTCCACAGGTGGCAGCCTAGCCAGGCGGTAGGGTGTCAAGCTTGCCACCGTATAATACCTGCAGTTGTTCGTGGCATCCATGTAAGTTCCGCCATGCCTGTTCGGTCTGTGGGACTAGCCACCCAGCTTACACATGTAAATCCGCAAAAGAAGGAAAGCCTTCTAGGCCTCTACCACAGCGCACCAACGAAGACCATGGTCCCAACCCCCATCAGGCTTGAGTTCATGCACCCGTGGCTGCAGGCGTACCCTTTTCAAGACAGGGCGCACATGCTTATTGACGGGTTCCAACGTGGTTTCCCTATCCTGTCCTCTGTTCCTGCTCTATCACGCACAATTCACAACTCCCCTTCCATCCTTCAGCACATCTAATTGGCGCGGGATAAAATCATGAGATCAGCATGGGTTGGGTGGCAGGTCCATTTACGGACCCCCTCATCCCAGGTCTAGTGTTGTCCCCCCTGAGAATAGTGGCTAAGAAGAAGCCGGACAAATTCTGTTTGATACACAATCTGTCATACCCCGAAGGCCAGTCAGTCAATGACCATATTGATTCTGAATTGTGTTCAGTGAGATATGCAACTATCGACCAGGCCATAGTGCTCATATGGAATTTGGGTTGGCAGGCACAGCTGGCAAAGGCCGATGTAGAGTCAGCATTCCGGCTTCTCCTGGTGCACCCCAAGTCATTTCATTTGCTCGGCTTCACCTTCAAAGGAAAATACTATTACGACAAATGTATGCCCATGGGCTGCTCAATTTCATGTGCCTATTTTGAGCAGTTCAGCTCCTTCCTGCATTGAGTGGTTGAGGAAATTGCAGGGTCTTGCTCGGTGGCCTAATTTCCTTTTCCTGGGGTCAGGCTTCGATGAGTACAAAAGGATTCTGGGTGTCTTTGAGCATATCGCCCGCGGGTTTGGCATACTTCTGGCGGCGAAAAGATCGTGGGCCCCGCAAGAGCAATCACATTCCTTGGGATCGAGCTTGATGTGCAGTCACAGTTCTCGCAGCTGCCCCAGGATAAGCTTGAGAAACTAAGAGCCAACATTAGGCAAATGTGGGGGCAAGCGTAAGGCTATACTGGAGCAATTGCAATCTTTGCTTAGTTTGTTGTGTTTTGCCTGCAGGGTAATGCCTATGGGGCAAGTTTTCTGTTGCTGGCTGGCGCTAGTGAGAGGAGGGATCAAAAAGAAGCACCACCACATCAGGGTTAGTAGAGACATCCAGGAGAACTGAGCTATGGGAACATTTCCTGCAGACCTTTAATGGCCTAGCGTTCTGGCAGGACTCCCCCATTTCAAACTGAGACTTAGAATTGTTTACGGATGCATCGGAGGGAATCGGCTTCGGCATATATTTCAGGGGCGTGAGGTGTGCCGAGCATTAGCCAAGCGAGTGGCACTCCCTCAGCGTGACCAAGGACATCATGTTCCTGGAGCTATTCCCTATAATAGTGGTCCTCTTCATCTGGGCCTCACAACTGGCCAACAAAGCAATTACATTCCGCACTGACAATTTGGCAGTGGTACAAGCTGTAAATGGGATGTATGCCAGGGCACTAGGAGTGGTGGTGCTGCTCCGAAAAGTGTTATACTATGCCTTAACAATAACTTTGCCTATGCCCTTTCTCATTTCAAGATGCCACTGTTCCGGGCAGTCACTCCCGATGCAGGCGAGTTCAAGATGGCCATTCCGCCAGCAGTCTGGACATTTGGCCCGCCAAAATTTGGGAGCTCCTGATGAGTTCCCTGGCCAAGCGCACCAGGTGAAAATACATGACATGACAGTTTGGGAGCATTTCCGGGACTTTTGTAGGCATAGCAGGATCAGGGACAGGAACCAGTTCAAGACGCGCTCTGTCCTACAATGGATACTTTCCTGCAAGGGCAGCAGCGTCAAGAAATCTGTGGTCCAGGCACATCTGGCGGCGGTCTTCTTTTTCACCAAAGCAATGAGGAAGAAGAGCCCCTCGGCCAATTTTGTCATCATCAGGGTGATGAAGGGTCGGTTGACTGGGTATTGCCGTGAGACGGACCACAGACGCCCGATACAGGTTTTAAGGGAACTGCTTGCTGTCACGGATGGGGTCTGCTATGACACCTTCGAGACCCACCTTTTTTAAATGCACCTTCTTCCTGGTATTCTTCAGGGTGCTCAGGGTGGGAGAACTGGTTTCTTCCGCAAGGCACACCCCGGCATGCATGGACATCTGGCTGGAGGATGCAGTGTTGAGTGGGGACATGTTGGTGCTGCACATCCACAGATCCAAGATGGATCAAGTAGGGAGGGGTGCCAGTGTCCTTGTCCTCACTGTCAGGTGACTCCACATGCCCAGTACACAATTTTGAGGGTTATGGGTAATTACGCTCCAAGGACAGGGAATAGTTGTTGGTGTATGCGGATGGTGCACCCCTGTCCCGCTTCCAGTTTGCCGGGGTCCTGAAATTAATCATAGCAAATGTGGGCCTGGAGGGCAAATTTTATGGCAAGCACTCCTTCCGCATGGGGGCTGCTACCACAGCGACCGGGCTGGGAATAACAAGAGAGCAAATCATGACCATGGGCAGGTGGCATTCAGACCACTATAAATTGTATGTTTGCCTGGAGTCTAGGGAATGATGAATTGTGTCCGAATTGCTGGCTGACCTGTCCTTTTCTTGTGTTTCCTTGTTGATAATCTGTCCTAGGTGCGGATGCTCCCCGGGGCCCCCAGGAGGCATGGATTTGTGGTCATTCTTTTGTCCACTGTTTGCAGAGGAGAACCCAGATCAGACTGCAGGGCCTTAATCTGGGCCTGAATTCTGCAGAAGTGTCAGTCATCTGGATGGGCGTGTGAAATATGATGTGAGACCAGCTGGTCCCATCCCTTATGCACAGGAGGAGGGTGGGCGGGAGCCCTTGGGTCATAGTGGTGTATCTGGGGGGGAACAATTTGGCCAATACCCACAGTGTCGAATTGACCAAGAAGATGCAATGGGACCTGCTGATGCTGGCCAACATCTTCCCCCAAACACAGCTGGTGTGCTCCCACATCATACCTCGGTGGGTCTGGAGAGGTGAAAGATCACACCAGGCGGTAGAAAAGACAAGGCGAAAGGTGAACAGATGGATGGCTCACTTCATGGAGGCAATCGGGGGCTCCTGCATTGGGCACGACCTCATTGACAAGAATCGCCCTGGCCTGTATCGTGCCACTGGAGTACACCTGTCAGATATTGGCATAGATGTGTTCCTATGCGCGATACAGGACACGGTCGAAATACTGTGTGACAAAGCAAGTGTTGGCAGCAGCTGTGGTACAGAGTGGAGGTCCCCCCATGACAAGCGAGGAGTCGCGGTCATAGGGGTGTGGCCAGAGTTGAAGGGCCATAGGACAGAGTGCACAGTCTCACAGTTGATTATTAGGGCTGAGTGACCACAAGGAATTCTGTCCTCCCCCTAACAGGGTCGACGGAGTCACAGCAGAATCAGCAGGCAATGGGCCTCCCCACGCTTTGACGGTGGGTGGAAGGACGGACACACCTCATTGCCAAATACTAAGTTGCTGACACTAAACTTTGATAGGCCAGGTCAGAGACAGAAAAGAGCTGACACTGCTGCAACCGGGGGATAGTGCATGCTTTAACGGTATGATGCCCTGCACAGCGTATTACAATTGGGTATCAGTATGACCAGAAACGGTCAAGAAGGATTTTGCGGGCCAAGGGGTGGGGCTTTGATGGCACCACCATTAGCAGGCTGAACGTCTCTAGGATAGGGAAAGTGAGTTCCTAAGGTTGTATATGAGGTTGTATATATGTTTTGATAATCATACTTTACAAATTTGATTATGTTAAGGTTATGCTGTGGCCAACACTGTCTAATAAAGATTCATATTTGCTGAAGAAACGGGCGTCCATGCATTTTGTCAGGATAAGGTCCAACCAAGGCAGTGGGGGGAAAAGGGGGGAGGGGTTGAGGGGAAATGGGCCAGGAGGAGGGGCGGGGGATCATACTTACCCAGGCCTGCTTGGCCCTTGCCTGGTTGTGCATGCAAAAGAAAACTATAAAATAGATAATGCTTTCCTCACTTTGGATTGCATGGATGTTCTTAGAAAAGAGGAGTCATTATTCTGTGCTAGTTCATACAATGATTTATGAACACTTCTTGCAATTGTTTAAGTCACTTCATGACAAAAAAAAAATCAAAGCCTGAAAATTACTTGATAGTTAGAGCACCAGTTTCTCAGGGGAGAGCCACTATGGAATGTGACATTCTCAGCAGAAATATTGTCCAAGTGCTAATATGAAAGAGCAACTGGAAGACTTTTTATAGGCCTCTTGCTGGTCCTTAGCTGTCATGGTGAGCATTGCACCTGTGCGAGGCTGATTACGGAGTTCATTTTTAAATAAATCATTCAGCAGAGTAAGGAGCAAGATGGCCACCCCAGGCACCAGCTGCTAGACAGAGGTCCCTACCTTCAAGAATTACATTCTATGTTCCACTCCAAAGTTGCTCGAGATAAGGAAAAGAAAGACAAGGTAAGGGGCATGTTCTTACCAGCCCCTCACTAGACACCTAGCAAAGCCTTTGTTTTGCAAGCTGCTTTCAGCATTGGTGTGCCCTGGATGTCCATTGGGAAGGTAAGGCAGGTATGGCTGTTGGAGCATCTCCCCTCAAACTGGAAGTGTAGTGCTCCTTGGGCCGGCCAGTCCCCTTGTCACAGTTGGCAGCAAGTCTGGAGTGAGTCTTGATGGCATGCTGATGTCCAGTGTTTCAGTTCAGAATTCTCTTTGGGGGGAGAGCCAGGCAGAGCGAGATGAAATGTCAAGACGTAAATATGAGCAGACTTCCAAAGGTCAGTGATCCGCTTGGTGTGAGGGGTCCCAAGAGGTCTCACTACTTGAAACAAAAAGTTGTGCAGGAAGTCCAGCAGCACTGGAGTGTGAGACTCCCATGGCAGGGTAAGTGGTGGTGTATAAGTTGTAACCCTTCCTGTGTGTCTACAAATGACTTTAGAAGAAATATAAAAAATAATCTCCAAGATGAGACTTTATATTACTTATCACATTGACTCTATAGATAAAACAGTGGTTTAATTCAGTGGCGGGCCTACATTTTTAGGACCCTGAACTGTTATGGGGGCCTCTTCGCAATCAGCAACGAGATCTGGGTAACCACTGTTATCTTCTTCAATGGGGTTGTTCCACGACAGATTACCACAAATGTTTTAAAAATTTACCAACTACATCTCAGAACATTTTTTCATTTACGGACAGCCTTAGACGGGGGCAGGAGGGGGCAGGAGGTGGTGGGCGGAAGGCGGAGTGAAGGCGGTGCATGAGCGGGCCGTCACTCTGGACATACAGGGCCGATTCTGAGGTTGGCCCTGTATGTCCGGCATATGCCGGTTAGACGGGGGACTTATTCCACCTCAGAGATGGAATAAGTCCCCCTAGACAAGGGGTAGCAGCAGCGGCCAGGGGGTACAATACCAGGCAGCCTGCAAGAGGTTCCCCACAGCCGGACCCTGGCCATGGGAGGCCAGATCGGGGGTCTGGCTGCAGGGAAAGGACAATCTCGGCAGTAGCCAGCATTCACAGCTCCATAATGGAACCACAGTGCCATCACTGGATGCCATACCACTGAGGCTCCATTACAGAGTCAGGCTGTTAGCCGGGTGTGTGGCTGGGCATGTGGCCGATCAGAATCGGGTCTACTGGCCTGCACGTCCACCCAGTAGACCCAATTCTGATCCCGCAGGGGCTAGATGCTGTACACCCCAGTCCTGCCCAGCCACACAAGGGACTGGACGTCCAGAAAGGAATAGGCCTCCACATTATTAATATTATTATTTTTTAAAAATCCCTTCTCATACCGTAGACACAAAGTTTTTAAGCAATGTGGACTACAGTCACTTCTGGGGCCCCTCCGGGATTAGGGGCCCTGAAGCTTAAGCTTCATTAGTTTCACGGTAGATCTCTCCCTGGTTGAATTTAAGTCACAATTTAAAATCCATTTAGAAACTGCAGAACCTTTCAAGTTGTATGAGAGCCTTAAAAACCCAAATTTTAGCAATATGGCACTTAAATAAGAATTCTTGAAGTCTGATGATGTAGGAAAGTAAACAGTCTTAAGAACATGACGAGGAAGAATAACCTGAGATTGCTTCATTCTCCCTCAGGGATAGAATACTAAACATAAATATAACTCCCCTGTTACTGTGCAAGAGACTTTGACAAGGAATATAAAGAATCTCAGAGGAGGCTTTTCCTCCAGCTGCAAAATTCTCCTGTTTGCTTACCGCCAGGAAAAACTGAAGTTTCCATCAAGATGGAAAAAAAATGTCCTTAGATTTTTAAAGCTTATTCAAGTTGCGGAAACCTCACAAACAGAAGTCATTCTCTCTGATACACTTTGAATCTGATATTCAATTTTGAGAATCTATTTCAAGAATTAAGGATTTTTCATCCCAGATTTTTGTGGTGCAACCAGGCAAGGATGAAGAAATTATCTCCCTCTAATCTCAAATTATTGCTTGTTTTAGGAACATAAGAACATAAGATATGCCATAGTGGGTCAGACCAAGATCCATCAAGCTCACTATCCTGTTTCCAACAGTGGCCAATCTAGGTCACAAATACTTAGCAGTTTCCCAAAAAGACACACGTTCCACAATGCTTGTACTGGGACAAGCAATGGATTCCACGGGTCCCCTTTAATAATGGTTTATTGACCTTTCCTCCAGGAACTTGTCCAAACCTTTAAATCCAGCTACACTAACAGCTTTTACTACATCCTCCGGTAACAAATTCCAGAGTTTGATTACACATTGAGTGTAAAAATATTTTCTCTTATTAGTCTTAAATAGGTTACCCTGTAACTTCATTGCATGTCCCCTAGTCTTTCTATATTCTGATGATGTAAACAATCGTTCTACGTTTACCCGTTCCACTCCATTCATTAATTTATAGACCTCTATCATATCTCCCCTCATCCGTCTCTTTTCCAGGTTAAACAGCCCTAACCTTTTTTAGCCTATCTTCATAGGAGTATCCTTCCATCCCTTTTACTATTTTGATGGCTTTTCTCTGTACCTTTTCTAATAACACTATATCCTTTTTAAGGTACGGCAACCAGAATTGCACACAATATTCATGGTGCGGTCGCACCATGAAACGATACAGAGGCATTATAATATCCTTTGTTTTATTCTCCATTCCTTTCCTTATGATACCTAGCATTCTATTTGCTTTCTTGGTTGCCGCTGCACACTAGGCGGAGGGTTTCAACATGTTATCCACGATAACACCTAAATCTTTTTGCTGGGTGGTGGTTCCTAATGTGGAACCTTACATCGTGTAACCATAGTTTGGGTTGTTCTTTCTTAGGTGCATAACTTTGCATTTGTCCACATTAAATTTCATTTGTCAAGTGAATGTCTAGTCTTCCAATTTATCAAGGTCCTCTTGCAATTTTTCACAATCCTCATGGGTTTTGACAACTTTAAATAATTTTGTGTCATCTGCAAATCTGATTATCTCACTTATTAATCCCATTTCCAGATCATTTAGGAATATGTTAAAAAGCAGCGGACCCGGCACAGATCCCCGGGGTACGCCTCTATTCACCTTTCTCCATTGGAAAAATTGGCCATTTAGCCCTACCCTCTGCTTTCTATCTTTTAACCATTTCCTGATCCCATGACCTTTTAATTTCACCAAGAGTCTCTCATGAGGGACCTTGTCAAAGGCTTTCTGAAAATCCAGATACTCTATATCAACCAACTCACCTTTATCTACATGTTTATTCACACCTTCAAAAAAACATAACAGATTAGTAAGACAAGACTTTCCTTGGCTAAAGCCATGTTAGCTGTCTCACATTAAGCCATGACTATCTACATGATCAGTAATTTTGTTTTTTATAATGGTTTCTAACATCAGACTCACCAGTCTGTATTTTCCCAGTTCACCCATGGAACCCTTTTTTAAAAATTGGCATTACATTGGCCATCCTCCAGTCTTCAGGTATTACCAATGATTTTAATGATAGTTCACAGATTACTAATAGTAGGTCTGCAATCTCATATTTCAGTTCTTTCAACACTCTCGGATGTATACCATCCAATTCAGATGATTTGCTACTCTTCAGTTTATCAAATAGTTGTAATACATCTTCCCGGTGTATCGATATTTCTTTCAATTCTTCTGCGGCATCACCTTTAAATACCATTTCAGTCATAGGTAATATCCCTACATCTTCTTCAGTAAAGACCAAAGCAAAGAATTCATTCAGTCACTCCGCTATGGCCTTCTCCCCTCTAACTGCCCCTTTTACCCCTCTATCATCTAATGGTCCAAATGACTTTCTCACAGGTTTTTTGCTATGAATGTACTTGAAAAAGTCTTTATTACACATTTTTGCTTCCACAGCAAGCTTCTTTTCCAATCTTTATTTATATGCCTTATCAATTACTTGTTTATCTAATTTCCAGTTTTTGTCATTTGACTCCTTTTTCCATTTCCTGAAAGATGCTTATTTGGCAACAGCCTCTCTGACCTCACCTTTAAACCATGCTGACAGTTTTTTGGACTTCCTTCCACTTTTCTTAAAATGGTGGTCTGGGCTTCCAAGATAGTATTTTTAAACAACAATCATGCTTGATGTAAATCTTTAACCTTTGCAACTGCTTCTTTTAATTTTTTCTTAACTATTTTCCTCATTTTATCATAGTCTCCCTTTTGAAAGTTAAAAGGTAGTATTGTGGATTTCCTTACCGTCCTTCCTCCATTTATTAAATCAAACGTGATGATCATGCTATGATTACTGTTGCCAAGTAGCCCCAACACCCTTATTTCTTGCACCAGATCTTGTGTTCCACTACGGACTATTTTATTGTATTTATTTATTTAATGGTATTTCTATCCCGCCTTATCCTTCAATCAAGGCGGTTACACAGCAAACAATCAGTGGGAGTGGTACTTGGGTTCAGTGTGTGCATCATGTACAATCAAAGTGTGTGTGTGTGGGTGGGTTGATTAGTGTGCGCTATTTACAGCATGAGCTATATACAGGGAAAGTGTAGGGAGCGTGCAGGTAAGTTGTTGGTCCATGGTTGTATCACTCATTGAGTGTTCGGTCCGTAGTGCTTCAGGAATAGCAGAGTCTTTAGTTGTTTCCTGAAGTCTTTGGTGTCTTCAGTGGCTCACAGTTCGCCCGGGAGTGAGTTCCACCTGCCAGGTGCTGCCAGTGATAGCGCTCTTCATGCGGTGGATTTACATGCTTTTGTGTAGTCTTTAGGCGTGTTGATTGTGTCTGATGTGGCTTTTCTTCTGGGTCTTGTACGGTGTCGGGTTGTATGAGGGGTTGAAGGCTGTGGGCAGAGTTCCTGTGTTTGATCCTGAATATGTTTAGGATTGTCTTGTATTTTATGCGTGAGTTGATTGGGAGCCAGTGTAGGTCTTTTAGTATGGGGGGGATGTGGTCTTGTTTGGATGCACCGGCTATTATTCGTGCTGCTGTGTTTTGGACCATTTGTAGTGGTCTGAGTGCCTGTTTTGACATGCCTGTGTAGATCAGGTTGCAGAAATCAAGTATGGGTGTTATGAGAGCTAGACAGACTGTGCGGAAGTGCTCGTGTGTGAGGAGTGGTTTGAGGCGTCTGATTATTCTCAATTTGAAGTATGCGTTTTTGGTGGTCTTGCTGATGTGTGATTGAAAGTCTAGCCTCTTGTCGAGTGTTACTCCGAGATATTTCACCTCGTTTTTGAGGGGTATGGATGCGTTGTTGACCTTGATGGAGGGTGGCGGGCTGAAGTTGTTGTTTCATGTGATGAGCAGTGCTTCTGTCTTGTTGTAATTTATGGTCAGGTTGTTGTCGTGTAGCCAGTTGGACATGTTGTTGAGACTAGGTCCAAAATTACTTCCCCTCTGGTCGGTTCATGAACCAGCTGCTCCAAGAAGCAGTCAATTATTTCATCTAGAAACTTTATCTCCCTAGCATGTCCTGCTGTAACACTGACCTAGTGGATACCGGGATAATTGAAATCACCCATTATTATTACTGCGCTGTAACTTTTGTTAGCTTCCCTGATTTCTGTGAGCATTTCATCCTCCATTTGTTCATTCTGGCCAAGCGGTCGATAGTACACCCCCACTGCCATCGCCTTCCCCTTCCCCTTTTTACATGGAATTTCAATCCATAGAGATTCTACGGTGAATTTTGTTTCCCTCAAAACTTTAATCCTTTGTGACTCAATGCCCTCTCTACCACCAATTTGATCAGCTCTATCATTACAATATAGTTTGTACCCAGGTATCATAGGGGTATGTTTACTAAAACCCCGGTAAAGTGCAGGCCGCGGTAGTGTGCGGGTGCCATATAAGGAGTGGGCGTTCTGACCTGAAAAAGAAAAGCCGGAATTTACATATGCGCTAAGGTGCGCGGCGCCCATGTGCGCCCCGCACCTTAGCGCATGAGATAGCTGTGCGGGAGGCATAAGCGGCGCGCTGAAGTACAAGAAAAAGAGCAGAGCCACAGCACAATGGTTAAGACACTGACCAACGGTGCAGGGATCAGGGGTTCAATCCCCCATAGTGCCCCATGAAGACAGCTGGCTGAAGTGTTAATTTATGAGGCGCAGAAATACTGGGCAGCATAAGGCAGCGCGCTAATGTTTTTGGCGGCATAAGGCAGCGCGCTGATGTGCAATCACAGGAACAGAACCACAGCACAATGGTTAAGATACTGACCAATGGTGCAGGGATCAGGGGTTCAATCCCCCAAAGTGCCCAATGAACAAGGCTGGCTGAGGCATAACATATTATGGGGAAGATTGCTTTAGGAGGCATTTTATGCATATTTTAATTATCACTACTAGCAAACGCACTCTCAAAGTGTGTTAACATAAGGCGCCCTATAAGGCACATTTTAAAGTGCACTGTCAGCCAAGGCACCCTAGAATGTTGCTTATAGGGTGCTTTAGAGGGTGCTGTATGAGGTACCGCAAGGTCAGTGTACTGTTTTTTATGGCAGCACTGTGCAGTTTAAGGAATGAAAAGCATACGTAGGTGCACTGACAGGCAAGGAGGAGCAGCAGTGGAGCACAATGGCACTGATTGCTGATACAGGGGTCATGAGTTTGCTCCCCAGTGTGCCTAATACATAAGGCTGGCTGTGGCATCAGCTTTGCATTGTACATATTTTGTCCTGCAGCACTTTATTTTTATGTTAGTAATTGCTGCCAGCAAACACGCCTCACATGCCGTAATTGAAGGTGCCGTATAAGGCACCCTATAAGGCACTCCATAGGGCACATTATAAATTGCACTGTCCGCCACAGCACCCTAAAATGTCCCCTATAGGGCACCCTATAGGTTGTGTCACAGGATAATGTATAGTGCAGCTTATATGGACGGGAACCATAAGGTGCCCTATAGGGCGCCCATAAAGCACTCTCAGAGGCACCTTATGGGTACAGTACGCTGAGGGTGTTTTTGCTGGCAACAAAATATGTACATTAAAAAAAGATAACACATTGGACAACCCTATCAAATAACCCCACTGTGGGTTTGAACCCATGACCTCTGGCTTCAAAGGCAGTGAAGTAACCATTGGGCTACAGCTGCTAGCAAGCACCTGGCTGGCTGCAGAGAGCATGCACGTCACCACACAGACAGTCTGCTGTGGTCACCAGGATAGGGTTAGCCCACCCATACCCATGATGCACTGCACATGCAAATCAGCTGTCCACAGATTAACACAAGATGGGCAATGCACCCCCACAGCACCTCGGCCTGGTAGAGGGAAGTGACCATGTGCACCCACACACCACCTCGGCCTGGTAGGGGGTACTGACCGTGTGTTTTACTGGCACAGAGTAGCTACACACCGTCACATTGTGCGGGTACTGTGCTCACCCTGAGGGTGCAATGAGGCGCCCAGGACCAGGTCCACAACACCTTCCATGGCTGAAAGAGGCCATGCCAGAGGTCCAAAGCAGTGTTAATGTGTGAGATAGGTAGTTTCTGCACAAACACCTTGGATATCTCTGGCTGTTTCAGTCAGGTGTAGCCCCCCATGGACCCCCTAGGTGGGCCATGTACCACCACCACCACCCTCCCTTCTCCTCCTCCTGAGGGCTGAGAGTGGCAAACAGGGTCTCCTATCAATAGATCCACATTCTACCTCCCTGCAAAGGTGGCAGTAGAGGGGACAATCAACCCCAGTCCTGCTGAGGAAGAGACACCCCACAGGGCAGTCAATGCAGCTCTATACACATCCATAGCACAATAGCAGACAGACATTAGGCCTGAATATGGTGAGCTGCACCCCACCACTATCTGTTATTCTCCTGCAGCAAGTCATCATCCACTGCACCCTGCTCCATCAAGACACATACCAGCTGCAAACAGTATACTAGTTAGTCCACAGTGCATGTTCCCAGTGGAGATGCATGCACCCAGAACTGGGATGTCAGCAGATAAATCAGTGACTGGGCCCCAAAAGGAAACCCATATCTATCACATGAGAGAAATACTAGATAGCACTATGGGGGTGCCTAGCCATGCTGTGGTCACTGCACAGTCAGGGTGAGAGTGATCTCTCAGTAGGACATACTGAGGTCACCCTGTCTGTGTAGGTGGTGACCGGGCACTAAAATGTCCCAGTCAGTGCCCTATGCCCTGTGCAGATGCACCCTAGCCAGGCCACCCTGTCCGACCTATACCCATGGTACCTTGCTCCTCATTATGCACATTGGCAGCCCAATACTGGCAACATTGCTGGCAGTGTGGGCTGTGGAAGGTGTTTGCAGCCACCACACACTGGATAGACAGACAGCCACCCCCACACCTATGCCAGCATTGTGCTACTATAGAGGGGTTCAGCAGCCATACCCACCACACCAGTCCTGGGCACAGTACAGGCATGGATATGGTACGCAATACTGTTGGGGGTCACTCCCCAGGACGGTAAACACTGTCAGAGACCAGACCTGCAGCACACACCGCAGACATCAGAATGATTGTTATGGTGGAGCCCAAGGAGCAAAATGTGCTTAATGTAGGAATTGATATCTGCCAGTTATCATGGGAAACATTTGATAGCTGTGTACCATAAACACAGGTGTAGGGTGTGTGATAAGGAAGCTTATCATAGCTCAGGAAGGGGCTATAGAAAAGGTGAAGTGACTCTGAACAAGCAACCTGTCAGTTCTGGTAGAAATAAGAAAACAGAATTTTCCCATAAAAAACTACCAGTCCCAGAATGCACCAGGTTTCCAGCAGCCATTAGAGGAGCTGAAGTGGGGAAACGTGTGTTCAATCAGGTAATCCCTAAGCACTCATCTCAAAGGGCAGGGCCTGATTCAGCACAGCTGCGCTGTGTTAGGGATGATCACTCATCTAAGCAGAATAAGAGTAGAGTTTATTCTACAGATGACCATCTTCATGATCACCTTGGATATCCAGAGAATTGTCCTCAGTATCCTGAGAATCAGCTTGAGTTTGATCATCAGTTTCATCTGAAGGATCATCAGAAGCAGAAGCCAAACCGGACGGACAGAGAGGGAAAGAGACCCTTTGGAAGAAGGAAGAGAAAAGCCTTTGAGAGGTCTAGAAGAGTCCAAAGCAGTACGTATACTGGGAGGTATTCCAAGGGCCAGCATACACCATTGGACTTGGGAAAGCCAGAGGAATGGTGCTGCAGAGCTAGGAATCACCAGAGGCTACCTGTGAGGGAGACGGCTGCACGTGGAAGGGACCCTAAGACCTGTGCCAGAAGGTATGTGAAGAGAGATCCAGTGTCCAGGGATCTGGATTGGAAGGCTGGACATAAGAACTGGACTACATACTGGCCAGGCTATATAGAGAGGAACTCTAGCAGCAATGGAAGCTCAGGTATGAACACTGATCTATGCCCTAGCTATAACCTTGAAAGACAGCAGGGAAACAAGTATTCTCCTGAAAATGCTCCATTGAGAGATTCATCTGTGCCAATCTATGATATTGAACCCATGCTTGTTGAACAAGGGGGAATAATAGCAGATGAGGATCCTGTTTATATGGACTGCTCTCTATCTAAACTCCGTTGGTAACTTTCTGTTATAAAGTACAGCAACCATCACAAAGAAATACAAATTTGTTCTTTAATCTACTCAGAAAAGCTCCTGAAGCAGGATTTGACCCACACAGTAGAAAGCAAGCCAGCTAAGGGGTTTCAGCTGGATGACTGTTAGCAATTAAGCCTTACCTAATTGCTTGTGAGCTAGGAGAGAATCACTTCTGTTTCTATGTGGGAAGTAATCAGAAGTTAATCTGAAAAGAACAGTTTGTTTCTTGCTTTGTGGCTTTTCATTTGTTGTTTTCCTGATTTTGACTTTGTTTTTCCAAGTTAACACTGAAAGCAAGTTACCTGATTTTATGTGCTACCAAGCATATCTGTATTGGGAGAATTAACCCCATAAATAAATATCTTATTGGCTTTACCCAAGAGCACAACTAAATTATTGTCAGCAGCTGTGTCTGGTGTGAATGAACTACATTGTCCACAATACCTTGCAAAATCATATAGAGATATGCACTTGTCAAGACTGTGAAGATTCTCACCCAGGCAGCCGTCTGACAGGTGGCATTGCTAAGGTATGCAACTGCTAGTATTGGGAGATACAGGCAGGGCCCAATGTCCTGCCTCTCCAGGAGGCATTGGCCAATGGGGCCTGTGGGTGTGGGTGTGGGTGTGTGTGGCCCTGTTGGCTGCTGCTTTACGGCAGAGTTTCCCAACTCCAGTCCTGGTGTTCCAAACACTGTTCGGGTTTTCATGCTGTCCCTCATAAATATGCATGAGCTACATCTGCATACCATGGGGGTGGTGCATAGATATGCAGCACAGGCATCTTTATTAGAGGCAGCATGGAACCTGAATGGTGTGGGGCCCTCCAGGACTGCATTTGGGAGACTCTGCTCTAGGTAATGCGGCTGTTTATGGTGTCTGTGTTTGGTGTGGTAAAATATAGGCGTATTAACCATGCGTATGTTCTCAGCAATAAAGGTTTGTCCTTACTATCACGGTTTAGTTGTGGGAAAAATATGTGGACAGGATTGGAGGTAGCCCCAGCTGGGATTTGAACCTGTGACCCTCTGGTCTTACAGGCACTGGCTGTGTCCGTTGCACCACACTGTGGCCACAGAGACAGTGTGGTCCCTCGAGACAGGAAACCTGGCCTGACGAGTCAGAAACCCTGCTCTGCACAATTTTACTGTGGGCTCATTTACCTTGTACGGAGACAAAAGTGCAAATAAGCCTCAAAAATGACCTTGGAAAAAGGGCCAACAAACCATGACCAAACTGGGCAACAGTGATATCACTGGGCAACCATAACAAACACTCCCAGGAAAGCTCCAATAAAATGCTATGATTTTTGAAAGGGTCTACGGAGCGTAGACCCTTCCAAAAATAATTTCCTTTTTTTGGAGCTTTCCTGGGAGTGTTTTTTATGGTTGCCCATTAATATCACTGTTTCCCAGCTGGATTATAATTTATTTGGAATTTGTTGTGGTCATTTGCAATTTATATTTGCTATTTTGTTCTGTGCACATGTATCACACTGCTCACGTTTTTCAGGTTTCCCCGGTTTTGCTGTACATTGCTGACGTAAATGGTTTCTCTTCCCTTTAAATCGGCTCTAACGTGAGGGTTTCACTCGCGGTATTTTTTTTGCCGAAATTCAGCCCCGCTCCTGTGTGGGGAGCCTCTCCCCTCCCACTCTCCACCCATTGACCCTGTCCCCCCGCCCCTCGGGAGCCTTCCTCCGCCCTCGAAATGCCTTTCCACACCTCTATCGCACATCAGCGCGCCCCGCTCTTGTGCGGGCGGAGCGCACTTGTGCAGGCAGCGCGCACGCGTGCGGGGCACCAAAAATGCACTATTAGCATGCGCTAAGGTACCTTAGCACACGCTGAAGTGCGCCCCGCACATTTGCGCGGTTTAGTAAACATACCCCATAGTGTCCCACTGGTTGTTCTTCTTCCACTGTGTCTCTGAGATACCAATCATATCTAACCTCTCATTTAGTGCTATATATTTTAACTCTCCCATCTTATTTTTTAGACTTCTAGCATTTGCATACAAGCATTTTAGAGGCTGTATTTTATTCATATTAATCTGGCTATCAGTAGGCAGGGGTAATTTGCAATCTTTAAGCTCTGTCTGATCTGTACTCAAAGGCATTTGGGTTACTTTTGTCTTTATTAGAACCTCTCTTGTGATATGACCTGACTTCAATCTTTTGCTAGTATCCTTGGAGGATACATTGTTCTGAACCATGCGCTCTTGGGGGACTGTCGGCTTTCCCCTATTATTTAGTTTAAAAGCTGCTCTTAAAGTAGGGGTTATTTTGTTTGTTGCCCTGTCAGTGTTTTATACAGCTCCAGGGTAAAGTCTGCCTCTCTATAGAGCTTGTTGGGTTGAGAACCAGGGATGGTAAGATTCCTAAGAACATAAGAACTGCCATACTTGATCAGACTAAAGGTCCATCAAGCCCAGTGTCCTGTTTCCACAGTAGCCAATTCAAGTCAGAAGTATGCGACATAACCCCAAATTAGCCATTTCCATGCCACTTATCCCCAAAGATAAATACTAGTTTTCTCTTGGACTATCTTAATATTGGTTTATGGTTTTTTCCTCCAGGAATTTTTCCAACGTTTTTTTTAAACCCAGCTACACTCCCTGCTTTTAGCAGTGAGTTCCAAAGTTGACAGAAAATATATTTTTTCCTATCTGTTTTAAATATGCTACTTTGTAGATTCATGGCATGTCCCCTTTTCCTTGTATTTTTTGGAAGAGTTAACAATTGATTCTCATCTGCCTATTCCACTCGATTCAGGATTTTATAGACCTCTGTCATATCTTCCCTCAGCCATCACTTTTCCAGGCTGAAGAGCCCTAACCTCTTTAGTCTTTCCTCACAGGAGAGTTGTTCCATCCCATTTATCATTTTCATCGTTTTTCTCTGTACCTTTTCTAATGCCGCTATATCTTTTTTGAGATGCAGAAACCAGAACTGCACACAGTATTCAAGGTGCAGTCTCATCATAGAGTGACACAGGGGCATTATGATGTCATCCTTTGTTTTATTTTCTATTCCTTCCCTTATGATTCCTAACATTCTGTTGGCTTTTTTGGCTGCTGCAGCACACTGAACAGAAATTTTCAATGTATTGTCTATAATTGCACCCAGTTTTATGTGTCTATAAAGCACTGCGTAAGCCTTGCAGCACTATATAAATGATGAGTAGAAGTAGTAGTAATAGATCCTTTTCTTGGATGACAATTCCTAACTTGGAATCTAGCACTGTGTATCTTTGTCTTGGGTTATTCTCCCCATCTGCATCGTGAAATTTCATCTGCTATTTGGATGCCCAGTCTCTCAGTCTCACAAGGTCCTTCTACAGTTTCTCACAATCCACATGTGATTTAATACTCTGAATATTTTAGTATCACCTGCAAATTTAATCACCTCACTTGTTGTTCCTAATTCCAGATCATTTATAAATATGTTGAAAAGCTTCGGTCCCAATACAGATCCCTGGAGTACTCCACTATTCACGTTCCTCTATTGAAAAAACTGATCCCTGCTCCCCGTTTTCTCTCTCTCAACTAGTTTCCAATCCACACTAGGACATGGCTTCGCATGCCATGACTTTTTAATTTCTTCAGGAGTCTATGATATGGGGCGTTCTCAAACGCTTTCTGAAATTCTAAATGCACTATATCAGCTGGCTGGCACTTCCTGTAACACTGAACAAATCATTTAATCCTCCATTGCCTCTGGTAAATAAGACTTGCTCTTCATTTCAACACAGGGGTTATAGATTATAATTAACCCAACAATAATATTTTCTCTTTCTTCACTTTTCTTTAATTTTGACTTGTTCCTCTTCTCTCTTTGATTCTCCTTTTCATTGCTGACTTGGGGTGGTTGACTAATTCTTAGACTTGGAATATTTCCATTAATTCTGTATTGTGCTTTCTTCTTTCCAAGTATTTTTGCTTGAATGTTTATCCTATGAAATGGTGAAAATATGAATATAAACCTTTAAAACTATCATGCAGTGGGCAAGCAATTTATTCCTGCTTGTTAGATATGGTTGTATCCACCTAGAATGCCGCATATCTGATGAAACACACTTTTATTTTGATATATATGTGAAAATAGCTCAGCATGCTACTTTGGGAAAAGAAAGTCATTCTTCCTATCAGTGTTTCTCTTATAGTATTCTAATGAGTGTCTCTCTAGCCTATAATTTTATGGAGTTCTTTTCCTACTTTTTAAAATATTTTTATTGTCAATCACTCTGCTAATCGTTTGAAGTGCGCTGTATCAAATTTTAATAACATCAACAGAAACATTTGCCATATCAATACTAAAATTTCTGTATAACAATTAAAACGTTTGCCCTCTCTCCTAAAAGAGCTTTTTGCCATTTTGGATGGAATGTTTGTTGAGGAAGTTAATATCTATTTTTACCCCAAGCCTTCACAATCCATTTCCAGCAAGTGGCTCACACATTGCTCCATATTGCATGAACTCAGTAGCCTTAAGACATTGAACATATGGAATTATCAGGTTGACGAGTGCCAATGTTTATGGGACATTCAGCTGGGAAGTATATCTCTTTGCTGCCGTTATAGTGCTGTAGATTTTATGTTAAACTCTGTAAACATTTACAAATCTTTTAAAACATTTCTGAATCTTAAATCCTTTCTGAATTATTTTTTTCTTGTCCCACTAAGCAATGCATAGTGGAACAAAAGCTAAATTATTGAGGTTGCACATCATGAGTAGTTAAAGGTGACTCTCGAAGCAGACTAGCTCGGAAAGTGACTTGGTGATATACACATCGTAGTGTTACTGCTTTTATTAAGCTAAACCCCATTGATATGTGTTATTTATAGCACTAAAATTCAAAGCACCGACAACTGTTATAGACATGAATTTTTTTTAGGATTTCATGTTTTAACTTTAAAAAAAACAGGCTTTTTTATGCAGGGGCATTTTGACAATTATTTAAGATAACTAGAACCCACATTTCTCTGTCTATTTGTCATTGTTATTAAGAATTACAGCTGATGCCCAATCGGTAAAAATGATGTAATAAAAGACTGTTCACAGTTAAATATAACATTCAGCATTACCTCTTATAGCGTCATGTTTCTGGGCCTGAAATGAATGAAAGATGACTTCAAATCTCCCTCACCTACAGGAACGTAAATTTTCTTGTGTAGATCACTGTGTGCGGTGCTTTATGTAGAGTGTGTAGGTGGGTTGGGTGTCTGAGACGTCACACTTAAAAAGTGTGGAACTGGAATGAGCCAGAAAAACAAGGTAATGAAAACCTAAGTCACATGAGGTATCTTTCTCCTTAATTTGAGATGCAATTGCTCTGATTGATTGATTTTCTTGCAAAGGGAGGGATGGAAGTAGGGAGGAAAACCATTGATTGATGGAATTTGATTCATTCCTGTTCATAACTTAGTAATAGTCGTTTCTGCTTATTTATATACCAACTCATGAAAAGCCATCTTCCTTCCAACGCCTTCATGCTCATAATTTAGTCCATCGGTAGCTCTATGGAAAATGCATAGATTGTAAAATTTACCACCAAACTCTGCCAACCTTATGAATTAAGTGGAAACCATCTACCGCAAGGAGAGACACAGCTCCCTGACTTATACTTTCCCTTTATCTGCCATTTCTAAATAATCATTCTTTACAGTAGTGCAAAACAAAAAAAAACTAATTTCCAGTGCCTAATATAGCATTTTCTTTTGTATTTATCCAGCATGCTCTCATCTGTGTAGATATATTTATAACATGTTAGTTACATGCCTTAGTTAATTGCATGTAAATCATTAGTACCTTCAATGTTTAATTATGTTCTGCATATAAAAAGCATTGCGAGATTAGAATGACTTCTTAAACTGAGCTAAGGAATGTCCAAAAATCCTGAGATACTGGAATATAGTTTTGTTGAAAAGCGAGCTGCTTGATGCCATCCAACAGCCAAGAGAATGACTGGTACTCTAAAGCTGGGGTCCCCAGACTCAGTCCTCAGTCAGGTTTTCAAGAGCTCCACATTAAATATGTCTGAGATATATGCTCATACATTGAAGGCAGTAGATGTAAATGGATCTCATATAGACAAGGACAAAGACTGGTGACCTTGCTCTAAACTCTCTATGCTTTCAAGGGACATCAATTAGCAAATTCAATTTCACAACTAATTGTGGTTAAATAGTCATTAGCCATCTTGAAGTCCGAGTCTTAGTAAGTTAACCTTCCTGCACAACAGATATTTTATAATTAAATAAATATATCATTATTGCACAGATAGAAATGCTTTAATACATCTATGTGCACATATGGATAGAAATAAACATCTAGCCATATATAAGTTCATACATCCCATATGTATGTTGAAGCCCTATCTACATTTATGCAGTATATAAAATGACATTTTTGATGTATTCTAGATAGATATTTAGAAGATCAATACAACATTATGATATGCCTAAGGTTACGGTATTTGAATAAAGACAACCTCAAAGAAAATATTGCAGCAAGTTGTTTTTCTCACTGCTTGTGCCATTTGCAAGTAATTTCTCAAACTAAACAAAAATAGTTTTAAGGAATCGGCTTAAATTTTAACACCGCATGCATCTATAAGGACTTGTTCAAAGAAGGCTTTCAGTTAATTCTATTAGATTTGAATTCAAAGTGGTGTGATCTCTCCTGTTCCAGGATTTACGGAACAGCCTAACCTGGGATGTTTCTAATAATCAGATGTGGCCAAGTCTCAGAAAGACACGAAGTCAGAGCACAGCATGAGGTTGTTTTCAGTTTTTACTCACAGTGAAATCCTAGTTTCATTTATCATTTTTCTTTTCTTTTCTCCTCTTCAAGCAAGCCAGTTTTGTGAATATTCATTTTTCTGTTTTATTGTTGCTATTGTAAAGAGAATAATTTGGGTGATAGCGCGCACACCCACTCTTTAACTGATCTGCCTCACGCTCTCAGCTATTTCAAGGCTATAATGGGGGGGGGAGCCAGAACTCATTTGCATAGAGCTTTTATTCCATCTTTACAGAGCATGTTTTCAACAGCGGAAAGTCCCTTCTTCATTCCCTTCTTGATGGCAAGCAAGGGAAGGATCAGACACACCTATAGTGAAGTTAAACAGAGGCTTCCAGAGCACTCTTGCTTATCCTAAGTTGAAGAAGTGTGGTTACAGGCCAAGAGAATTGGGGGGGGGGGGGGAATGGAGCTTTTCAACCTCCCCTTCCAAGTTCTCACGCTGTCTAGCCATACAACGGATGTTTCAGCTCTGAGCAAAACCTCTGCTCTCGCCCTTCCCCCCTCCTCCTCTCTGTACAGAAGAAGGAAGCTCTGGTTGACCTCAGTTACATCAGACTTCCTGTCTGTACACTCCCTGGTCTCATCTGGGGAAATCCTGAGACATTATCAGCTGCCCAACAAGCTTCAAAGCTTCTAAAATTTGTTCCAGATCAGTTTCAGTCAAAACCTCATTTTAATAATAGAAACCTATTGTGAAACTGAGCCAGTATAAAGGTGTTCATACTCAAACTGAATTCATTTTAAAAAGCCACAAATAATAGTAGTTATAATAAAAGTCATAGCAGTAATAATGTGAAAAATAGCAGCAATAACTAACTAGTTAAGACAAACTGAGCTCAACTCTGCTACGTTTGTGCCTCTGCTATCCACCAGAGCACTGTCTACTGGTCCTATTCAACCAAGTCAAGTTTAAGATCCTGATGAAGAAGAAATATCTTTGATTTGAATGTCTTGGTTTGGCATTTTGAAGGATGTAAAATGAAATAGAGAAACATATTGTTTTTTAAGTGGTGTCGTCAATACTTACTCCTGGCAACCCAGCAGCCCCTGGGTTTTCTTGGCAAGGTATCACCGGAAGTAGATTGTCAGGCAATGGAGGGTAAAGTGACTTGCCCAAGGTCACAAGGAGTGCCAATGGGAATCAAATCCTGATCTCTTGGGTACTAGGCTGTTGCTCTAACCAGTTTATACATCCACACCAATTCCTCAGCTTTAGTTTAGCTTACTTTTCATTTATTTGTAAATTTGATGTATCACTTTATTACCCGAGGGATGTTTCAAAGCAGTTTACAAAGAAACAGGAAAGTAGAAGAAGTTACAGAAAACCAATCAGCGAGCTGGGGGAAGCTCCGAGACTCACCCCAGAGGCATCGCTGGATCCTCACCAAAGGCTAACGTGGAGAAATAGGGTTTTAACACTCTCCTGAAATGAGCCCAGTTGGGTTGACTCCTCAAATGAGGGGGGATGGAATTTGAAAGAACGGGTCCAAAGCAGTAGAAGGCCATTTCTGTAGTGGTATCTAAATAATGGCTGTTAGCTGTTGGCAGTATTAATTGGTTAATACAGATGGACTGAGCTGGTCATGTAGAGCTGTAGGGGATCAGAAGATCAGAAAGATAAAGCAAGGTGAGATTTCGAATTGGATCCTAAAACAGACTGTAAGCCAGTGAAGACTAAATTATAGGAGTAATATAGTCAATTTCCTTGGAGTTTGCTGGAGATGGGCTGCGGAATTTTGAAGCAATTGAAGGTGATATAAAGTAGAGGAAGTTGTAATAGTGGTAGAGGGAGTTGCAATAGTGGTAGAGGGAGTTATAATAGTGGTAGAGGAAGTTGTAATAGTGGTAGAGGAAGTTATAATAGTGGTAGAGGAAGTTGTAATAGTGGTAGAGGGAGTTACAGTATCTGTCAAAGGAAGAAGAAGGTGGATTTGATAATACTAGATATCTGCATATCAAAGGTAAGGGAGGAATCCAGTTTGCAGCCCAAAATAGAGAGACAATTAGAAAGAGGAACAGGTTGGTCATGAATAAGTGGGGTAAGAGAGGAGCAAGGTTTTTGCCATGAAATACACATGGTTTTTGATTTAGTGGGATTTACGTTCATACCATAGGCTTCTAGCCCCTGTGTAATAACAGCAAGACCGGTGTTGAGTGTAGAGAAAGTTAGGGAGGCAGAACTATTTGGATATCATTAGCAAATATGTAAACCGAGTCATGAAAAGAGGTCATCAGCGCATGTCCATTGCTTCCTTGAATTTAGGTGCTGTCCTCAACACCAGAGCCTTTGAAAGATGAATTTTTTCACCTTCAGCCCCAGAAATGTTATTGAAGTTGGCAAACAGACCATGCTTGAGAAACTCTGGTCCCCTTACATAGCAAAAAACAGGTCAGGTTGAAGCTTAGCATTTATGTAAGCATCAGCATGTGATGTCACAGACTAAGAATGCAAAATGAACACAGCAGAAACCTCTTTGACAAATGGACCCTCTCCATTACCTGCTCATCCTCAGTTTTGATAGTCTGAGCCTACCTACCCCTAGCTAATTTTGCCCTTGTCCTGCCAAATGCACTAGGAAGGGAGCTAGAAAACAGGAATTATTTAATCTCTCTTGATTACAGAGCTGTAGATTTGGTAATGTTAAAGGTCAGCAAGAGAGGTGTTTACTTAGCCGCGAAGCAGATAGCATGGGTTTTAGTGCACACTAAGCACTAGCATGGGCCCACATTAAGGGAATGTTTACTGAAGTGTGCAAGTCAGGTGGCGCGGGATTTTGCATGTGATTGGGCCACACAGCAGCAAGGAGCACGTGTGGCCAAGGCCACCATGCTAAAACTCTCACGCTACCGTAGCAACACATGACATGCCCTTAATGGTAACTGTGTGGTAAAAACTGATGCACAGTAAAAAAAAAAATCCCTTGTGCTAACCACTGAGCATGGGCTGGGGTAGACTTAGGGCATGCTATGGTTAGAGAGTGGGGCCTGCTCTGATAGCTACCACAAGGGATGTTGCTGTGCCCTGTCAAGACTGCCAATAGTGTGACTGCACTTAGCACCACTCTTATTAACTCCTTTGACTTTGACTATATAATCTTTATCCTATAGTAAGTAATAATCCAGAGGTAACATTACCTTTATTGTTTGTAGATGAGTTTCAGTGACCAACACTTAGCGGAACAATTCTGTGTAGCACTTCTCATAAAATATCAAGAGGATTTTTGACCTTGGCAAATGTGCTAAGGCAGTGTTCCTTCAAGGAAAATTGAGCAAAACAAAGAACATTTCTCTGATTGATTACTTTATGCTTTTAAGTTTATGTTTATCCAGATATTAATATACCACCTTTCTATATAGAGGCAAAGTGGTTAACAAAACTAAAAACAGAAGAACAGGAAAGGAACACCATAAAATCAGCAGGATAGAGGAATCAGGAAATACATAAAAGCAGGTAGCAAGTAACAGAAAAGGGGGGGGGGGAGTTTTGTTTAGGTCCCGGATGATCTAGGTTCCAAAGGCCTGGGAGAGGTGATACACATCTTTCAAATTTCAGCTTAAAATGTAAGAGGATTCAAGGTGAAGGGATCAGGGCTGAGAATTCCATAAAGTGAGAACACAGAATAGAATGAAGATTGACGTGTAGATTCTAGTTAAGCTTTGGTAGGAGGGGGGTGATATAAAGTCTATTTGTCATGAAGAGAGCAAAGAACCTGATATGAGGTATAGAACATGAGAAAAGAAAGTAGATAGGTGGGAAATCCAGTTGAAAAGCCTTTGTGTGCAAGTGTCAGTACCTTCAATCGAACCTGAGCTGCTAATGGTAGCCAAGGATGGTGTTTCAGAAGTGAAGTGGCGTGATCAACTTTTCCTGCAAAAGGTAATATGTGAACTGCTGTGCTCTGGACTGCTTGGAGGTGCTTCAGTGAGGAGAGAGACGAACTGACATAGATGGAATTACAATAGTCCAGTTGAGTGATAACATAGCTAAGCAGCAGAGAGGTTATGGCAGAGGGATCAAGAAACAGACAAACAGTGCGACATTGATGTAGCACAAAAAAAGACTTTTTAATTACTGAGTTTTTGTGTTGTGAGAAGGATAGGTCTGAGTCAAGGACAGTACCCAGATATTTCAAACTAGAGGTTACTTGGATAGGCGAATGATCAATAGAAGGTACGAATGTTTATGTTTATATTTATTAAGCACTTGATATACCGCACCTTTTTAACAAACAAGGCGGTTTACAGTACCAAAAAGAAAAAAGAAAAGGCCGTGGCCTGAAAGGAAATGAACTACAATATCAGGGACAGCCTCCAGTACACCAGATTTTATTTAACAGGCTTTTTTATACCACTTTATCATTTTTTAGTCAAAGAGGTTTATGTTGCAACTTAAACTTGGTAATGTACATGAAACAGGGACATTGATAACTTGGTTTCTTCTAAGGCAATGGAGGGTTAAGCAATTTGTCCAAGGCCACAAGGAGTGCTAGTAGGAATCAAACCATGGTCTCTTGGTTCCCAAGCCAGCGCTCTAACCATTAGGCTACTCCTCCACTCCCAAGGTGGCCAATGTTTTTTTGTGGTTTAATTTAAGTTGATTAGAGTGGAACTAGGAGGTAATAAGATTAAACAGAGTTACTTACCTGTAACGGAGTTCTCCGTGGACAGCAGGATAGGTCAGCCACACCTGGTGACGTCATCCGACGGCGCCGTGACGGAAGTGCTCTCTAGCTCAGAAGCTTCTGAGCATGTGTGAGGAGACCCCTCCTCCCTGGTCCGCCCCCAGCCCGACCAGTGAGTCATTAGCTTCGGCCAGAGGCTGGGGCGCGGACCGCAGGCCACCCTCAGAGGGGAGGAGGGTGGGATCGTGTGGCTGACCTATCCTGCTGTCCACGGAGAACTCCGTTACAGGTAAGTAACTCTGTTTTCTCCTAGGACAAGCAGGATGTGTCAGCCACACCTGGTGTCTCCCCAGCTACTTGTTACGCGCTGAGGTTGAGGGAGGCCTGAGACAGGATAGTACCCATGGAGAACAGTAATGAAGCCTCATGTGAAAAGAACAACGTTTATTGTGCAACAGACGTATTTGTGCAACAAGCAATAACATGAGGGCATGTCCGAGGGCACACGCACTGAGGTCTCCTGGTGCAACGACCTACAGTGGATTGCAACCTCAACAGTGCAGAATACAACGGATGTGGTTGAGGCAAAGCAGTGAGGCAGAACATAGTGCAACAATCACAATGCAAGGAACAATCTGTGCAATAGTGCAAACAATCAACAGTGCAAGGAACCGCAATCTGTGCAATAGATCAACAATCAAGTGCAAGGAACAATCTGTGCAATACTATAGTGCAGCAGTGTAAACATTTTGCAAATAACGACCACATTGTCATAGCAGCCACATAGTGAAACCACAGTGCAGAGTTACTCCCTGCAGTCTGCTACTGTAGCGTCGGGCTAGGAGGAACCTGTCGCTGTAGATAGAATCGCTCTTCCGAAAGAGCTGTCGGTTTCTGCTTGGAGGTCCAGGCAATAGTGTTTTTGGAAAGTGAGGTGCGAGGACCAGGTGGCGGCTTTGCAGATCTCGCTTACTGGCACCTCGTGTGCGCTTGCGAGAGAGGTGGCCAGCGCGCGGAGTTTGGTGCGCGCTCGCCTTGTTTGCTGGATGAGCGCCCGCCTTCTGGAGGCAGTAGGAGACGCAATCAGATATCCAGTGGGAGAGAGCGTGCGCTTGGTGACCGGCCGTCCCGGTTTGTTGGGGTCGAAGGACACAAAGAGCTGGGTCCCTTGTCGGACTGGGGCCGTCCTGTCAATGTAGATGCGCAGTGCTCGGACGCAGTCAAGTGAGTGGAGACGTTGTTCTTCAGGTGACCCGTGAGGGGCCGGGAAGAAAGACGGTAGTTCCACTGATTGGTTGACGTGGAAGACGGAGGAGATCTTCGGAATAAACTTCGGGTGTGTCCTGAGGGACGCCCTGTTGTGGTGAATCTTGGTGTACGGGGGGTGAGCTACCAAGGCCTGTAGCTCGCTCACCCTCCTTGCGGAAGTGATGGCGATGAGGAAAAGCGTCTTCCAGGCCAGAAATTTTGATTCCGCTGAGAGCAGAGGCTCGAAGGGCTCCCGTGTCAGCTGTTGGAGAACGATGTTGAGGTCCCACGAGGGGACAGGTCTCTGGACCGGGGGCTGCAGGTTCCTGAGACCTCTCATGAAGCGGGTCACGATGGGAAGAGTGGCTATGGAGCCCGTGGGCGAGCTGTTTCGCAGTTGGTGCAGGGACGCGATGGCCGCGAGGTGCACCTTAATTGACTGGGGCTTCAGGCCCAGACTGAAGAGCGAGGAGAGATACTGTAGCACAGCTGGAACAGGGCAAGAGTCTGGCGGGATTCCTTGGCCTGCACACCAGATACTGAAACGTTTCCACTTGAGACTGTATGACTTTCTCGTGGATGGTCTCCTGGAAGCCAGTACGATGCGCTGTACCTCCGCCGGTAGATGTTGTTGTTGGAGGATCACCCTCTCAGTCTCCAGGCCGTCAAGGCAAGTGTCTGGAGATTGGGGTGCCAGGTTGTGCCGCCGTTCTGCGTGAGCAGGTCTGGTCTCATCGGGAGCCGGATGGGGGGCTCCTGTGAAAGCTGTCGTAACAGGGAAAACCACATCTGTCTTGGCCAGTGGGGCGCAATCAGGATGATGTGCGCCTTGTCGTTGATGGTGCGCTGTATGGTGGCTGTCATGAGGGGGGTTGGGGGAAAAGCGTAGATCAGTTCCCACTGCCCCCAGTGTACAGCGAATGCATCTGAGGCCACTCTCCTGGGAGAGGGGCGTTTTGAGCAGAACAGAGGGCATCTGGAATTGTCCTCGGTGGCGAAGAGGTCTATCTGCGGAGTCCCCCAGCGTCGGAAGATTGACTCCGCTACTTCCTCGTGGAGTGTCCACTCGTGGGGCCGGAGCTGCCTGCTTAGGCTGTCCGCTATGGTGTTCTGCTCTCCCGGGAGGTAGGTTGCCTGTAGAAGGCAGTTGTGTGCTAGGGCCAAAGACCACGTCTCGATAGCCTCCCTGCAGAGAGTGCGGGAGCCCGTACCCCCTTGTTTGTTGATGTAGAACATCGTCACTTGGTTGTCGGTCTGGACCAGAACTGTCTTCCCCTCGAGGTGCGGCATGAAGGTCTGGAGCGCATACCTGACGGCTCGGAGTTCGAGGGCGTTGATGTGGAGGGAACGCTCCGTCTTCTTCCAAGCTCCTTGTGTGCGGAGGTGCAAGAGGTGGGCTCCCCAGCCTGTGGGGGAGGCGTCGGTGGTCAGGATGACCTGGTAGCCGCAGGGTTGCAGGCTCTTGCCCTCGTTGAGATTGGCAGGGGTCATCCACCATAGGAGACTCGTAGATACCCTCGGTGTGATAGGGATGAGGGTGGTGAGAGGTTGGGACCGTTGCTTCCAGTGTGAGCGCAGGTGCCATTGGAGAGTGCGCATGTGCAGCCTGGCCAGGGCAAGGACAGATGTAGTCGCTGCCATGTGACCTAACAGGCGCAGGATGTCCTGGGCCTTGGTTCGCTTCATGGACGATACTTTCTTCGCAAGGCGGATGATGCTCTCCTGCCGATGCTCGGGGAGGAAGGCCTTGGCTGAGGTCGTGTCGATTATGGCCCCGATGAACTCCGTGCGTTGGGTGGGTTCTAGCCGGGACTTCTTCATGTTGAGCAGGAAACCCAGTCTGGACAGCAGCGTGGTAGTCTTTTGCACCGCCGCCTTGAGTTCCGTGGCGGAAGGTGCTGATATCAGCCAGTCGTCCAGGTAGGGAAAGATGGCGAGCCCTTGTTTGCGGAGGTGTGCCGCTGCCACCGCTACGCACTTCGTGAAGACCCTGGGGGCTGGGGAGAGGCCGAAGGGCAGTACCCGGTACTGGTAATGGCACCCCATTGCTACGAATCTCAGGAATTTCCTGTGAGAGGGGTGGATTTGGATGTGAGAGTAGGCATCCTGTAGATCCAATGTGGCCATCCAGTCCCCCGTCTGATGAGGGGAAGGATGGAGTTCAGGGAGTACATCCGAAACTTCTCCTTCAGGAGGGTGTTGTTCAGCTTGCGGAGGTCCAGGATTGGGCGGAGGCCCCCGGACTTCTTGGGAATGAGGAAGTACCGGGAGTAGAAGCCAGTGTTGATTTCGTCGGAGGGAACCCGTTCGATCGTTCGTGTTCTGATGAGTTGCTGTAGGAGATCCGCAAGGGCAGCTTCCTGATGCAGCGGTGGTCTGCTGCTGGGTTGAGTGCGTTGCCATGGTGGGGAAGACAACCGTAAGCGGTAGCCCCTCTGGATAATCCGGATGACCCACTGGTCCGTGGTGATTTCCTGCCAAGCAGGTAGGAAGTTGGATAGACGGCCCCCCACTGGTGGGGTAGCAGGGGCACTCAAGGCCCGCAGGAGCGGATAGTCAGAAGGAGGAAGAGTTCTTACCAGCTTGCTGGTTGTTTGCTGGTTTGTTTTTGCGTTCTCTTTGTGGTTGTCTCTGAAAGGACGATTTGTTGTAGTGTTGCTTGTATTTCGGTGGCTGCCACTGCCGGTTGGAACCGTAATACTTCTTTGACGCGGCAAAGGGCTTGCGGTAATAGCTCCCTTTCTGTGACCAGGAGGGGCGTTCGAGTCCGTCCGCCGCCAATGTTTTCAGAGTGGTGCAGTCTTCTTTCAGGCCGTTCACAGTATCTGCCACTTTGTCCCCAAACAGAGAGTCACCCAGGCAAGGCACGTCAGCAATCCTGTCATGGGTGTTATCTGACAGGCCGGAGGCTCGCAGCCAGGCCCAGCGGCGGGTTGCGATGGCCGTGCCAGCTGTCCGGATAGCTGTGTCGAAGGCATCGAAAGCAGTGCTCATCAGATGTTTGGAGCATTCAGCTAATTCCTGGAGTGGGGCTGTATGCTGGTTTTGCTTGGGGAGATGGTCTTTAAGCTCCGCTAGCAGGGCGTCTTGGAACAGCAGGTGTTGGAATTGATGAGCTGATATCTTGGCACTCAGCATTGCTCCCTGGAAGACTTTACGCCCTAGGTCGTCGAGGAGCTTCGGGTCCCGGCCAGGGGGATGGGTCGTTTGAGTGCGCGAAGACTTAGACCTCTTGAGGGCTGACGCTACCACAATAGAATGGTGAGGAAGCTGGGCTTTGTCAAATCCAGGAGCAGTCTGGAGTAGGTACTTGCTGTCCAGGCGCCTGGCACAGGCATGACCGGAGGCAGGGGTCTGCCAGAGGGTGGATTGTTTGTCCTTAAGTTTCCGGTGCAGGGGAAGAGACAAGGCTGGCTTGGGTCCGCCGAGGTATTTCATCACCTCCGGATCCTTCTCGTCAGAGGGCTCCTCCTTGGTGAGGCCTAGCCTGGCCACCACCTTCTTCAAGAATTTTGGGTAGGTGAGATCCTCCTGGATCGGTGTCTGCGCCTCCCCTTGTTCATCTGGTGTAGACTTGGACGAAGGAGATTGCGGGCCTTCTTCTTCAGGAGCGCTGCCTTCGGAGTCCTGTCCCAGTACAGGGGAAGGGCTCCTATGCCCTGAGGGAATGTGCTCTGGTGATGCCTCCCTCCTCTCAGGAGTGCGTACTGCCTCCCTCCTCTCAGGAGTGTGTACCCCCGAAAGGGGCGCAACGGCGTTCTCCCGGCCTGCAGGGGCAGTTTGTTGCACCAGGCGTTGCAATAGCTGCAATATGGCCTCAGAAGTGCTGGATCCACAAGATGTGTTGCTCCGGCGCCCATGGGAGTCAGACTTCCTGCCCCTCTGCTGAACACGGGATGACTCGCTGTCCCAGCTGTCGCCGCGTGAATAGGAGCGCTCTCGCCGGTGTCTCTTGCTCCTGTGTCTACTGCCCTTGTCTGCACTATTGCCGCGCCGACGGGAGGACTCCCGGGAGTCAGCGCGGCGTTTGCGGGTGCTATGGCAGTGGCTTCTGCGGTGTGAGCCGTCGGCGCGGGAGGAGTCTTCGGCGCGAGGGAGCTCCTGGAGGGGAATCCTCTTTGTGCGGGCGGGGGAGGAAAGCCCGTGCCGGGGGAAGCCCCGACGTCATCATGCTGGGAGGAGACGCCCCTGGCCACCCGATTGGAGGGCAAGTCTTTGGGGGCGGAGACTGGCGCGGCCACGTGGGAGGCGCCATCTTGAACGCCCCCGCTTGAGCCGCATGGCAAAGGAGAAAGCGGTAGCAGCGTTGGAGCCCAGAGTAGGGGCATCGGTGGAGCATCCGGCGGTGGGGGAGCTTGAGCCAGGCACCGCGGAAGCCAAGGAGGCTGATCTCTCCGGCGGGGGGGGAGCCGCAGGGGCCAGGCCTGCCCGGAGTTTTTTCTTTGCGGGAGCCTTCCCTTTGGCGGACTTACCGCGATCGGCAGAGCCCGACGCAGCAGCTTGAACCGGAGCAGCCAGGAACTCTTTCAGGGAGTAATCCCTCATCTTCTTCGCCCTGGGGGACATCTGGGCGCAAGCGGCACAGTCCTCCACGATGTGAGAGGCCCCGAGGCATCGGAGGCAGCTCAGGTGAGCATCGGATATGTTCATTTTTCTTTTGCATGTTGGGCAGAGTTTGAATCCGGGTTTCGGCATTTCAAAGGGTGATAGTTGAATTTTGGTGAGAGAGAGAGTCTGAGATCCGTCTTGAGGCAAGGCGGAAGAATTGAAAACTGGTCGGGCTGGGGGCGGACCAGGGAGGAGGGGTCTCCTCACACATGCTCAGAAGCTTCTGAGCTAGAGAGCACTTCCGTCACGGCGCCGTCGGATGACGTCACCAGGTGTGGCTGACACATCCTGCTTGTCCTAGGAGAAAGAGTATGACTGACTAAAGAAAAATCAGGTGCTAAAGAACTTAAATGATATAGAAGTAGGAGATCACCGCAGTAGTAAGCACTGACATTGAGATCTTGGACCAAAGTAGTGAGAGGACTGAGGAAAATATTAAACAGCACTGGGGTTAAGAAAGAGCCTTATGGGACATCAAAAGGAGAGGTAAGGGAACAAAGGAAGAAGTTTTGATGAGTACCTGAAAAGAACGATCGGAGCAGAAAGAAGAAAACCAGTTGAACACAGAATCAGAACTACCAATATCCAACAGACAGCTGAGGAGAATTACTGCCAATTCCAGAAATATTGTGAGGGTGATATTTCCATGATCCAAGGATGAATAAATCACATCTAGGAGTGATATTATGACTGTTTCGGTGTTGTAACCTGAACAAAAACCTGATTGCCAAGGGTGTAGGGCATAGGTTTTCAACCCAGTCCTCAGGGAACCCTAGGCCAGTCAGGTTTTTAGGATTCCCAGACTGAATATGCATGAGAAAACTTTGCATGTTCTGCCTTCATTGTATTCAAATCTATCTTATGCATATGCATTGTGGGAATCCTGAAAACCTGACTGGTCTAGAGTTCCCCGAGGACTGGGTTGAAAACCTATGGTGTAGGGAGTTGGTATGCTCAAGGTGCTCTCATAGCTGCAAAAAAAAAGCATTTTTATGTCACTTTGGAAAAGTATGGTAGATTGGAGATAGGACGGTAATTAGAGGGATCTGAGGGGTTTGAGGCACTATCTAACTTTTAGTGAAGGCCAAATGATGGTCCTCTTCCACGATGGAGGAACTAAACCAGTGGAGAGACTGGATGAGATAATTGAAAGCATAAATGGAAAAAAAGCAAGTGATCAGTGCCCTACCCAAGCCAACAGTATTGGGTTAAGAGAGCATGTTGTTTTATGGGAGGAGGAAACAACTTTGGACAATGAAGCCAGAGAAATGGTATTTAAAACAGACCAAGTGTGACTTGACGAGTTTTCCACTGGAAGAATTGTGGGCTATGGGTCTGACTTGCTTGGAAAAGATTACTTTGTCAGAGAAGTAAGAGGCCCAGACATCAGGGGAAGGACCTATCCAAGCATGTTGGACTGTAGTAGCATTAAGCGATGTTAATTGAGAAATGATAGAATATAGTTCCTTTGGTCAGTTTGAGGATGTAGTAGTGAGAATGGAGAAATAGCATTTTTTGCTAGCTGAATTTCAGAGTGATAATGATATCTTGACATAAAAGAACATGAACAAAAAGGTGTATATAAATATCTAGGAGTAGAGGAAGGAGCAACAATCCAGCACAAATCACCAAGAGAAAAAAATCAGCAAGGAATATTACAGGAGATAAAACTCTATATTGAAAAGTACATTAACATCTCAAAATTAGCCACTAGCCAGCAGGCAATTCACATACTCTCCTATATGTGAAACAGAGCAATCAAAGGAAAGAGAATAACATACATGGCAAAATAATCTTAATGATGTTCCCTAAGACTACTTCATTTGAAGAAATTAAGGAGACCCAAGATCGAAATTCAGGAAAGGGCAAGGAACAAGAGACATCATCTCAGATGTGAGATGGATCCTTGAAAAGACAAAAGAATACAAAAAGGATATCCATATGTGTTTTATTGATGACAGCAAGGCTTTTGACTGTGTAAACCATGAGAAACTCTGGGCCACATTAAAAAGCATGGATATACCAGAACACCTGATAGTTCTCTTGCAACAACCTTTACATTGATCAAGAAGCAACAGTGTGAATGGAACAAGGATGGTTTAAAAGCAGCAAAGGTGTAAGACAAGGCTGCATACTTCCCCCCTACCTGTTTAATTTATATGCAGAACAAATCACCAGAGAAGCAGGATTATATAAAGACAACCAAGGTGTGAAAATTGGTGGAAGACTCATCAACAACCTTCGCTATGCTGATGATACCACTCGTACAGGCTGAAAATGAAGATGATTTGAAACATTTGCTTCTCAAGATCAAGGAACATAGTCTTAAAATAGGCCTGCATCTTAATGTAAAAATACAAAGATCCTGATAACTGGCAAAATGAATAAGTTCATCATTGATGGAGAAGAAATTGAAATAGTGGACAACTTTAACCTGCTTGGATCAATAATCAATGAAGAAACAAGCAGTCAGAAAATCTGACGACACATTGTTCTTGGCAGAATGGCTATGAAGGACCTAGACAGGATTCTCAAGAGCTGAGATGTCTCTCTCCATACAAAGATTCGACTTTTTATTTTATTTATTTATTTGCAGTCTCTTTTATACCGCGCTATTCGACATCAGTGCGGTTTACAATGAACATAAGAGTTGCACATCTCAATTTCGTGATTTGTGCTTACAGTGAAACAGCTATAATAACTTGGGTATACATTAAACAGGAAAATTAAACGTGGGTATGCATTAAGCAGGTATAACAGGTAAAATAGGGTATAAATAACCAGTCCCTTAACAAGGAGACATGATGAATAAATACAGTCTACTTTATGCAACAATATAATGAGTTATGCGGCACTGCATAAGTTTCTCATGGTGGTTGGAGGGGAAGGTGCGATTGCGAGTGATCAGTCTGGGAATGTGACGTGCATGAGTTTGAGGTGCTGCATTGAGATGTGAGAGTAGGTGAGTGTGGGGAGAAGACTGCATCATCGTAGTGATGAAGAAAGAGGTGCCGTTTCAGTGCCTTCCTAAATTGGGAGAGTTCACTGATGGTTCTGATAGTTGCTGGTAGTGCGTTCCAGCAGGATGGAGCAAAGAAGGAGAAGGCTCTGGATCTAGTGAACTGAGAACACTTCGTGCTTGCCTTAGGTAATATGAGAGTATTTGCAGCATTCGATCTCCTTGCTCGATTGGGAGGTGTGATTGAAATTAGATCAGTAATGGCAGTAGCAGGGTATTTATTGATGGCTTTATGGGTCATAATTAGGATCTTGAATGAGATCCTGGCTTGTATGGGTAGCCAGTGCAATTGTTTTAGTATTGGGGTAATATGAGAACTTCTTGAGGCTCCATGAAGGATTCTTGCAGCTGTCCAAGCCATGACATTTTATGGTATCTTATGGATGCGAAAGTTGGACAGTGACAAAGATAGACAGGAAGAAAACTGATGCCTTTGAATTATGGTGCTGGCAAAGAATACTGTGTATACCATGGACTGCCTGAAGAACAAACCAGTCAGTACTAGAGGAGATCAAACCAAAGCTTTCTTTAGAAGCTTAGATGATAAGATTTAGACTTTCATACTTTGAACACATCATGTGAAGATAGAGATCATTAAAGAAAGGCATCATGCTTAGCAAGGTTGAAGGTCAAAGCAAAAGAGGAGGACCGACAATGAGATGGATCGACACAATAACAGCAGCTATGGATGCCACCCTATCAACAATGAGCTGTTTGACTGAAGACCAAATAAAGTTTAGGACAGAGAGTCGCCATGAGTCGACACCAACTCGATGGCACTTAACTACAACAATAAGATTGAAACTGGAATAAAGAACAAAAGTAGTAAGATATCTATAATACAGCAAAAAGAGCGATTAAGCAGAAAGTTATGTCATAACATAAATAACCCCACAGCATCCTCCATTCAGCTAAACTCGATGCTTTACAGGCTTGAAAGATCAGAGATCGCCTAAATCCTGGACCCAAAGGAATTATCTGCATCCTTATTGCAGAAAAAAAAATCTCATAACCCAGTTCTGGTCCTGTTCAAAAACATAGAGGCATCTTTACTAAAGCGTGGTAGCGGGATCGCGAGGTTTAATGCATGTTTTCAGCCTGTGGTAGCCGGAAGCATGAGGCTGAAAGGTGCCAGCGCTAAAACTGCCAGGCTACCAAAGCAGGCCTCAAACTGATGGGATTAGGGTAGAGTCAGGGCAGAAACTGGGTGTCACCTGCAGAGTGCTGCTAACATAACTGTGCTAGAAGTGTTCTAGAGGCACAAAGACACCGTTAGTGTGGGCGGAACTCTAGCCAGGCAGTAGTCGCACCCGCCTTTCAAACATGGCATGAACATGCAGTTCATATGTGAGTGTTAGAAAAAAATGAAAGGCAGAAACAGGGCAGAATAATGAATGAATGAAAAAAGGGCAAAATAGGCAATGTTAGCAGAATACCTAGGCACCAGTCTAGGCCTCCTCTTTGGAAGGGCTGCGTGGTGCAACTGCCTTGGCAGTGGACCACAACAGCCTAATAGCCACAAAACCAGGGCTTGCAGGTCAGGAGTGATCCTGCTGGGACAGTGCACAAAGATCTACAGAAACATCAACGGCTGTCTTGACTGACACATCTACATATGCACAGAGGGCTGCTGGTGTTATGTGCTGTTGTGCTGTGGGGTTGTCGCGATCTAGGGCCTGTGCTTTGTGCTTCAGCCAGTACTGGCCACATAGCCTGAGTTGGAGCCAGCAGAGTACAGTGGTGGTTGTAGCATGCAAATAAGGTGTTTAATATACTGACAACATAACAGTTTGGCATCAAAAGGTACTGTAAGACCTTCACCTCCCCTGCATGAGGGGTGCACATATGTGCACCTTGGGGGCCATCCTGCTACCATGGGCCATGTTCCTGTGGGCAGATGGCCCCTCATTCTGACCATGAGAGGATATGGCTTAGGCCTACTGGCTCTGAGCAGACACTTAACATTTCCTACACTGAGCATGGGCTTGCTCTGTTGAAGTACCCTGAGATGTGCCCCTTCCCCTCAGCCCCCCATGCTGAGGGGATGAGGAAACTCATGTAAGCTTCCATCTCCACGGGGGTGCATAGTTGTACTGAAGAGTTCCCCCCCCCTCCCCCACCACCAAGGGTTCTTCCCATGGAAGGGGAGTATGGATGCCCTATGTGGATGGTTTCCTCTCCCCCTTACAGATGTAAAGCCACAGGGTGGGTTTCATAGATGGAGTTTCTGGACACTTTTGACCCAATGTGGTAGAGATGCTAACAGCCCAGCCCCGCCCCCCCAACCCCTCTGTTACCTGCAGCCAGGGCTGGCCCAAGGGTTTCTATTGCCCAAGGCAGAAGCCCCCGGCCATGCCACCCCCCAGATGTGCCATTGACCCCCCCACCCCACCACTGCTAATTCCATCTTTAGGGGCAGAGGAATAGCTTGGCTCAGTGGCAGTTTAAAAGTGGCAGCGCACATGCTTAGGCAAACATGGCCTGCCAGTTCTGACCCACCTCTGATGCAACTTCCTGTCGAAGGGGGGGTCAGAAGTGGCATGCTATGTGTGCTGAAGCACATGGCCTGCCATGGATACTGTGCCATGCTGCTCACTGAGGTCTGCCACCCTAGGCGGCTACCTAGCCTGCCTAGTGAATGGGCCAGCCCGTCCTGCAGCCTAGGTGAACAGGCATGCTGGGCACCTAGGTGAGGGGTGTTCATATACTCATTCCACAAGGTGGCTACTGTGGACATGATCCCATACAGGGTCCCCTGCACCTTCTGTTGCCACATTTGCATCCTGTCTCCCACGGTTATTTATTTAGCATTTCTTATACACCGCCGTTCAGTGGTATCAAGGCGGTTTACATCGAACACAACTGAATAAAGTTACATAGAACATGGCTTCAAACATGGACTCTACATGTGTTTGATTCTCTGATTTGCATGTTTCTCCCTCTTGTGCTCGGCCTCATTGTTCTGAGCTGTACGGCAGGTTGTTCCTATTCCCTGTCATCCCTCTCCATTCTGCACTGGCCTGTTACTACTGGCCTGTAGGTGAAGTAGGGGCCTATTTATTACAGTCTTCAGTGGTTCTGTAGATTACTGCAACCCTAATAATGCATTTGTAGCTATCAATTGCTGGGTGTGCATTTATTATGTGCATGCACTATGGTCATGCATCTGGCATGGCAGAACCTCCACTGTAAAAGTGCACACTAACTGTGCGTTTGCCCCACACTACCTGCAGCTATTAAGTCAGAGTAGAGAAGAAGCCTAATGGTTTGCGCACGGGCTTGATAACCAAGAGATCAGCGTTCAAGTCCCACTAGCACTTCTTGTGACTTTGGGCAAGTCACTTAACCGTCCATTGCCTTGGAAAAAAGGCCTGGCAATTTAAAAGCTGCTGGGTTGCCAGGAGCCAGCATTGGCTCGAAGGCACACATTGCATTTGCACCTGCAGCCATTTAGTAAACTTGCCCCATGTCTGTTAAGGCACTGTGGGAAATAAGGACAGTGTTATAAAGATCCATTCAAAAATCTAGAAACTTACTATCACCAAAAAAAAGAACAATCGAATTGGACGATATTTGTACTTTCTTCTTTTAACCAGGCAGGGAGCATTTATCAATTTTGCAAGAATATGATACTTTTAAGCAAGGCCTCGTTTTGCTTACCAATAGAAAAAAAATTAAAAAATTAGGAGTTGTTTCCTGTGCTAAAATGTTCCCTATATCAAGATACTTTATTAGAGAATGGAGTCACTATCACTATGGGAAAAACAGTATGGGCCGCATTCTGTACAGGATGTCCATGTCCCTGTGCGCCCAATTGGAATCGGATGCACAGGGGCAGATGCAATTCTGATCCCGTGCCCCACAGGATCAGAATCACGACTAGGCCTGTGCATGCAGACTGGGACCTGATTCCGGCCGGCCTGCATGTACAGGCCTCTACCCAGCTACCTCAGTCAAGGCTCCCAAATGGAGCTGCATTGCCATGGCACTGAGGCTCCATTCAGGAGCCGCGATCCCCAGCTGCCAACCTGTTCTGCGATTCCCCGTAGTCCAACCCCCAATCTGGCCTCCCAAGGCCAGGGTCAGGCTGTGGAGAATCACCTGCACCCGCTCCGCGCCCTTCTGCCACCCAGGCCAGCCATCCCCCGCCATCTGGGGAACTTATTCTACCTCAGTGGTGGAATAAGTTCCCCGTTCAGCCCGTCGGCCCCGGACGTACAGGACCGACATCAGAATCAACCCTATATGTCCAGGGCCGCGGACTGCCCCCTTCATGTCCCCATCTAGCCTCCCCATACAAACACCTTGTTCATGCGGAGAGGTTAGCTGGGGATGCAGAAGTGACTGAATAGCAGCTCGGAATGACCCCGTATATGTCCTCTTGGGCTAGAAGGCCAAGAAGAGCATTTTGGATTTTGTTTTCATTTACTTGTAATGCACCTTATGTAATTAACATCATAAATGCCTCTGTGGTTTGTTGTGCATGAGTAAGGTCACATACAATGTTCCATAATGTGAATTTTCACAGGGCATCTATCACCGGGAAGCGCCATCAGTGTGACTCATTGGAAGGAACAAGCATATTCAATAGAAGATCTTATTCTCTTTGTGGTTGCAAGAACTGTACCACATCAGAGTGGTGCTATTTCCTTTTGTGATTAATATTGGATTTTCATTTTGAATAGTATTTGTCCTTTGGGGCTTAATTCAGAAATTGAATTGCAGGTGTTTTTGTGATCTCTGTAATTATAAAGGAGTCACTTGGTAATGATAGAATCATCGATCAGACCAATGGTAATTTCATGGCTTTTATATTTTATTTTTATAATAATTCACCAGACTAACAACAAAAAAGTGCTTCTTTACAGAACAGCATGATTGCAACCTAGCTTAACAAGAAAAGAAAAGAAAAGAAAAAGAAAAAGAAAAAAAAGCACCCATGGGGCCCAGCTTTTACAGTCCACAATACCACAATTTAAGGACAGTAATGCAAACATCAAGAAAGAAGAAAAAAACATAAGCTGCCTGGAGGAGTTCTTCCATAATCTTATCACCTAGGGATGTGTACGGCCAAACAAAAGTTTGGTTTAAAACAAGACTGCCCTGATTTTCAGCTTTGAGCTATTTGCTTTTATATGTATGCGTTGTATGTGTGCAAGAACTTAAAAATAAACCCAATTGGTGAGCTGAACCCTGGTGTAACGGGCGGAATCAGAGCTGTGCCTCTGTGCGAGAGGAAGCTCCGGAGGGCCCTCAGGCAGCTGCCTTGCCATCTAGTCACCGTCGGAACATCAAGCAAGGGTCCTGTGGAGCTATAAGACTCTGCCCTATGGCCCTTGGGCCATGACCAGAAGGGACTTGCCCAAAGGAGCAGGACACACTCCTTTGGTGCCCCTTTGGCAAACTGATGGCGTCTTGGAGGATTGATTACCAGTTTTCCTGGACTATGAGGTACTGAGTTTCCTATTTTGTTTTGTGGAGCTTGCTGGTAGTCTACCGGGAGCATGGGGAAATGGAAGGTGAAGAAGGCTGTTGCTGAGTTGGGCTCCATGGCCACTGGGGAGTCCAAGGTTGTGGGTCCTCTTGATAAACATTTCTTGACTTTACTGGAGATATGCTCTCCCTCTGAAGGGGAGTCCCTCAGCTCCGTTGAACGGTCCCCTCCTCCTCCCATTCCTCAATTTTCATCTATTATGGATTGTGGGCTGAATATGGAGCTTCCATTGTCTTATTCCCCAAGTCCGATGCCTAACCCTATCGCTTTGACCACAGGTATTAAGGGTTTGACAGTACAGCAGACCAGTTCTGCAGCTAAAAGAGATTCTTTGGTAATTCATCACAAATTAGAAGCTCTGGAAAATAATGCAAGGGTTTTTAACCTTCGTTTTTTGAATTTTCCCTTGTCATCTTTACTTTCTCCTCAGATTCTCCTTGATAAGTATTTCAAAGAAGTTTTGTTATTTCCTGAAAAAGTTGTTATTCAGAATTGTTATATACCAGCGGACAAGCATGAGGTGGATAAGGCTACTGAAGGGGTAGATGTGTTATCTGTAGATGTCAATGTAGATTTAACTAATTTCTTGGAAGATTCTACTGACATGATTGCTAAAAGGGCCACTTTGTTGGTTTCCTTTTCTTTTATTTCAGATAAAATTTGAGTACTAAAGGCTTATTTTAAAAATAAGGATAAACTTTTCTGCGAGTATAAATTGTATGTATTTCCTGATTTTCAAAACCTACACAGGCCCGTAGAAGAGGGTTTCTAACTTTCAAGTCTCACATAGCTGAGTTGGGAGTTACATTTACATGGGTATTGAAGAAAAAAGGTATTATATCCTTCCAAGGAAATACTTATATAGTCTTTGATTCTTCTCATTTGGAAAGGTCTCTTTTGGATAGGAAGAATCAGGAGTTGGGTCCTCTTTTTTTGGTTTGCCTGCTGCTTATTTGTTAGAGGTTTTCTTTTAATCTCTGGATTTCCTTTTATTTCTTTGTTGCTGGTATAATTGAGTTTTTTTTCAGCCCATCATTACGTGAAATTTGAATTGTTTATTGTGTCTATTTTCTTTGGACCATTTCATGTCTTTGAATGTTTATGATTGTAACAAATGTTATAAATTTCAATAAGCATATTGATGATAAAAATAAACCCAATTGATTGTACACACTTTAAATTTTTATGTACCCAAATGCGTGCCCACAAACGCACACCACTACTATCACGCATTCTAAGGGCACATGTGGGATACCACCAGGGAAGAGGTCACCTTAGCAGCCCCTGTACATTTACGGTAGTTACATACTTCACATTACTGTATTTCACAACATATTTACAAGGAAAATTCATCCAAAATAAAACCCCAGCAGACTTGGAAATTTATAAACTTTCATATTAAAGAACAGGAGATCATTATTATGAAAGAAATATCTCAAATAAAAATTGCTACCAGTATCCAAAACTAGATTAACATTCAGTTTAGCTGTCTCCAGAAAACCTGAGAGATCAAGAAGATCCACTGATTCCTGAGACTCCAGAACCCACACCAAACTCCTACTTCTTGAAGATGAAGGGAAGGTAAAAGCATAGTAGCTTACCTGTAACAGGGGTTCTCTGTAGACAGCAGGGGTATGCAGCCACACTATGATGGCGACAGCGCCAACAGATTCATCGTGCTGGAGTCTCCCCCAGCTCAGAGAAGTCTTTACCACTCATGCCTTGCCTGTGAAAAACCATTAGGATCCAGTATGTGCAAAGCTGAGTGCTAACGAGGAGTCCCATGACGTGAGTTGTCAGTGCAGTAGGTTCTGTAGCAATTAGAAATGTTGGGAAGGTTGCTCTACTACTTATTGTTGAAGTCTGTCCCTCTTCCTTTTCTTTCTTTCATGGTTTGCGTAGGGTTGAAAATAGGGTTAGAGTGGCTGCATACCTCTGCTAGTCTACAGAGAACCCCCATTACAGGTAAACAACTATGCTTTCTCCATAGACAAGCAGGGAGTTATGCAGGCACACTATGATGGTGAGTCCAAAGCTGAAAGTCACCTTTTGAGTTATCTAGCTAGGGTATGATGGAAGGAAGAACATGGAAGAAGATTGGATTACTGTGCAAAGAGATTGTGAAGTACTGCCTGACCGAAGGCAGTGTCTGCTGCAGAGGAGTGATCCAGACTGCAATGTTTGGTAAAAGTGTGGACAGATGAACATGTGGCAGCCTTACATAATTCAGCAGGGGGAGACTGGAGAGATGCTGGAGATGGAGGTCGCCTTTGCTAGGAGGCTATATGTTCCAATGTGGCAGGGTTGGTGAATTTGAGCTCGGTCATAACAGAAAGAAATACAGTCTGCTATCCAGTTTGTAATGGATCACTTGGATGCTGAATGTCCTGGATTGTTAGGGTTGAAGATAACAAAGAGCTGAGACAAGTGATGAAGCTCATTGGTGGCCTCCAAGTAGTAAAGGAGGGCTACACTGGCTCCCAGTTCACTACCACACCAAGTTTAAGACGGTGCTTAACATTTTCAAAATCCTACAGAAAAAAATTAACCGACATCCTGAAGAACCTAATCAATAAAGATCCAGACAACCAACCCAGAAGGCACAACAAGCTGAACCTCATAATCACCCCCAGCGTTTACGCAAAGTCCAAGCAATCCACATCAGGGAGGGCCGCGGACTGCCCCTCGCTGCTCCAGCCCTGTGGAACTCCCTCGCTGCTCCAGCCCTGTGGAACTCCCTACTGGACAATATAAGAGCCACTGTAGACACCAAGAACGTCCAAAATTTTTAAAACTTTTCTATACATGGAATACTTCTGTTGCATCACATAGTGCGTAGTAAGCTGTGCAACCAAAGAGAAAATGGCACAGTGAACAATCCCAGATATGTTTTAGGCCACCAGTTGCCCAAAGTGTTTCATGGTCAGGATTTCAGCTAACATCAAACAAAAGAACTATGCCGGCAGACAGAAAGTGTGTATGGTGCTCCCTCCTACTCTCTGATTTTGCATGAGAGGGTCACTGGTTTGGGCAAGCTCCTGTCCGTGTTTCTAGCCCTATCTGCTCAGTAGAAACTTGCTAAGGTCAAGAGAACAGTTGGAGGTCTCTGGTACTAGGTGCTGCAAAGGAGAATCCTGGCCGTTACTCGCCCTGTCTCTCTCCAGCTCCAACTCAATGGAAAAGTTTGCTCTTTGACACAGCATAAGAAACTGTACAATGCAGTTCACAGAGGACACAAAAACGCAATATGCTTCATATTTACTAACTCGCATACAGTGTGCTTGTTTAGGTTCTCTTTCCTGAGCTGAGTTCAATATCCTGTAGCCATAGCAACAACGGAGCAGTAATAGGAAGATGGTTTCTTATGGTAGAAGTGCTTTCATCTCTCGTGATATGTCAGGTTCTCCACTGATGATTAGCGTCATTGATCAATGCACATGTACTACAAAAAGAGACATACCGTAGAGTTTATGCACCAAAACCTTTTTTGTATGTGTGCTTAAAAATCTAGGGGGATATTCAAAGGGATTAACATGTCTAAGAAGCAGCATTTATATGCAGAGACAGCACACCCATGTAAAAGCCATGTCAGAAGAGGAGCTTTTTAGATATGAGGATGCTTACCATGTCTAAAAATCCTGGAGGCGTGGTGAGGGAAGGAAGAGGGAACAGTAATGAACAGGAATCCACATCTCTACCACAAAATTATAGATGTACAAATGCCTGCTGGCAGGGGCAGCTGTGAATGCTGAGCTTCCCCCCCCCCCCCAACCTATGCTCCCCCCTCCCTAGCCTAGCTGCCCCTTCCATTGCCCTCTCCTGCACCTCCTACCACATCCATTCCCCCTAAACCATGCCCCTCCCCCCCCCCCCGCCATCTTCTTTATGATGAAAGAAAGTGATGCATTGGCACTAAGACTCCCTCCTGATCCCCAACCCCCTGGCAATGTCAGATCCCCCAGTGATAGGGCCACCATCGCCCCTCACTCCCATTCCCATCCCCTCCTCCTACCAGGTGCCTGGTGCCTAGTCAGAGCAGGAGAAATGCCCACTCGCTCCTGCTGTGCTTGGTGTCAGGATCCAAAATAGTGCCAATGACACCTGTAGTAATTATGTATAGCGCTGTACCTAGCCCTGTGCGAGCAGTGCAGCCACACAGGGCGCAAAGAAATAGGGGCGCATTTGGGGCTGTCGGCCTCAGTTCCCCCTTTGCTGCTTGCCGTTGCCCTGCCGCCACCACCACATTTAGTGTTGCCTCGGCAGTGGCGGCCGTGACTTCCAATTGGAAAAATTAATGCGTGTCTTTTTGACTCCGCACTTGCATGCTGGCTTAATCCCTCCCTCCTCTGATGTAAGCTTGTGTCAGAGGAGGAAGGGACCAAACCAGCCATTCATTCAAACACAGATCTTTGCAACGCCACGCTTGAATGGCTGGGCTGGTCCCTTCCTCTTCTGACAAGCATATATCAGACAGGGAGGGATCAGACCTGCATGCAAGCGCGGAGTCAGAAAGACTCCCTTTTTTTTTTTTTTTTTTTTTTTTTAAAATTGGATACGGATACTGATACTGCCGTGGCCGCCACCAAGGCAACGCTAAAAGTGGTGGGGGCTTGGCAAGGGCAGGCAGCGCAGGGGAAAGCTGGCCAGATATAGGGGTAAGATGGGGAGATGCATGGGGCAAATGACAAACCTATGATAGGGAGGAGGGAGCATACTGTATATGGCTTGGTAAGGCCCTGATCATGTAGTACCATGTGATAATCACTAGGGGTCATTGTTGCCATTTTGGATCGTAGCAGCAAGCAGAACAGGAACAAGTGATCAATATTTCTGCTCCCACTAGACATCACTGACTCCCAGTAAGCCCAGTGAGGGGGTCGGAGGGGGGAATGGCTACCTGCACGTGGCTTTTTGAATATCCTTTAGAGAATAGTATTGGATATCTGAGTTAAGCCACTTATACAAGAAATGTGCTGATGCCAGAAGCTGCAACAACTTTATTAACAAGACAAAAAGTTAGATAATCTTATTGTTCTAATTCTTCATTAAGACCCTTCAGTTTAACAATTTGTAACTCATATATCCAATATTCTATCAAGAACAGTAGTGGATATATGAGTTACAAAACCTGTTAAACCGAAGGGTCTGAATGATGATTTAGAAATGAATAAGATTATCTAACTTTTTGTCTTGATAATAAAATTGTTACAGCTTGACATCAGCACGTTGACACTGTGTGTATGTTTAACCCCCCAGCGGTTTTTGTATGCTGTCGCCATTGCACTAACCTTTCAAAATTCTTGAATTTGATTAAGCAATTTGCCTACCCCTAAAGCAGAAGAAGAAACCGTTTTGGCCAAGTCAAGGTCAAGTTGAGAAGCGAATAGAGGTGGTGGTGTGAACTGCTTTTGTATGATGTGGAAGTGAACCGTGTCTACTGAAAACATGGAGCACAGATAAGCGACTTATTTTCAAGTACTTCCGAAGCATCTTTAGTGACTGTTTGAACCTATTATGGTTATAGTGGAGAGTGGCAATTTTTTAGATTCATTGCTGTACATTTTTTTCAGTCTTCTTAGCATTTTTAGTTTTTAAAAGGATTATAAAATGATAAAAATATATTTTATAAATATATGCATCAAGAAAGGACTTAGATGAGGAGTAATGGGACTGATGATAATGGAAACCTTTGAGTGACGAGGGTCTTGTATATTTGACCTTTGGTGGCTTTATCTGATGGTCCCTCCCTCATTCTTACATTATTTTTCGGGAATGAGTGAGTGATAATAAATAACTGTTTTCTCTCACTATGACCTGGGATGAATTTGTGTGTAGAATCTGAAGGTGTGCTTATTGCTATATTTTTTTCCTTCAGTGAACTGAGGTTTTTTTTGATTTGCAGCATGGCAGATGACTGAAGCCTATGTGTGGCAAACAGATAGCAGAAGGGCCCAAGCAACATCAGCAGCAGCAGACAGATAGGGGTACATTGCCCCCTTTCTATCCTGGTGAACGGATGTGGGTTGGTGGGACACCCCCTCCACATGGATATTGATGCAGCTGGGGTATAGCATATACAGGACAGCCACACATAGGTGGACAGCCAGGGCTGGTGAGGAGTTTGGAGATAGGGTTTCTTCTCAGAGAGACAACCTGAGATGAGCCATATAGGCAGGGTTAGAGACAGCTGAATGCAGTTGGGGGTGGGGCATGCAAATCAAGTGTTGCAACTTTGCAACTACTAGCCATTGTAGGATTGATTTATATTAGTGCCATCCAACCACCTTCTCCTCTGCATGGGGTTCCACATATCCTGGGGGTCCACTGGGGGGGATGGACTAGTACCATGGACTTTGCTTTGGGGGGGGGGGGGGCACATGACCCTTCACCCTGACTATAGCAGGGCATGTCTGTGGTTTTCTGGCTCAGAGACCTGTTTATATTTAAGCCATTGAAGGAGGGCTAGCTCAGTTGTAACTATCTGGTTGGTGTCCTTCCACCTGGCATGTTGCTTAGAGGATGAAGTATTTTTTCCCACCTAGGAAGCATTTGCTGCCTTCCTAAGGTTTTAGGGCACTCGGTTTCCGGAAAGCTGATGGGCAGGAGCTGGGGGACGTATGCGGTGCCCTTCTCCATGGTGGTGTGTAGGGTGTACTGCGATGTGCCCTCAAAGCTCTCAACATGTGAGGCCCCTCCAACAATTCTTTGGGTACAGGGGTGAGTGTTCACCTCCTGGAACTTCAGTTGCATGTTGTATGGGGTGTTGGTGTCATGCCCAACCAGGGGGCTGGGTCTGGACAACCCGAATCCCAATTTTCAGGAGGGATTGGTAACAGAGGTCATCATCAGCCATAAGGCTTCCAAACCAGCAGATTTCCACACTAGGCCATTGCAGCCCCCCCCCCCCCTTCATCTATGTGAAGGGGCCCACTCTCCTCATTGGCAAGGTTACTGTTCCAGGTGGGTGGGGATAGAGAAAGGGCCTAACCACACACACACACACACACACACACACACACACACACACACACACACACACACACACACACACACCCCAGAGGTCTGTAAACTTATCTATTTCACCCTGGGTGACTCAGGATGAGAGGGGTTTCATACTCCAGTGTCCACATTCTGTGCAATGCTGACAGACTGCCTTCAGCAGACCAGGGCACCCTGCTCATGCAGATGCAGCCACTGGTGCAGCACAGTCTCTAGTCACGTGTTTGCATCACTGCATGTAGCGTAGCTGCTCCACCCTACCATAGTACCACCCATTAGTGCTACACTATTTGCAGCCCCGTGAGAATTCTCTACATACTGGCACCTCTCCATGTGTGGTGGTGGTGATGATGATTCTTGTTTATCGCACGCTTTAATAATGTGTCATTCAAAATGTGTTACAAACCCACTAAACCCTGAGCTCGATAATCAGTAGCAGCAGCTAGTGGCTGCCGCTGTTCAGTACCAGAGCTGTGTCCGGCCACCCGCATCAAATATCTGGGTCATTCGGATAGAAGAGATGCTTTGATTATCCCTTCACCACTATGTGTTCATTTCCCAACTAGTTCAGTGTGCACACTAAACATTTGCAAAGCTGTTTACCTGGTAAAATAGAGTAAAACTGGCAGTTTTCAGCTGAGTAAATAAACATATGGGCCTCCACAGCACCAGTCTCTTAGCCCATCTGGGAGGAAGGCTGGAAGTCGGCAAAGGAAAACATGTATATGACTCCTTCAGAAGCACGTATACACACTACTTCAATCTTCCTGCCCGCCCACACTATAGAGCAGATAAAAAAATACATAATGTACCCAAGTACTTTCTTTTTGAAAATTAACAGCAAGAATGCATGTTATTTGAAAATTGTCCCCATTAAGCACAATAGCAAAAAGTCCACAAGACTGGATGCATATTTTCAAAGGGACACACACAAGGAAATTCCCTCTGAAAATTCAAGGCCAGTGATGCACACCATCACTGAGCGCACATGTACCTTTGCCCCTTCTTCAAAGAAAGTGGAACTATGCCCCCTAGAGGGTGCACATGGGACTCCGAAAATGCAAGCCCTGGAAGTGCGCCACCTTCCCCACACTTGATGAAGGGGCAATTTTCAAAGGCCCCATGGCAGTGGGCAAAGTGCTATTTTACTCAGCAAAATTGCTTTTAAAATTGGTTACCCAGTGCACGTTATGTAAACTTCAGTGCATACCCTCCAATTCAGAGGGGCATTTTCACTAAAAGTTAACACAAATTAAGTGCAACTGCTCCCCTAGAAATGAAAGGGCTTTGGGCACTTAACACATATTAATTTCATTAACACTTGTTAAATCATTTTACTAAACATGACTCTAAGAGACAGTACTCGTGGTGTTGGGTATTTTAGAAGCATTGAAGCCAAATTAATGTGCCCTACAGCAATATGAAAAGCTGTCAATAGGAGAGAAAACCAAGGGAAAGCCAGACAGACAAGCTTTGCGTTCAGCATGACCATAAAGGTTTTTCTTTCATTGGCTTATTATACCTACGATCTCTTCAATTATCAACAGTCTTCGAAAAACCAATACAGGTTGTTCCTTTTTCTCTGAACACAGTACTAGATGTCTGCACTCATGATCTCTTTGTATGCAAGCTTTTTATGAAATGCTCCTTTTTTGTCAGAGTTCGCCATGCTCTCCAGCGTCCTAACACCTCTACAGTGACTGTCTCTTCTTCGGCAGAACCTCTGTTCCTATCATAGGTCATTTGGAAAGTACCATAACACTGAGCTGTCACTGACACAATACAGCCCAGTTTCCAGATCATCAGACTTTCCTCAAAGAGTTAGATATCGTACAAGCGAGCCCTTATTAAATAAATGTGTCTCTCCCCCATTTGATAGTCATTTTCTCCGTAGCTTGAAATAGTCCAGTGAAGATCTAGTGGTCTAGAGCCAAGGCGCAGCAGCAGAGTTAAGACCAAGTGCCAGTCTGCCTGATTAATATAAAGGAGAAAGGAAATAGCACAAATGCTGATGCCAAACCATGGGGGCAAATTTTCAAAAGCTGAGTCAGGTCTGAAGTAAGTTAGTTGTATGCACATAATTAGATCTTCAGCTACCTAAACTATGCACAAAGGCATAAAGAGGTATTTCAGGAGCATGCTATGGCTTTGTGCGTGTACTTTGAATTTGTAAATGGTATGTTCAATAATGGTATGTCATTTATTTTATTATCACATCTGAACAAAATAATGCTCCAAACAGTACAAAATAAAAATGTCCTTTTGAGAAATCACAGCTAGCTAAAAACAATTAAGGGGCTTAATTCATTTTGAAATATAAAACACAACAAAGCAGGCTTGTTTTGTTTCATTTTATTTCCAAACTGAAAAAAAGCAACTAAATTCTTGGTGGGGGGGGGGGGGGGGTCATGTTTAGCATCACTACTTGAAAATGATACATACTAAAAACAAAACAGAAAATGTTAATGAAATGAAAATTGCCAACCCCAAAATGAAAGGAAAAAAAACCTGCTGTGCGCACACCTAAAAAAACATAAATAATGCACAGAAATAAAAGCAGACAGGTCAATATTCAGCCAGGCAGTCAGCAGGTTGTTTAAATAATGGCCATGGCATTTAAAATTCAGCAGCACTGAATACATATTAGTCTGTTGCCCGCTCTCCTGAGAGATGAGGTCAGGGTCACAGTCCAGCTGGATTGGCGCCTGACAGGAGAGCTGGAGCAGCAGAGAGAACCACTGCTGCCTGGGCCAGTATGGGGCAATGAGGATCATGGGCCTAGATCTTGAGAAGTATCTTCGCTATTAGCGGGATTGGTGGGTAAGCGTAGAGCAGGCCACCCCTCAGTTCAAGAGGAAGGCATTGGACGCTAACCTGTTCCTCGTAGCTAAGCAGAAACAGAAGCAATCCAGCTGCATATTGTGCAATGAGGTCCACTGACAAAGTGCCCCAATCCTGGAAGATGAACTTCACCACCTTCCTGTTGGCTCATGGGGCTGGAGGGCTCTGCTGAGATGGTCTGCTAGCATGTTGAGTTCCCCGGGCAGATTGGAAGTTCGCAGTGGCCCATGGCATGGAGCTGTAGGTGCACTGAAGCGCACCATATCCCAGCACAGGAGGTACGAACCTGTGCCGCCCTGCTTGTTGCTGTAGAACATCGCCACCTAGTTGTCTGTCCAGAGGAGGACCTCTTGGTTGGCCAATGTACCTAGAAAGTCTTTGCAATTGCTCGCAGTTCCAGAAAGTTGATCTGGTGCAGGCTCTCCTGCTGTGACCTTGCATCTGCAGGCCGTCCAGGTGCGCACCACAGACCAGCTTGGACGCATTAGTAGTGAGTGACTAGTGGGGCATTCTTGACTCCAGCTACCCCCACCACAGAGGGTCCACCAGAGGTGCAGTGACAATCATGATCCATGAGGCAGCTCATGGCCTGTTTCCACTAGGTGGACAATGTCCACTGAGCCTGGTGTATCCTGAGATGGGCCAACGGAGTCACATAAACTGTGGAGGCCATGTGACCAAGCATACATAGCATCCCTCACACCATGGTGTAATGCTTCTGGCAGATGGTGGAGACCACCTCCAAGAGCTGCTACAAGCAGTCTTTTGGGAGGAAGGCTCGGGTCCGTGTGGTGCACAGGAGGACCCCATTGAAGTAATTGACCATGAACCCAAGTCACTCGAGCACCTGTATTGTCAAGTGCACCAAATGCCACACACCATTAGACATGGAGATTTTTATCAGCCTGTCATCTAAGTAGGGGAAGATGAAGACCCCCAGGGTTGAGGTAAACAGGGACAACTGCTAGGCACTTTATGAAGATCCTAGGGGTGGACCCTAGTCCTAAGGGCAGTACTCTGTAATTTTCTGTGGGAGGGGGGTACATCCTTCAGATCCAAATAGCATAGCCAATCACCTTTCAGAAAGTGTGGGAGCAAGGTACCCAGGGAGACCATCTTGAACTTCTCTCAGACCAGAAAAATGATTCAGGTCCTGCAGATAGAGAATGGGCCTGAACTCTCCCCTCCCCCCCCCCAAATCTCTTCTTGGGGATGAGGAAGTAGCGGGAGTAGAACCCCTCCTCAATCTGAACCGGGGACACCAACTCAATGCCCAAATAAGCCAGCAGGGCGGAGACCTCCACCTAAAGGAGGCCACGATGCTGCAGGTCTAAAGGATACTCCCCTAGGAAGAATGGAAGCAAGAGCTGGGCCAGGTGCAGCCAAGATACTCGTCCCACAAGATCTGTAGTGCCCAGGTATCCATTGTGATGAGAGGCCACCTGTGCGCAAAGTGGAGGAGCTGATCACCCACCTGAGAGGGAACTCCAGCGGCCATTGGGCAACTGGCTATGCTTCTGAGGAAGGCATCAACCCCCCCCCCCACCCCCCCCCCCCGACTGTGGCTGGTGTATGGGTTGGGCCTTCTGCAGCTTAGCCCATCGTGGCTGCTGCTGGGTCTACACATTGGGGACTCTGATAGTACCAGCACTTGGGCCTGTAGAAGGGTTTCTTCCCCTGATGTTTCTTCTTGGCAGGGTCTGCCATCTTACATGAAGGCAGAAGATGGTCACCTGCTCTGTCTCAGTCTCAATTTCAGTTGCCCTCTCTTGCATGGGCTTGCCAAAGAGGTTCTCCCCAGTGCACAGCATGTCCAACAGCTTGTCCTTTATCGTTATTTATACATTTGATATATTGAACTTGTTGAGACCTCAGAGCGATTTGCAATAAACATGTCTACGCCATAGAAAAAGGAAAGGAACACCACTGCATTATAGGAGAGAAGTAGAGGGAGTAGTAAAGTCATCAAAAGAAGGTATACAGGCCCAGATCTTAGATCACCTTTACACATGACTCTAATCTTGTATATATGTATATTGCTCACTTTGTATATAGCTCACCGATAAAATCTAGCACTCTGCACCCCCACATCGCTCTTCTTGATCTCCCACTGCATGCTACTGACCACACAATTACCTCAATGGTTTGATGTGATAAACCGCTTTGATTTTAATGATAAAGCGATATACTAAATCCATCTAAATAAATAAATCAAACAAACAATAGCTAGGTAGGGTTGTCAACAGGGAAGCTCAAAAGCCTGTTTGAATAGATGGGTTTTTAGTAAACTTTTAAATTTTGGGTAGGAAGGTTCCAGATGGAAGGAAGAGGACAGAGCGTTCCAGAGTGAGGGATCAAGAAAGAAGAAGGCAGAGTGACAGGTTTGCTCCAAATGGGCCTGGGAGGGAGAAGGTAAGGAATGCCGATTAGCATGTAATGACCGAAGTTGTCGATAAGGGGTATGAAGAGAGATGAGATTAGCCAGATAAAGTGGATTTGATATATGGAGTGAGAAACTTGTATTGAAACCTATATCGGAGGGGTAACCAATGAATATGATGAAGGAGAGGAGTGATGTGATCAGACCGCCAAGCATGTGTAACGAGACATGCTGCCGTGTTTTGTAATAATTGTAGGTCCTGGACCTATTGCTCCAGGTCAGAGGACTGGAGCCAGGCCAGCCAGCAGACACCGATGCTCACTGCTGTCACCCTGCCCACCAACTGAAATGCATCATTTGTGGCCTGGGACACATTTTTACCATGCCCAACTTGTGTGTGAAAGGCGCTCCGCTGTGACGAGAGAGCCAAGCTCGCACAGGTCCACCATGATGTCCTTCAAGAACATCCCCATGTAGAGTTGATATGACAGGAGCCAGGGCACGAGTATGGAGCTCTGGAAGCAGCACCTTCCAGACCCATTGAGGGTCCTCTGCTCTCTGCTAAAGGGCACCAACGAATGGAGTTTGGAGCTCCTGACACACTGTACAGTGGATTCCACTACCAGGGAGTGGTGCAGTTGGGGTTTCTCAAATCTGGTTGCCTTCTGCACCAGTACATTGAGTCCAGTTAGCGATTGATGGCTGGCACTGACATCGGGTTTTCCCACATGTGGAGCAGGAATCTCTGAAGAATGCAGTGCACTGGCACCATGACAGCCTCCTTCAGGACCGAGGGATACTCGAGGATCTCCAGCTCCTCAGCCCTTGGCTCATCCTCTGCCTCCAGGAAAAAGGAGAATCACCTTGGCCAAATTCTGGACAAAGGCCTGGAAGGACATATCCTCTAGTGGATCCAACTGCCAACCAGCTGTTCCCAGCTTGGCAGGGAGGTCTTGGGTCTCTATATATTTATTTATAAGTTTTTCTATAACCACCCCTTCCAGAGATCAAGGACAGTTTACAATTAACAAACCAGTTAGATTAAACTTATTCATTATAATATTGTTGTTTTGAAGTGTTAACTTGTGGATTATGTACAGATAACTCCCTTTTAAATAGGCTTATTGTACTATAGGTTATGTATTCACAATGTTGCATAAATCAAGTAAGGGAATTCCTATTGGAATTAAATGAATGGATATGGAAAAGGTGATTCATTAGTTGGAGGATGGTTCAAGGTAGGGTTCCCTGTTAGGGTAGGTATATTTTGTTTTGGTCCGATAAATTGCCAAAATGCTCAATGAAGAGATATGTCTTTATTTCCTTGTGATAGCTCTTAATTTATCAAGGAGAGCATTCCAGAGTATAGGAGCAAAGTAAGAGAATGCTCTGTTACTCAATCGGTTTGTATTGTGATCAGTTGTTTTGCAGTTTTTATTGGCTGCATGGCTGTTGGCAATACCATCAGGGCCCATACAGCCAGGAGAGTCGACATGTGTGCCTCAAGGGCCCGGAGGCACTCGGCAAGCATCGTGGTCTACAAGGGCATCGGTGCCAGTACAAAAGACCTCAGCCAGACTCCAGCATCCATACCAGGGACTCCACAACGGTTAGCTCATCGGGAGATTGTCCATAGCCCTCCAGGACCTTGGAGTCAATTCCTCCCACTTGGGCACCATTGCAGGCTGCTCCTGGCCATCACCCTTGACATCATGCCGAGTGCCAATGCCTGTGCTTAGCATGGTCTCTTGCTGCCCCCTTCAACAATGATGAGTCCTTCTGCACTCCAAAAGGGAGAGCGTAGTTACTCACCTGTAACAGGTGTTCTCCAGGAGCAGCAGGAATCAGTCCTCACTTATGGGTGACGTCGGCGCCGACGGAGCCCTCGCGGAGCAATTTTCCCCAGCTTTCAAAGAAAGCCTTTGGGAATTGCAGCGCGCATGCGCGGTCGTCTTCCCGCCCGAGGGTGCCATCTTAGCCAGTCAGATGACATAGCTAAAGAAGACAGCATAAAAATTTGCAAAAGAACATAAGCAGACGATTGCAACTCCAAGGGGAGGAGGGAGGGTAGTGAGGACTGATTCCTGCTGCTCCTGGAGAACACCTGTTACAGGTGAGTAACTACGCTTTCTCCAGGACCAAGCAGGAAGTCAGTCCTCACTTATGGGACTCCCAAGCTCAAGGCTACCGGAGACCCTAAGCACAAAAATGAGCTCCCTCTAGCTCAGCAGCACAGAAGGATAGAATCTTCGCTGAATTATCACCCACCGGTAGCCCACATCCGGGATGGAGGGTAGGAGTTGCTCAGACCTCAAAGAGATTACGGAGAACTGCCTGTCCGAAAGCACTGTCCCTACGGGACTCCCTCTCGAGACAGTAATGGACCGCAAAAGTCTGGCTCGAAGACCAAGTAGCGGCCCGGCAGATGTCTGCCAGCGGAACAGAGCGGAGGTAAGCCACTGACGTAGCCTTTGCCCGAACGCAATGAGCCGTGACTCGACTTTCTAAGGAGAGTCCGGCTGCCCCATAAGCCCAAGCGATACAGTCCGTAACCCAGATGGACAGAGTACGCTTGGAGACCGGGAGCCCCAATTTATTGGGGTCAAAAGACACAAAAAGCTGAGCAGCTTTACGGTGCTCCCGCGTACGGTCAAGGTAGAAGTTCAAAGCCCTTCTACAGTCCAGGGTATGCAGGACCGTTTCAGCTCGGCTGGAGTGTGGTCTGGGAAAGAAGGTTGGAAGTACCACCTCCTGATTGATGTGAAAAGGGGAGACCACTTTAGGCAGAAATTTTGGGTGAGTCCGTAGGACTACCCTATTCTTGTAGAACCTAGTGTAAGGGGGATCAGACACGAGGGCCTGCAATTCACTTACGCGTCTAGCGGAAGTGAGGGCTATCAAGAACAGTGTTTTCCAAGACAGAAAACGGAGAGAACAGGTAGCCATAGGTTCAAAAGGCGGACAGGTGATCCGCTGCAAAACCACATTCAGGTCCCAGTCAGGCGCTGGCGGGCGCAGAGGTGGTTTAAGTAGAAGGAGACCTCGGAGAAACCTCGCTACGAGAGGGTCGCTCGAGAGAGGTCTACCGTCCACCGGCACATGATGTGCCGAAAGAGCACTGAGGTGAACTTTGACGGAGTTGGACTTAAGTCCCAGATTAGAGAGGTGTAGCAAGTACTGCAAGATCACCGACACCGGGCAGGAGAAGGGATCCTAAGACTGTTGGGTACACCAGACTGCAAAGCGACGCCATTTAAGGGCGTAGCATTTGCGGGTAGAAGGCCGTCGCGAAGCCAAGACGACCTCCTCCACCTCCGCCGGCAGGAGAAGGGGAGCAAGGACTACCCTCTCAGCAGCCAGGCCATGAGGTTGAGAGACCTGAGGTTGGGGTGCAGTAGGGACCCCTGATCCTGAGTGAGGAGATCCGGTTGTACCCCCAGAGGGATTGGATCCTCCACCGCCAGTTGCAGTAGGAGCGGAAACCACGGCTGCCTGGGCCAGCGAGGGGCCACCAGGATCATGAAGGCTTTGTCTCGGAGGACCTTGAAAAGAGTCCGAGAGACTAGCGGGATGGGAGGGAAAGCGTACAGAAGGCTCCCCGACCATGAGATCAGAAAGGCGTCCACCGCAACCCGAAGGGGGTGTGGCTGACGAGAGCAGAAGCGAGGAAGCTGCCGGTTGTGAGGACTGGCAAAGAGATCCACCGTGGGGAGGCCCCACTTGAGGAAGAGCTTCTGAACTACCAAGGGATCCAGACGCCACTCGTGCGGCTGGAGGACCCTGCTGAGTTTGTCCGCAAGGCAATTTTCCTGGCCCGGGAGATAAATTGCCTTGAGGAGAATGCCGTGACCGACGGCCCAAGAGCAGAGCTTCTGTGCCTCCCTGCAGAGGAGGAAGGAGCCCGTGCCCCCCTGTTTGTTCACGTAGAACATGGCAACTTGATTGTCCGTCTGTACAAGGACGGACTGTTGGGAAGTCAGGTGGGAGAAGGCCTTGAGAGCTAGGCGGATCGCCCTGAGCTCCAGGAAGTTGATCTGCTGAGCAGACTCCCACGTGGTCCAGAGGCCCTGAGTACGTGCCTCTTGGCAATGTGCTCCCCAGCCCAGGAGGGATGCATCGGTGGTCAGCACCCGGGTCGGTTGAGGTGACTGGAAAGGCATTCCGAAGATCAGGTTCGGCTGCCGGAGCCACCACCGGAGAGACGAGACCAGCGGCTCGGAGACGCGCACGAGGTCTGCTAGGCCGCCTGTGGCTTGTCGCCACTGCTGGCGGAGACACCATTGAGCAGACCGCATATTCAGGCGGGCATTGGGGGTCACATGGACGGTGGAAGCCATATGGCCGAGCAGTCTCAGGAAGCGCCTGGCGGAGACCAGGGGCTGGCTGCGAAAGCGGTCGGCTAGGTCCATGAGCCGTTGAGCCCTGTCGAGTGGTAGGTATGCTCGCGCCTGAGGAGTGTGCAGCCTCGCGCCGATGAACTCGAGATCCTGTGAGGGGAGCAAAGTGGACTTTGCGAAGTTTATAACAAAGCCCAAGTGCTGCAGAAGAGTCACCGTGCGGCACGTGGCGTTGGTGACCTCCTGAGCGGACGCTGCTCTGATGAGCCAGTCGTCGAGGTACGGAAAGACATAGAGGCCGTGAAGCCGGAGATGGGCCGCCACGACCGCGAGACATTTTGTGAAGACTCGCGGTGCGGAGGACAGGCCAAAGGGCAGTACTCTGTACTGGTAATGATTTCCTGCCACCACAAACCTTAGGTATTGGCGGTGGCTTGGGTGGATGAGGATGTGCGTGTAGGCATCCTTTAGATCCAAGGAGCATAGCCAATCTCCCTGCTGGAGGTAGGGCAGAAGTATTCCAAGGTTAAGCATTTTGAACTTCTCCCGCACAAGGAACTTGTTGAGGTTGCGCAAGTCCAGGATGGGTCTGAGGCCCCCTGTTCTCTTTGGTATCAGGAAATACCTGGAATAAAAGCCTTGACCTCTCAGGTGGTGGGGCACCGGTTCCACCGCCTGTTCCTGCAGAAGACCTGCTAACTCCTGAAGGAGTAATTCCCTGTGCAGAGGGGGTCGCGGAGGTTCTCCCGGAAAATAGGAGGGAGGGACCTGATGGAAGTGGAGAAGATAGCCTTCTCGCACGACTTGAAGCACCCAGGCATCTGCGGTGATGCTGGACCACCTGTGGGCGAAGTGAACCAGCCGGCCTCCGGTGCTGGGAGGAACCAGCGGGGGGGGGGGAGAGGCTATGCTGAAGGAGTCAAAAGCCCCCACCCTGCTGAGCAGGGGCTGGTGGTGCAGGTTTCGGGGCTTGCTGCCTACGGGACCCGTTACCCCGTCCCTTGGCCTGCTGGCCCTGTTGGGGAGCTGCAGGGGCCTGATAATGGGGGTACTGTTTGTAGGCAGCCGCCTTCCTCGGGTAAAAGGACTTTTCCCCCGAGCCCTTCTTTTTCTGGGAAGGGGCGGAGATCTTCCTAGAAAGCCTGGTCCTGGTGAGAGTCTCAGTCTCAATTTGTGCAGCCTTATCCGCCATGGGCTTGCCAAAGAGGTTTTCGCCTCGGCAGGGGACATCGACCAACTTGTCCTGCACCCAGGGCTCAAGGTCTGACGACTGAAGCCAAGCCTGTCGGCGGGCACCGATGCCGGCTGCGGCCACTCGAGCCGATGCTTCAAAGCCATCATAGGCTGCTCGGGACATGAACTTTGAGCATTCCCGAATGCCAGTGGACAAGGCCAGGAACCTCCGCAAGGGTTCCTCGGACAAACCAGCGGAGAATCCGGCTAGCTCTTTAGCCAGATCCCGGAGATACATGCCCATGTAGAGCTGGTAAGTCTGGACACGACATGCGAGCATAGAGCCCTGGAAGCACTTCTTACCAAGGCCATCCAGGTTACGGGCCTCCCTGCCAGGAGGCACCGAGGAGTGCATCTTCTGGCTCTTAAGACGATGCATGGCCGATTCCACTACCATGGAATGGTGTGGTAGCTGTGCCTTTTGAAAGCCAGGGCTCTTGCGGACTCGATAGATAGAATCGACCCGCTTGCTCAGGACCGGCGAGGAGGCCGGACTCTCCCACATGCGGAAGAGTAGTCGTTCCAGCATAGGAGGAACCGGTACAGTAAAGTGTTCCCTCGCGGGAGAGTCATACTGGAGGGCGTCGAGCTCTTCGGCTCGAGGCTCCTCCTCGGGATCCGCAGGGAAGGCCAAAGCCTTGGCCATATCCCTAACGAAGTCCGAGAACCGGGCATCCTCCGGGTGGACTGCTTCCGAGGCTCGGACTCCGGTGAGTCCGAGGGGACACACCGAGTCCGGAAAGAATCAGGCGACTCTTCCTCTTCGGACTCCCAGACCGACTCCGACGAGGACTCGGTGGGGTCGGCCCGGGCAGGGCGCGGCGCCTGCCGCCCCGACGCCGAGGGAGTCGGCGTCGGCGACCTCGGTCCCGAACGGGAGGCCGAGGGTGACCTCGATCGAGGATCGACTCGAGTTCTCATTGACTCGAGGATCGGCTCGGTCTCCGGGGTCGACTTGGACGTCGACGTCCCGGCGGTCGGGGCAGCGGCGCCAGCGAGCAGTGCCCGCTGCTGGTCCATGAAGGCAGACAGTCTGCTCTCCAAGGCCGTCAACCTGAGTCCGAGCTCAGGTGACCCAGCAGCCCCCGACTCGGGCCCCGACGGCGTCGGGCCCGACGTCGGCTGTCGCGGAGGCGAGTCCAGAAGGACTACAGGACTTACCCGAGCAGGCATCTCCGACTCCAGGCGAGGTCGCTTCGGGAGGTGTTCCTTCTCCAAGGACCCGGGGCGGCTATCGGGGCTATGCGACCTGGCCCTCGCGGAACCAGGAGCGTCCACCGACGCCGCCCTCGCGGGTTTCACCGTCCGACGATGGTCCCCGGAGGGAGAACCCCGGTCGGAGGAACTCCGGCGACGGTCCGAGCTGGAGCCTTTTGACGCGGAGGCCTCCGACGAGGTCCGGGTACGGCTTGGGTCAGCGAAGATTCGATCACGCTGATGCCGCCGACTCCTCAACGCTTTTGAGGACATTTTGCCGCAGGGCCCACAGATCAGTTCCTCATGATCCGGGCCCAGGCAGCGGAGGCAAAAGTCGTGTGTGTCAGTTAGTGACATATTTCGGTCACACTGACCACACCGCTTAAAGCCACTGGCAGCCATCGGGGGAAAAAGGGCCCCTGTGAGGTCAAAGGACCGGGCTGCCAGGGAAAAATCGAAACTAAAGCTGACAAAGTCAGAAAAACCGAAAAAAAGTAGGAGGACTCGTGACCGGCGTCGCGAGTCCGGGCGGGAAAACGATCGGCCGAAGGAAAAAGAATAAAATAATGAAGAAAATCGACTTTTTCGTGGGGACAAGACGGGTACGTCTGTAGGGCTCCGCGGAAAAAAGAAGACTGGCTAAGATGGCACCCTCGGGCGGGAAGACGACCGCGCATGCGCGCTGCAATTCCCAAAGGCTTTCTTTGAAAGCTGGGGAAAATTGCTCCGCGAGGGCTCCGTCGGCGCCGACGTCACCCATAAGTGAGGACTGACTTCCTGCTTGGTCCTGGAGAAATCTCCATTTCAGGCTGTCACAGCCTCTCAGCAACGAGTGGGCTCAGGCACCCTATGAGGCCAAGGCCTCGACAGAGCCCCTCGAAGGCATCGATGCCAGTGCCAAGGGCGCCAAGTCTAGGGGCCCAAAAATGGACTCATGTAGCTTCTCACGGCTCGAGTCCCTTTATCATCTGTCAACACAGATAACATGTCTAGGGCTCATGGTCAGGGGTGAGATATTGAAGGCACCAGCTGTGATGGTCCATCATGGAATTGGTGCATGCACAGTGTGCATTTTTTAAAAAAAAAAACCTGCTGGCCAGCTTTGACATTGTCATAAAAATGGCCCCCCGTGAGGTCCAAGGACTCAATGCCAGCAGCGCTGAGGAGAAAAAACCTGGGAAAAAGACAAGAACCCTCTGAGTGATAAGAGACAAAATGTGGGGGAAAGAAACCCACGTGATGACTGGCGAAGATGGTGCCCCAACAACAGGCAGAAAATAGTAGAAAAGGCACCAAAACCACAAAGCAACTCTGAAGGGTAAAAAGAATCACTTTTCCTGGATTGCACTGGAACATGTTCATAGGGCTTTACGGAAAAGTGAACTGAAGAGAAGATGGCGCCATGGCAGGTGGAAAGCAGGCACACATGTGCGATGGAGGCTCCCAAAAGCTTCTGTTGGACACTGGGAAGCATTCCTACATGGGGCTCCATTGAGAGATGGCACCAATACACAAGAACGTCTTCCTGCTTGTTCATGGAGAATTGGAAAGATGTGAACAAATTCCTTCTCCACATCTTTATGAACAGTCTTGTGTCCACCATTGTCCCCCTCCGTCTCGATATATGCCTGTGTCTCTTCTTCATCCCTGTCTGCCTCTCTCCCTCCATCTGGGTGTATGTGCATGTCTGGTTACGTCTTTATCAGCCGTGTGTGTGTGTGTGTGTGTTTCCTGCTTGCTCCGATGAGGACAGCATCATATAAACAGAGTTACCCTTTTAAACTTTGGTTGATGAAGTCCACAGACCTTGCGCCTGCTTTGTTCAAAATGTAAAAACTGTGCAATAGAGTGCAAGCAGATGCCCCCCATGCACTTTCCCTCCACCTGCCCCATCCCATTTCCCTACATGCCATGAAACCTCCGCACATATTTTCAGCAACCGAGTGGAGGGCGGTATTCAGCCTGGAGAATTTACTTGAGTAACTGTTTAGTTAACTGAGCAAATTCATTTGTAAACTGTCCTAATAGTGCCCCTACTCTGTCTATAACCTTTCAGAAGCACCAAAGAAAAGCTAAAGAACGTCTGTTGCTTCTTTCCTTTGCAAAGCGATACAATGCTTAAAATCATTTTAGGATTTATACTCCAGCCACATTGTCTGAAAAATCTTGTTCTTTGGGATAGTCTACCGTTGATATCTTGCTCGTTTCTCACAGGACTAAAGGACGAGTTATTTACAAAAAAAAAAGCAATTTCACAACCCTGGTTCCACTGTTGTTCCCTAAATCTTGCCGCCCCCCCCCCCCACCTCCTCCTGCTTGCTCCCCATGGCTATCTCTCTATATCACTGCTACCACATTGATGCTGAAGAAGTCTGTGTGCATACAGTCTTCAGCATACTCTCATGGTTTTAGCAATATTTGTGTCTTATATCTGGGTTTTTACTAGAGAGATGCTTATAAAATAGGGTTTTAAAGAACTGTTTTAGATGGGACTTTGCCTCAATCCTCTGACTTATCATAACAAGAAACCAGTTACTTCCCCCATCTTACAGAAAAGGTGAGGAGAGCAGAAGCATTGCAAAGCCATCAGGGCGCTTGTGAACTCTAGGATCCTCTCCCCACTACATTTGTGAATAGTTGACGCAGATCTTACTATATACCTGCTGCTTTTAAATTCAAATTTAAAGCATAAACACATTTCCTTTTTCACTTGGAGAAATATGCTATTTTTCAGAAAGCAATCAAGCTAGGTAGCTGAAACTGTCAGCTAGCTTAAATTTTAGCCAAGGGGTATGGAACTATATTAATCTGCCCTGTGTAACAGTTAAGTTTTTCTGAGGGGGCAGATTATTATAGTTCCATACCCCTTGGCTAAACTTTAAGCTAGCTGACAATTTCCGCTACCTAGCTTGATTGCTTTCTGAAAAATAGCATAGGATTGGATCAAACTTGTTGGATAAATCTGGAGCCAGTTGCCAACCCTATCTTTAAAAAAACAAAATCCTCTTAAGTGCCATCAAGTCAATGCTGACTCCTGGCAATCCAGCAGCCCCTTGGTAAGGTATGACCAGAAGTAGATTGCCAAGCCTTTTCCCTTCAGAGGCAATGAAGGGTAAAGTGACTTGCCCAAGTCACAAAAAGTGCCAGTAGGAATCAAACCCTGATCTCTTGGGAACAAAGCTGTTGCTCTAACCACTAGGCTACTCCTCTACTCCAAGATCATTTTATGATGCCTAAAAACCCTCAAAATGAAAATTTTCAACAAAAAGGTAGGAAAGCTACCTTTAAGGCAATATAAAATTAATGGCATTTAATAACCCATATGTGCAAAACAATGGCTGTTAATATGTTTTCTGAAGATATTTCGCTGGATACAGAGTGAGAAAAACATGAACCCTTGCAAGCAAAGACTGAAAAGAAATCTAACAGGAAGATGCAGTGCTAGCACATAACCACATGATGGTGCTATGTGACCATCACTTGGAAACAGTCACTGGTATCTTCACTTCTATGTTTAATACAATTGAAGACCCCAGAAAAGGTTCAAGTGTGCATTAAACCTCTAATTAGGACACAGTTACAAGGCGATATCTAACACCGCCTTGCTGAAGGAGTTCTGCAATTTAAACTGACTCTGAAAAAAGTTATTTTTGAGTAAGAAAAAAAAAAAAAAAAAGGAGAGATGGTCAGCAGAAACATGGCTATTAGATACAGTTGCCAAGCGGCTTCATAATGTATTGATCCAGTCCTTGTTTTACCATGCAACCTTCCCCTCTGCATGCATGGACTTTACTTCTGGTGCCCTTATTGATTTTCCTAAGAAAAAAACAAGACTACAATTCCATGTAGCCACAGGCTAAAGCCAGGACTCGATCAGTGTGATCTTAAAATCAACCTTACGCATCAGGACAGCTTCCTATAGCACAAAGGACAAAATATCTGGCCCAATAATGTTCACTTAGATAAGTTCCACTTTAACAGTAAGTCCAGTACAGCTGCAATTAAATAGCAGTAAGGGTGGCAATATTCCTTTAAAAAAAAGTGTTTATATTTAACAACAAGATTTTTATACCGCCTTCTCATACAATCAAGTGGTTTACAAAGAACTCAAAGAACAATTCAGGTAAGGGTGGCATGCAGGAGTTGCCTGGAGGCAGAACTTATATACATAGCACCATAATGAACGGGGTTAACTGTAATTTGGGCTTGAGTGTTGAGGTGGAAGGACTAGGTATTGTCTTTGAAGTGGTCAGTGAAGAGAAAGGTCTTGAGGAGTTTCTGGAAGTCCTTTAAATCTTTAGTAGTTCTGATTTTTTCTGGCAAAGTGTTCCATATGGCAGGAGCAGCTAAGGAGAGGGCTCTCTTCGTGGTAGAGTTATTTGCCTTAGTGTAGAGCTAGGAACTGGTATGGTGTCTCTGGTGTTCTGTCTCTTTGGTCTGCAGCTTGAGTTTGTACAACTCAGTTCTTGTAGGGTAATCGGATCTTGTATAATATTAAACTCCACACTCACAACCAAATAGAAAAGAAAAATAAAAAAAAAATAAAATAAAGGGGTGTGGCCCTAATGCAGCACCAGGTAGTTATTTCAAAGGGCAAGTAATGGAGGCGCTCCTGAAAGAGCGAATAGTGAACTTTCTCAAAACCAACAGGTTGCAAGATCCGAGGCAACATGGTTTTACCGAAGGATGGTCTTGCCAAACAAATCTGATTGAGTTCTTTGACTGGGTGACCAAGGAACTAGATCAGGGGCATGCGATGGATGTCAGCTACCTGGATTTCTGCAAAGCCTTTGATACTGTTCCTCATAGGAGGCTTGTCAAACTCAGTAGCTTGGGGATGGAACCCAAGATAGTAAACTGGATTAGAAATTGGTTGACTGACAGACGGTGATGGTACATGGAGCTCACTCGGATGAAAGGAAGGTGATTAGCGGGGTGCCCCAGGGTTTGGTCCTGGGCCCGGCCCTGTTCATGTATTTGTGAGTGATATTGCTGAAGGACTGAATGGAAAAATCTGTCTTTGCAGATAACACAAAAATTTGCAACAAAGTGGACTCCCCTGAGGGAGTGGTTAATATGAGGAAAGATCTACAAAAGCTGGAAGAATGGTCTAATGCTTGGCAATTATGATTTAATGTGAAAAAGTGCAGTGTCATGCACTTGGGTAGCAGAAATCCAAGGGAAATGTACGCAATAGGGGGCGAGAGCTTCGTGTGCATGGTTCAGGAGAAAGACCTTGGTGTGATTATCTCAGATAATCTCAAGATGACAAAAAACAGTGCGACAAAGCGGTGGCAAAAGCCAGGATGATGTTGGGCTGCATACAAAGAGGGATTACCAGCAGAAAGGAAGAGGTACTTTTGCCACTATACAAGTCACTGGTGAGGCCTCACTTGGAATACTGTGTTCAGTTTTGGAGACCGTATCTTGCAAAGGATGTAAAAAGACTGGAAACTGTTAAGAGGAAGGCGACCAAAATGATTTGGAGCCTGCGTCAGAAGACTTATGAGAAAAGATTTGAAGACCTAAATATGTACACTTTGGAGGAGAGGAGGGACAGGGGAGATATGATTCAGACCTTTAAATACTTAAAGAGAAATGATGAACAAATAAACCTCTTCCAAAGACAGGATACTGTAAAACTAGAGGGCATAACATGAAGCTGCAAGGTGTAAATTGAAAGGCAATGTCAGGAAATATTTTTTTTCACTGAAAGGGTGGTGGATGCTTGGAATGCCCTCCCGCTGGAAGTGGTGGGGGCAAACACGATGACGGAATTCAAAACGGCATGGGACAGACACAGAGGATCCCTTTGCAGCAACAGGATAAAAACAAAATAAACTAATCCATCTAACTTCTGAACCATCTAACTTCTCAACAAATAGGGGTTTCCTACATGGAGTGGTGGGCTCACTCCTAAACAAAGACATGGGGAGGGGTGGCCTGCACAGAGCGGCAGGTGCACCTACTCTTGCCATCTTACTGGGCAGACTAGATAGACCATACTGGTCTTTATCTGCCATCATTTACTATGTTACTATTATTAAAGGAAGGAGGGCCCCTGTCCAGAAGTGCTGGCAATCAGAAATGATGCCAACACAGAAGAAACACAAGGCAGACCGCCAGCCCCGATTGCCATTGGAGGAAGGAGTGGGTGGGTAGGCCTCTCCCATTGCCCCCACCAAAGCCAATCAGGCTCTCTGCAACCAGATCTGCAAATTCAAAATGCCGGCAGACGTAAAAGCCATAGACCGCCAGCCCTGATTACTGTCGGAGGAAGGAGCAGGCAAGTAGGCCCATCCCCACGCCCCCCACCAAAGCTAAATCAGGCTCTCCGCAACAGATCTCTAAATTCAAATGCCAGCAGGCACACCCGCGCCTGACAGGCCCTCGCCAGAGGGCCCTTTGGCGTGCCCTTAGGCGTGGGACAGCAGACAACACTACACTTCTGCCTCTCAAAAACAAAATGCAAGGAACCAGAACCTCTTCAGAATCACCTCAAGATTCAACCATATGAAACTGCCTCTCCAGACTACATCCAGCACACCAAGGCAACCAAACAACATACAAAGAACACAGAAGTAAGTTCATCCAAGTCCCCCTTGGTAAGCGGACTGGAAAGGGGGGCTGTTACTTCTGGAGAGAAATCTGAAATTGTGAGTATATACTTCTGGGAATTTTTCTGAAAGGAATTGTTTTTCTTTTAAAGCTACTTAATCTGTGAACCCACTATTTTTTTTGTTAAATCAGTCAGGGCCTAGTAGCAACAGTTTAAGATTCAATTTAAAAACACAGAAGAGAACTTTCTGGTTACCTTTCATACCCAGTAGACAGCTGTAGTTTAAATTTCATAGTCACTCAGGGCCTAGCATCAGCAAAGTACTTTTAGTTTCAAATTAAAACACAGAAGAGAGCTTTCTGGTTAAATTTAGAATCCAGCAGAGAGCTTGTAGTTTAAATTTCATAATAGGTTAGAGCCTAGTAGCAGCAAAGAGCTATAATTTAAATCAAATCAGAATATAGTTTTCCTCAGCAGCACAGGACAAGGTACTGTGTAGCAGCCCTTTTTTAATAAGTGTTATATCCCTCCCTCCCTCCCCACACCCACCCTCCCCTGGGAAAATCACAGCTTTATAGGTACTTGCACAACTTAAAAGACAGGCGGTGCTCTCAGGTGAAGCTCATTACTCAAATCAGTCATACACTAAGGACCTGAGATTAATTAAGCTTCAGGTGAACAAGGTATATTAAACTTCTTAGGTACAGTTTTAGTGGTATAAATATCCATTGCACCCTTTAGTACATATAGAACTTAAAGATCTAAACACAAACTTAAAACTAAGATGCAGACAGCAGTCCAGCAGCGGGATGTGGGCTTTCCAGTCTTTTGCATTGAGTGTCACATGTATGATTTTCTCCCAGCTGGTGAGAGGTCTTACGTGTGCACTAGGTGCAAGGAGCTCTCTGCTCTCAGGGAACAAGTCCGTTCTCTAGAGGCTAGAGTAGCAGACTTGGAAAACATAAGACAGACAGAGAGGTACATAGACGAGACCTACAGGGATATAGTCCTGAAGTCCCACCTCCAGTCTGGCAGCATCCCTGTTGCCATGGAGGAGAGAGGTCACGTGACAGGAGAGCATCACCCTGGTGTGGCAGGAAGTGATCCTGTAACTAGGACCTGTCCTCCAGGTGATGTAAACCCCTCTCGCACCGAGGAGGTTTCTCCAGGGCCAAGTGCCCATGCGGGAAGGGTTAGGACAGCAGTTATAGTTGGTGATTCGATCATTAGGCATGTAGATAGCTGGGTGGCTGGTGGACGTGAGGATCGCCTGGTAACATGCCTGCCTGGTGCGAAGGTAGCGGACCTCACACGCCACCTAGATAAGGTCTTAGATAGTGCTGGGGAGGAGTCTGCTGTCTTGGTACATGTTGGTACCAATGACATAGGAAAATGTGGTAGGGAGGTTCTGGAAGCTAAATTTAGGCTTTTAGGTAGGAAGTTGAAATCCAGAACTTCCAGGGTAGCGTTCTCCGAAATGCTTCCCGTTCCACGCGCAGGACCCAATAGGCAGGCAGAACTCCGGAGTCTCAATGCGTGGATGAGACAATGGTGCAGAGATGAGGGGTTCGGATTTGTTAGGAACTGGGGAACATTCTGGGGAAAGGAGGGGCTCTTCCGAAGGGATGGGCTTCACCTTAACCGGGATGGAACCAGGCTGCTGGCATTAACCTTTAAAAAGGAGATAGAGCAGCTTTTAAACTAGATAATAGGGGAAAGCCGACAGTCGCCCAAGAGCGCATGGTTCGGAAGAATGTATCCTTGAAGGATACTACAAAAAGCAGAGAGGTTCCAAAAAAGAGTAAAGTAGCCCAAATGCCCTCGAGTATGGAGCAGACAGAACTTAAAGATCCCAAATTACCCATGTCTACCAATAGCCAAATTAATATGAATAAAATACAGTCTCTAAAATGCTTGTATGCAAATGCTATAAGTCTACAAAACAAGATGGGAGAGTTAGAATATATAGCACTAAACGAGAGGTTAGATATGATTGGAATATCAGAGACATGGTGGAAGGAGGACAACCAGTGGGACACTGTGATACCTGGGTACAAACTATATCGAAATGATAGAGCTGATCAAATTGGTGGAGGGGTTGCGCTCTATGTTAGAGAGGGCATTGAGTCAGAAAGGATTAAAGTTTTGCAAGAAACAAAATTTGCTGTAGAATCTCTATGGATTGAAATTCCATGTAAAAAGGGGAAGGCGATGGCAGTGGGGGTGTACTATCGTCCGCCTGGCCAGAATGAACAAATGGATGATGAAATGCTCAAAGAAATCAAGGAAGCTAGCAAAAGTTACAGTGCAGTAATAATAATGGGTGATTTCAATTACCCCGGCATCGACTGGGTCAGTGTCACAACAGGACATGCTAGGGAGATAAAGTTCCTAGATGAAATAAATGACTGCTTCTTGGAGCAGCTGGTTCATGAACCGACCAGAGGGGAAGCAATATTAGACCTAGTCCTTAGTGGAACACCAGATGTAGTGCAAGAGATAAGGGTGTTGGGGCCACTTGGCAATAGTGATCATAGCATGATCGCCTTTGATTTAATTAGTGGAGGAGGGATAGTAAGGAAATCCACAGTACTACCCTTTAACTTTCGAAAGGGAGACTATGATAGAATGAGGAAAACAGTTAAGAAAAAACTAAAAGGAGCAGTTGCAAAGGTTAAAGACGTACATCAAGCTTGGGTGTTGTTGAAAAATACTATCTTGGAAGCCCAGACCAGCTGTATTCCACGCTTTAAGAAAAGTGGAAGGAAGTCCAAAAAATTGCCAGCATGGTTTAAAGCTGAGGTCAGAGAGGCTGTTGTTGCCAAAAAAGCATCTTTCAAGAAATGGAAAAAAAGAGCCAAATAATGAAACCTGGAAACAGCACAAGCACTGGCAAGTCAAATGCAAGGCATTGATAAGGCAGGCAAAGAGAGAATTTGAGAAGAAGCTTGCTGCGGAAGCAAAAACGCGAAATAAAGACCTTTTCAAGTACATTCGTAGCAAAAAACCCGTGAGAGAGTCAGTTGGTCCATTAGATGATAAAGGGGTTAAAGGAGCACTAAGAGGCGACAAGGCGATAGCGGAGAGACTGAATGAATTCTTTGCTTCGGTCTTTACTGAGGAAGATGTAGGGATGTTACCCACGACTGAAGTGGTATTTAAAGGTGTGGAAGAATTGAAGGAAATATCGATACATCGGGAAGATGTCCTACAACTATTAGATAAACTGAAGAGTAGCAAATCACCTGGGCCGGATGGTATACATCCAAGGGTGTTGAAAGAACTGAAATTTGAGATTGCAGACCTGCTATCAGTAATCTGTGAACTATCATTAAAATCATCTCTAATACCTGAGGATTGGAGGATCGCCAATGTAACACCAATTTTTAAAAAGGGTTCGAGGGGTGATCCGGGAAACTACAGACCGGTGAGCCTGACATCAGTACCGGGAAAAATGGTAGAAACCATCATAAAGAATAAAATTACTCAGCATATAGATAGTCATGACCTAATGGGAGACAGCCAACATGGCTTTAGACAAGGAAGATCTTGTCTTACTAATCTGTTATGTTTTTTTGAAGGAGTGAATAAACAGGTGGACAAAGGTGAGTCAGTTGATATTGTGTATCTGGACTTTCAGAAAGCCTTTGACAAGGTCCCTCATGAGAGACTTTTGGCAAAACTAAAGAGTCATGGGATAGGAGGCAGTGTACTACTGTGGATCAGGAACTGGTTAAAAGATAGAAAGCAGAGGGTAGGGCTAAATGGCCAATTTTCCCAATGGAGAAAGGTGAATAGTGGTGTACCCCAGGGATCTGTGCTGGGTCCGCTGCTTTTTGACATATTCATAAATGACCTGGAAAGTGGAATAACGAGTGAGGTTATCAAATTTGCTGATGACACAAAACTATTTAAAGTTGTTAAAACCCAGGAGGATTGTGGAAAATTGCAAGAGGATCTTGATAAATTGGAAGACTGGGCATCAAAATGGCAGATGAAATTTAATGTGGAGAAGTGCAAGGTTATGCACCTAGGGAAGAACAACCCAAACTATGGTTACATGATGCAAGGTTCCACATTAGGAACCACCACCCAAGAAAAAGATTTAGGCGTCCTTGTGGATACCATGTTAAAACCCTCGGCCCAGTGTGCAGCGGCGGCCAAGAGAGCAAATAGAATGCTAGGTATGATAAGGAAAGGAATGGAAAATAAAAACAAAAGATATTATAATGCCTCTATATCGTTCCATGGTGAGACCGCACCTTGAATATTGTGTGCAATTCTGGTCGCCATATCTTAAAAAGGATATAGCAATTTTAGAAAAGGTTCAGAGTAGAGCCACCAAAATGGTAAAGGGGATGGAAGGCTACTCCTATGAAGAAAGGCTAAAAAGGTTGGGGCTCTTTAACCTGGAAAAGAGACGGCTGAGGGGAGATATGATAGAAGTCTATAAATTAATGAACGGAGTGGAACGGGTAAACGTAGATCGATTGTTTACTTTTTCAGAATATAGAAAGACTAGGGGACATGCAATGAAGCTACAGGGTAAACTATTTAAGACTAATAAAAGAAAATATTTTTTCACTCAACGTGTAATCAAACTCTGGAATTTGTTACCGGAGGATGTAGTAAAGGCTGTTAGTGTAGCTGGGTTTAAAAAAGGTTTGGACAAGTTCCTGGAGGAAAGGTCCATAAACCATTATTAAGAAGGGACCCAGGATATCAATGCTTGAACCAATACAAGCATTGTGGAACCTGTGTCCCTTGGGGAAACTGCTAGGTACGTATGACCTAGATTGGCCACTGTTGGAAACAGAATACTGGGCTTGATGGACCTTGGTCTGACCCAGTATGGCATATCTTATGTTCTTATGTTCTTAAGTCCACAACAGCACAACAGCTCAACATGATGCCACATAACCTCCTACCCTACATTGTGATGTTACTGTTGCTGTTCTTTATTCTAACGACCACTCATGTCCTAGCTACCCACATCATCACCATCCCAATTCTTCACAGACCAAGGCTCCCTGCTCCAACAACTACCTTCAAAGCACAGCACACAAAACCACCACACAGAATACTACAAATCACTCCCACTCAGCATCTGAAGCTGAACACCAAACTGAAGAACCCACCCTATCCAATCAAATGTTCCCTCATAAACCCCCACTCATTTTGCAACATAACTCAATAGCAGATTACCTGCAACTCAACACAGACCTCATGTGCTTCACAGAAAACTGGATCTCAAACACCGACAATGTTCTTCTCAACCAGTTGCGCCCCCCACCCCCATTACAAGCTCCTCAATTGCCCCAGAACTGACAGTAGAGGAGGGGGGTCTTAATATTAGCAAAAGCATCTAAACTTCAATATGATTACATCTCAATCCCTACAAACACTTGACTTCCTCACTACTTCCAATGGTGATCACACTGTTTAACATATCGCACTTCCTCTGCCAGTACCGAAGACCTACTGGAAGAAGCCTGCATGCACACATCTAACAAGCTATTCTTCCTCATGGGTGATCTCCACCTCCACAAAGCAAGCAAATGTGTTCATTAACGCCATGGATGCCCTTCAACAAAAACAGATCATCAATGCACCCACACACTCTAAACGAGCAACCCTAGACCTCATTTTCACACCTAAACATCTTCCTACAGTTGATTTTAACACCCAGATTGACCCAGTGCCCTAGTCAGACAACGCAATGATCTCTTATACTCACGATCATACCCAGATTCCACATATTCCCAACAGCATCAAAATATGCCATTTTAAAGCGTTCAACACTCAATCCTTTCTTAATAATGTCTCTCCACTCCTGGACTCTGACTTTGTTAACTACTGTGTTCCAGGAGTGGATCAGATTGTCTAGGTCATCTAAGTCTTCACTTTTACACCACAAAGCCTCACAACCCACCCTAGCTCTACACATCCACCCTGGTATTCACGCAATCTCAGTATAATCAGACGAGAGCTAAGACAGTTAAATAGAAGATGGATGCATCTTGTGTTTGTTTCTATCAAGCAACAATTCATCATCAAGCAACTCAAATATAACAATCTCAATCTCATCAGCAGTTGTCAAAAGGAATATTACACTAACATCCTCTGAAATCCCTCAACTGTCCCAGAGAATTATTTTCCATTGTATCCTCCCTCACCAGCGATCTTACATCAAGATACCTCACAAACCCAAAAGATCAACTAGACCCGCAGACCATGGTTGACTACCTCTCCAACAGGCAATCCTCAATACCCCCCCAGTCCAGAGAACCTCCATTCAAACAAGATATTTCATCCCAAGTGCACATCTGGAACTCCTTTAGACTAACTATGTTTGTACAGCGCTTCGTATGTTGCTGCGCTTTATAAGTCTTAATTATTATTATTATTATTATTAAACTACACAGAGAGAACTTGCCGACATCATCCATAACATCAATACCACGACCTCCCCTCTGGATCCATGCTCAGTTTCATGGATAAAATCCCTTCATACTGAGTTCGCACTAATTATACTGAAGATAGTCCACTCCTCCCTCACACAAGGATACCTGCTCTCTGCGCTGAAACAGGCCTCAATACGTCCCATCTTGAAGAAAACCACTGGATATGACTAACCCCAGCTCATATCGACCGATCACAAGCATTGATACCCTTGCTCCTCTGGACCCCCATCAACACGGTTTCTGCCCTCAGCATGGCATTGACTCTTCACTGCTCTCTTTGAACACGCTGATCAGGAGGCTAGATAAGCCACATCAAGGATTATGATATTCATGGACATCAGTGCTGCTTTTGACTCCGTAGCACACCATACCCTTCTGACAAGACTCAGTGACATAGGCTTCCACAAGAGCACAATAGACATGAAAACTTAAATCTCTCCAACATCTACGACAAGCATTGTGGAACCTGTGTCTTTTGGGGAAACTGCTAGGTATGTATGACCTAGATTGGCCACTGTTGGAAACAGGATACTGGGCTTGATGGGCCTTGGTCTGACCCAGTATGGCATATCTTATGTTCTTATGTAGATATTCCAATACAATGACTACAGAACAGTCTTTTAAGGCCATCATCACACCCCACCTCGACTACGGCAGGGCCTGCCAAAGCAGACACTATATCCACTCCAGCTAATGCAAAACACTGCTGCCAGAATCTTAATGGTAACATCAAGACAACACATCACACCAACACTCAAGAGCATTCACTAGTTACCAATTGCACAAAGGATAAAATACAAGGTCGCAACCACAGTCTATAATATCCTCCATAACCTATCCGCATAGTGCCTTGAGGACATAATCACAAGAACATCTACAGCAAGGTCGAGAAGATCAGCAAAACCAGAACCTTCTAGTCACCCCCCTCCCCCCCACTTCGAGACCAGATGTACACAGCAAACAGAGCCTTCATCTTATTTTACCCAGCAATTTGTAACTCGCTTCCAGAAGCCACCAGATCTGCACAGTTCACACAGGACCTGAAGAAACTCTTAAAAACACATATTTTCTTGGATTACTTTGGTCCCAATGGCATTACTTCACTATACACACATATCATAATTTCACTCACTTACTGCTGATTCTCTAAATCCCCATATTTAACTCAAGGTCAGAACGCCCATGTTCTCACTTGAGTTTGTTAATGTTGTTCTATGTAAACAGCCTTGGACTAAAGATCTGTTAAATATTTAAAGAACCTGGCATGTAAGTGTAAAGCCGATGGGTCAGAGTCTGAGGAGAAGTGTGCCAGAAGTGGAGGAAATGCCCACATCAGAAATCAGTGAAGAAGGACCAGGGCCCATGATGAAAACAAATACCATAGAACTAAAAAAGGTCCAAAAACGTTTTCAGAACAGATCTAGACAATGAAAACAGGGCAAAAAGAAAGAATATTGCTTTATCTATACCCAGGCACCTTTCTTCAAAAGCATCTGTGTTTCATCTACCCAGGAGGGGCTATCCTCAAGTACTGAGGCCCAAACCAGGTTGTCTAAAGTCTTGGTTCTTATTCAGAAATGTAACAGTAAACAAGCCAACACAGTCAGTCAAACTTATCCTTCATAGCAATAAAGCTTTTTATTGCACTTTTAGATATATACAGCACAGTACAAGGGTGATAAGTATTGAACTTGATATAACCACCTATAGCAGAGCATCTAGGTGGTTTGCAGAAGAGATATCAGGGAAGAAGACAATAGCCAGACATCACGGGTGATGGGAAACAAAAGACAAAAATAAAAAGGAGAAAAAGGGAAGGCAGACCTATGTTACAAAGTAAGTGAATGAAGTAAATATGGGACACAAAAGGGAAGGAGGAGATGACATGAAGGACAGAGATGAACCAATTGACTGGAGCTACGAAAGGGTAAGTAAGGAGAAAAAGATAAGGGAGACTAGACTAGGGGTCAGGATGGGGCGGCTGCAGGAAAGACCAGACAAAGAGATGAGTTTTCAACTGAGATTTGAAGCAACTGAATGAGAGCTGGGAAAAGAGCAAACCACTCATGAATGCAGCAAAATATGACCTTGAGAATATACCACTGGAATTTAAAGACTGCCTGCAAAATCGATTTGCTGCTTTAGATACAAATGACAGAGCTCCAGAAGAGTTATGGAATGACATCAAGAAGGTTGTGTTGGAAGAAAGCGAGAAGTCTCTACAAAAGGTGAAAAAGCAAAAGCGGCCAAAATGGATGACAGAAGAAACTCTGAAAATTGCCCAGAAACGCAGAGAAGCTAAAGTCAGAGGAGAAAGAAAGACAATCACAGAACTCAGAGATTCCCAACGTGCAGCAAGACAGGACAAGGAAAAGTACTACAATGACCCTTGCAAGGAAATAGAAGCAGAAACTATTAGAGGAAGAACAAGATCGGCTTTCCTAAAGCTACGAGAGTTAAAGAAAAAGTTCCAGCCTCGAATTGGAATGTTACAAGATGCTCAAGGTTCTATGTTGAATGATGCCGAGAAGATCAAGAAAAGGTGGAAGGAATATACAGAGTTTTTATATGATAAAGATCAAGTGGACCAACAGCCGTTTCAACCTGTACCTTATGATCGGGAACCATTGGTGATGAAAGAAGAAGTTGAAGCAGCATTGAAAGCCTTATCAAAGAACAATGCACCAGGCATTGATAGCATTTCCATAGAATTACAGCAATCTGATGCAGCTGTTACCGTACTTACAAGGCTCTGCCAAGAAATATGGAAGACATGGCCAACTGACTGGAAAAGATCTGTGTTTATACCAATACTAAAGAAAGGTAATCCAACTGACTGTGGAAATTATCGCACAATTGCTCTGATCCCACATGCCAGCAAGATTCTACTGAAGATTATTCAAAAGAGACTACAACCATACCTGGAACAAGAACTACCTGAAGTGCAAGCAGGGTTCAGGAAAGGGCGAGGAACGACAGACATCATTGCGGATGTGAGATGGATCCTTGAAAAGACTAAAGAATACCAAAAGGATATCTATTTGTGCTTTATCGACTATAGCAAGGCTTTTGACTATGTAAACCATGAGAAACTCTGGGCCACATTAAGAAGCATGGGTATACCAGAACACCTGATCGTTCTCTTGTGCAATCTGTACATTGATCAAGAAGCAACAGTTCAAACGGAACAAGGAGAAACAGAATGGTTTAAAATAAGCAAAGGTGTAAGACAAGGCTGCATACTTTCCCCCTACCTGTTTAATTTATATGCAGAACAAATCATCAGAGAAGCAGGATTGTATGAAGACAACAGAGGTGTGAAGATTGGTGGAAGACTCATCAACCACCTTCGCTATGCTGATGATACCACATTACTGGCTGAAAGTGAAGATGATCTGAAACATTTGCTTCTCACAATCAAACAGTCTCAAAATGGGCCTGCACCTTAATGTAAAGAAGACAAAGATCATGACAACTGGCATAATCAACAGGTTCATCGTTGAAGGAGAAGAAATTAAAATTGTGAACAACTTTAACCTACTTAGATCAACTATCAATAAAGAAGCAACAAGCAGTCAAGAAATCAAACGACGCATTGCTCTTGGCAGAATGGCTATGAAAGACCTAGATAAGATTCTCAAGAGCAGAGATGTCTCTCTCCATACAAAGATTTGACTTGTTCAAGCCATGGTATTTTCAATAACATCATATGGATGTGAAAACTGGACAGTGAAAAAGACAGACAGGATGAAAAATGATGCCTTTGAATTATGGTGCTGGCGGCGAATACTGTGTATACCATGGACTGCCCAAAGAACAAACCAGTCGGTACTAGAGGAGATCAAACCTAAGCTTTCTTTAGAAGCTCAGATGACAAGACTTCGACTTTCATACTTTGGACACATCATGCGAAGAGAGAGATCATTAGAGAAAGACATCATGCTTGGCAAGATAGAAGGTCAACGCAAAAGAGGAAGGCCAGCAATGAGATGGATCAATACAATAACAGCAGCTACGGGTACCAGTCTGTCAACAATGAGCCGCCTGACTGAAGACCGAACACAATTTAGGATAGCTATCCAGAGGGTCGCCATGAGTCGACTCCGACTCGACGGCACTTAACAACAACAACAACTCCCCATCAGCTCCAAGTCTCACCCACGACTGGAACTGTGGACTGGTGGCTGCTTGTAAAAGGAGATGTTTTGTAGTTTTGTCCAATCATTGAGGCTGTAGCCTTGGCTCCGTCTTCTCCAATCCAGAGAGGATTTTGCACTTCTGCAACTGTTGCAGCTCTCTTGAGCTGATCTGCCACTGGACCTCCCTGGTCTTGTCGTTCCTAGTCAGAATGGATTCTCTGCCACTACAGCTCCCCCTGGAGCTGATCCACCACTGTAGCTCCCTCACAAGCTGATTCCTCACCGTTGCATCTCTCTCTTGAGCTGATTTGCTGCTGCACTCCCCTGGGTCTTGTGGCTTCTAGTCAGGCATGGACTATTTACGCTACAGCTCTCTCTGTGAAGTTGATTCTGCTGCAGTAACTCTCTCTCAGGAGCCAATTCTCTTCTGCAGCTCCCCCTGGAGTTGATCCGTTGCTGTAGCACCCTCTGGAGCAGATTCTCTACCTCTTGTGCTGATCTGCTGCTGCGCCCTTCCTGGGCCTTGTGGCACCTGGATTCTCTGCCACTACAGCTCTCTCTTGAGCTGATCTACCACTGGACTCCCAAACCTGGATTAGGCTCTCCAGAGTCTCTCCTGCTGCCATCTCCACTCCCTGAATTGGGAGGAGACCATCCACCCCCATCTTCACTCCTACCCCCAACTGTGTATATAAGATGCTCTCTGCTGGCATCTTCACTCAGAGCTTGTCTAGGCCCCCAGGAGACTTTCCAGTGCCATCTTCAGGAGGAGGGCCTGCAGAGCAAGGCGAGTTCTCTCCTCCCCTCTCAGATGAGGGTTAAGCTCTTTTAGATAAAGAGGCCTAATGCCTCTAAATCTCGGGTAACTGTTTTCCAAGCTGTTTTCTGCACAGGGCTGCAGGTGCCAGTGTGAAGTGATATTATTATTCTTAGAGTGAGTAGTTCCCACCAGCCCCAGAATTTGCTTCTCCAGCCTCTGTCTTGTGTATTCAATTTATTCCCCTACATTATTCCCTATAGATTTAAAATTAAATCTTAATAATAGATATGTGAGCAAATATTACCCTTGCTCCCTTCAGCATAGGCAGTGATTTGCATATCCCCCTTGTTTACTTTCCAGCTCTGCTAGCACAACAAGCTGTTCCCTTAGTGTTGTCCCTCATCTGACCTCCCCAGCAGTCACCTCCTCAGCAGCATACAGTGACCATTTACCCTTTGATTCTACATTATTAATCACACTCTGAAACACTCACAGAGGGGGGGGGGGGGTCACATATGTACTTCATTAATCTGCCCACTGCACACTCCCGACAATGCCTATGGTGAAAACATGCACATATTTATACCTGCCATCTTTTATAAGCGCTATTTTACACACACATTTCCACAGACATGCTAAACTGACTACAAACTTACCCCAAACCATCTCATGATGTAAACAGAACCTGCTTTGCAAAAATTTAAAGTTAGGAGGCATGCACGTTCAGCTTCTGATAGCAACACACACTCAGGACGGAAAGAAGACATCTCTAACATTAGGAGCTGATGTTTTCCTCATTAGTCTGCACGCGAGGGGAAAAGACCATCTCAATTGCTCACTACAAATTTGCCCTCACACCGATACATATGCTTGGTGGCCACTGGCCATATTCAGGGAAAGGAGCACACTTATTGGTGAATACAGAGTTTGACAGTAATGTTTTGCAAAGGTATGAATGGACTTCTAAGTAACTGCCTTTCAAACTTCTTGCAGGAGGGGGTGGATCTTAAGTTTGGTGTTGAAGCAGCCTTGAACATAAGAAATGCCATACTGGGTCAGACCAAGGTCCATCAAGCCCAGTATCCTGTTTCCAACAGTGGCCAATCTAGGTCATACATACCTAGCAGTTTCCCCAAAAAACACAGGTTCCACAATGCTTGTATTGGGTCAGGCATTGATATCCTGGTTTCCTTAATAATGGTTTATGGACCTTTCCTCCAGGAACTTGTGCAAACTTTTTTAAACCCAGCTACACTAACATCCTCCAGTAAATTCCAGAGTTTGATTACACATTGAATGAAAAAATACTCTTATTTGTCTTAAAATAGTTTACCCTGTAGCTTCATTGCATGTCCCCTAGTCTTTCTATATTCTGATAAAGTAAACCCTAACCTTTTAAGCCTTTCCTCATAGGGCTATCCTTCCATCCCCTTTACCATTTTGGTGGCTCTTCTCTGAACCTTTTCTAACACTATATCCTTTTAGAGATACGGCGACCAGAATTGCATCTACATTGATGGGGGCCCCACTGCTCCTGGGGGCTGCACATAAGAGAAGTTTATAGCACCAGAAGCCCAGGTTCATAGAGTTCTTTTAGAGGCTAACTTGCCCCAATTAGTTGCCAAAGAGTTGTGGTTTTTCTCCCACCATCCTCAATTGCTTGAGGATAAAAAAGGAGCACATGTCTGCAATCCAATGCATGACAGTCATATTCTGGCCTTTCAGAGATATTTTTTTTTCTTCCTGGACCAAAGAGCCAGCAAGACAATGGACTGGTTGATTTGAAACTGACTACATTGGGAAGAAACATAGCATATGTGCAAAGGACAAATAGATTGTAGCAAAATAGTCACCATCACCATTATCCTCCCCTAGACTCTAGGAAAATTATCTTCCACAGAACATGTCATACAGAGGCTCAGCCTAAAGACTCATAAGGACCATCTATGAGCACTAGATTTAACATTCCCAAAAAGGAGATAGTGTTTCATGGGTAGTCTAGTATGCACCAGCCTCCTTATGCCTCTGGAAATAATGGAAGGCTAGAGGTTTTCCCCTCCACTTTGTTAGGGTAAGTCACATTTACTGTCATGTGTATTTATATGTATGCTAGTTTGAAACCAGAGTATGAAAGATGGAGTATTTATTGGAAAGGCTTAAAAAATACCACATATCCAAAGATCAAGATGGTATACATCTAAAATCTTTCCAGAGAACACAGCGGTAGGGGTCGTTTGCCATGGAGTCGGTGTCAATTCATGGTAACCCTCTGGATAGTTGTCAAACTGTGCTCATTCTTCAGTCAGGTGGCTCATTGACAGATTGTTACAATAACAGCAGCTATGGGTGACAATCGATCTTATTGCTAGCCTTCCTCTTTGTAGTTGACCTTATACCTTGCCAAACATGTCATCTTTCTCTAATGATCTCTTCCCATGATATGTCCAAAGTATGAAAGTCATAGTATTGTCATCTGAGCTTCTAAAGAAAGCTTAGGTTTGATCTCATCTAGTATGATTGGTTTGTTCTTTAGGCAGCCCATGGTATACATCAGGGGTATCCAAACCTGTCCTGGAGGGCCGCAATCCTGGCAGGTTTTTGGGATAGCCCTAATGAATATGCATGAGATATATATGCATTAGAGATAGCCTCCCAACCTGACTGGTTTGTGGCCCTCCAGTACTGGATTGGGAGACTCCTGCCTTACACCTCTGTCATTTAAGATTGTGAGTGAGCAAGGTACAGATGTCCTAGACATCAAAAGGGTAGACAGAATTTGTCACATTCCTCCTCGATTCTCACCACCACCACCAAAAAGGTGTCTAATTGACAACATTTTGGTGGTGGTGAGAAGCGAGGAGGACTGTGACAAAGTCTATCTACCCTTTTGATGTCTAGGACATCTGTACCTTGCTCACTCACAATCTTAAAATGACAGAGGTGTAAGGCAGGAGTCTCCCAATCCAGTACTAGAGGGCCACAAACCAGTCAGAGTGGGAGGCTCTCTAATGCATATATATCTCATGCATATTCATTAGGGCTATCCCAGAAACCTGCCAGGATTGCAGCCCTCCAGGACAGGTTTGGACACCCCTGGTATATATAAATATTCTTCATCAGCACTATAAAGAGTAGTTACTCACCTGTAACAGGTGTTCTCCAGGAGCAGCAGGAATCAGTCCTCACTTATGGGTGACGTCGCTGACGGAGCCCTCACGGAGCAATTTCCCCAGCTTTCGCAGAAAGCCTTTGGGAATTGCAGCGCGCATGCGCGGTCCCCTTCCCGCCCAGGGATGCCATCTTGCTCAGTCTGATGACATAGCGGAAAGACAGCAAAAGTTAGCAAAAATATGCAATAAGAATGACTGCAACTCCAAGGAGAGAAGGGAGGGTAGTGAGGACTGATTCCTGCTGCTCCTGGAGAACACCTGTTACAGGTGAGTAACTACTCTTTCTCCAGGACCAAGCAGGAAGTCAGTCCTCACTTATGGGACTCCCAAACTTAAGGCTACCGGAGACCTCAAGCCTAAAGAGCTCCCTCAAGCTCAACAGTACAGAGGGAAGGAATCTTCTCTGAATACTAATCCGGCCGGTAGCCCAACACTAGGGCCGGAGGGAGGAGTTGCCTAAACCTCAGAGGTTGTGGAGAACTGCCTGACCAAAAGCACTGTCCCTGCGGGACTCTCTTTCAAGGCAGTAATGAGCCGGAAAGGTCTGGCCTGAAGACCAAGTAGCGGCCCGGCAAATGTCTGCCAATGGAACAGAGCAGAGATGAGCCACAGACACGGCCTTCGCCCTGACCCGATGAGCCGTGACACGACTTTCCAATGGGAGGCCGGCTGCCCCGTAAGTCCAGGCAATACAGTCAGCTACCCAGGAGGACAGAGTACACTTAGAGACAGGGACCCCCAACCGATTGGGGTCAAACGATACGAAAAGCTGGACGGCTTTTCTATGCCCTTGTGTACGGTCAAGGTAGAAGGATAAGGCTCTTCTACAGTCCAGGGTGTGCAGCACAGTTTCTGCTCGGCTGGCATGCAGCCTGGGAAAGAAGGTCAGAAGAACCACCTCCTGGTTGATGTGAAAGGGGGAGACCACCTTTGGAAAAAATTTGGGGTGGGTCCACAGTACCACCCTATTCTTGTAGAACCTAGTGTACGGAGGCTCCGAGACTAGGGCTTGTAACTCACTCACGTGCCTCGCAGAAGTGAGGGCCACCAAGAAGAGAGTTTTCCAGGAGAGAAAACGGAGAGGGCAGGTAGCCATGGGCTCAAAAGGCAGACAGGTAAGCCTTTGCAGAACCAGATTGAGGTCCCAGTCAGGGGCTGGGGGGCGCAACGGAGGCCTCTGAGGAAACGCGCCACCAAGGGATGCGAGGAGAGAGGCCGGCCTTCGACCGGAGAATGATGTGCCGAGAGAGCACTGAGGTGGACTCTGACAGAGTTGGATTTGAGACCGAGATCGGAGAGGTGAAGCAAATATTGCAGCACCACCAATACTAAACAGGCGAAGGGGTCCTCAGATCGCTGAGAACACCAGACCGAGAAGCGACACCATTTGAGGGCGTATGACTTCCGGGTGGAAGGACGCCAAGAAGCTAGGACGACGGCTTCCACCTTCGGGGCTAGCCGTAGCGGAGCTAGGACTACCCTTTCAGCAGCCAGGCCGTCAGGTGTAGGGCCCTGAGGTTGGGGTGCAGAAGAGTGCCCCGATCCTGGGTCAGGAGGTCGGGCTGGAACCCCAGAGGAAGAGGGGTGTCCACTGCCAGCTGTAGTAGTAGAGGGAACCACGGCTGTCTCGGCCACCGAGGCGCCACCAGGATCACGGAGGCCCTGTCCTGGACAACTTTGAACAATGTCCGGGCCACCAGTGGCGTAGGAGGGAAGGCATACAACAGACCCGTGGACCACGGGATGAGGAAAGCATCCGGCGCCCCCCACGAAGGATGGGGGTGCCGGGAGCAGAATCTGGGGAGCTGCCTGTTCAGGGGACTGGCAAAAAGATCCACAGTGGGAGAGCCCCACCGGCGGAAGATCTGCTGGACCACCTCGGGGTTCAATTTCCACTCGTGCGGTAGCAGCATCCAACTCAGCTTGTCCGCCAGGCAGTTGTCCTGCCCTGGCAGGTAAACCGCTTTGAGGAGGATGTTGTGATCGACAGCCCAAGAGCACAGCCTCCGGGCTTCCCGACATAGAAGGAGGGAGCCCGTGCCCCCCTGTTTGTTCACGTAGAACATTGTCCGTCTGTACCAGTACGGACTGGCCGAACGTCAGGTGAGAGAAGGCCCGCAGAGCTAGGCAGATCGCCCGGAGCTCCAGGAAGTTTATCGGCGGGGCGGCGTCCAAAGGCCCTGCGTGCATGTCCCTCAACAGTGCGCCCCCCATCCCAGGAGGGAGGCATCTGTCGTGAGCACCCAGGACGGTGGGGGAGACTGAAAAGGCATGCCGAGCACTAGATTGGGCAGGTGAAGCCACCAGTGCAGGGAGGAGACCAGACGGTCGGAAACCTGTATCAGGTCCGACAGCCTCCCTGTGGCCTGACGCCACTGAGTGCGAAGGCTCCACTGAGCAGGCCGCATATGTAGACGGGCGTTCGGAGTGACATGGACCGTGGAGGCCATGTGTCCGAGTAGCTGCAGGAACTGGCTGGCCGAGGCCGGCGACCTGCCGCTGAACCTGCCCGCTAGAGTCATGAGCCTGTTGGCCCTTTCCAGAGGCAAGAAAGCATGAGCCTGCCAAGTGTCCAGCCGTGCCCCTATGAACTCGAGGTCCTGGGAGGGGAGCAAAGCGGACTTCTCGAAGTTTATGACGAAGCCCAAGTGCTGAAGCAGGACCACCGTACGCTGGGTGGCTTGGGCAACCCCTGGAGCAGACGATGCCCAGATGAGCCAATCGTCCAGGTATGGGAAGACAAAGAGGCCCTGAAGCCTTAGGAAGGCGGCTACCACCACCAGGCACTTTGTGAACACCCTGGGTGCGGAGGACAGGCCAAAAGGGCAGTACCCGGTACTGATAATGATTCCCCGCCACCACAAACCTTAGGTATTGTCGGTGGTCCGGATGAATAAGGATGTGGGTATACGCATCCTTTAGATCCAAGGAGCATAGCCAATCTCCCCACTGAAGGTAGGGCAGCAGGGTTCCAAGGGTAAGCATCTTGAACTTTTCCCGCTGCTGGAACTTGTTGAGGTTGCGTAGATCTAGAATGGGTCTGAGGCCTCCTGTTCTCTTTGGAACCAGGAAGTACCTCGAGTAAAACCCGTGGCCCCACAAGTGTTGGGGCACGGGCTCCACCACCCGTTCCTGAAGCAGACCTTGCAGCTCCTGAAGGAGTAAGTCCCTGTGCAGAGGGGGTCTCGGAGGCTCCCCTGGGAAGTAGGTGGGAGGCACCTGGTGAAAATGCAGGAGGTAGCCCTCTCGAACTACCTGCAATACCCAGGCCTCGGATGTTATGGCTGACCACCTGTGGGCAAAGTGGGTCAGCCGACCCCCCCGTACCGGACGAAGGCCCCTGAGGGGGAGGGGCTATGCTGGCATAGTCAAAAAACCCCGCCCTGTTGGGCCAGGGCCTGCGTGGCGGATTTGGGGGCTTTCTGCTTCCGGGATCCGTTACCCTGTTCCCTAGGCCGCTGCCCCTGAAGGGGGGGTTGTGGCCGGGTATTGTGGTTGGTGATGCGTATAAGCAAACACCTTCCTCGGGTAAAAGGGCTTTTTCCCCGAGCCCTTCTTCTTCTGTGAAGGGGTAGAGGACTTTCTAGAAAGGCGAGTCCTGGTGAGAGTCTCCGACTCGAGCTCCGCCGCCTTTTCGGCCATGGGTTTGCCGAAGAGGTTTTCACCTCTGCAGGGGACATCGACCAACTTGTCCTGCACCCAGGGCTCGAGGTCGGAGGACTGAAGCCAAGCCTGGCGGCGAGCCCCGATGCCGGCTCCGGCTACTCAAGCCGAGGCCTCGAAGCCATCATAGGCCGCTCGAGAAATGAACTTCGAACACTCTTGAATCCCGGAGGACAAGGCTTGGAACCGCTGCAGGGGTTCCTCGGAGAGACCGGCAGAGAAACCCTGAAGTTCTTTCGCCAGGTCTCGGAGGTACATACCCATGTACAGCTGATATGTCTGGACCCGACAAGCAAGCATAGAGCCCTGGAAGCACTTCCTACCGAGGGCATCCAGGCTCCGGGCCTCCTTCCCCGGGGGCATCGAGGAGTGCATCTTTTGACTCTTAAGTCGATGCATGGCCGACTCCACCACCATGGAGTGGTGTGGAAGTTGCGCCTTCTGGAACCCGGGGCTCTTGCAGACTCTATACATGGAATCGATCCGCTTGCTCAACACTGGCGTCGAGGCTGGGCTCTCCCACATGCGGAAGAGAAGCCGCTCCAGCATCGGGGGAACCGGTATAGTGAAGGCCTCCCTTGGGGGGAAGTCGTATTGGAGGGCCTCGAGCTCTTCGGCTCGGGGCTCCTCCTCCGGATCCACAGGGAAGGCCAAAGCCTTGGCCATATCCCTCACGAAATCAGAGAACCGGGTATCCTCCGGGGGGGGGGGGGGACTGCCTCCGAGGCTCCGACTCAGGCGAGTCGGAGGGGACACACCGAGTCTGAAAAGAACCGGGTGACTCGTCCTTCTCTGTGTCCCAGCCCGACTCCTCCAAGGAGGAATCGCGCGGCTCCGCGCGGGCAAGGCCCGGGGACCTCCGCCCCGACGCCGAGGACCTCGGTCCTGAACGGGAAGCTGAGGGAGACCTAGGTCGAGGATCGACTCGAGCTCGTATGGACTCGAGGATCGGCTTGGCCTCTGGGGTCGACTCGAGCTTAGACGTCCCGGTGGTCTGGGCAGATACACTGGCGAGGCCGGTGATCCATGCCCGCTGCTGGTCCATGAAGGCAGATATACTGCGCTCCAAGGTCGTCAGTCTGAGATAGAGCCCAGAGGACCCAGCAGCTGTCGACTCGGGCCCCGACGGCATCAGGCCCGACATTGGCTCATCCGTGGGGGAGTCCAAGAGGACTATATCACTCACGTGTCCAGGCGACTCCACTCCGAGACGAGGAATCTTCGAAGGCCTCTCCTCCTCCGAGGGCCTGGGTTGTCAGACCGGGCTAAGCGACCTGGCCCTAGAAGGACCAGGCGTTCCGCCCTCACGGGCCGCTTCTCCCACCGGTGCTTCCGGCTGGGGGAGCCCCGTTCAGAAGAACACCTACGATGCTCTGAACCGGAGCCACGAGGTGTAGAGGCCTCTGACGAGGTCCGCGCAAAGTCAGAGAAGATCCGCTCCCTCTGCGACTGCCGACTCTGCAGCGCCTTTGAGGACATCTTGCCGCACAGGCCGCAGCTCATAGGGTCATGCTCAGCCCCAAGGCAGCGGAGGCAGCAGTCATGCGTGTTAGTAAGAGACATGAGCCTGACACAGCGATCACACTTTTTAAAACCACTGGCAGCCATCGGGGGGAAAAGGGCCCCTGCAAGGTCGAAAGACCGCGCTGCCAGGGATGAAGGGAAAAATGGCGGGAACGCCAGTTGGGAAAAAACACAAAACGTAAATGGGCCCAATAAGGAAATCGAGGCCCGGCGGGAAGAGGAACACACGAACCGAGAAAAAAAATGTATTAACGAAACAAATCAAAGAAATCAACTTTTCAGCGGCGTTAACAGACACGTCTGTAGGGCTCCGCGGAAAAAAGAAGACTGAGCAAGATGGCATCCCTGGGCAGGAAGGGGACCACACATGCGCGCTGCAATTCCCAAAGGCTTTCTGCAAAAGCTGGGGAAATTGCTCCGCGAGGGCTCCGTCGGCGACGTCACCCATAAGTGAGGACTGACTTCCTGCTTGGTCCTGGAGAATTCAGGAGGGATCAATTTTCTTCCTGTCTAGCTTTTTCACCATCCAACTTTGGCATCCATATGTTATTGAAAATATCATAGCTTGAACAAATCTTTGTACAGAGACATCTCTGCTCTTGAGAATCTTATCTAGGGTCCTTCATAGCCATTCCATTAACATAAGAGCAATGCATCATCTGATTTCTTGACTGCTTGTTGCTTCTTTGATATTTGATCCATCTAGGTTAAAAGTTGTCCACTACTTCAATTTCTTCTGTCAGTCAGTCAACAATGAACTTGATGTTGTCATGATCAAATGTCTTCTTTACATTAAATGTGCAGGCCCATTTTAAGAGACTATATTTCTTGATCTTGACACACAAATGTTTCCGATCTTCATTTTCGGGTAGTAACTTGGTATCAGCAGTATAGCTAAGATTGTTCACTAGTCTCCTACCAATCTTCACACCCCGACTGTTTTCATACAGTCCCACTTCTGATGATTTGTTCTACATATAAATTAAACAGGTAGGGTGAAGTATGCAGCCTTGTTGTACACCTTTGCTGATTTTAAACCATTCTGTTTCTCCTTGTTCCATTCAAACTGTTGCTTCTTGATCAATGTAAAGGTTGTGCAAGAACAAGCAGGTGTTCTGGTATACCCATGCTTCTTAATGTGACCCCAGTTTCTCGTGTTTACAGTGTCAAAAGCCTTGCTGTAGCCAATAGAGACAGATATTCTTTTCAAGGATCCATCGCACATCGGTGATATCTCTCATTCCTCCCCCTTTCCTGAGCCCTGCTTGCACTTCAGGCAGTTCTCATGCTAGGTATGGTTTAGTCTCTGCTGAATAATCTTCAGTAGAAGATTGCCGATTCTACATGCAAGCAATTGTGCAATAACTTCCAGTCAATTAGATCACCTTTCTTTAGCATTGGTATACAAATAGTTCAGTTTATTTTATTCTAATTTAACAGCATATTGGGACTTAAGTGGGCTTAGTAGGAATAGGGTGGGGACAGGACTGAAGTTTTAGTATTAGGCAGAGAAAAGGTAGAGTGAAGTTCTCAGTTCCTGCTGTTGGTATGGGCTGTTACATTATACCTGCAACATGTTCTTTAAACAGGCTGTTTCTGCAGCTTTTGGAAGTCTACAAGATCAGTAGCGGCTATATTATTTCCAGGTAGTGCATGCTATAGGCTAGGCACTTAAGAGGAGAATGCACAGGAACCAACAGTTTGGATGAACTTTGTGAGGTCTGAGGAAAGCACGAGTAGATATGGTGCAGGGGTTCTTCTGTGCTGATTAGGTGGCTTCCTTATTACAGATTGTAGGCAGTGAGAGGATAGTTTGAGATACTTTTTAAACATTGCCATAATGTTTTGGTAGCTTATACAGAATTCTGCAAGCAAAAAGACAAACTGCCATGTCAATAGATCAGACTGATGCATGCCTTGTCAAAACAAAAGCAGTGCTTGGGCCAAGTTGAAAGATACACTACAGAAGGACATAGCACAAGAGTGCAAGTTTTGAATTCTGTGTGCAGAATTCAAGCTGGAGTACTCTTTTTAGATTAGCAGAAATGGAGAGGAATAAAGATGTTCCAAGGAAATGTAAAGGCGTCAGGCCCTGTGTACTTGGATGTATGGAACAGAACTGTGCAGGTCACAAATAGATCTAGGCCTAGTGTTTCCTATTTCTGAACAGGTAATTGTACATCCTGGTCTGGAAATCACTCATATGGCAGCAGGGGGGGGGGGGGGGGGGATAGCTATGAACTTAGAGTTTGCTACTTTACCTTCTTGACCAAGATTGTCAAATGTGTGATGTTTCTATGCATAGAGGGATGAGATTTCACATACTAGTGGAGGTATAAAAAAAACCCCAAACACATTGCTACTTGGTCTGTCCTGACCATGACTGCCTGCCTCTAGCCATGGCCAGAAAGCTGCAATGGCCTTATGGACTGCTCATTGTTGCATATTATTGCTAAACACCAATCTTCTGGAACTGTTGCAGCTGCCTTGTGGTCCCATGCGGGAGGTGTGCTCAACTGCTGGAAGCAACCATCTGTGTTGGAACAGGGTAGGCCACACAAGCCCTGGCCCCACCAGCTGTAGAGAGAAGAGAGCCACTGCAATGGCAGCAGACCATTTGCATGCAGGAGATCAGACCCTGTGGGTAGGGGTGGAAGGCCACAGTGATTGTAGCCATCTGTGGGAGATCAGATCTCTGCAGGCAAACAGTCTTTACCATGGTCACTGCAGCCTTGGGCAGATGGGAGTCTTGTGTTTGCAGCATGTATACCGCTTCAGGCACGCGAACTAGCAGCTAGACAGCATAAGTTATGCTGTGATGGGTTTTGTTGGGACCGACACTAAGATGCATTATAGCTGCTCTTTCCTTGGGAAGCTAGGCCTTTCCTTTCATTGTGTTGACATGAACCAGTGCAAGCCATTACATTTACAGGACCAAGACAGTTAACTTCTGTTAAAGAAACCTAGGATGTCAGACTGACAAATGGTTTCTAGGACATTGAAGTTTAAAGCTCGTTTGCTGCTTTGTCCATTGCATAGCTAAAAAAGGAGAGAGACTTAATGGTCTGTCTTGCACAGCTTGGCCGCCCCTACTGCAAGGCACTTTGCAAAGACACTGGGGGCCAGAGACAGGCTGAAGTAGTATTTTGCACTTCCCATGTGATTGTGGAATAAAGTACTGATACCATACATAAAAGCTCCAACTGTGTGAGACTACAGCCTCCCTGGACCTGAAGGATGCATAATCTATTTAGAGGAAGTATTATCGTTTTCCTTTTGCTTTACTTGAATTACCTTTTGGACAAGAATGAAGCTCAACTAGAATCCTTGACCACCATGTGACAGGAGCCAGTTAGTATTGTTGTAGAGACATCTGGATTTCCTGTTGGAGTTGGACTGAAGTTAGAGAAGGTGGGGAACAGGATCGTGTGAGTCTTGTAGCCCTTACTGACTATGGAAGGCACCCAGTGGTCCTCACAAGAGTGCAAAGGTATACATCATACTACTGGCAAACTCATGATATTCTCTAATTCTACAGCAACTTTAAGGGTGTTTAGTAAGTCATTGAACAAGTTTTATGCAAAAACTTCAGACTACTATAGTAGGACAGTAACTTACAGGTCCTGCCACTCAGAAGCATGTTCTAGAAAGAGTTAGTGGACTATAGTGGCACTAACTTAAGAGCAATTTGTAATGCAGTAGAAGTTTGCTCTTACCTGGCAATCTCCTCCTGATTAAAGTTTCTGAATACCTCATATTAAGCTTACTAGCACTACCTTGCTAAAAAGCAGTAGAATAAATTCTGCATAAAACATATTCCAAGTCCTTAAACAATTTTATTGAAAGTTATACAAATAATTTTAGTTTAAAAAAAAAGAAAGCTCAGTTCTATAGTTCACAGAATGGTGGCAAATGCACTGTTATTTCCTCTAATGCAGGCAGGAACAGATCAGGCTGTGGACAATCTGGAAGAAAAAATACCAAACAAACATAGATGTGAGAACTAAATGTACACAAGAGGGGATGTCTAGATTGTGCTTCAAGTGTTCTAGGCTAGACCCATAACCCTTGAAGTGGAGCAACTCCAAACACAAGACTAACATTAGAAAATAAACTCAGTCCATACTGAGAAGGCATTAGAGTAGAACTGGCAAAGTTCAGCTTCAAATCCTAAAGGAGGAAAGGCAGGCACTTTCCTTTAGAAGTACTGAGAGCTGCAGCAGGGCGGCCCTGTTAAGTCTGGAGTTGTAAAGACAAGCAGGTGGTACCTTATTGTCTCAAGCTGAGGCATAAGCTTCTGAAAGGTTCATTGGATCAATGTGGACTTGTCAAGTGGGAAAGCGTTGTACTTCAGCTTAGGGTAGCATTAGAGCAGGGGGTCTCAACCCAGTCAGGTTTCAGGATAACCAATGTACATCTGATTTGCATATGATGGAGGCAGTGCATGCAAATCTGCCATATGGATTATTCTGAAAACCTGGCTAGGTGCATCCTGAGGACTGGGTTGAGAACCCCTGCATTAGTACAATAGGGATGAGGCACCGATTGTGTGTGTGTAAGCTTAGGGCAGGGGGGAATGCAAAAGTATGCTATGGAAGAGTATTGCTAGCAATAGATAGGGAAAGCATAGTTACCTGTAGCAGGAATAAGCCCTCCCATACAGGTGATCTCAGAGAGCCCTGCACAGAGCACTACCCAGCTTCCAAAAGCAGTTTGAGGTACACCATGCATGTATGCCTGTCTTCCCATCTGCTGTGGCACCATATTCACAAGTATGAGAACATAGGAGACAAGGCAACTCCCTGGGGAGGTGGAAGGGTTGTAAGAACTCTTTCCTGCTATTTACAGAACACCTGCTACAGCTGAGTAAACACTTCTTGGTGAAGAAGCAGGAAATAAGTCCTCATGTATGGGACTCCCAAGCTACATGAGCATAAGGAAAAAAAAAAAAAAATCCTACTATACAGCCCAATCAGGCATTAAGAACTGGAGAAGCCAGAAAGACCAGACTTACTCCTGTTGAGGGACTCATCTGATGCAGTATCCAATTGACATTGGCCAAGATAATTTTAGCAGGTAGCTTGAATGGTCATAAGGGCAGGTGGGCAGGAGCTGACCCTCAAGATCCAAAGATGCTGGAGCACAGCCTCAAAGTTGCTGTCCCATCAGGAATCCCCATCCAGACAGTAATGGGTTGCAAAGGTATGGAGTGAAGATCGTCACAGCCCTGCAGACAGAACAGAGGATAGCTACCCATATAGCCATCATAAAGACATGGTGAGCCTTGGCCTTCCAGGTCAAGAACTTCAGAGGATATATCCAGTATCTCAAAAGGGAGCTTGCATGAGAACCATGTTCAGGTCCCAAGCAAATTAGGCCCGACTGGAGGTTTTGAAAGCAGCAAGCCCTGCATGAATTGGTTTACCAAAGGCTGAGCTGATGGACTCCACCCCTCCCCTGCAGCCGCAATGGAATGTGCCTATTGTGCCAAAGTGAACATGTACCAAATTGGACAGCTGGTCCATAGGGCAGATAATGGGGTCCAGCACAGATGGCAAACAGATGCCATTTGAATGCATAGGCCTGATATGTTGAATCTTTGTGGGACACCAGCAGGATCTTTGTAATGTCTTTGGGGAGAGTGAGCTCCCTGAGGTTTACCCACTCAGGCAGCAGATGTTGGGCTGCAACAAGGAGCTGCTCTCCTGCAAGATGAGGTCTGTGTCAGCCCAGGTGGAGAGGCTCCCTCTGCAAGAGTTGCAGTAGTAGGAACCATAGTTAAGGCCAGTAGGGAGTGATGAGAATCATGGATCTCCAACCCCCTGGCCTGGAACTTCAGGAGCATCTTTGTTGAGTGGTATTGGGGGTAGGCATAGAGCAGGCCCTCCCCCTACTGGAGAAGGTATCCAGGGCCAGGCAATTGCTGGCTGACCTCAGAGCAGAACTGAGCTACCTGGGCATTCTGTGCTGTAGTGAATGTCTGGTCTACCAGCTCCCTCTTGAAGGTCCACTTGTGTAGCTGAAGTACCTGGCTGAGGCAATCTGCCAGGCTGTTAAGCTTGCTGAGCAAAATGTCACTGAAGTCCATGCCATGGAACAGGGTGAATTTCCAGAGGTGAACAGCCTCCCAACACAGGAGGTACAAGCCCATGTCCTCTGCTTGTTCACATAGAATATGGCCACCTGGTAGTCCATCTGGATCAGGACCACCTGATTCACCAGGTATGCCCAAAAAGGCATGGAGTGTATTTGCAATGGTCCAGAAGTTGAGGAAAGTGATCTGGCTCGTGGGAGCAGATCCTGGGTGCAGAGACCATCTAGGTGTGCACCCCAGCCAAGCTTGGAGGCATCTGTTGAAGTGAGCAGTCTGCAGGGCCCTGCTAGTTGGAACAGGAGGACCTGATGCAGGTTTCTGGACACAAACCAGCACTCCAGGACTGCACAAGTGGTGTAGTGACATCTGTCCCACAGGTGGCCTGGGGCTTGCTGACATTGTCTTTGCAAGATCCATTGTGCCTGCTACATGCAGGGGCAGGCCTGAGGTGAGACATGCATTGTGGCTGCCATGTGTCAGAGGGCTCAGCAGCCCATCAGAGCGCTCTCAGCAGCCCATGGGCTGTGGTGTGACGCTGCAACATTCCCTCCATAACAAGAACGCATGTAGTCTGCTGAAAGAAATGTTCTTGCCCAAGTGGCATCAAGGAGAGCCCCCAATGAACTCTAGTCGCTGAACCAGCTGGATGTGGGACTTTGGATAGCTGATCATGAAGCTGAGCCCTTTGAGCACTGCTGTATGCTAGCTGGCATGGGGCTCTTTGTCTTCCCATACCTGGACAACTGACTCAGACTCCAGGGTATGGAGGAAAGTGTCCATGATGGCCAGACACTTGTGAAGACCCTGGAGGGTAGCATCTGGCCTTTATAGTGCTGGCCACCCAGCAAGAACAGCAGGTACCATCTGATGCAGGTGGATTGAATATGCATGCATGCTTCAGATCCAAAAGGAGCATAGTCAGACATCTTGGAGGAATGGGTGTAGTGTCAGTCTCTTGACTTGTGCACCAGGAACTAGTTGAGGTTTTGCAAATCCAGAAAAAAAAAAAAAAAAAGGGGGGGGGGGGGGGGGTGTTTAACCCACTGGTCTTTGGGGACCAGAAGTACCTGGGAGTAGAAGACCTGCCTGATCAGGGCTGGGCAGGGAGGAACTGGCTTGATGGTGAAGTTGGCCAGCAGGGCCATGACCTCTGTCTGCAGCAGACTCCAGTGCATGGGGTGCTCCCCTGGATTGTAAGGAGGCTATAGCTGGGTGAAGTGCAACAGATAGCTGCTTTGGATGATGTGCAGCACCCAGGCACCTTGAGGTGATGACACTGCTGGATGAGCCACCCCCAATCTGTGAGAGGACCTTGGCAGACAAACAATTGACAGGGGCCACAGGAGCACAGCCAGTCAGAAACATGCACCCAGGCTGGGCTGGGCTGGGGCATGCTGTACCTTTGGGTTCTCCCTCTGAGTGGAGAGTCTGGCCTTAGACTGCACCTGCAGCTGGGATGGGGAGTACTGTTGTGGATTTAGAAAGGTGGCCTTAGCTTGTTTCTTCCATGCAGGATCTGCATTCTTCCTAGAGCCTGGTTAGGGTCACCTGCTCCTCAGCCTTCTCCATGGGTTTGCTAGAGATTCTCACCCTAACAGGGGGATGTTTGCAATCTTGTCCTGGACCCACTGCTCCAGAGGACTGCAACTAGGCCATCTGCCACATGGACAATATCCACAGCTGCCACCCTACCAGTGAATTAAGGGACCATAGACCATAGATGCCCTGGACCATAACATTTCAAGCAATCTGTGCTACAAGTCACAAGGTCTTGAAGACTTGTGGCAGTCCTTGGGAATGAGGGTAGCGAAGTCCTATGTCTAGCATAACATCCTTAAGGAACATGGTCATGTAAGTGGTAGGCTGGGATCCAGGTTATTAGCATGGAGCCCTGAAAGTAGCTCGGGTCTGTGCCACCTGTGTGGGTGGCATTGATTAGGTTTTAGCACCCTTTGCATACTTCAAGGCAGACTACCTCAATAGAATTGTGGGTCAATTGAGTCTTCTTGAATCCTGGGGCCTTCTGAACCCAGTACAGAGAGTCGAGCCAGTGGCTGATTGGAAATGTGGTGCCTCCCACAGCCACAGCCTGTCAGTGCCTCACAGGGGTCAGAGGTACTGGGGGAGTTTTAACAGTTTCTATACCACCCTATCATAGGATTCAAAGTGGTTTACACATAACATGAACACAAATAAGTTACACTGAACAAGGGGGATTAAACTTTGATTATATGGGGTAATAGATAATGCAATTGTAGTGGTGTTGAGGGTTTCTGTTCCTCCTCCAATTCCAGAGTAGAGTAAAGGGGATGACCTTGGGCAGGTCCTGAACAAACTCCTGGAAGGACATGTCCACTGGGGTAGGCTTCTTCTGATCTGGGAGGGACAACTGGCCAGACACCATTGATTCTGCCTTGGTTTCTCAGAATCCAAATTGGAATGAATGTTGAATACATACAGAGTCCTCTGAATGCCGACTGCACAGCCCAGGGGAGAGGGTGGATGTCTATGGTCACCCTTGCACCCAGCATGCTGGTGGCAGTGCCCTAGGCCAATGCTTGAGAGGGAGACGACTCTGGCCAGAGTTGATAGCGATCTCCAGGCTGCAACAGGCAGGGCATGGGTCTCCAGGCTAGGTTGGAAGTGCAGCAATGCTGCTTTGTACCACAAAACCTGCTCCACAGGGCTTCCACTGCCATCAAGCAAGCTTCCAAGGCTTGTAGGCATTCCTCCAGAACCACCACAGACAAGGACATTGATGCTGCTGACCCATTGGGTGGGGACTCCATGATGGAGCATTTTGAGACATCCAGCTGCCCTCCTGGGCAATGGCAGTGGACTCTGGTGTCTAGGTCAGATCTCATTCTGTGGGGAAACCTGGCCAGCCATTCCTGTCTGTCTTGCACAGAGGAGATGCAGCGGTGCTGTACAATGATCTTGTACACCCTTTGATGTTGATGGGGCCTCTGCATTGCTGCTTGAGCCTCTGTTCCTACTAAGCCCTCTGCTTTCCTTGGCCACCTCAGGTGTAGACAAGGGGACCAAGGATGCTGAATCAGATGAGTTTAAGAGGGACTCCTGCTTTTCACAACCCTTCAGCCCTCGATGCATCACCTGCAAGCAGAGCTCACAGGATACCAGCTCGTGCTCAGGTCCAAAGCATTGCAAGTACCTAATTATGGTGGTCCATGGCAGAATGGTCTTGCCATATTTAGTGCATTTTTTAAATCTGCTGGCTTAGATAGGAAAAGTTCAAGGGGAGGGACACCAAAAGGTGCAAACATACAGAACAAAACCAAAGAGGTAAGAGTAACTGACAAGTGGGTGAAAAAGCTAGCAAAAGCTCAGCATAAGGGACAGAAATTAAAGTTCTCAGATTACAGGAAAGTGTCCTAGGAACTGTGGGGGAGGGGGGAGAGGGGAGGGGAGGGGAGGGGAGGGGAGGGGAGGGACCCCGACCCCCCCCCCCCCCCCCACACACACCTTGGAGAATATGTTACTGCAGTGGGCAGGCATGCATGTGCAGTACCTCCCAAAAGCTTTGGAAGCTGATGAGCGTTTGTGTGGGGCTCTGTTGGTGATGTCACCCATATGCAAGGACTTATGCTTGTTTAGAGAAATGGTTATTTAAATTTTACAGCTGAAAGTTGATAGTGTGCAACAGTTAAATAAATATTCTACACCACACTTAGAGTTTAAGCATCATTTATGGCTTTTAGAAGTCAGTGGCAGTTGCTAGAACGGCAGCACTTCTTGCTTGGCTACAGAAAAGCAGACCAGAATAGCCTGGCTGAGCCATATGCAGGGCCTGTTCTACAGGATTCCTAGATCCAGCTTCTTGGGCTAGGAAGCTTAAGGTGAAGTTAGCAGGTTAGTCTAACTGTTGTTCCTTGAGGAACTCCAGTCCAGTCCTGAAGCTCTGGGGTTTAGTACCTCCTCTAGCAGCTTGGAGACTGACATTTTGTTGATGACATTGGTATGAATACCTGAGGGACCGCCTCCAGGCTCCAGTAACTTATTGACAAAGCAGACTCCCTCAAGCAACAATTAAAGTAGCCATAATAACTACCAAACAATTGGAACTAAAAATTTAGTAAAAGAAAAGGCACATGTTCTGTAACTGAAGACAGAATTTCTACTCACTATGCTCTGCTAAAGTGCACCCTCCTCCAAAATACAGGAATGGAAGTTCCTTAAAATCCCCCCTTACGACAGCCATTACACCATCCTTCACAGACTGAACAGGCGTTGACAAGTCCTGCACTTTCACATGGGCATCCATCGGACCAAGAATCTTAACTGCCTTCATTTGGACAGCCGGTGGGTATTTCTTCTCTTTTCCCCATAACAGGGAGTACCTTCTCTTGCCAACGTGCGCCGCGGTGGGGCAGTTGACTTTAAAGCCCTCCAAGCAGACCTGGATATGTTGGCTGTGAGTACTTCTCTTCCTTCTGAGCGAATTGGGTTTAACTCCTCCCATCGCTGAACTCAAATCTTTGTCTGGAGAGGCCTTTCCGGGAGAGGATCCGGTGAAGGCTGACCCTGGCTCAGCCTTACTGTTTTTCTTATGTGTTGATTCTGCTTCGATGTTGCCACCGGCTTAGCCAGCTGTAATTACTTTCCCCTCTGTTTTTGAAGCTAGTTCTCCTCCCTCAGATGTTTCTTTAAAAGACATATGGGCGATTGTTTCTCGTATGGAACTGGCTTTGGGTTCTTCTTTGAAGATTTCCAATTTTTCCAAAGAGACGGTGTTAACAGATCATGAGGATAGGATATTATCATTGGAAAGGCGAATGGATGTTCAGGAATCACTTTCATCACAAAAGGCTTTTTCTGAAAAAACGTGTTAGATTTGTTTTTGTTGTACCAACAGGATGAGTTTTTGGAAAAATGTGTTGAGATCTTGTAACCTTCGGTTGCTAAATTTTCCAAAAAAAAAAAAACCCATTTTCTGTCTCCAATGATACTTTTATGAAAGTATTAAGGAGATTCTGTTATTTACTGATTCTGATGAAATTAAGATTTCTAAACTCTATTATGTTCAAGGTAAAGTGGATAGAGATAGTGTAGTAGGAGAGATGGCTCCTCAGTTTGAGCAGCTAGTCTCTTCTCCTCTTGATATCTCAGAATTCATTGAATCTGATAATGTTATATCTTCCAGAGCTACCCTTTTGGTTAACTTTGGGTTAGAGATGGATAAGGATAGGGTTTTGCATACTTATTTTTCTAAAAAGAATGAGAAATTGTGGTCAAACAAATCAAAATGTTCCCAGATGTCTCTAGAGAGACTCAGAGGTGACGTAAATCCTTTTTGGAAATTCACCCACGAGCTTTGGCTCTGGGCGTGTCATTTTACCTTAAATTTCCTTGTAAGTGTCATATTGTATATCAAGGGGAAAAGATATGTATTTTTAGTAGTTGAGTTGATTTCTTTTCTAGACAGTAAGACTTAATGTTTGTTTTGCTTTGCCTTATTTTCTGGTTCATCGATAAGTAAAAAGGAGTGTTAGATTTATTTCAGCGACCATTCAGAGCATTTTTATTTTAAGTTTGGAAGCACCTCCTTGATGTGGACTAGAGTTATTTGTTTATGGTTTTTCTTGGGCTGTATAGTAATATGGCTATTGTAATTGCAATGTTTTCCTGGTGTATTTTTGGAATACTTTATAATTTAAAAAAAAAAAAAAGATCCCCCCTTACGCACTATAAGCCTCATTACTTCTGTCATTTACCATATGAAATACCTTACCTGTTTGCTTCAGGCTCTTGTCAAAGAGACATTAGGGAGGGATAAGGGACTGGATTTCCTCAATTAGCAGGTAAGTTTAATTTCACCTTCCTTATTGTCCCTCCAGTCCAGTCCCAAACCTCTGGAGATGTAACAGCAGTGACAATTCTTAATGGGAGGGACCAGCTACGCCAGCCTGATGTTTCTGCCTGAATGTCAAGCCGATAAAGCTTGACAAAGGAATGCAACGACCAAGTAGCCGCCTTACAGATTAATAGCCGGCACTAAACTGTACTTGACCCATGATGCCGCTTGTGCTCATGTTGAATGAGCTTTAAGCCTTTCAACAGGTAGGCTGACGCTATAGCCTCTTTGAGCCATCTGGCAATTTATGCTTTGGAAGCTGCTTCTCCCTTTCTCACGCCTCCAAACAAGACAAATAGCCTTGTCTTGCAGAAACCTGCTGTCCTGTGCAAATACTTCTTTAATGCTCTCTGCACATCTAGTAGATACAGCTTCCCCGAAACTGTGCCCTTGCCTCCACACTCCAAGACTGGCAAAGAAACCACCTGAGTCACATGAAGTCGATACTACCTTGGGTAAAAAAAAAAAAAAAAAAAAAAAGACGGAACAGGCATCAACACCACCTTATTGTAAAACAGCCAAAAAAAGGCTTCCTGCAGGACAAAGCCTGTAATTCTGAAATTCTCTGCATTGCACATATTGCCACTAGAAAAAACACTTTAAGAGTAAGGTCCTTTAACAATGCTCTTGACAAAGGCTCGAACAGTTTGTGTCAACACCTCCAGAACCAAATGCAAAGCCCATGTTGGGACTGTCAGCCTACAGGGTGGTCGTAACAGAGAAACCGCCCTCAAAACTACTAATAACCAAATGTGCCCCAAGCATTGTGAATCTTCCCTCTATAACAGGAAAGCGCTGCCAACTGAACTCAATGACACTGCAGCCAAGCCTTTCCCAAATCCATCTTGCAAAAACAAAATTTGAGAAATCATAGCCTTCAATGCCTGTACACCTTTACCACCACACCATGCTTCAAATATCTGCCAAATCTGAATGTATGCTAAGGAGATCAACCTCTACCTTGAGCTCAACAAGGTGGCAATCACCTCAGGGGTATAACCTCTTGCTCTTAGCCTCACCCTTTTAAGAGACAAACCATAAGCGAGAATAAATCCACTTAAGGCATGCGTGACAGACACTGCAACAGATCCTGCTGAATCGGTAGGTGCCATGGATGGTCAACTAAGCCTCAGATCTGCATACCATGGCCGTCGTGGCCAATCTGGGGCTATCAGTATTGTGCCCTCTGGAATTCAACCTATCAGCACCTATTGTGGAAATACATACAGGAGTTGCTCCTCTGGCCACTTCTGAATGACAGCATCCAGCCTTCCGACATTCTCTCGTCTGACTGAAGAACCTGTTGGTCTTTGCTGACTGGAACGTTGCCATCAAATCCATTAATGGCATTCCCCAACGGCTCACTATTATCTCAAATACCTCTGGATTGAGGACCCAATCCCCTGGGTCCACCTTGACCTGACAAAAAAGGCCTCTACACTGTCCACCCCTGCCACATGTGAGGCTGACACAGCTGGCAAATTTGCCTTGACCCAAACGAAAAGTTGTTTGGCCTTGGATTCTAGAGCAATACTGCTCATGCCCCCTTGCCGATTGATGTAGGCCACTGCGGTCACATTGTTGGAAATTATTCGAATGGACCTTCCCTGAAGATATGGTTGAAAATCTTGCAATGTTAGCGTTACCGCTCTTAATTCTAACCTGTTGACCACATCCTTTGACCACTGTCCCTGAACAAACTGTCCTTTGAAGTGCACTCCCCAGCCTATCAGACTGGCATCTGTTAACGGCATCCAAGCTGGCGATTCCAATGGCATCCTCTGACAGTCTGACTAACCACCATAGCAGCACCTGCTGTGTCTCTGGCATATAGGGCAGTCTGAGACAGGGGGTCCTCTTGATGAGACCATCTTTGGAGCAATGCTCTCTGCAAAGGCTGCATGTGGGCTCTTGCCCACGGAACTAACTTGAGTTGCTGCCATTGTGCTGAGCAACTGAAGATAATGCCATGTGGTGGGATGCGCTCTCCCCAGGAAACCGTGCACCAGACTTCAACCTTAGTGCTCAAGCCCAAAGGGAGAAACACTTTTCCTACACTTGTAGCGAAGTGAGTTCCCAGGTATTCCATGGTCTGAAGGGCTCAACCAGCTCTTTGCCATGTTGACCACCCAACTGAGACTTTGTAGTACCTCCACTAATTTTGCTGTTGCCAACTCTCCTCCCTGGATTTTGCCTGACTCAACCAGTCCAGGTAAGGATGCACCAACACCCCTTCCTTCTGTAATGCCGCTGCCACTACCACTTTGGTGAAAGTTCATGGAGCTGTTGCCAATCTGAACAGTAACGCTTGGAACTGAAAATGCCCCATGAGCACTGCAAATCTGAGAAACCTCTGATGTTCCTGTCGAATCAGAATGTGTAGGTAAGCTTTGGAGAGATCTAGCAACGTGAGAAATTCTCCCCTTCGAACTGCCACAATGATTGACCTCAGTGTTTCCATATGAAAATGAGTCACTAAGACAGCAATTTACCTTCTGGAGATCCAAAATTGGTTGATAAAAATCCTTCTTTGGCACAAAATATATTGAGTGCCGACTGCAACTGCAGTGGTCTGGTGGCACTGGCACTATGGCGTTCATAAAATCCAGTCTTTGCAAGGTCTCTTGTATTGCTCTGCTCTTGACTGGAGCCTTGCAAGGAGATTGAACGTAAGATTTGTGCACAGGGTGTTGAAACTCCAGAGCATAACCCTCGAATGACCTCTAGTACCCACTGATCTGAAGTGATCTGAACCCAGGCAGGGTAGAACTCCTGCAGATGCCCCTCTATGGGTACCTGCTTTGCCTGGCCTCCTGGCTTCATTGTGACTTGAAGGCTCGAGGAAGACTAGGTAGCAAATCCCCTACCTGCCCCTTGAAATCCCCAAGACTCCTGGTTCCTATATGGGAGACAGCCTCTCTAAATGGACCAAACCGTGGGGAGAGGAAATGTTGAACCAAATGCCCCTGCTTCTGCTTGTCCTCAGGTAGCCTCCTGCCTTTGGACTCCAAATCCTTTACCAGTTTTTCTAAATCTTCAAACAGAAGAAGTTTTCCTCTGAAGGGGAGCTTACCCAGTCTCGCCTTGGACAAACCATCTGCTGCCCAATTCCGCAACCAGAGATACCTCCTCACTGCAATTATGGAAGCCATACTTTGATAGCCCTTGTATCAGAGTGTAATGAATGTCTGCCAAAAAAAGCCACTCTGGATTCTAACCTGGACGCTTCTGCAGCCACATCATCCATCTGCTCCCCCTGAATCCACCGAGACCAGTGAAGACAGACTCTGGCTACCCATGCTCCACAAATACATTTGAATGGATAAAGCATTGACAAAACCTGTTTTAACAAGATGCCCAGCTTTCTATCTTGAGCATCCTTAAGAGCTGCACTATCTTGCACAGGAATTGTAATCTTCTTGGTAACCACAGAGACTGCTGCATCTACTTTGGGAGGTTTAAACTCCTCCTGATCCTGGCACAAAGGGTACAGATGGGCCATAACCCTGGACCCCTTAAGTCCTGCCTCTGGCATATCCCATTCCTGCTGAATCATTTCTCACTATCCTGTGTGCTGGGATTGCCCTCTTAGTCTTCCTAAAAGCCTGCAACAATGGATCCTCTAAAGGTGGAATCTTCTGCTGGACCCATGGCTGGCATATTTAACGCCTTGAGCGTCTCCACTATCAGCGCTGGCAGCTCATCTCGTCGGAAAACTCAAACCACTCTAGCTTGGTCTTCTGGTTCAGTGAGTTCACCTTCCTCTAACTCTTCCTCCATATCTAAATCTGGCTCCATGTCCTCAGAATAAACCTCCTCTAAGGACACTGATTGCTCCTGCCTGTCCTTTCCGCACCTGGATCTCTTGTAAGGAACTGCACCTGTTCCTAAATCTAGAGGGGCAGCGTCCCCCCCTCTTTCCCCCCCCCCCGAGTGCTTCCTGCCTGGACTTCCCCCTGTGGAATGTGCCGCCATGTTTTTTTTAGACTGTCAAACGCTTGAAGTAATGTGACGAACTGAGGTGAAAACAATGCCACCAACCCCCCTGGCAAAAGTGTTTGGGACAGGGGACCATCTGGAGCTGAGAGGACCTGCTACTGGCTCCAGAGATGGAATAACGGGCGAGACTGACTCTGGCAGGGGTAAGGTAGTCTTTTTGACTGTCTCCAGCTACCTCTAAAGCCTGCTCCATGGAGGCTGCCTCCTGGACACAGCCTCTGCACACTCCTGTCTGACACCGTTCCCCTTCTGGTGCCAAACCAAACACTGTAGCCTAGAAGGCATGCCATCTCCGATTATCTCTTTGCAGTAATGCAGACTGATGAAAGACTAGAGCTCTGAACCTGCTGTCAGCAACATTGTGTGCTAGCAACTATCCCTTTAAATCTCAAGCTCCTATTTTTTTTTCTAAAACTTAAGTCAAACACTTTCCTGCTTCTTTAACACCATGCAGCATAGGAGGGTGCTGGGGGCAGCAGGGGGGAGGGAGGTAAACAAGGTACCCCCTTAGGCCAATGTTCACTCTAATTTTCTGTAGGCTGTGTGCACATAAAATATCAGCTGTGCAGCTTCTGAAGGAAGGTTAAATTTTTGTGCGCCACATAATAACACGGAGTTATATACTTTAAAATTTGACTACACGTCAGAATACACTATGTACACCACATTGATTTTAATAAAATTAAATGAAAATAGACGATTACTAAATGAAGCGGAAAATTTCTAGTAATTACAATCACAACTTTTAAATTTTAAGACGTCTGTTTATCAGAATCAGAACCGTAATTTGTGCGCTCTGTTGTAAAGTATGTGCACGCGCTCGGCGAGGTGTGTGCGTGCGCACAGCTTAGAGGGAACAGTGCCTTAGGCAAAGGGAACCCCCTCAGCAGCACTCCCTGCAAACCACAGTGCAGCTGTTTCCTGCTCAGATGCCATGCGGCATGGCCTGTGCTGCGCTGCTCAGAGAAAATGGTGTTGAAAGCCAGCCCCACTGAACTACAGGACTTACCTCTGCTTCAGCTGTTTTCGCAGTGTCTGCCGCCCCTCTGGCTCAGCCAGAAGTGCGACTTCAGCTCAGCAGTGCCACTTTAAACGATCTCTGTCTCTGCTGCGGCTGCAATCCTTGTGCTGCAGTCACTGCAACTACTGGCTCCTCACCCAAATTGGTGGGTTTGGGAGTCGGAGTCTTTCCCCCATCACTGCTGCAGTCCATTACTAAAAACGAGGAGGAGGGTGGCAGGAGGATGTGAGGGGGTGTACCTCAGCTTTATGGTACATTCAAACAGAAATTTAAAAATAAAAAGGATTCCTCTAAGTCTAGCCAGATTAAATTAAAAGTTAAATAAATGTTGGTAATTCTCTTAATTATCCCTTGGGTGAGCCCTGGACCTCTGGGCTCAGACAACCTCCAGCTGCTTGGAGACTGAAATAACTGGAGTCAGGAGGTGGTCCCTCTGGTATTCATACCAGTGTCAAAATGTCAGTCTCCAAGCTGCAAGAGGTACTACACCCCAGAGGTTTGGGACTGGACTGGAGGGATGGTAAGGAAGCACAGCTTCAGAGCTGCCTTGAGGCTACATTAGAATGTTCTGTATTCAGCATCCTCCCCAGACTGTTGCTGCCCTGGTTGGGCTAAGCAAGCAACAAGGGAAAAAGCCCAAGTAGTCTGCAGATTTGAACTGAGCTGAAAGACCAAAAATAGAAGCTGCTGGAAGATGTAAAATTTAGGTTGTTGAACGTTTCTGTAGTTGTTGCCCTGCAAAGGCTGCAGTTTCCTCAAGGCTGTACAAACACTGAAAACCTACCCAGCTCCCAGGACATAGGCGTTTCCATAGGTGATGGCATAAGGTTTACAAGTTTATCAAGCTGCTCCTTCTCTTTCTCCAGCACAAAGAGGGGAAGACCAGCCAGGTTCAAATGACTGAGCTTGTGTTCTTCAGGAACATCAAAACATTCAAAGTCTAGAGAAGAGGGGGGGGGAGGGAAAAAAGTCAACCAGCACAAACACAAGTCATCAAGATACATAAAGATGAGATACATGGTTGGGCTAAAAACTTAATAGCTGTAGTGCAAGTGTCTTGCACAATGCTGACGTTGTAATGGCTGCTAAGATTTAGTAGCAGCTATCAGCTTTCTGACCTCCCCCCCCCCCCCCAAAAGCTGAAGGCACAACTACATAGCAGAAAGTTAGGGGGCCAGGTGTCTACAACTTTAAGACCATCTGATAGCCCAAAATGCTGCCATCTTCCTTGAACCTTGCCTGGCAATATTTAAACAAACTACCTTGATTAGAGCAGTGGGCTGTCAGCCGGAGCTCAAATTCCCCCCTCTTTCTCCAGTAGACAGGAATGCCCTTCATTTTCTAAGCTGCATTACATTAGCTATTCCACATTTACTAAGAGTTGCACCGAGAACAATTGCCCTTCAGTGCATGAATACACATTAATGCAGCTTTGTAAGGAGGGCCTTAAATTGCAAGCCCTTTTGGCCAGGGGCATTTGTATCTGCTTGTAGCTTGCCGAGTAATTACTCCCGAGAATGCCAATGCAGTCACTGACATGCTTCCAAAGTTATGGTTGTAACTGTTCAATCTCTCAGGTGAACCACTTGGAAACAGACTATCGCTGTAAGTGGGTAATGCATATCTGCAGAGATCTAGAGATCTAATCTCATACTACTCAAAAAACAGCACTTGAATCTGCCCACATTCACCTTGCCAAGTCTTAAGCCGAAGGAAAGGTACAGCTGTAAGCCGACATCTTAAATAAAGCTTTCAGATTTGGCAGATCACTAGCCCATATTAGTGCATGACTGCAGTAAGATATGCCCCATTGAGACCTGGGCTTGTGTTAAACTTTTTGTTCATGCTACAGAGCTCTAGCAGAGGCAATGGAAGGCAAAATAAGTTACCCAAGTCACTGGGAGCAGGATTTTAGCTGAGCATTGCTGAGACTATCCTACCATGCCTGTGCAGGACAGTAGCACACTAGTGTCACCCAGTAGACTCACTTTGGGCTAAAGCTATGTTTTTTCCTTTGTTTTTTTTTTAGATGGAGAGCTTGCCACATGCACTACAAGTGAAGACAGTTTGCAGAATTCAGGCCTAGGTGCAAGACTAATCAAGTAGGAGTTGAAGTACACAGCTCCATTTTACAGTCCTCTTGTAAAGCACTACTGCCTGCCCATGCGTGAGTTTGCAAGTGGCATGGTCACTCTCCCAACACACCAATTAGGGGCCGTGTCCCTGGACAGATTGGTCAGTTTGGTAGGAATGTTAACACCTCAGAGCTATGAAATTTTCAAATCCCAATTGGCTGTAGCACCCCCCCCCCTCCTGTAGACTTAGAGTGCAAAGCTGTTGGCTACTCCTACAGCAGCCTAGCTATGGTGAGATGCTATAAACTGCACAAGACTCGACAGAAATACAGACTAAGATTATATTCTGTTTACTTGCTAAGCAAGCTCTGGTTGCAGAAGAGATACAGGCAAGCGGGATGCTACACCACAAGGTTACCAACGAGTTTCCATCTTACCTAGAGGATCATAAGGAATAAGTTTCTCCACTTCTGGATAAGCTTCAGTAGCCTTGACACAGCATTTGTTTTTCTAATTGATCAAGAAAGTAAAAATTAGTAAAAATGTGAAGCTTGAACAGTACTACCAGTCAAGGCTACGAACTAGCTTATCTACTTTTATGGATTCATGATCAAGGGTGGAAAAAGTATGGCAGCCAAACCCTTGGATAGCAGACCATGGAAAGAAGATGGGCAAAAGGGAAGTGTGCAAGAGGAACAGACACTTAGAACTTGGGTTGAGGCAGATTAATGTTTTCTGATTCCTTTGAAAAGGCATCTCCTCCCCCCCCCCCCCCTTCTTATAAAGGGACTGGACTATTACTAATTAAAAAGATTTGTATCAGCAAGGAATATTGAACTTGAGCCATCCCATATGTGAGGAATTACCCAGAATTGTTTATTAAATCTGAGAACAAAGGCTGGAGAAGGACTGGTCAGAAATTACTGTTTACCAAATGTGTATGGTGTGGAGAATAACTGTAGGAAAAAAAAAAAACTCATGTGAGGAGTCATGTGGTCCAGCTGCAACACATTTGTTACAGCCTATAAAAAGAGCTAGAAAATACAGGACTGGTTGAGAGCTGATATATGCTTGGCTGGGTGCATGCCAGTTTATTAGGAATCCCAGACTTTTCTCCAGCCTTTGTTGTGCTCTCCCAGCTGATGGTAAAGGGCTGTAGAAAGAAGTTCTGGTAATGAACTGAATTGATTGTTCTATGTTTTGTCCTTGTATATTGTCTAGCTAATTGTCATATTAAATAGCTTATTTAATACCATGCATGTGTGGCTGTTTGATCTTGAATTTAATATTCTGGCAAGACAATACACTGGACTTGGTAGATTTAAAGATTATGCAATACAACACAACTAGAGGGTGGAGTCAATTGGAGATGTTAGAAGGCGAGTGAGCACAATTAGTGAAAACACTTAAAATGGAGTCAGAAGCTGTAAAGATGTCTTATGCATTGGAACATGGAACGTACGAAGCATGAACCAAGGGAAGTTGGAGGTGGCCAAGAATGAAATGGAATGTGTACAACTTGATCTGCTGCATGTCAGCGAACTGAAATGGACTGGCATTGCAAGAACTGTAATGAAATACAATGCAGTCAGTGAACGCTTAATCTATTCATCTACGAGGAATGCCTATCAACACAACTATAATTCAAGTATATGCCCAACAGCTGCAGATGAGAACAAGATTGATGAGTTCTATGAACAAGTACAAGCTGAAATTGACAGAACATGCAAACAGGATATCCTGATAGTCATGGGTGACTGGAAGAGTTGGCAACAAAGAAGGTAAAGTAGTTGGGAAAATATGGACTTGGCAACAGAAATGAAACTGGAGGGACACTGATAGAATTCTGCAAGACCAACGATCTATTCATCTCAAACCACCTTCCATCAACACAAGTGGCAACTGTACACATGGACTTCACCCAATGTATTGCATAAAAATCAGACTATTTGTGGAAGTCAACAATGGAAAAGTTCTATAAAACAAAGACAAAACCTGGAGCTGACTGTGGTACAGATCAACTACTAATATGCAAACTCAAGCTAAAGTTGAAGAGCAAACCACTCATGAATACAGCAAAATATGACCTTGAGAATATACCACTGAAATTTAAAAAGACTGCCTGCAAAATTGATTTGCTGCTTTAGATACAAATGACAGCTCCAGAAGAGTTATGGAATGACATCAAGAAGGTTGTGTTGGAAGCAAGCGAGAAGTCTCTACAAGAGGTGAAGCAGCAAAAAACGGCAAAAATGGATGATGGAAACTCTGAAAATTGCCCAGAAATGCAGAGAAGCTAAAGCCAGAAGAGAAAGACAATCACAGAACTGAGATTTCCAACATGCAGCAAGACAGGACAAGGAAAAGTACTATGACGCATGCAAGGAAATAGTTTCTGCTTCTATTAGAGGAAGAACAAGATCAGCTTTCCTAAAGCTACGAGAGTTAAAGAAAGAATTCCAGCCTCAAATTGGAATGTTACAAGATGCTCAAGGTTCTATGTTGAATGATGCTGAGAAGATCAATAAAAAGTGGAAGGAATATACAGAGTTTATATGATAAAGATCAAGTGGACCAACAGCTGTTTCAACCTGTACCTTATGATTGGGAACCATTGGTGATGAAAGATGAAGCAGCATTGAAAGCCTTAAAGAACAAAGCACCAGGCATTGATAGCATTCCCATAGAATTACAGCAATCTGATGCAGCTGTTACTGTACTTACAAGGCTCTGCCAAGAAATATGGAAGACATGGCCAACTGACTGGAAGAGATCTGTGTTTATACCAATACTAAAGAAAGGTGATCCGACTGTGGAAATTGCACAAGTTGCTCTGATCCCACATGCCAGCAAGATTCTACTGAAGATTATTCAAAAGAGAGACCTGGAACAAGAACTCCCTGTAGTGCAAGCAGGGTTCAGGAAAGGGTGAGGAACGACACACTGCGGATGTGAAATGGATCCTTGAAGACTAAATACCAAAAGGATATCTATTCATGTTTTATCGACTATAGCAAGGCTTTTGACTGTGTAAACTATGAGAAACTCTGGGCCACATTAAGCATGGGTATACCAGAACACCTGATCGTACTCTTGCACAATCTGTACATTGATCAAGACACAACAGGTTGAATGGAACAAGGAGAAACAGAATGGTTTAAAATAAGCAAATGTGTAAGACAAGGCTGCATACTTTCCCCCTACCTGTTTAGTTTATATGCAGAACAAATCAGAGAAGCAGGATTGTATGAAGACAAAGGTGTGAAGATTGGTGGAAGACTCAACCTTCGCTATGCTGATACCACATTACTGGCTGAAAGTGAAGATGATCTGAAACATTTGCTTCTCACAATCAAAGAACAGTCTCAAAATGGGCCTGCACCTTAATGTAAAGAAGGCAAAGATCATGACAACTGGCATCAGGTTCATTGTTGGAGAAGAAATTGAAATCGTGAACAACTTTAACCTACTTGGATCAACTATCAATAAAGCAGCAACAAGCAGTCAAGAAATCAGACGCATTGCTCTTGGCAGAATGGCTATGAAAGACCTAGATAAGATTCTCAAGAGCAGAGATGTCTGTCTCCATACAAAGATTTGACTTTTTCCAAGCCATGGTATTCTCATCATATGGATGTGAAAGCTGGACAGTGAAAAAGATACAAGAAGAAAATTGATGCCTTTGAATTATGGTGCTGGCAGTGAATACTGTGTATACCATGGACTGCCCAAAGAACAAACCAGTCGGTACTAGAGGAGATCAAACCTAAGCTTTTAGAAGCTCAGACAAGACGTCATCTTTCATATACTTTGGACACATCATGCAATGAGAGATTAAAGACATCATGCTTGGCAAGATAGGCCAGCAATGAGATGGATCAATACAACAGCAGCTACGAGTACCAGTCTGTCAATGAGCTGCATGACTCAAGACCAAACACAATTTAGGATAGCTATCCAGAAGGTCACCATGAGTCAACTCCGACTCGATGGCACTTAACAAGTTAACACCCAATCTACTGGTAAGCCCCAGATATGAACAAATATAAAAAAAAGTTACAAAACAGGAAATTTACTTGACACTAAGAATTAACTTGGAAACAGTCCAAGGGACAGAAGATTGCCAAATGCCTCCCAGGTTCTTCAGCCAGCATGAACCAACCAAATAAGTATAACCAGTGCAGAAAGCGTTTCAAAACAGATGTTGACCTGGCTGGATTACACCTCCCCCCCCCAGTGGATATTTATAGCCAATCCCCCTTCTGCAATACAAAGGGACTTCCAGGTTCTGGAAGGGAAAAAAAATTAGACCTTTGTTAACACTATAGCATTTTCAGACAGACATTCTACCTGCTGGGGTGGGGGAGAAGGGCTGCATCACAAGACCAACTATGTTTATTTTAAAACATTTTATATACTGCCTTTCATGATATCAAGGCGGTTTACATTGAACAAGCTGAAATTACATTGAACAGGGCATTATAACTTGTTCCCCCAAACCTGGTGTAAAACTAGAACATTTAGATAGACTGCAACTGGCAGGGAAAAAAAATCTTAAATACTTATTGCCTGAATTTTCACTTCACTTAAGACTAGGGAAAGAGGGTAACAGATAGAACAAAAGGTTCAGGACAAACACTGGTAATCATTATTCCACAAAATAAGGGGGGGGGGGGGGAGGGAAAAAGGAGCCTGAAATAAAATCCATGCAAACTACAAGTCAGCCAACAGTTGCTGGAAGGCAGTGGAACACCAAGAGTAAATTAGACTTACCTGCTAATTGTAGTTCCTGGAGTATCTCCAGGCTAGTCCCGGAAACTATGGGTTGTCAACCTCCTCCAGCAGCTTTGGAGACTGAAACTTCTTTTCTGTGATGTCATCAGTATATAAGGGCTGGCACCACCTCCATACTCCAGTTTACCTATTGACAAAGCAGACTCACCGGAGCAACAAGTAAGAAGTAAAAATGAACAATAAGCAATGCCCCCATATATAAAGATATATATACAGATACCCCAAAAGACACACAGGTCCAACTATCTCTGTATTTGTATATATCTTTATATATGGGGGCATTGCTTATTGTTCATTTTTACTTCTTACTTGTTGCTCCGGTGAGTCTGCTTTGTCAATAGGTAAACTGGAGTATGGAGGTGGTGCCAGCCCTTATATACTGATGACATCACAGAAAAGAAGTTTCAGTCTCCAAAGCTGCTGGAGGAGGTTGACAACCCATAGTTTCCGGGACTAGCCTGGAGATACTCCAGGAACTACAATTAGCAGGTAAGTCTAATTTACTCTTCCTGATCATCCTCCAGGCTAGTCCCGGAAACTATGGGTATGTACCAGAGCAGTAAAGCCCATCAACGGGAGGGACCTGGTAGGCCGGCCTGAAGTACCGCTGACCCAAAACAGGTGTCCCTGTCCGCCTGCACATCCAGACGGTAATGCTTCACAAAAGGTATTCAGCGATGACCATGTCGCCACCCTACAAATGTCCATGGTAGGAACCAAGCGAGCCTCCGCCCACGTCGTCACGTGCGCTCTAATGGAATGAGCCCGTAAACCTGCCGGCACCGGCCGACTCCTCAAAATATAGGCGGAAGCAATGGCCTCCTTCACCCAGCGGGCAATCGAGCCCTTTGAGGCCGCCTCCCCTTACGAGCTCCCGCAAACAGCACGAACAGCCTGTCGGACTTGCGGAAAGACGCCGTACGAGCAAGATACTTCAAGGCCCTGCGAATGTCCAAACGGTACCGCCGATCCGCTCCCTGCCCTTTCCCAGAATCGCGAAACACAGGCAAGGAAATTACCTGGTTCATATGAAAACAAGAAGGACGGAACAGGCCGCAAGACCACCTTCGAGTCAGAAAAGGATAGAAAGGGCAGCCGACACGACGGTGCCTGCAGCTCAGACACACGCCACGCCGAAGTCTCCGCCACCAAAAAGACCACCTTCAACGTCAAGTCCTTCAAAGAAGCCTCCGCCAAAGGCTCAAAGGGAGCGTCCCAAGGCCTCCAAGACCAAAGGCAGATCCCATGCCGGAACAGTGAGTTGACGCGGCGGCCGAAGCAGCTTCACGGCCCACAAGAAACGCTTAACATCCGTATGCATACCGAGCGACACTCCCCGAACCTTCCCTTGATAGCAGGACAGTGCCGCCAACTGCACCTTCAAAGAGGATGCCGCTAAACCCTTCTGAAAACCAGCCTGCAAAAAGGCTAACACCTGCGGAACGGTCGCTTTCAATGGGGCAAAGCCGCCTTCATTGCACCAATCCTCAAAAACGCGCCAAACCCTGACATAAGCCAAAGAAGTAGACCGCCTGAGCCTTGAGCAACGTACTGATCACCGCCGGCGAATGCCCCCTCGCCCTCAACCTCGCCTGCTCAAGGGCCAGGCCGTAAGCGAGAATCGATCCACCCGTGGCATGGAGAGAGGCCCCTGCATCAAGAGATCCCCGCGAAGCGGTAGCTTCCAGGGCTGCCCCACCAAGAGGCGCACCAGGTCTGCGTACCAGGGCCGCCTCGGCCAATCCGGAGCACACCCGTCCTCTGTGTTGCTCGATACGCTGTATCACCCGACCTATCAGGACCCACAGAGGGAACACATACAACAGCTGCTCCTCGGGCCAGCGCTGAACAAGCGCGTCCAGTCCTTCCGACATGCGCTCCCGCCGACGGCTGAAGAACCGATCGACCTGTGCCGACCGAAAGGTTGCCATCAGATCCATGACTGGCGTCCCCCAGCGTCGCACCACCATCGCAAAGACGTCTGGGTGTAAAACCCACTCTCCAGGATCCACGCACACTCAGCTGAGAAAAATCGGCCTCGACATTCTCCACTCCCGCGACATGTGCCTCGGCCCAGTCGAACAGACTCTCCACTTCGGTCTCCAGCGCCACGCTGCCAGTGCCCCCTTGACGATTCACATAAGCCACCGCCGTTGTGTTGTCCGAGAACACCCGAATGGACCGCCCCTGTAGAATGGAACGCAACTCCTGTAGAGCTAACGCTACCGCTCGCAGTTCCAACCGGTTGATCGACCACGACTTTTCCTGGTCCGACCACCAGCCCTGCACCAAGCGGCCCTGACAGTGGGCCCCCCAGCCGACCAGACTGGCATCGGTCGTCAAAGACACCTACGCCGGTGCCTCCAATGGTATTCCCTTTTCCAGAACTCCCGGCGACAGCCACCAACGGCGAGTCGATAGAGGACACGGCAATTTGTGGGCCAACGAATCCCACTGATGCGACCACCTCCTCAAGAGGGCCTGCTGCAATGGACGCATGTGGGCCCGCGCCCACGGCACCAGCTCCAAAGTCGCCGCCATTGTCCCTAACACCTGCAGATAATCCCAAGCCGAAGGCCACTGCCGGCTGAGAAACCGCTGCACCAAGAGCCGGAGCCCCAGCACCCGCTGCTGAGGCAGAAACACGCGACCCCCGCTGGTGTCGAAACGCGCCAAGTACGCCAGGACCTGAGAGTGAACCAACCTGCTCTTTGCTTCGTTGATCACCCAACCTAGACTTTGCAACAGAGCGATCACCCAGGCTGTGGCCGACACACTCTTTCCTGGACTTTGCCCTGATCAACCAATCATCCAGATAGGGATGAACCAAAATACCCTCTTTTCGTAAGGCCGCCGCCACCACCACCACCACCACCACCACCTTGGTGAACGTGCACGGCGCCGTTGCCAAACCAAATGGGAGCGCCCGAAACTGAAAATGGCCCATGGGGACTGCAAACCTGAGGAACCTGATGTTCCTGCCGTATCGGGATGTGCAAGTATGCCTCCGATAGGTCCAAGGACGTCAGAAACTCCCCTTTGCACACTGCCACAATGACGGAGCGAAGGGTCTCCATCCGAAAATGCGACATCCGCAGGCAGCGGTTCAGCCGCTTTAGATCCAGAATGGGACGCCATGTCCCTTCTTTTTTGGGGACGACAAAGTAAATAGAGTAGACCGCAACCTAACTGATCGGCAGGAACTGGGACAATTGCTCCGAGGTCTAGGAGCCGTTGAACTGTTTCCTGCACGGCCTCGCGCTTCGCTGGGGCGCTGCATGGGGACAGAACGAACGAATTGGAGACCGGATGCTGCAACTCCAGCGCATAACCCTCACGGATCACCTCCAATACCCACTGATCCGATGTGAGTTGGGTCCAGGCAGGGTAAAAGTCCCGCAGTCGCCCCCCCCCCCCGATGGAAACCAGCCCTCCCTGGACCCGCGTGACTTCATTGGGGCTTTTTGAAGGTGGAAGACGCGGATGCCGCCGCAAACCCCCGGCTGGCTCCACGAAACCCCCGAAAACTCAGAGCCCGACCAGGAAGACGTCCCCGCTGCGGCTGACTCACCCTCGGGGACGAAAACCTGCGAAAATTGGCAGGGGGCCCCGCCCCCCTGAGGGAGCCCTGCTCTGTTTTGGCTTGTCCTCTGGCAATCTACCGCCCTTGGATTCACCCAAATCCTTCACCAATTTCTCCAAATCCTCTCCGAAAAGTAATTTACTGCAAAAAGGCAGCTTACTCAACCGCGCCTTGGACGAACTGTCCGCTGCCCAATTACGGAGCCACAAACAGCGTCGCCCCGTGACCACGGAAGCCATACTCTTTGCCAAACCGTGAATCAGGTCATACTGTAAGTCGGCGAGATACGCTGCTCCTGACTCTAACCGAGCCGCCTCTTCCGATCCCTGGCCGGAGAGGTCACCCTGCACTCGCTGTGCCCAACGCAAGCAGGCCCTGAACAAATCTCAGTCCTGATCCAGGAGAGGGTAGAGCCGAGACATAACCCGAGAGCCCTTGAAAGTGGCCTCCGGCATATCCCACTCCTCCTGAATCATCTCACGGAACACCCTGTGCACCGGGAAAGCCCTCTGCGTCTTTCGAACCACCTGCAGCAGCGGATCTTCCAGTGTGGAATCCTGCGCTGGCTCGGCCTCCGGCATATTAAGAGCCTTAAGCGACTCTACTATAAGCGCCGAGAGCTCCTCCCTCCGAAAAACTCTTAACTATCCGCGCTTGATCCTCCTGTTCCTTAATTTCACCTTCTTCCAGATCGTCCAGATCCCTGTCCGTCTCGGCTACCTCCGACCGGAGGTCCTCTGAGCCTACGGACAGATCCAGCCGATCCGCCTCAGCCCTGGCCTTCTTGGCCAAAAGAGCCGACCCCTCCGCTGCCACAGGCGAAGCGGGTCTCTTCTGCCCAAGCCCTGCCACGGAAGGACCCGCCACCGGTGTCCCCTGCGAAGCCGTGAAGCAGCGCCAAGAACTCCGCTGAAAAGATCGCCGCCAGCCCCCCAACAAGCGGCTGAGAGGCACATGGGAGTTCCGGCGGCCCCGGGGTTCGGAGCCCCGGCTCCGGAACAGGTAAGGGGGATGGGCTAGGGACCCTGGGTTCCCCTAACGGGTCCTGTCCAGTCGCCCCCGAGTCCTGGAGACCCTCTAGCGGCTCCACCTCAGGAGCGCAACCCCTACAAATGCCCTCTGAAGACACCGAGCTGCGCTTGACTCCACACAAGAGGCAAATCTGTTTGGAAGGCATGCTACCCAGACTTGTAAGGCCTGGGCCGACCGTGGGGCTGACTGAAAAATAACGGGTCTTTTTTTTTTTTTTTTTTTCTACCTCAGTCCCCTCAAGAGGAGCTCCCCCTGAAGAAACAATCAAAAAAACAAAGCTCTGCTGGAGAGCAGGAACGCGGCAAAGGCCGAAAGAAAAAAACCGCGATTTTCCCACTCTCAGCACATGCGGCTGGGCCTGCCTCTGCAACAGAACTGCTTCCCGCCGAAGCGAGACTTACCTCCAAGCGCTGACAGCCGCTTGGAAAACAAGGATGAGTGCCCACCGGGTCTCCTACTGCACTGAAGGGAAGACCCCCAGCGGCTGCGGTCCTGAATCGGGAGCTCCAGCAGCCCGAAAACAGGAGAAAAATCGCCGCGGCTCTACCCGCTAGCTCAGCGCACCGGCAGGCAGTCCCTCTGCACGCGCTGAGCTAAGCAAGGTGCCGGTTCCAGTCCCTGTCGCCTCGGGACGGCCACCAGCCACTGGTCCTCACCCCGGGAAATTAAAGTATGGCCAAATCGAAAAAGAAACGAAATAAGAAATTATAGAAATTAAAGTAAAGGGGAAATCAAACGAAATAAAGAAAATCAAGGGCAGAGGACCTCAGGGCATACAGAAAGCAGCAGTCCGATGGAAGGGAGACAAAGCCTCCAGCTTTCCTGATTTAAAGAAATAGCACCCAAGTACTCCAAAATCATTCCTCCAGTGAGCCCAGAGCCTACTGGGCTCACCCTTCTCCAAGCTGCTTTGGAGACTGATAAAACTGGAGTATGGAGGTGGTGCCAGCCCTTATATACTGATGACATCACAGAAAAGAAAAGTTTCTCAGTCTCCAAAGCTGCTGGAGGAGGTTGACAACCCATAGTTTCCGGGACTAGCCTGGAGGACGATCAGGAATGCTCAGTTTAGCTAACAATGCTCCTGAATGGGAAGCCCTGATGGTAGACGTAGACTGACATTGTGGCCATTACAGAAACATGGTTTTAATGAGTTGCATGAATGAGATCTAGCCATACTATTCAACATTTACATCCAATGTGGCATTATCACCTATATGCCGACAATATCATGGTGTATGCCCCAACATTTGCTCCTGATATAGCCCCTATGACCTGGTGCCTTCAAAACATGAGCAACTGGCTCAGATATGTAAAAGTTGACTTTCAGGTTAACAGAAGCAATCATATCCAGATATCCTAATTGCAACCCACCACAAGCCATCAGCATCCTAAACTGAATACCACCAAATAAAGGACAAGGTGAAATACTTAGGTATCGCCCTGGACAAGAATCTAAACTTACAATCTCATAAACAAGACTGCTGCAAAGGCATACCAAATGATTAAAGCTCATCAGGAGACTCCAACCAATCCTCAGCCAAGACCATTTCCGCACCATATGCCAGACAGTCATCACCCCAACACTGGACTACAGAAACTCTATACCAAGGTCTACCCAAGTAATCTATCCACTCCAACTGATGCAGGACACTGCAGCTCACATAACTGGTACAACCAAGCATGAACACATTACATCTATACTTCGGCAATTTGTACTGGCTACTGATCTCTGCACAGGCAAGATTAAAAACTAATCTATTCAAGATCATGCACCTATGTACAGCAGATGTCTGTTTACTAACCAGGGACACAACCAACCGGCCCAGATGAGCAAATGGCAGCAATAGACACTGCACACCCACAAGATAACATAAGACAAGACAAGTAACCTCAGAGCTATATCACTTAGCACTGGCCCTCTGGAATTCCCTCCTGGATGAGCTACAAGCACTAAATGACTTCAAAGATTTCTGCAAATCCCTCACCCTCTTATTCATGGAATCCTATGATCAAGCAAACTAAAGACCTACTATACGCTTAAATGAAAAGATAAGAGCCAAGCATCTAAAGTCTTTATGTAAGTCATTAAAATCATCTAATACCTGAAGATTGGAGGATTGCCAATGTAACACCAATTTTTAAAAAAGGGTTCCAGGGGTGATCCAGGAAACTACAGACCGGTGAGCCTGACGTCAGTACCGGGAAAAATGGTAGAAACCAAAGAATAAAATTACTCAGCATGTAGATAGTCATGACCTAATGGGAGACAGCCAACATGTCTTTAAACAAGGAAGATCTTGTCTTACTAATCTGTTATGTTTATTTTGAAGGAGTGAATAATCAGGTGGACAAAGGTTAGTCTGTTGATTGTGTATCTGGACTTTCAGAAAGCCTTTGACAAGGTCCCTCAGAGACTTTTGGCAAAACTAAAGAGTCATGGGATAGGAGGCAGTGTACTATTGTGGATCAGGAACTGGTTAAAAGATAGAAAGCAGAGGGTAGGGCTAAATGGCCAATTTTCCCAATGGAGAAAGGTGAATAGTGGACTACCCCAGGGATCTGTGCTGGGTCTGCTGCTTTGACATTCATAAATTACCTGGAAAGTGGAACGAGTGAGGTTATCAAATTTGCAGATGAGACAAAACTATTTAAAGTTAAAACCCAAGAGGATTGTGGAAAATTGCAAGAGGATCTTGATAAACTGGAAGACTGGGCATCAAAATGGCAGATGAAATTTAATGTGGACAAGTGCAAGGTTATGCACCTAGGGAAGAACCCCCCAAACTATGGTTACACGATGCAAGGTTCCACATTAGGAACCACCACCCAGGAAAGAGATTTAGGCGTCATTGTGGATACCATGTTAAAACCCTCGGCCCAGTGTGCAGCAGTGGCCAAGAGAGCAAATAGAATGCTAGGTATGATAAGGAAAGGAATGGAAAATAAAACAAAAGATATTATAATGCCTCTATATCGTTCCATGGTGAGACCGCACCTTGAATATTGTGTGCAATTCTGGTCGCCGTATCTTAAAAAGGATATATCGATTTTAGAAAAGGTTCAGAGAAGAGCCACCAAAATGGTAAAGGGGATGGAAGGATACTCCTATGAAGAAAGGCTAAAAAGGTTGGGGCTCTAACCTGGAAAAGAGACGGCTGAGGGGAGATATGATAGAAGTCTGTAAATTAATAAACGGCATGGAACAGGTAAACTTAGATCGATTGTTTACCTTATCAGAATAGAGAAAGACTAGGGGACATGCAATGAAGCTACAGGGTAAACTATTTAAGATTAATAAGAAAATATTTTTTCACTCAACGTGTAATCAAACTCTGGAATTTGTTACCGGAGGATGTAGTAAAGGCTGTTAGTGTAGCTGGGTTTAAAAAAGGTTGACAAGTTGCTGGAGGAAAGGTCCATAAACCATTATTAAGAAGGGACCCTTGATATCAATGCTTGAACCAAAACAAGCATTGTGGAACCTGTGTCCCTTGGGGAAACTGCTAGGTACATATGACCTAGATTGGCCACTGTTGGAAACAGAATACTGTGCTTGATGGACCTTGGTCTGACCCAGTATGGCATATCTTATGTTCTTAAGTCTTGTCACCCCCCCCCCCCCCACTTGTTCAATGTAGACCCATATTGTGATGTCAACCATTGTGATTGAAGGAAGTGGTATACAAATCTGGTTAAATAAAATGATTTAGAGAAGGCAGAAGAAGATTAGTCCTATGTCAAGAGCAATATTAAAGCTGCCAAAATGCATGGGATGTGGGGAAAAAGCAGTGTTGTGCTGTGTTGGAAAGAGATGGAGGTATGCAGACTACCAGTGTGGACAATAGTGCCAACTCAGACTGAGGAAGTGGATAGAAACTTGTATCCAATATGTCTCCCTTCATTGCCCAGTATTACTGCAAAAGTAGCAATCTATGAGCTGTCTGATTATTTCTTCTGCAGGTCTGGAAAGTAGGAAAAGGTTAGATGCCTTTCAAGAAGCATTTAACAGGTTTAAACCACCTTTCAGTCAAAGCTGTTTACATTGTAACTTAAAAATTTGATAATGTGCATTAAACAGGGGTATTGGATTTGAGGCAATGGAGGGTTATGGGACTCCAGGAGTGCTAGAGGGAATTGAACCCTGGTCTGCTCCAGAGCCAGTGCTCTCACCATTAGGCAAGCTGATGGAACCAACCAGGAAGAGTTAGATGCTGGATTTAGTACTTAATGGAGGTAGCATGTCAAGTGTCTGGGTGGTGCCAGTGTGAGCAGCCACCATCACAAGGTGTTTGAGGTAAAAGCCAAGGCAGAGCCCAATCACAGCAAACTCGAAGTCCTAGATTCGAGTCTGCCAAGCAGCAGACAGCCTCGCTCTAACAGCTCCAGAAGACCAACTATGGTACACGTGGGACATACCCACAAGCAGTCAGAGCTTTTTCCCCTATATGCTCCCTCCATCTGGAATGCATTACCACAGCACAAGTCAACTAACCACAGATTTCTGCAAAAATGTTTAGACTGTTCCTTGAACACTATGGACCAAACAGAATAAAAGTACAACTTAATTCACATGCAATTCACCACCACAAAGTTACATTTAAAACTGTTAGCATTAGTTTGTTCTTTAATGCACATCTCACTGTTAAGGTTATTGTTTTTGCACTAAGTTTCCTGTAAACAGTTTGACTTGTAGAAACAGTATTAAAAAGTGTTAAGTACCTAAAGGAGATGTTGCAAGGGTGGGAGGAGATGTAGAATTTCAGTGGGCCAACTAAAAAAGGCAATAAGAGGGACAGATATATGTAAGGAAAGTAAACAAGAGGAAAAGGAAACCTATATAGTTCAAAGAGGCTACACAAAAACAAAAATGAACATAGCTTTCACAAAATTAAAGACTGCAAAACAGGAACAGAAAACAGGGTAAAGCTCAAAGAACTAAGGATAGCAAAAGCAAAGGCAGAAGAAAGATAGTTAAAAGACGTGAAGCACTGAGAAAACTGTCAGGAAGGAGAAGATCAGAGGCGAGGACAGATTCCTGGCAAAGAAAAACAAAATACGAAATACTTCTGTATTCACTGAAGAAATTCCTGGAGAAGCAATGATTAACAAATCTACAAATGGGAGAGAGAGTAGATACCATACCATTCAAAAGATGCTTTTGAACAGCATGCAAAAAAAGTTGAAGTGGAAAAGGCCATGGGACTGGATGGGATACATACCAGGATACTGAAAGAGCTCAGATGTTTAATAGATCCTGAGACTAAAGAGGTTCCACATGACTGAAGGGTTGGTGTGGTACCTCTTCACAAAAGTAGGGAAGAGGTGACTAGCTACAGGCTGGTAAGCCTTACCTCTGTGGTAGGAAAGAGGTAATGGAGGCACTCCTGAAAAAGCATATAGTGGACTTCCTGGAAACCAATGGCATGCATGATCAAGGCAACATGGGTTTACCAGGGGAAGATCATGTCAAGCAAGTTGAGTTTGGACTGGGTGAACAGAACTAGATCAAGGGCATGTGATGTGAGTGATATACCTAGATTCCAGCAAAGCCTTTGATACTGTTCCTCACAGGAGGCTCAATCAACTGAGCAGCCTGGGGATAAGCCTCAATGTGGTGAGCTAGATCAGAAATTGGCCGAGACAAGATGATAGGTGGTGGTAAATGGAACTCTCAAGAGGGCAATAGTGGTGTGCCTCAGAGATAAGTCCTGCAACTGGTACTGTTCAATGTATTTGTGTGATATTGCAGAAAGATTGAAGGGACAGTCTACCTTTTGTGGAGTGGACAACATGAGGAAAGATCTACAAAAATTGGAAGAATAAAACTTAACTGCCAAGCATTAGATCAATGTGAAGTACAGAGTCATGCACTTGGGATACAGAGATCCCAAGGAATTGTATACAAAAGGGGGCGAGAGGTTGGTATGCATGGATGAGGGGGATCTGAATGCTAGTGTGAGGATCTCAAGGTGGCAGCTGGAGTCAGGATGCTGGGCCGCATACACAGGAATAATCAGCAGAAAGGAGATATTAATGCCCCTGTATAAGTCATTGGTGAGGCTTTACTTGGAGTATTGGGCTCATTTTGAAACCGTATCTCAAAGGATATAAAGACTAAACTGTTCAGAGGAAGGTGACAAATGGATTTGGAGGCTGTGCCAGAAGACAGACTTTAAGACCTAGATATGTATACCCTAGAGGGGGGCAGGGACAGGGGAGATGATACAGACTTTACTTAAGATATTAACGAACAAGCCAACCTTTTGCAAGGAGGGGAAGCTGCAGAACAAGAGGGCATATGATGAAGCTGCAAGATGGTAAACTAACATGACAGAAAACACTTTCACTGAAAGGGTGGTAGATGTATGGCATGCCTCCTGATGGAGGTAGTGGGGCAGATACACTGACTGAATTTGAAGTGGCATGGGATGGAGTATCCCTTTATAGCAAGAGGATGAAATCAAAGTAAATATTTTACAATTCAATAGAGGAAAGTCACCTGCATGAAGCAGCAGGTACAATCCTAAACAAAGGCATGGGCAGGAGCAGCTCTATAATGAGGCAGAGTGAGGCAATGGCCTAAGGCAGCAACGTTTTGGGGTGGCAAAAAAAGACACACAACACTACCCCAAGGCGGCCACCTCACTTGGCCTTCAAAATTTAACATGGTTGGAGAAGCTGCTGCTGCAGTGGCAGAATCAAGTGCCCTGCCATTGTTTTACCAGCACCAGCTCAGCTTTGCAGAGCCATGAAGAGAAAGTTTCCCTTCTTTCCTGTGGCTCTGTTAAAGTTGAGTCTGCTGGCACTGATGGTAAACAGGCATTTCCTGTCTCACGACAGGTGGCTGGGTAATGGGGAGGCGGCTGGACTGTGGGGGTTTGCACTGGAAGGGAGCTGATGGGGGTGGCACTGAGAGGACATGAGCCAATACCTGCTATGGTATTTGGACTAGAAGGGGCTGGACAGTGGGGAAGAAAGGGAATGACACCAGTGGCAGTCGTGGGAATTCAAGGCAGTTGACATTAGGAAGTAGTGGTAGGGGAAGACTGGAAATAGGCTGATGAAAGGAAGAAGAAGACAAGATAAGAAATGGTAGATGGACCATAGATCACAGAAAGAGCTAAGACAGGATCTCTGATCATGCTGGTCCTGATAACACAATGGTTAGAAGTAGAAAAATAATTTTATACCATTTTAGTGATTGGACTTTGTGCTCTTTATATTTTACACAGTATGGGGGGGGGGGGGAACGGGGGACTGCATCTCTTATCTGATGTTGCACTGCATGCAGAGTCTAGCTTCTTGGGGTTTCAGTTTAACTTGTATACATTTTTTTTTCACTTTAGGTTGTAGTCACTTATTCTGTACTTGGTGAGGGTCTGTGTTCTGAGTGTGACTGAGGCCAGGTGTTCTGTTAACATGGAGTTTGTGCATAAAGATCTATACTGTACTGTAGCAATTTGACTTGTTCAGCTTTTCAAATGGTGTATGATGTTCCAGGGCCCACCATAGTATTTAGTGATGCTTTTTTGGATGGGCTCCTTATGTGAGTTTTGGAAGTTGGTGCCGATATGGTATGGTAGATTTGCTCTATAGATAATACAAAACCCTACAACAGTCACTGAGTAAGTTCACAATATGCCTGGTGCTGGAGAATGTTAGCGAGATGATCAGAATCAGATTTAAGATAGAGTTCTGTGGGTGAATGTCCTGTTCTGCACTCACTGTTGAAGAGGGTTGTGGATACAAAAATGTTGAAAGAGGCAAGAACCATAATGTAGTTTAACACAAAATAAAAACGAGTCATAATTTAGTTTTATAAACTGTGCTGTGGTTCTTAGTTCCTTGGTGTGCAAACATCTTGTATTTCCTCCATATAATCTTAATTGGCTTTTTGGTTTAATTCAGTCCCTGACTGGAGTTGAGGAAGCCCAGCCCCCACACCCCCTCTGTGGGGGTGGGGGGAGGAAAGCGAACCCCATCTCATCTTTTGCCTCAGGCAGCCCCTGGGCATAGGGGTGACTTGCATGGAGCGGCAGTTACAGCCACGTTAACCACCTTAGTGGGCAGACTAGAAGGACCATACTGGTTTGTCTGCCAGCATATACAATGTTCCTATGGATATTTAGACACCCTGGTGGTTATAGCCTCTGGCCTAAGCTACTTAGAACTCATAAGTAATTAGACAAAAGGGTGCTGTGCCTGTTGCTCTAGACCAGGGGTCTCAAACACGCGGCCCACGGGCTGCATGCGGCCCGCGAGAGACCTTTGTGCGGCCCGCGATGCAGACGAAACAAAAAAACCCCCGGCTTCTGCTGCTGCTGCCGTTCATGTTTGTAAAGCAGGGACTGTCCCTTACATCTGCGGCTGCAGCATCAGCTCTTCGAGCCCTGCACTCGCTGATTAGCAGCAGAACCGTGCATGGGTGGCTCCGGCACGAGCCTCGTTCCAGGCTAGCGGCACCCGTTAGGGGGCTGGCTCCGGGCCCCCGATCCGCCCCTAGGCAGGGGCAGGAAGTGCCCTGCACCGCGGCCAATGGCTTTCCACGCCGCGCACGGCCGGGCAGGATGTGCCGCTCTTCCTCGTCGCTCGGCCCCTGCCTCTGTCGGGCAAGCGGCGGCCCCGATCCCCGTTGCTATGTGGCCTGAGGCTGCAGGCAGGCGGGTGTGAGCACAGACGCAGGTGAGTCCCGGGGGTGCGGCGGGGGGGGGGGGGGGGGCTCCTTAGGGGCATCTGCTGGGAGAGGCTCTTACCTTCTTCCCCCTCCGGAATGGATGTCAGCAGCCACCCCCCCCCCCCCCACCGGCAGCAGCGACTGGGAGACGTGCCCCGCCTCCCCGTTCTCATGACTTTCTATCCAGTATCAGCATCCTCTATCCGGGGCTTTAACTATTTTTACTTGGGCTGAGGGGGGGGGGGGGAGGGGGGGTTAGGACTAGTAATGGGGGGGGCTAGGACTGAAAATGGGGTGATGGGGGGATAGTACTGAAAATGGGGTGATGGGGGTTTGGACTGGTAATGGACAGATGGGGGTTAGGACTGGAGGTGGTCTGATTGGGGGGCTAAGACTGAAAATGGGGTTATGGGGGGGCTAAGAATGCAGATGGGGTGATGGAAGGGTTAGGACTGGAAGTGGGCTGTTGGGGGGCTTAGGACTGGTAATGGGCTATGGGGGGGGGGGCTAGAACTGGTAATGGACTGGGGGGGGCTAGGACTGGAAATGGGCCAAGTAGAAGGGGGAGCTTGAACTGCAAATAGCTGATGGGGACAGGGTCTTGGAATGGAAAGGGGCTGAGTGGAAGGGGGCTTGGAATGGAAATGGGCTGTGAGGGGAGGGAGCTAGGACTGGAAATGGGCTGATGATGCGGGGACTAGAAGGGAGCGGATGCTGGGTGGGGCAGGAGCTAGAAGGGAGTTGATGTTGGGGGACGATTAGAATGGGATGGGGCTGGGAGAGTGAAATGGAGGGGAAATATATTTTGTGTGGGAGGGAAGAAAAATCTACAATTGGCCGGGTATTGGGAGAGTAAGTGGGGATTGAGGATGGAGGGGTAAAATTTGAGTGGATGAAATAGGAATGAGGAAAGAGCAAAAGGAGAATGATTAGTATGTTAAAGCAGATGTAGAGAGAATGGAAAAAAAACTAGGAAAGAAGAAAGGACAAATGGACAGCAGACAATGGAGCGTTAGCAGAAGACACGAAGAAACCAGAAGAAAGTGGCTGGAACAATTACAACTGAAAAAAAATGCACAAAAAGGTAAAAAATCTCTTTATTTTGAATTTATTAACTGAAATATGTCAGCTCTTGGAAATGTGCATCTTTAACGTCTGCACTTTATTTAATACAAGAAGAAATCAATTTATAGTTTTATTTCTACAGTGTTGTACATTCTAAGTTTGGCTTTTGGGGTTCCCAGTTTAATTGTCTTCCTGTTTCTAAATTGTGATTCCTTGTTTGGTGATGGTGTATGTTCTGCATGTTTACTAAAAGTTAGTGTATGGTAACATTATGCAAATATTTATGCAAATGATGCACTTATGCAAATGATGCCTGCGTCTTGTGCGGCCCCCGGGTTATTCTACAAGTCCTCATTTGGCCCTCAAAGCAATTTGAGTTTGAGACCCCTGCTCTAGACCTTCCCCTAGGAAGGGGACACAGAATGTAGGTGGAAAGATACTTGGGAGTACTTTTGCAGAAAATATTTAGGGAATGTGGTAGATGCATGGAACAGTCTCCCAGTGGAGAACAGAATCTGAATTCAAGGCAGCATGGGACAAACAGGACCTCTGAAGGAAAAAGGACTGCAGAGTTTAGTGGTTCATACAGAAGTGCAGACTGGATAATCCATAATGTCTTGATCCACCATCAAGTTCCTATGTTTCAGGATCCAGGGGACAACCCAATGAGCTACGAGTCAAGAAATGTCTGCTTAGTTTACAAGTAGACTAGACAAGTGCGCTGATTATGTTTTTTGAACTACCTATGCTCAGTTTGGTCTATGTATTTTGGACATTAATGATTTCACTGAATAGAGGCGTTTATAGAAAGCTAGTAGGAAGCAGCTAGAGGTTTTTGGAATGAATGAAATAGCCTTTCCTAACAGGCAATGAGCATTCTTCCCCTTTAAACTGAAGCTAACCCCCATGGGATGGAAATGCATTTGTTGCATTACTGACAGGACATTAGTCGTAGGATTGTGTGCTAACCTTTAGGTCCATAGACAGCTGCCGCTTTTGTTTCTGAAGCACTTTCCTGGTAGTGGTTGCAGCCACCTTGTTAGACTCCATCTGGCTATTGATGTTTCCCAACGCTTTCCTTGCTGACTGTCCCAAGGCAGGTGCTGCACCAAAGACCTTTCCAGAGCGGGGAGTCTGCAGAAGAGACCTTTCAGAAATTGTCTTTGATTTTGCTGAATGGGGATAGAAAGGTTTAGTCCAGTTACAAAAAGCTACAGTAACATTTGATACCTACATTCATGCTTCAGAATCATTTGCCATTTGAATATATGCAAAGGCTGGTTAGTGTAGCTGGGTTTAAAAAAGGTCTGGACAAGTTCCTGGAGGAAAGGTCCATAAACCATTAAGGGACCCAGGATATCAATGCTTGACCCCATACAAGCATTGTGGAATCTGTGTCTTTTGGGGCAACTGCTAGGTATGTATGACCTAGATTGGCCACTGTAGGAAACCAGATACTGGGCTTGATGGACCTTGGTCTGACCCAGTATAGCATATCTTATGTTTCTAGACCTAACCGGCTACAAACTCATTATGTTAGGTCTACCAGTCAAGAAATTTAAGACACCAAGTATGTGAGGGAGAAGACTATTTAAAGTTACTTAAGCCTCATGGCAAAGAGTCTTATAAACAAGAGCAGCTCATGGATGTCCACAATGAAACTGCTTGATATCTACATGTAGAATCACCTCCACTGGAAAGAGATCTTAAGCATATTCCTTGTGGGCATCCCAAAACCCAACTAGGTTGCAGCTCAGAGATTCAGCCTCTCTGCTTTATGCCAGAATGGCACCGTTTAGTCATGTGAAGCTTTTAAGAGAAAGGATATTATACAGCCAGTTAGTACAGTAATACCCTCAACTGATGCTGGGCATGCAAGAGCTTCCCAATCCAATACATTTACACAAGAAAAACCTCCACCTATTATCCTTTTCAATGAGCCACACTAGCTACTGAAACCTGCACCCGCAGGAAGTGCTAGGATAATCTCTTGACAAGTAGGGTGCTATGGATGAGCAACTAGATGCTCATCCATAGAGGATGCCTTTGAGAGTCACCCTCCCCATGAAAGGAAAGAATAGCACTAAACTAAGCAGAACTAGGAGAGATAGAATTAAACCAGGTCTCAGAAGCACAGATTACAATACGAGCGTAAGCTGTTTTACTTAGACAAAGGATTAAAAAATAAATAAATAAATAAAAAAAGTAGTAGTACATTACATTTTGTCACTGCCTGACCATAAGCTACCCTATGAAACTCCCTTTCAGTGCCGTTGTTAACTTGCTAAAGAGCTGCACTATCAGGTCTATTAGACCTGCCCAGCTCATCCTATTCAATACTATATTGCACACCCATTTTATGAAGGTGTTAAGCTCACACCCCTCAAAAGCTCCCATCTACAGCCTTCAAGCACATCAGCTTTATTATGTCTATGTCACCTTTAAGACAGGGTTTTCACAAGTCAATTTGTTTTGTCCAAGACTTTTCTTATACACCCGAAGCTGATACTTGTTAAGCCTTTGTGATGGTACCTTATTTTACCGAAGACTAAATACAATAAGACATTGTTATTTTAACCTGTAACCACCGATGCAATAAATCTATGATCTAAAACATTAAGTCTAACTTCCTACTGTGCCTAATGAAAAAAGCACGTTAGAAGAATTGTTGCCTTGTCTTCTACCGGGAGGCCATGCATTTACCTCGCCTTCCATGAAAGTGTGCTTCTGTGCTCTAGTTTGGTGTCAGCCACCTGTAGGGCACATTTGATATCAGTCAGAGCAATACAGATTACTTACAGGATACTGAAGGAAGCCTCATCCGATCCTTAGACTTGACATTGGTGCCCAACTCGTCATTCTCCTTGTCTACATAGATCAAGGTGGCCATGCTCAACCTGATCAAGGAAAGGAGATAAAGTTAGTGAGCAACATTCTTGCATTAAAAAGAGCCAGACACTGTTTCGCCTGATGACATGCTTAAACGCGAAGCTAATACAAGCCACTGCTTCCTCGGAGCTGCTTCGGTGCAAGATCTCATGTTTTAGAGCCCCTAGAAGCACAAAAACTACCTTAATAATCAAGGGCAGCGCGACACGGACTGCTGAGCGCACAATCAGAGAGACCTCGCCGCCTTTCACCGAGAAGACGCCCACGATCCGCTGGGGAACTCAAAGCACATAGACCAACTAGTCACCCGCTTCGCCAGCGCCAGCATTCAAAGAACAACCCGCTCGCTGATTGGTGCCCCGCGGCGCACTTCCTCCCGGTTTTCTATTGGCACCACGCTCCCATTGGCTCCTGAATGATCTCCATAGTTTCAGAGATAGGGGGTGGAGCTGGAATGTTGCAGGCAGAGAGGTCACCGGTGATGGGAAAGGTGCTTCACGCCCCGTATCTCATGTGCTCCGCCCTCCATGAGGCTCCGCCTGTGGAACCTCTGACCGCACGGATGCACCGGCCCAAGCAGCTTGTTATTTAGACTGCACAGGCTTATTGTTTGCATAGCCTGTGGGTTTTATTCCAGATCCGACTTCACTCCCTGCAGGGCTCCAGCGGCTGCACTCTGGGATCGCCTGCGGCAAATGCACGGCCTCCAGCTGTGTTTTACGATATTGGGCATGTCGATGTCATCCGTTAAGTTTGTTCAGTAGATCACCTAGCATAGGGTTACAGGATTTTTTTTGCAAGTGAATGTAGATGGACGCTAATCCGAAGTAGATTGGACGAGGAAGGGGCGTCTTGATTTCAGGTTTAAGCAAGAAGGCGCGGAGGAGGGAAGAAGAGTTATTACACATGTCCTCTCCCCCCACCCTTCATACATCCATGACAGCAACAATGTCCAAGCACACAAATCGACAGAGAAATATAAACAGTGGTGCATTTCCCCTGTGCTGTGTCAAATATCCTAGATGTAGAATCTGAAAAAATGGCATATTCAAATCACTGGATTGAAATCATCTTTTTTTTCTACCCCCTCTGTCCCCGTTGCTGGAATCGAGGACAGGACATTGCCAACAGGTGGAAGTTGGGGACCCAGTTCTAAAATCGGAGACAATGGGAAACTTAACACACACACACACACACAAGGGCAGTCCTAGGCAGACCCACTATGGACCAGGCTGATCTTTACATGCCATAATTTACAATGATGGTTCCTAGTCTCCTTCCCTTGTGTTTCATCACCTTATTGTACTTATTACTTGCACTGTACTGCATGTTTATCTTCTAGAACGTAAGCTCTACAAGCAGGGACTGTCTAATTGAGTGCCTGTACAGCACTGTGTATGCCTTGTAGTGCTCTTTAAATGATTAATAATAGTAATGCTACAAACACCTTTAAGCACTTATGGAAAAAAAAATTAAGTACGATCAAGTCAATGCTGACTCCTGGCAATCCAAAAGCCCCTGGGTTTTCTTAGCAAGGTATGACCAGAAGTAGACTGCCAGGCCTTCTCTTCCAAGGCAAGGGAGGGTAAAGTGACTTGTCCAAGGTCACAAGGCATAGCCAGTGAGAATTGAATGCTGATCTCTTGGGTACTACTAGGCTGTTGCTCTAACCACTAGGCTACTCCTCCACTCCATGGACAACATAAGATTTTCCATGCTGGGTCAGACCAAAACTCCATCAAGCCCGTATTCTATTTCCAAAGTGGCCAATCCAGGTCATAAGTACCTGGCAGGTTCCCAAAAGGCAGATTCCATGCTGTTTATGCTAGGGATAACAGTGGATTTCCCCAAAAAAATAATGTAGCAGATTGGTGAGGCAAGACTTCCTTTGGCTAAATCCATGTTGGCTTTGACCCATGAAACTATGACTATCTATATATTCAGTACATTTTAATGGTTTCTACTATTTTCTCTGCCACTGATGTAAGGCTTACCAGTTTGTAGTTTTCCAGATCACTCCTGGAACACTTTTTAAAAATGTGCGTTTCATTGGCCACTTTCGAAGCTTCAGGTACAATATGCAAATTACTAATTATAGTTTACAAATTACTGCAATTTTGAGTTCTGCAGCACCCTGGGATGTTTACTATCTGGTCCAAGTGATTTTATTTATAAATGTTTATATCATTTTTCTGAAAAAGATCAATCAAAAGAGTGCACAGCCATAACATTTTTCTTAAAAATATTCCACCATAATTCCCATCCCCCCATTCTCACCCTAAAACCCTATTCTACCCACATCACCTTCCTGAAACCAGATTAGTCATCACTTGCAATTTCTCTGGCAACTCATTCCATCTCTCTGCTGCCAACACTCTAAATGCATGCGACCGCCAACCCACTTTCCGTACTTCATCTAAGCCAGGAACCATCAACAGATGCCCCTGTGATGTTCTACTCTTTAGCAGGAACGGCCCAAGGGTTCTTACCACCCTAGGCAGGCCCAGTGTGCTGTCCCCGCTGAGTTGCCTCGCCACCCCTAACATCCAGTCTCTCACTGGGGGTTGATGGGTGGCACGGCAATCACCTCTTTGACGCCACGGCAAGCCTTAAAGTGGATGTGTGCACTCATGGCCTGCTGCTCCTTTCCCCTCCAACTTCCTGTTGGAGGGGGCAGGAGTGGCCGGATGCAAGTGTATGAACGCACATGCTTTAAAGACTGCTGCGGCTTCAAAGAGGTAATTGCCCTCCCACCCATCAACCCCTGATGAGAGGTCGGATGTCAGGGGCGGTGTGGCAATGACACACGATGTGGTGGGGGCAGCACATCGGGAGTGTCTAGGGCCAAGCTGCCCACCAGGGTCTGCTGCCCTAGGCGACCACCTAGTTCACATGGAGCCCCATTCAGAAAGGGGCATGTCCGGCCCATCTGCACATCCAGAATCTGGTCAGGCCAGATTTGCACCCGATTCTGATCCTGTAGGGGCTATATATTCCCACGGGATCAGAATCAGGTGCAACCAGCTTGGACGGGCAGGACCTGCCCATATTTTGGGCCCTTGGATGTCCTGCATTCTCCCTGTCCAACCCAGCTGTAATGGCAAATGCTGTGAAAAGCTCTTATTCTATCACTCACCCACAGAAGGAAGACTCACAGACAGGCTGGAATGCAATCAGGATCTTTAATGTGCACACAGGCCAGACAGAGATACCAGCAACCTCCATAAGAGTCTGAGCCCCGAGGGACGTCCTACAAAGCTTTATATACAGTATAGTTTTAAACTCATTCTGCAATCCCATTTGCCACAGGTATTTCCTGCCCACCAATCAGCAGCCCCTGGGGAAGGTACCTGGGTGACCTGTCCAAACCGGTGTGCTCTGGTCTGTTGATTTCTGGGCTAGGGGATATTGTGCTCAGACCTGAAGTGGGGGAAGGGTGTCCACTGAAATAGCAGGCTGATTACTTTATGTAAAAATCTCATGGCTTGGGGGAAGGGTCAGGCTGATCACTTGTAAGGGCTACCTACAGCTAAACCTCATGGCTGCCTCATTCCCCCCTTTTTAAGTGGGACCTCAACCGCTAGAGGTGGTAGAGGGCTGTATTACTGGAGGCAAGCCGCAGAGGGGTGTATTGGGTCAGGGCCATAACAGTGGTAGCAGCCTTGCGTTCTACCAGGGTGTCGAGCGGTGGAGGATGGGGATACAACATGGTATGAGGACACATACTAAGAAGAGAAGGAAAACTCCTATAGCTAGGGTTTTAAGGCCCCCCAACCAACCAAACAATTTGGAGAACCACCCCGTCCCCAGTCCCATGGACGGGTCTGAGATTTGCCTCGCTAAGTCACGTAGGTCTTGGATTGAGCGTTCAATGGACACACTTTCATCTGTGAGGTTAAAACAACACATTCCTTCGAATTCCTCACACCCATGGTTGAGGCGTAACAGCAGGAAATCTATGGTCATTCTATTCTGTAGAATCGCTGTACATAGGCTGGACAGCTCGTAATTTATGGAAGCTAGTATGGTTGAGGTGAGGTTAATGGTCTTGGCTAGGGAGCAAGCGAGTCGGCTTACCTCCAGGGAGTTGTGTAGGGCCAATCCAGGTGTCCCAAGGATTGACACTGACAGCCCAAGAGCTGTCTCATCACTGTAAGGCTCCACGTTTGAGTTACAGGTCAAGGGCATGGGGGCAGAGCGGGGATAACTGGGGGGCCGGACGAAGGCAGCAGTTGTAAGCCTAGCAAAAGTGCACGGACCACCAGTGGCATTTGCAGGGACATAAGTGTACGTCATTTTGCCACATACTAAAAACCAGCCTAAGGGAAGATACATTTCTGAGTGTGAATAGGATACATTTGTAACAGAGCTGCATGATAACACAGTATTTGATACATTGTTTCCTCCCCTCTTGGCATTGACAAAAAAGAAACAATCAGTAGCATTTAGAGTGGAAACTACCTGTAGGGAAAAAGGCACTTGGTTGAAAAGTGTAGAAGTCGGTCGGGTAACCCCAATATGGTAGAAATATATTCCAGGTTGTTTACAGTTTAAATTAGCAAGCATAGTGAAGTTCTGCATCTCACACAAACTAGACGGTACAGCAATAAGAGAGGTTTGTAGAGAGTTTCGTATACAAAAGCTTGTCATGTTCAGAGCAGTTTGGGCGAGTAATACTGCTGTGTTAGTGGTCTCTGCACTTGTTGGAAAACAGGCCCATGTCAGGGAAACGAGTAAGGTTAGGGCACCGCTTCTCATTCTGCTCCTGGTTCTGGAAAAGGGGGTCTCGTAGATCAGTCTCTCCGGGGGTCTCGTCGACAGTCTGTTAGAGCCTTTTACTGGGCAGAAAGGTCCTTCTTCAGTTTCAAACGCAGGGGTTGATCTGGAATCGGGACTGCGGTCCAGGCTGGAACAACTTCTGGTGCAGCGGCCTTGACACGAGAGTGATGGATCCACGGAGCGACTTCAGCCACTTTAACAGCCGTGGGGGTGGTCAGCAGAACAGTATACGGGCCTCGCCACTGGGGGGTCAATGGATCTTTCTTCCACTCCTTGACCCACACTTGGGAACCAGGCTGGTGCGTATGGAGCGCTTCAGTCAGGTTGATGGGGAGTCGCTCCTGGATCCACCGGTGCAATTTCTGCAATACAGAACTGAGAGCCGACAGTTCCTGCCGGGTTATTTCTGAACCTATCTGCATTAAATCTCCATGGACGCCCTGTATGAGGGGTGCAGGGCGACCATACACAGCTTCAAAGGGGGAAACACCGATACCCTTTCGTGGGGCTGACCGTATGCGGAGCAGAGCTATAGGGAGCAATTGGGGCCACTTCAGTGAGGTTTCCTGACACAATTTTGCTAACTGGCTCTTTATGGTGCGATTCATGTGTTCTACTTTCCCTGAGCTCTGCGGGCGGTAAGCTGTGTGTAGCTTCCAATCGATCTGTAAGGCTTTTACTACCTGCTGTATCACTTGGGCCACAAATGCAGGTCCATTATCAGATCCCACTACTACTGGAAGCCCAAATCGGGGGATGATTTCATGCAGCAACACCTTAGTCACTTCTCTGGCTTTTTCTGTGTGGACTGGGAAGGCCTCCATCCACCCCGTGAAAGTACAGACCAATACCAGCAGATACCGGTACCCATTTGCTCGGGGCATTTCTGAAAAGTCAACCTGGATGTTTCCCATAGGGGTGACCCCATAAGACTGGACCCCTGGGGGTTGGCTTGGGCCTTGACGGGCATTGTTTTTAGCACATGTGGTGCATTGTCTAGCAATTGCAGCTGTCAGCGAGGATAAGCAAGAAATGAAGAAATATGGGCGGAGGGTAGTTTCCATTGCTGTCTTGCCCATATGAGTGGCCTGATGAAAGGATGATAGGAATGCTGGGGCAAGGCTGTCTGGGATGACTATCACTGGAGCTGTCCCTGTTCTAGGTAACCTTATCCAACCATCTGTGTGTAACACCCCACCCTCCTCCTGACAGAAGAAATCTAGCTCTCGTGTAGTGTACCTCTTGGCCCATTGGCTTAGTGGGACTGGAAACAGGGGGCTTGTAGATCCTGGGAGCTCTGCGGGAAAGACTGGGACAAGGATGTGGGTTGCTACTCGCCGGGCTTCTGCATCAGCCCGTCTATTTCCCTTAGCTATTTCACCGTTCCCTTTCTGGTGGCCTCTGCAATGCATTACGGCTACTGTTTTTGGACGCCAGACTGCTTCTAACAGGGCCAATATCTGGGGGCCATTCTTTATCTCAGAGCCAGCTGCAGTAACTAACCCTCTTTCTTTGTACAGGGCCCCATGGGCATGGAGAGTGGAAAAGGCATATCTGGAATCTGTGTATATATTTACACGACTGTTAGTCCCAAGGGTTAAGGCACGGGTAAGGGCAATGAGTTCTGCCTTCTGTGCGGAGGTTCCAGGGGGCAAAGGCTGTGCTTCAACTATTTCTTCCATCGTCACCACCGCGTACCCCGCACACCTGCGGCCCTCCAGCATCAGACTGCTTCCATCTACGTAGTAGGTCTCATCCGGATTGCTTAACGGCACATCCGTCAGATCAGGGCGACTGGAGAAGACTGTTTCCATCACTTCCAGGCAGTCGTGATCAGGTGGTCCCGGGCCAACAGGCAGGAAAGTAGCAGGGTTCAAGGCTTGGCTGGTAGTTATCTGCACCCTGGGATTTCCCCATAACATGCTCTGGTATTTCAACATTCGGGAGCTGGTGAATCAGTAACTTCCTTTATGCTCTAGCAATGTTTGGACTGAATGTGGGACGGTGACTAGAAGGCCTTGGCCCATGGACAGTTTATCAGATTCTTCCACCAACAAGGCTGTTGCTGCTATTGCTCTCAGGCAAGGTGGCCATCTTTTGGCCACTGGATCCAGCAGTTTTGACAGATAGGCGACTGGTCGTGGCCAAGACCCCAGTTGTTGGGTCAAGACTCCCAAAGCTGTTCCTGCTGCTTCGTGCACATAGAGGGTGAAAGGCTTGGTGACATCCGGAAGGCCTAGGGCTGGTGATGACAGTAATGCCCTTTTCAAATGTTCGAAGGCCTCCTGTTGGTCACGACCCCATTCAAGGGGGCTCTTCTCTGGGCCCTTTGTAGACTCATAGAGGGGCTTTGTGATCTTTGCGAAGTTGGAAATCCAGATACGACAGTACCCAGCTGCCCCAAGAAAAGCACGTACTTGCTTGCGGGTTGTTGGCACTGGGATCCGGCACACTGCTTCCTTCCTCTCGCTCCCCAACCGTCGGCTTCCTTTTGACAGATGGAATCCCAGATACTTCACTTCCGACTGACATAACTGAGCCTTTTTTCTGGAGACTCGGTATCCCGCATTGTACAGGAGTTGGAGAAGTTCTGTGGTTGCCAATACACATTCAGCCTCAGAGTCAGCAGCGATTAGTAGGTCATCAACGTACTGCAGAAGTACTCGTCTGCCGGGCTCCCCTGGAGGGAAACTAGCGAGATCTTGGGCCAATGCTGTGCTGAAGATGGTAGGAGAGTTCTTGAATCCCTGTGGTAAACGAGTCCAGGTAACTTGGGACTTTCTGCCAGTAGCAGGGTCCTCTTTCTCGAAAGCAAACAGGTGCTGGCTTGCAGTAGCCAGGCGTATACAAAAGAAGGCATCTTTTAGATCCAGTACTGAGAAGTGAGAAGCAGTCGCTGGGATGAGGCCCAACAGTGTATAAGGGTTTGGTACTACTGGATGCAGAGTCACAGTGGCCTCATTGACACGACGGAGGTCCTGAACAGGTCGATAGTCAGTGGTTCCAGGTTTTCGAACTGGCAGCAAAGGAGTGTTCCATGCCGATTGGCAGGGCCGCAGGATACCATGCTGTAGTAGCTGCACCAGATGATGATGGATTCCTTCTACAGCTGCCCGCGGCAGCGGGTATTGTCGCACATGCACCGGGGAGGCTCCCGGCTTCATTTCAACACATACGGGAGGGATGTTAATGGCCATTCCGGGGGGGTTTCCTTCTGCCCATACTCCAGGGGGCACTGATTCCCACGTAACCAGGGTAGCCACATCAGATTTGGGTCTGTTCTCATATAACCGCCATTCTTCTTCTCGGGGACGGACAGTACCAAAACTGTTGGGCCCAGGCTGGGTATTTGGAGCTCAGCCTGGCCATCAGACCCGAATGAGATTTGGGCCTGGAGTTTTGCCAGAACATCCCGACCCAGCAAGGGTATGGGACATTCAGGCATATACAGGAACTGGTGAGTGATGGTCCGTCCCCCCAACTGGCACGTGCGGTTTTGCAGGAAAGGTCTCTGGGCCCTCTCCCCCGTAGCTCCCACAACAGTTACTGACTGGGAGGAGATCGGGGCTACTTGTTGGGTGACCACTGAGTGTGTTGCTTCGGTATCGACCATGAATTGCATTTTCCGGTCCCCTAAATTCATGTTGACCATAGGCTCCTGGGGACCTAACAGAAACTTGGAGCCCGGTCCGGCCTAGTAGTCATCCGGGTCATAATGTTCCATAGCTGCAAGGCCTTCAAGAGCTGGAACCGGTGGAGGCGGGGGAAAGCATTATGCTGATCTTGCTCCCGTGTAGTTCGTACGGGTGCTCTTACACCTCTCGTGGATGGATATCTCCCTCGCCTTGTGTTACGATTTGGACAGTCATTCTTCCAGTGTCCCTCCTTTTTGCAGTAGGCACATTGAGTGGGGCTTAGGGGAAACCTCGGTCCCCCATATCCGCGTCCTTGTCCCCTATTTCCTCCTCTGGCCCAGGCTGGAGCTGGTGGTCGCTCGGCTAAGGCGGCTGCTAGGAAGTCTGCCTTTTTCTTCATCCGGCGCTCCGACTCTCGCTTCTGCTCCTGGTCCCGATTTACATATACTTTTTGTGCCACTTCCATCAATTGTGTTGTATTCATGCCCGCAAACCCTTCCAGTTTCTGCAGCTTCTGCCGTATATCACCTTGTGCCTGAGCCACAAAAGCATTATTCACCATCTGAAGATTCTCCTTGGCCGCTGGATCGTAGGGGGTGTATAATCGGTATGCTTCAGCCAGACGCTCATAAAATACCGCCGGACTCTCATCAGGAAGCTGGAGGACTTCTGCGGTTTTACTGAGGTTCATAGCTCGTTGCCCCCCCCTTCTTTAGGCCTTCAAGGAGTGCAGTCCGGAAGCGAGTGAGAGCCGCTGCTCCAACAGGGTCATTCGGGTCCCAGCAGGGGTCTTTATTCGGGAAATCTGCCTCTGCCTGCTGCCGTGGATTTACTTCTCCCTGATGGGCAGGATGTTTCTCCAGCCACTTGAGGGCGGCCCGTACAATGCGCGCCCGTTCTTCTGTATTGAATAAGGTGGAAAGCAATTGTTTAATGTCCGACCAGGTAGGCTGGTGTGTTTGCATAATACTGGTCATAAGATCTGTCAGTTCTTGGGGCTTTTCAGTATATGAGGCATAGTGGGTTTTCCAGTTGAGCAGGTCCGTAGTGGAGAAAGGGACATAAATCAGGCTTGATGGTCCCACTGCCACCTTTCCAGTAGCATCAATATACGGGAGCCCCTGTACTTGTCGTAGTGGTAATTGGAGATGTTGCGACCGCAGGCGGTGGGCTAACGGGGGTGACGATTCTGGCCCAGCCCCTGTGCTCTCGGGGGAGGAGATGGTGCCACTGGGGTGGCACCAGATGTGAGAGGGGAATCTGAAGATGAGGGGCCGGAGTCTGTAGAACTTTCCCTAAATCTGGCATCACCCACCCCAAGAAGTCCTGACCTTTCAGCTGTGGACGGATCCTGCTGTGGTGCGGACGGGACACGGGTTGAAGTAGAGGGAGGGGACGTGGAGGAATATCGGGAGAGTCCCGTCCCTGGTATATAGGGGCGGGTGTCCATCCCTTTTGGCGACAGATGGCCGCCACCATTACTCTACACTGATCCTCGTGACAGCGCTGGAGCCACCTTGGTCTGAGTTGGCATATGGTCAGCCATGAGTCAATATATGGGAACTGGTCAGGGTGCTCTTTTGCTACAATTTGATGGACCAAGGACACAGTGGCCAAATCAATAGACCCCTGAGGAGGCCATAACTTAACTAAGGCTGGCCATTCCCTCTCACACAAAAAGGTTGATCTGGAGGCGGAGAGAGGTACCCCGTAATCCTCTCTAAACCCAGATTTAAAATTGTGAAGCATGCACTGTAGGGGCGTTTTCACTTTAGACTTTCCCGACCCCATGCTCTAATTCTAGTTCAATAACTAAGTACAGTATACAAGGTGGACCAGATCTTCTAACCTAATCTCAATTCGGGGGAAAATGCAATTTACAGTAAGAGAAAAATATGCAATTTACAATACAGATCCTATCTAGACTTAATTCAGGATAAATATACAATTTATAATACAGACCCTATCTAGTCTTAACTCAGGACAAATAATACAACTTACAATATAGGTCTTAGCAATTTACAAAATATATACTCAGATTTGGTTTAGAGAAGAGTTAAAATATATATATGCCAGCTATTCTTAAAATGTCCACTAGATGGAGCTCCAGGATCACTCCGGGGCCGCTCAATACCTCTGTGCAGAGAAATACACGTGATGTCCACTAGATCAGTGCAGAGAAACGCACGTGGTGTCCACAAGATGGCTGCTACCTCCTCGTGCTCTTCCACACCGGCTCCCCCTCCACATTACAGATGGGAAAAAGGGGAAGCGATGGACTTCCAAGCGATCACTTCTCCTTCAATCGACTTAATAAAAAAAACAAAAAGGTTAGCATTTTATTTATTTATTTAGGTTTAAAGGCAGGAAATCCAGCGGGGGCTCAGCGGTGCATCGGGACAGCAGGGAAAGGCAGAAAAATTCAGCGGGGGCTCGGGAAGGCACAAAAATTCGGCGGGGGCTCAGGGGAAGGCACAAAAATTCAGCGGGGGCTCAGGGGAGGGCAGGAAAATTCAGGGGGGGCTCAGGGGAAGCAGAAAATTCGGCGGGTGCTCAGGGGAGGCAGAAAAAATTCGGCGGGGGCTCAGGGGAGGCAGAAAAATTTGGCGGGGGCTCAGGGGAAGCAGAAAAATTCGGCGGGGGCTCAGGGGAGGCAGAAAAATTCGGAGGGGGCTCAGGGAAAGCAGAAAAATTCGGCGGGGGCTCAGGGGAAGCAGAAAAATTTGGCGGGGGCTCAGGGGAAGCAGAAAAATTTGGCGGGGGCTCAGGGGAAGCAGAAAAATTTGGTGGGGGCTCAGGGGAGGCAGAAAAATTTGGCGGGGGCTCAGGGGAGGCAGAAAAATTCAGCGGGAGCTCAGGGGAAGGCAGAAAATTTCAGCGGGGGTTCGGGAAGACAGAAAAATTCAGCGGGGGCTCAACGCAGCACCGGAACAGTACCGGGAGGCAGGGGGGCTTAGTGCAGCACCCGAACAGAAATTTAACATTGGGAACAGAACAGCACGTGGGGGAAACAGAAATTTAACACTGGGAACAGATCTGCACCAATTAACAGTGGGAACACAACGACAGCATGGGGGAGCAGAAATTAAAACAGCGGCAGCACATTAGAGAACTCTCTTCTTGCAGTCAGGCTTCAGATAACTCCCCACAAGCAGAAAGGAAAGAAGAGAAGCAGCGATGTATGCTTAGCTTATCAAGTGCTATATTTTGGTTACTTTTTTTTTGGCAGCGCTTTTAAAAGATCTCAGATTACTGCAGTTCAGATATTACTGCAGTTTCAGATATTCAGATTTACCGGTATTCAGATACAGGACGAGCAATGGCTTCAGGGCCACTAAGGCCCCTACTAGGACTGCTCGTGCGGTTTGATCAGGCCGCTACATGTTCCCAGAAATTACCAGGACTCACAGATAGAGTACAGAACTAGCCCCAAACAGTAAGGTAGCAGTACTCACCAGAACTCTGATCAGACAGGAAGTTTGGATGCCAGTCTATCCAGCTGGTTTTCAATCGGGGATTCAACCGCAGGGACCGACTGTCCAGTTAAATCAAGGTGTCCTTCCGAGCACAAAGTGGCCCGGGGGCGCCAAGGACCGTTAATCACCTGGAGGGGCCGGTCCCTGACTGGTGGAGGCCCTGATCCTGCAAAAAGCAGTAGTCTTCCCACCGTGGGTGTGATGAGAGAGGCTTTTCTTTAAAAATTTCCCAGCCAGTGCACCAAATGTAATGGCAAATGCTGTGAAAAGCTCTTATTCTATCACTCACCCACAGAAGGAAGACTCACAGACAGGCTGGAATGCAATCAGGATCTTTAATGTGCACACAGGCCAGACAGAGATACCAGCAACCTCCATAAGAGTCTGAGCCCCAAGGGACGTCCTACAAAGCTTTATATACAGTATAGTTTTAAACTCATTCTGCAATCCCATTTGCCACAGGTATTTCCTGCCCACCAATCAGTAGCCCCTGGGGAAGGTACCTGGGTGACCTGTCCAAACCGGTGTGCTCTGGTCTGTTGATTTCTGGGCTAGGGGATATTGTGCTCAGACCTGAAGTGGGGGAAGGGTGTCCACTGAAATAGCAGGCTGATTACTTTATGTAAAAATCTCATGGCTTGGGGGAAGGGTCAGGCTGATCACTTGTAAGGGCTACCTACAGCTAAACCTCATGGCTGCCTCACAGCCATGGCTCCTGCATGGAGCCTGGTGCCGTGGCATCCCATCACCATGGCATTGGGATGCCATGCAGTGGCCGCGCTCACCCCTGGGTGATTCAGAATAACAAGTCTGTTTTTCTACAAACTGTGAAGGAGGGTCAAAGGTTCCTTACCCGAGGGGCAACGGAGGAGGAAGAGCAGGCGCAGTGAGTTGGAGAGACCACAGAAACCAGCAAAGAACTGGAGGGAGACTGGGGTGATGGGGGCCCCTAGCTGCAGCAGTGATCATGCAGAGCACTAGATTCCCCCCTCCCCGTTATGACCTGGGACCACCCGGATGCAGTGAAGCTAATTTTCACTTCTGATTCATTGTATTTGCCTACCCCATCCCCCCATCCCCCCTTCTCCCCTCCTTCTTCTTTGTCTTCCTCCTTCTCCTTTCCCCCTCCCCCTTTCTGTCTCCCCCTTGGACCCTCTCTCCTGAGACCACTGGGTACTTGATAGGCAGGGACACTGGCTGGTGGGTGGGAGCTAGGTGGGCCCTGCTGTGGGAGTGGGGGGGGGGGAGTGGAGGAATGGAAACACGTGATATAGCAGGCAGAGGCAGGAGGATGAGATGTTTACTGTTTGGATGGCATTGAGGGGCAGTCATGCCTGACATGGCTAAGTGGCCTATGTGTTGTATGGCTTTCCTGTATCTAGGAAGCCTTGAGGGGAGGGGCTGATGAGCTGGGAAGGGGGGGGGGTGAGGTGGGTGGTGAGTGGGCATATTGGGTTGGTCTTGAGTGGCAAGTGATTGAGGAAGGGGTAGTAAGGCATGTTTCCAGGGTGTAGAGGTTAGGTGTGAGTGACACCATGGCTGCATGGGATCAGAAGAGCTGTAGGGAGGGACAGGATGCAAGTGGGGGGGAGTGTTGCGAGTGTGGGGCTGTTTGTGTGTACAGGATGCTTGGGGGAATGACTATGGGGGTGGGGTGGGGGTAGAGGGGAAGCCTGGGGGTACCGGCATTTTTGAGGAGAAGCTGAGGGAGATTTCATCTCTGCCGGGGGGGGGGGGACTGTGCTAGGAGGCCCCCATGGGGAACAGACATTCATTGGCGCAATAATCTATATCCTTTATGACTCTGGTTGAAGTCAAAATCACTACTTTAAATGTAGTGGACCTATATTCACCCATTAAGAGGGAGCAGGTCCAGCAATATCTTCAAAATTTAAGGTCCAATGTAGTCCTGATGCAGGAGATGGTATCTGTCTGCTGGGGAACATCTGAAACTAAAAAAAGCGGTGGGTGCAGGAAGTGGTCTCATCAGAGAGGGGTGGCGATATTGGTAGGCAAGTGGGTCTCCTGGGAAGTCCATAAGGTGGACTGGGATCCAGAGGAGCAGCATGTCCTGGTATGGAGGTACTCCAGGGAGTGAGGGTAGTACTGGGTCGTATTTATGCCCCAACACATATACGTAGTCATGCCATTTTCTTGGACTTGATTGTGAAGCTAGCGGATCAGATGGAGTATCACCTGGTGTTGAGGGACTATAATATGGTGGCGGATGCCTCCATAGATTGTCAGCTGGCCCGGATGGTAGCAAGGAGGATGGAAGCCAAGGGGGTCAATTTAGTACATGTGGAGCTTGAGCTATTAGACAGCTGGCATACACTTCACTCTGAAGAACATGAATATACACACTACTTGGGGCCTCATAAGGTACCTTAACAAATAGACTACTTGTTGATCACTGAAAGACTGTATGTTAAACTTATGGGGGGCCGAGATTCACCCATAGCTGGTCTTGGATCATGCAGTGGTTCAGATCTGCCTCAGGGTGACCTGCCAGCCAAGAAACTGAATCTGGAGACTCAATCTGGTTTGGACACAGCACCCAGAGTTTCAAAATATTTTGGGGAAAGCCTGGCAGGAATATGAGGCTGAAAATGGTGGGGGAGGGAGGGGGGAGGACGGGAGGTTAGACTGGACATGTATTGAACAATGGTGAAGGCGGCACGGGGGGGGGGGGGGTCGGTTGATCCGTTATATAAAGGCCCAGCAGCTCAAGCAGCAACAACTATTGCAGGCGGTCTTGATGGAACTGCAGGCTAGGAGGTTAGGATATATGCAGATCAAGTTGGAGCAACTGTACATACAGTTGCAAGACAGCAGGAACAAGGTGAATGTGATTTTGCAGAGGAGAGCCATGTGCAGTATCAAAGTCTATAAATATAAGCTACACAAATGGGGGAATAAGACTGGCAAACTGCTGGCAAACCTTGTCAAACCAGCCAAGATCAAACACGCCATAACTCGCCTCCATAGGGAAGATGGCATGTCTACCAATAGCCAAATTAATATGAATAAAATACAGTCTCTAAAATGCTTGCATGCAAATGCTAGAAGTCTAAAAAATAAGATGGAAGAGTTAGAATATATAGCACTAAATTAGAGTTTAGATATGATTGGAATATCAGAGACATGGTGGAAGGAGGACAACCAGTGGGACACTGTGATACCTGGGTACAAACTATATCATAATGATAGAGCTGATCAAATTGGTGGAGGGGTTGCGCTCTATGTTAGAGAGGGCATTGAGTCAGAAAGGATTAAAGTTTTGCAGGAAACAAAATTTGCTGTAGAATCTCTATGGATTGAAATTCCATGTACAAAGGGGAAGGCGATGGCAGTGGGGGTGTACCGACCGCCTGGCCAGAATAAACAAATGGATGATGAAATGCTCAAAGAAATCAAGGAAGCTAACGAAAGTTACAGCGCAGTAATAATAATGGCTGATTTCAATTACCCCGGTATCAACTGGGTCAGTATCACGGCAGGACATGCTAGGGAGGTAAAGTTCCTAGATGAAATAATGACTGCTTCTTGGAGCAGCTGGTTCATGAATCGACCAGAGGGGAAGCCATATTAGACCTAGTCCTTACTGGAACACCAGATCTAGTGCAAGAGAGAAGGGTGTTAGGGCCACTTGGCAATAGTGATCTTAGCATGATCGCCTTTGATTTAATTAGTGGAGGAGGGATAGTAAGGAAATCCACAGTACTACCTTTTAACTTTCGAAAGGGAGACTATGATAAAATGAGGAAAATAGTTAAGAAAAAACTAAAAGGAGCAGTTGCAAAGGTTAAAGACTTACATCAAGCTTGGGTGTTGTTGAAAAATACCATCTTGGAAACCCAGACCAGCTGTATTCCACGCTTTAAGAAAAGTGGAAGGAAGTCCAAAAAACTGCCAGCATGGTTTAAAGGTGAGGTCAGAGAGGCTGTTGTTGCCAAAAAAGCATCTTTCAGGAAATGGAAAAAAGAGCCAAATGACGAAACCTGGAAACAGCACAAGCACTGGCAAGTCAAATGCAAGGCAAGCAAAGGGAGAATTTGAGAAGAAGCTTGCTGCGGAAACAAATACGCGAAATAAAGCCTTTTTCAAGTACATTCGTAGCAAAAAACCTGTAAGTCAGTTGTTCCTTAGATGATAGAGGGGTTAAAGGGGCACTAAGAGGCGACAAGGCGATAGCGGAGAGACTGAATGAATTCTTTGCTTCGGTCTTTACTGAGGAAGATGTAGGGATGTTACCCATGACTGAAGTGGTATTTAAAAGTGCAGAAGAATTGAAGGAAATATCGATACATCGGAAAGATGTATTACAACTATTAGATAAACTGAAGAGTAGCAAATCACCTGGGCCGGATGATATACATCCAAGGGTGTTGAAAGAACTGAAAAATGAGATTGCAGACCTGCTATTAGTAATCTGTGAACTATCATTAAAATCATCTCTAATACCTGAAGATTGGAGGATCACCAATATAACACCAATTTTTAAAAAGGGTTCCAGGGGTGATCCGGGAAACTAGAGACCGGTGAGCCTGATGTCAGTACCGGGAAAAATGGTAGAAACCATCATAAAGAATAAAATTACTCAGCATGTAGATAGTCATAGCCTAATGGGAGACAGCCAACATGGCTTTAGACAAGGAAGATCTTGTCCTACTAATCTGTTATGTTTTTTTGAAAGTGTGAATAAACAGGTGGACAAAGGTGAGTCGGTTGATATAGTGTATCTGGACCTTCAGAAAGCCTTTGACAAGGTCCGTCATCAGAGACTTTTGGAAATACTAAAGGGTCATGGGATAGGAGGCAGTGTACTACTGTGGATCAAGAACTGGTTAAAAGATAGAAAGCAGAGGGTTGGGCTAAATGGCCAATTTTCCCAATGGAGAAAGGTGAATAGTGGTGTACCCCAGGGATCTGTGCTGGGTCCGCTGCTTTTTGACATATTCATAAATGACCTGGAAAGTGGAATAACGAGTGAGGTTATCAAATTTGCAGATGACACAAAACTATTTAAAGTTGTTAAAACCCAAGAGGATTGTGGAAAATTGCAAGAGGATCTTGATAAATTGGAAGACTGGGCATCAAAATGGCAGATGAAATTTAATGTGGACAAGTGCAAAGTTATGCACCTAGGGAAGAACAACCCAAACTATGGTTACACGATGTAAGGGGTTTATGACGTATATATGTTTTTGATACTGTATAAAAGATAGACTGCACTTCTAACGTACGGAATAAAAACTTACATGCTACTTATGTGCGAGTGTGTGTGTGTGTTTGTTCTCCTGGGATCCCAGACAGAGAAGGTAAGTAATTCCTCGACCCAGAGGATTAACGGACGTCCCAGGGTAAGTGATATAAGTGCTGGGAAGGAAAAAGGACCCTACCCTTACACACGATGCAAGGTTCCACATTAGGAACCACCACCCAGGAAAAAGATTTAGGCGTCATTGTGGATAACATGTTAAAACCCTTGGCCCAGTGTGCAGCGGCGGCCAAGAGAGCAAATAGAATGCTAGGTATCATAAGGAAAGGAATGGAAAATAAAACAAAAGATATTATAATGCCTCTAAATCGTTCCATGGTGAGACCGCACCTTGAATATTGTGTGCAATTCTGGTCACCGTATCTTAAAAAGGATATAGCGATATTAGAAAAGGTTCAGAGAAGAGCCACCAAAATGGTAACGGGGATGGAAAGATACTCCTATGAAGAAAGGCTAAAAAGGTTAGGGCTCTTTAACCTGGAAAAGAGACGACTGAGGGGAGATATACAGAGGCATTATCACCTCCTTTTTTTTATCATAAGTCTTTGGTGCGACCTCATTTGGAGTATGGTGTGCAATTCTGGATACCGCACCTTCAAAAGGATGTGAACAGGATGGAGTCGGTGCAGAAGGTTGCTACTAAAATGATTAATGGGCTTCATTATAAAGCATATGAGGACAGACTTAAGGATCTTAATATGTACACCTTAGAGGAAAGGCGGGATAGAGGTGATATGATTGAGATGTTTAAATACCTCCGTGGCATAAATGTTCAGGGAGAGAGCCTCTTTCAATTGAAAGCAAGTTCTGCTACAAGGGGACATGGGATGAGGGTGAAGGGAGATAGATTCAGGAGTGATATGCGGAAATATTTCTTTACGGAAAGAGTAGTGGATCCGTGGAATAGTCTCCCAATGGAGGTGGTAGAGATGAGGACAGTAACTGAATTCAAAAAAGCATGGGACCAACACAGAGGATCTCTAAAGGTAAAAAGTGGACTGTTGTAGTTGTTGTTATGGAAGGACAGACTAGATAGGCCATGTGGTCTTTTTCTGTCGTCATGTTTCTATGTTTCTAGTCTATAAATTAATGAACGGAGTGGAACGGGTAAACGTAGATTGATTGTTTACATTATCAGAATATAGAAAGATTAGGGGGCATGCAATGAAGCTACAGGGTAAACTATTTAAGACTAATAAAAGAAAATATTTTTTCACTCAACATGTAATCAAACTCTGGAATTTGTTACCGGAGGATGTAGTAAAGGCTGTTAGTGTAGCTGGGTTTAAAAAATGTTTGGACAAGTTCCTGGAGGAAAGGTCCATAAACCATTATTAAGAAGGGACCCAGGATATTAATGCTTGACCCAGTACAAACATTGCGGAACCTGTGTCTTGGGGAAACTGCTAGGTACATATGACCTAGACTGGCCACTGTTGGAAACAGGATACTGGGCTTGATGGACCTTGGTCTGACCCAGTATGGCATATCTTATGTTCTTATGTTATCTTGGGAGAACAGGACATAGCACAATGCTCTATGCAGTACTTTGAAGGCCTGTATGAGGTGGATCCATCAGCTGTCCAGTGTGAGTCATTCTTTGAATGCCTACATTTGCCTAGATTTAGGGAAGAGATGAGAGTGGCACTGAATGTGCCGCTGTCAGAAGGGGAGATTCTGGCCATGATTAAGAGCTGAAACCTGCTAAAGCACCGGGGCCAGATGGGCTTGGCCCTGAGTTCTACCAAATTTTGGGGGACTTGGTGGTGAAACCCCTCAAGGCCCTGGGAAACATGGTGGTGGAGGCAGGGGAGATGGAGCTAAGTTAAAGGGGCTGATGGAGACCCTATCTTCTGCTGGCAAATGCAGGGAGAGAGGCCACAACCACTCTATCCCCACCCCACACATAGATACAAACCCTGCCCCTGCATCACATACTCCTGCCTATGCACATCTATGCACTTCTGAATCCCTCACACACATCTGCATACATGCATCCACACACCTGAATTCTACACATGTATATTCCCCATAACTCTACGATCTTCCACCCAGTATGAACATATTCCGCTCCTACCACACCACTAAGCACACACACTGTCTCAATACGGACACAAAAATATACAACTCCACAGTTCCTGCTACACTAATAAAGCACACGTTACCATGTCTCTTGGCATCCCCCTCCCCCACAGACTTCCATGGATTTGAAAACAGACAGGCCAATGCAGAGAGCTAGCACAGGCTTTACGAGCCCATAATGCCATGTTTAAGTACATTTTTACGATCCTCCCCTGCAGGAAATAGACGTAAATGCAGGTGGAAAAACTAGCACCACGCATATTTCAATTAATCTTAATTATTTAAATGTATTTTAATCTGCTGGGCTGGTATGCAAATCATGGCTATGCCCCATGCAGAGACAGGGGTAGATGATTTGGCAACCAAACATAGCATAAATGTTTTTACTGCATATCTGAGTGGAAGTAAACCTCTAACGCGTGCCCCCAACAGTATCTTGATGGCACCGGGAAAGACCCCCAATGCCATCAAAATACTGTTGGGGGCCGTGTCTCACAATAAATAGTCCCTAGTGGTCTGGCAGCCTGGATTCCACCCCTGACAGTATCTTGATGGCATTAGGGGCTTTTCCTGATGCCACAAACTTCCCTCAATGCCATCAAAATACTGTCAGGGGCCGTGCCCGACAATAAAGTCATCCCTGGTGATTCAGCGGCCCGATTCCACCCCAACAGTATTTTGATGGCATTGAGAAAGGCCCCCCCCCCCCGATGCCATCAAAATACTGTTGGGGGGGGCTGTGCCTGAAAATAAAATTATCACTAATGATCTAGTGGCCCTTGCCTCTTAAATAAAAGAAGAACCTGGTGGCCTAGTGGCCCCTTTCCCCCACTATCACCCACCATTAAATAAAACACAAAACCTGGTAGCCCCCAAATGCACCTAAGCGGGAGTGCTTCCTACATGCTCCCCCTCTGTATTAGCCATTGTCCAAAATGACAGTGTCTGGCCCCACACAGATCACCAGGTTTTGCTTTTTTATTTAATGGGGGGTGGGTGTGGGGGAAAGGGTCACTAGACCACCAGATTTGTCTTTTATTTAGGGGGAAGGTGCTACTAGACCAGCAGAGATAATTTTATTGATGGGCATGGCCCCCTGACAGTATTTTGATGGAATCGGTGGCCTTTCCCAATGCCATCAAAATACTGTAGGCGTGGGATCGCAGCCACTGGACCACCAGGGATGATTTTATTGTCAGGCACAGTCCCTGACAATATTTTGATGGCATTGAGGACCTTTCTCAATGCCATCAAAATATTAGTGTAATATACAGACTTTCTCAATGCCATCAAAAGCATTAGTGTAATATACAGACTTCCTTTACAAGCAGAGTTAGTAGGCAGATATTTAATTGAGGAAGTGCTACCAACTGATAATTTCAGTATGGCAGATGTTGAATGGGACATTCCTTCTGCATTGTCTTCTAGATGGGAGCTCCAAGAATCTCTCTAGGGATATGTATTCCAGCCAATACATGTTTCTGGATGTTACAGTGAGTGAATGGTGTGGTTCACTATTAGGATACAAGTTGAGATAGTTCTTTCAAACGTGAGGGCCTTAAACTTCATGGGGTGGGGGAGGAGTGGCCTAGTGGTTGGGGCAAGTTACCTCAGGCCAGAAGGTCAGGGGTTCAAATCCCACCCAAGGACAGCAACCTTGGGCCAGAAGGACTGGGGCTTCTAGTCCCACAGGTGCTCCTTGTGGTCTTGGGCAAGCCACTTAACCCTCCATTGCCCATGTTCCCTGTAAGTATTAGTGTATGTGTCTCATATCCCCGCTTGTTAAATGTATCCCCCAATTGTGTTGCGACCACTTTGATTGAAGGATAAGGTGGTATACAAAACTGTCTAAATAAAATAAAAATAACCCAAAAACCTTTGGGAGAAGTAGAAAAGCAGCAGGCAAAACTGAAATAAGATATTTTAAAAGGGCAACCACTCTTTCTATAAGGAAATAAATCAAAGTAAGAGGAAATGGAAGCTGCTATGCTTCTCCAAAGAAGTAGCTAAAAAGGTAAGCAAAAACAGGTTGCTGGTCCCAAAGTTGCTAGCATGATTTCTCTAATGTGTGTATGGGTGCCCCTCAAAGCATTCCTGGACAATGATTCTTTTATTATTTATCTCTTAAATATTCTATGCCTATGTTAATGAGACAAATTTCACAATGCCCTGAACAGTATACTAGTATAATAATAGTATAATAATAAGAACTTAACAGGTCTCAGACTTGCAATGGCACTATCACTCAGGTAGTATCCTGAATCAACATCTGGAACTTGTGTCCAGTGCTATGCCTGTTGATGCATCAATGACCTTAGTTCTTATATATTATATCTATATCTTAAATGCGGAATGTTTAATTCTTAAATATACTTCAATGGGTGCTCAAAAATAAACTTGTTTCAAAAAATGATTCTTCAATCCGATAAATATACTGTAAAGGAACTTATCTTGAAAATGGTTGTTCAGCTCATATCTCAAAAGTTCAACTCCTTAGTGTCTGAATCGTGGAGATTACTCTCTTAGAAGTGATGTTACTCTCTTGGGAATAATAGATTACTCTCTTAGAAGTGATGTTACTCTCTTGGGAATAATGTTACCCCTTCTTGATCATGGGGATTACTTTCTTGAGAATATTCTTGCCCCGACACCTTCAGTTGGTACCAGGTTGCGTTTCACAATCTCTTGGTTTCATCAGGGGGTTTGATGTCAAAACGTGTATTTCTACTCCATATGTCTTTCAAGCTGTGCGCTGAAAACACTCTATTAGACAAGACATGTATAACATCGCTGTCGTCATTGTACCATCTACTACAATAACTCTTACATTGTTAGTACAAGGATCATCTATGTAGAGAACAGCAAAGCTTATGAATGGACTAACTTAGAACTAACCGTTTATCAGAATTTCTCTGCACTCACAAATACTGGCATGCCATGGTAGTCCACAGCCCTGTTGCTTCCAAAAAACGCCACGCATGCGTATACCTTCACTCAAAGCTGGTATTTAAAGGAATTGTCATGCTGAATGTCTGACGTCATTTCTCAGGTGTTACCTTAATGTCACCACTATCGAAAACTCATTTAAAGGTATTAGGTATTAGGTTTATTCCGCAGCCCACCGACTTTAAAAATTTTTTTGATCTTCCATCTCATAAGATCTTAAATGCATGATGCCCACTCTATCATGCTGTTTAATCCAGTAGGGCTGACAGAATGTAATCGGTAAATCCACCGTTGTTCACGTGTTATCAATAGTTGCTCTTGCGATCTACCTGCCTGTCCAAATTTCACTGTGTCTATACAAAAACAGCGCAGGTCTTCAAATCGATGATTCAGATCAAGGCAATGGGCCACCATGGGGGCTTCTATGGTCTTACATTTTAATCTGATGCGATGTTCACCCATTCGTATTTTAAAGGATCGGATGGTTTTACCTATGTATACCAGGCCACATGGACATCTAATGTAATAAATCACATAAGATGATACACAATTAGTGTTATGTTGCAATGTGTAAGTCAAATCATTATGTTGAAAATGTGTTCTTTCTTCCGTGATTGAACATATACTACATTCTCCACATTTTGTGTGGCCTTTCTGTACTGATTGAGTCGAGATGGGTGCGCTTTGTAATACTGTCGGGCTAAGCCATTCTTTTAAATTCTTGTGCCTTGTCCATACACATCTGACATTTTTATGTTGCAGACCTGGTAAAATATTCACGACATTCATATGTCTAGCTATGATGCGTTTCACATTTCCACTGCAAGGTGAAAATTTTGTTAACAGATTAATGTTGTTGTCATCTGTTGCTCTTTTAACCCTGGTCTGTAATAATAGTTGTCGATTGTTGTTCTTTGCCCTTTTATAAGCCCTTCTAATGATGTTATCCGGATATCCCTGTTGTTGGAAATCTGTTATGAGTCCTTTAGCTTTAAGTTTGAAATCATTTTGCTCCGAACAATTTTGGCGATAGCGAATAAATTGAGATAAGGGGAGACTGTCTTTTAACTGTTTAGGATGGGCACTGGTGTAATGCAACAATGTGTTGCGGTCCGTTGCTTTTTTATAGATCGAAGTCTGCCATCCTGTCAATCCTTTTGTTATCTGCACATCCAAAAACGAAATCTGTCTTTCATGGTGCATGTGTGTAAATTTAATGTTGGAATCACGGGCATTTAACCAGGTCACAAAATTTTGTAGAGAAACTTCTGTCCCCTGCCATAGCATAAAAATATCGTCAATGTAGCATCGCCACAGTACTATGTGTCGTGCATACGGTGTGTTCTCCAACCATTGACGTTCAAAGGTATTCATGAACAGATTTGCCACCGAGGGGGCGCACGTGGCACCCATGGCTATCCCAGATGTCTGTTGGAAAAATTTTTGCTCGAATTCAAAAAAACTATGAAATAAAACAATCTTGGCCAACTGCGCTACAAACTCTATGTGTGTGTCATCCAAATCTCCCCTCATATGTAACGTGTCCAGAATGACCTCGTACGCTTTATTCTGAGGTATACTAGTATAAAGTGCAGTGATATCCAGTGTAACCAAAATAATTTATTTATTTATTTTATTTTATTTTATTTAACAGTATTTCTAAACCGCCTTATCTTAATAATCAAGGTGGTATCACAGCAAGCAATCAGGTAAAGTGTGTGTGTTGTACATGCAGTGAGGATAAAACTTAGTTGTGTGAGGGATGTGTTTGAGCTATATACAGGGTGGGCTATTTACAGTGGTGCTAGAATCATATTTTATATATATTCAGTTGTTTGGGAGGATTGGAGTGCTGTTATCCATTCTCTTAGGTTATGTGATGTGACCATAGTGCTCTATGAACAGCATGGTTTTCAGTTGTTTTCTGAAGTCTTTGAGGTCTGGAGTTGCCCTTAGATCGTCCGGTAGATTGTTCCATATTGTTGGAGCAGCCATGGAGAGAGCTCTGTCTGTTGTGTCCTTGCGTGTGTGCTTGTACTCATTTGGGGTGCTGACTCGGTTGCGTGTTTGACTTCTTCTGGGACGTGCGCTGGTTTCCGGTTGTATGAGCAGGTGGAGGCTGTTGGCTGATGTGTGTTCTTTTATCTTAAATAGGTTTATGATAGTCTTGTATCTGATGCGAGCAATGATTGGGAGCCAGTGTAAGTCCTTTAGTGTAGGTGTGATGTGCTCCTGCCTTGCGGCTCCGGATATGATATCAGTGTGCAACGCCCATGTTGAATATGTAGGCAATACATTCAAGAAATGGGATGTATCCTGAATGTAAGTTGGAATGTCTATCAATAAGGGTCGTAAAAATGAATCTATATACACAGAGAGAGGCTCCAAAAGGGTGCCTTTGGTCGACACTATCGGCCGTCCAGGAGGATTATGAAGGTCTTTATGAATTTTTGGGACCAAATATAACTTAGCTGTTGTCGAATATATGGGATTTAAATATTTAAACTCCTTCTTGTTGATTAGTTTTCTCTCCAAAGCTATCGTCGTTAAAGTTTTAATTGTTTTTTGTAAAGCTACTGTAGGATCTTGCAATAATAGCTTATACGTGGTTTCCTGCTCCAACTGTTTATTAGCTTCCTGTAAATATTGTTCTCTATTCATCAAGACTATTGCCCCTCCCTTGTCAGCTCTTCGGACCACTACGTCTGTTCTATCCTGTAGTTCCTTAGGTGCCATTCTTTCTTCTTTGGTGATGGTCCTCGTGGTCAACCTACATGATTCTTCCATTTTCTGGATATCACGCATAACCAAATCTTTATATAGGGTCAAATGGTCCTCGTGGTCAACCTACATGATTCTTCCATTTTCTGGATATCACGCATAACCAAATCTTTATATAGGGTCAATGCAGGGTGGATAGGACCCAGTGGGGACCATGTAGACTTAAGGGGTAGGGGAATTCATCTTGTGTCTTTATCCGTCTGTTGCTGTTGATTCAGGAAGATCAAAAAATTTTTTATAGTCAGTGGGCTGCGGAATAAACCGTTAATACCTTTAAATGAGTTTTTGATAGTGGTGACATTAAGGTAACACCTGAGAAATGACGTCAGACATTCAGCATGACAATTCCTTTAAATACCAGCTTTGAGCGAAGGTATACGCATGCGTGGCGTTTTTTGGAAGCAACAGGGCTGTGGACTACCATGGCACGCCAGTATTTGTGAGTGCAGAGAAATTCTGATAAACGGTTAGTTCTAAGTTAGTCCATTCATAAGCTTTGCTGTTCTCTACATAGATGATCCTTGTACTAACAATGTAAGAGTTATTGTAGTAGACGGTACAATGACAACAGCGATGTTATACATGTCTTGTCTAATAGAGTGTTTTCAGCGCACAGCTTGAAAGACATATGGAGTAGAAATACAAGTTTTGACATCAAACCCCCTGATGAAACCAAGAGATTGTGAAACGCAACCTGGTACCAACTGAAGGCGTCGGGGCCAGAATATTCTCAAGAAAGTAATCCCCATGATCAAGAAGGGGTAACATTATTCCCAAGAGAGTAACATCACTTCTAAGAGAGTAATCTCCACGATTCAGACACTAAGGAGTTGAACTTTTGAGATATGAGCTGAACAACCATTTTCAAGATAAGTTCCTTTACAGTATATTTATCGAATTGAAGAATCATTTTTTGAAACAAGTTTATTTTTGAGCACCCATTGAAGTATATTTAAGAATTAAACATTCCGCATTTAAGATATAGATATAATATATAAGAACTAAGATCATTGATGCATCAACAGGCATAGCACTGGAAACAAGTTCCAGATGTTGATTCAGGATACTACCTGAGTGATAGTGCCATTGCAAGTCTGAGACCTGTTAAGTTCTTATTATTATACTATTATTATACTAGTATACTGTTCAGGGCATTGTGAAATTTGTCTCATTAACATAGGCATAGAATATTTAAGAGATAAATAATAAAAGAATCATTGTCCAGGAATGCTTTGAGGGGCACCCATACACACAATAGGTCTTTATTAACCCTCAACAAACTAGACCAATACACGGGCGAGTGTTAATCCACAAGCATGATTTCTCTGCCAAACTACTTGTTCCCTATAAGCAACTGGGCTGATAACTACTCGGCAGTACAACTGGCTTGAGGAAATCGTCAAAACTGAAACCAAAAGTCTCTCTCCAAGATTCAATTTTCTAATAGCTACCAGCAACATTTCCAGAATTCAAAACCTCACCCAGGCTCTCTTCTTGAAACACTCTGACATAGCACCAAGTTCCAAAAGAAAGAAGCACCCTCAGCTCTCTCTACAATTGATCGAGTGCAGAAAGCTTTCCAGACATGCCTCAACTTTCATAAAGGCCACTGCCACCATGGAAGCAACTCCCAATATGCTGTAGCTACAGCGATTCATTTATTAACATTTCTATACCACTGAATCTAGAAGTCACAGTAGTGTACAGGGAACAAGAACGTTTATAACTTTACATGGAACGTAGTTGATAACAGATTAAACAATTTTAACAAGAGAATAATGTGTGACCCAACATTGCATTAAAGAAGGGGGAGAGAGATTATTATACATGGTGTAAGACAAAACATATGGGGAGCTGGGGTAGGAGCAGACAGAAGATTCAAGGCCAAAACATTTGCTCTCTTGCACCTCTTCTGCCCATGACATGCAAGATAGCCCCACATATAGGCATGCTACCAACAAGGCCCAACTTCACCAATAAGCAGGCCTGCCACTACAGGCAGACCCCAAGCTTACTGTCACTGATACTCTAAAATCCCCGCTCCTTGACAAAAGCCCCATGAGCAGAACCACCAGTCACCAACTGTCTGCTCTTGCTGATAGCCTTTTTTCTCTTTCTTTAACCCTAAGGCTAGTCCCAAAGCATGATGCCTGGATTAGATGGCAGGAAGCTTGCAGACTTATCTGGCAAGCTGCCTTCCTGCCAACCTAGCTATCAGGAGGATCTATCCCTCTCTGGAGACATCCTACACCTGCCCAGTAGCCAACTTCACCCAAAGTCTTCACTGCTAAGCATAGGAGACCTTCTTATAGCCCTTAACGGAAGAGAAAAAAACCCCACACCTAGTATAGGAATGTACACCAAGTTGCCATGAAACTAAATAAATAGCTTAATAGCAGATACGAAAGACCTCACAGACAAAAGCTGCACCAATGCTAGGGGAAACCTCCGTAGAAGTGCTTTTCTCCTAGCAATATCACCAGGACCCAAAGTCCTAATATTCTGAGCTAATATAACCACCGTGCACTAAGCTGTGTAGACCAAAAGAGATAAGATAGAAAAAGAATACAACTCGGCTGCATAACTGCAGGGGTTATAGCCAGCTGTCAGCTATCTTACATGTGGCAAGAATAGGCCTCTACTACATACCAACCAGAAAGCAGATAACAAAGTATGCTAATAGACAATATGCAGCCCAAAGGCACATTGACTGGCACTGACCAAATTACCAGTGAGTGGTACCTGCTGAGTTGAAAACACAGCTCAATAAGCTGGCTCCCAGCCTTTATTTATCCTCGCACACTAAAAACCCCCTTTGTGGGGAGAGCTGTGGAGTTGCCTGGGCCCATGTGCTCGCGGCAGGAGGAGGAGTCTGCAGTCCTGCCCTCCCTGGGCTGTATTTAAACACAGGCCTGCCGCGGAACGCGATCCGCGGTCGCATGCCCAAAGGGGCGTGACCAAAGGGGCTTGTCCCATCCCTTTGGAGTACGGAGGAGTGGTGAGGAGTACTCAGAGAATTCATGGGTAAACGGAGGAAGAAGGTGTTTGTTGCTTCTGGTGCTAAGGCCATTAAAATCGTGGGCCCCATGGATCAACATCTACAGAGGCCCTCTGTGGAACAGGATGTTTCCCTGGGATCTGTGAGTACTGTTTCTGACCTCTTGTTAAATGCGCAAGGGTTTGTCCTACCCAGTCAGGAAGAAGTTTCAGTAGGTGTGCCGTCCCTTAGTGTTGGGAAACCTGGGGGTGAGCCCCTCCTAGCTGAGTTAGAACTGCCATCTTTGGTGTCAGATGTGGATACTCATAAAGTGTCTTCTCTTCCGTCTGTGCTAGACTTCCCTGCTTCTACTTCAACGGTTATTTCACCGGCAGATGTTTCACTGCGTGATGTGTGGGAAGTGCTTGCACGCATTGAAGTATCTTTGGGTGCATCTCTTTCCTGCGTCTCAGTTTTCTAAGCAAGTAGTGCAGAAGTTGTCTGTTCAGGATGAATTTATTAATAAATGTAAATTGTCTTTGAATAAATTAGAGGGTCAGGTCACTGTGGCTCAGGCTGCAGGCTCTTCTTCTATACATGATAATGTTATTATGCCTCATCAAACAGAGTCTGGAAAATTCTGTACATTCAAAAAAATTTACGTTTTTTGAATTTTCCTTGTACTCGTTACCTCTCTCCAATTATATTGTTGCAAAAGTATTTTAAGGAGGTTCTATTAATTGAAGATGTTAATATAATAAACTTTTCTTCTATATATTATGTTCCTATTTTACCTACTACGGAGGCCTCTTCTATTGTCAAGGATGGAGCTAATCCTCTTTCTCAGTCTTTGGATGTTTCAGCTTTTTTGGAGTCCTCTAACGATGAGATTACTCAGCGTGCTACCTTAATTGCTTCTTTTCTGTCTATGATGGATAAAAATTTGATTATGAGATTGTATTTTGCTAAGAAAGATCAGGCTTTTTGTGGTAGCCCAATTCAAATATTTCCTGATGTTTGTAGACTTACTCAGAAGTCTAGGAAAGCTTTACTTTTGTTAAAATCTCGGTCCTTGGCATTAGATGCCTCTTTCCTGTTGAAATACCCTTGTAAATGTATTTTGATTTATGAGCAGACTAAATATGTTTTTATGGATTCGGATCAGTTGGAAGTGTTCTTGCTTAGTGAAGAATCTGGTTAATGGTTTTGTCTTCCTTTCCAAGTAAAATAGGGCTGTTATAGTATAAGTTTGTAAAACAAACTTGCTTTGTTAATTGTTGTTCACTGTAAACCGCAACTGAACTATGGAAGATGCGGTATATAAATGTGTATAAATAAAATAAATAAATAAATAAATAATGCATGGGCCCTGTTTATACCACTTTTTGTAATTATGTTTAAAGAGTGTGGTACTTTAAAGGCTTCACTAGCTCTCAACTTGATATGGACTTGATTGTAATTCTTGTTTATTTTATAAATAAAGATATTTTGAAACTCAAAAAACAAAACAAAAAACCCCAAAAAAACAAAAACCCCTTTGTTTCAAAACTATATCCCCTCACCAAAATTATTTTTGTCAGAACAGTTACCGTGAGGAACCCTCAAAGTAGCTTCAAAAGTAATAATGGAAGAGGCAGTTTTTCCAAGCCAATAGTTTTGTGGTACTCTGCTCAGACCGGAGAAGCTTGATCTGCCTCCAAGAAGTTGTTAGAACCTTTGCTAGCATACCACCTTAACCAAGGCACTAGTTGGATACCAATGTATTTCTGTGCCTAACATCTGCATATTGCCAGGTGGTTTCACTGTCGGGCCAAGGTATGCCAGAGGATAAATAAACTAACAAAAATAACCACTGAAAGGGCAAAATCCAATCACAGAAAAAAAAAACCCTTCCTTTCAAAACTATATTCCCTCACCAAAATTATTTTTGTTGGAACGGTTACCGTGAGGAACCCTCCTGAAGTAACATGTTCCTTTTTTCTTGTTTTTACGAGCCAACTACCAGCTCTACCTGTGTAATGTTACAATAAGGGAAGTGCTGAAAGCAAGCCCCTAAAACCAACAATGTTACAGATGGTATCCAGTTTATAGTGAGAAAGTAACAAACTTATCTATGAACTGGGTTTCCAATCCAAAGCGCTGTACTGGAGGCTTAACTTCGCCCCTGTCACATCAGCAATCAAGGCTGCATAGAAACACTTCCATCTCCGAGCTATAGATTCTCAGCATACAAATTAAAGTGCTACATAGTGGCATGTTTCAGGCCTGGTACATCTCCTGGCCCTTCATCAGGCATTTCCTTAGCTGAAAAGCATCTTGAAGATGCCCCCTTATTCTTATAGGATAATTAATGATGACGTCTCTCATGTAGGTCCTCCTCCACAATGAGTCATATCACACTTCACCAGTCCAATTCAAGGTTTACCTCATGGGGTGTGACAGTCTGCAAATTGAATATCCAGCGCTGTTCCAATTGCTGCAATTTTATCACCATGTCCCCGCCTCAGACGAATGGGGGATCTGATCTATTATGCGCCAGGTATAATCCTGGAAAGAATGGCCCAGAGCAATGCTGTGGGTTACCAGTGGGACTGACATAACTCGAGTATTAATGCAAGATCTATGTTCTAGTAATCAGGTTTTCATTGATCTTACAGTCCTATCAATGTATTTTAACGAACATGGACACGTTAACATGTAGACCAAATGAGTAGACATTCAGTTTGTGTTGAAGCATGCACGATAGGTTTTATGATCTGACGGGTCAGTCCATTCATAACCTGCAATTGTGGAAGCACAAAAATCACAACTCCCACATGGAGTATGCCCTATTAGAACATCTAGCCTTATTAAATGGGGAGACTAAGAATGTTCAAACTGGTTCTTCCTCTTCGTGGATGGACTTCCAAAGCATCTACCGGAAAGCAATTAGAGTACAATTACATGCCCAAACTATGACATAGTATTTGAAACAACAGATGATACCGAGAGGACTACACGTCTTAAAACCACCACATATGTTTATCAATGAATCTGAATTTCTGGAAAAATGGAATATGATCTTAAATAAATGTGGCCTTGATTTAATAGCTTTGCTGATTCAACGATTAGCTAGAGGAAGTAAGTTTGCAAAGCAAACTGGAAACGTTGGAGGCTCAATTAAAGGATGATCTTTCAGCCCCAGTGTTTGAGACTAATTGGAACCAGTTAAACACAGAACTGGGCCAGTTCCAGGATACAGTGAGATCTTTGAAGATAAAGAAATTCACTCATGATTCTAAGGCTTATGAAAAAGATCAGGTCTATACATGGAGACAACAATACACTACTGGGGAGAAGCACCACCAAGACGTGCTACCTTTGATTCCTCCTTAGATGATACTGACAGTGACTCTGTTGGTAGTACGGTGGCTCGAACAGAGCATTTAAGCAATGACTCATCTGAGACACCACAGCAGAATTTTAATCGGGGTCACCCTCAAGGTCACAGGCAATATTGAGTCCATCCAGGGGACATATGAGTTGCATAGGGAATTGTATGGAATGTTCCGTAAATTACAAATTATTAATTATTTTGCCAAAGGATCTTCTGAATTATCCAGGGATGATTCTATCAAATATAAGCCTTCAAAATGGATTCCACCTGGAGAAGTAGATCAGATTATAACTACTTTTCAGAGATTAGTCCTATGGGATCTTACACTGTTGGAGACCAAACAGTTGAAAACACATCATAATTTAACATCACAACAATGAATGGCATTACAGCAATTACAATCTCGATCTGATGTAGTGATTCGGCAAGCAGACAAAGGGGCTCGATTGTAATTCAAGATTCATAAGTCTATCATAATGGGGTTTTGGCTCACTTACAAGCATACTCATTATTACCAACCATTACGGCATAACCCAGAGATGAAAATTAAGAGTGACATCAAACAACTACTAGATGAAGCGTTATGTTTGGGATGGATTACTAACAAGGAATATGAATTTCTATATCAAAATGACCCTGTAACTCCAGTTTTTTACATGGTCCCAAAGGTTCACAAGTCTTTAACACCACCTCTGGGGCAACCAATAGTATTGTGCCGGAATTCCATATTAGAGCCATTGTCACAATTTTGTGACTATTTTCTACAACCTCTTACAAAAGCTACTTGCTCTTTTATAAGTGACTCTTTCAACTTTATTTCATTGTTGAAGACAATTCCCATAATACATGATCACATGTTTCTAGTTACCATGGATGTTACGGCTCTGTATAGTAATATCAATCAACAGGAGGCTATGGAAATCATTTCCTCTTATCCTCTACAGTTACTGGTTCGCTTACCACAGGCTTTTGTGCTCTCTCTTGAAGTTGGTATTGGAACCGAGTTATTTTCAATATGATTCCTAATACTGTTTACAAATTTTTGGGATACCTATGGGAACGACGGTGGCCCCTTCTGTGGCCACACTATATATGGCCCATTTTGAAGACCACCACCTATATTCTTCCCTTTGGTTCTCCCATATTGTGATGTGGTGTCGATATTTAGATGATGTATTTTTTGTATGGTCAGGAACTGAAGATCAACTCAACTCCTTTTTCCTCTGGATCAATACTCTTAAGGCTAACATCCAGTTTGTGCCTTCATATCATCAAACACAAATTAATTTTTTGGATACGACTATACAAACATGAGGGTCGATTATACATCTCTCTTTATCTAAAATCAGTGCAACGCAATACCTTACTCCAATACACTAGTTACCATCCCAGCCCCTTACACAAGGGGTTGCTATTGGGCCAGTTTTTACGTATTCGGAGATTGTGTACCACTCTATCGGAACTTCATGTACATGCGAGGGACCTTTCCCGATGTCTAGAAGAACGGGGGTATCCATGAGCTTTGATCCAGACTGCATATCGTAGAGCATGTTTCAGTCACCCCGAACGGTGGTCTGACATGAAGGAATGGGTTAACCATACCAATGAGACCCCTACTGTGGGGGTGCTACCATATATGGCTTGTTCTACTCAAATTAATGCCATATTGAAATGACATTGGCACATTTTAGCTTTTCACTCATGTTTTCAGTGACGATTGATGATAGCTATATTGCGGCCTCTCCGATATGCTATCTATGTAGTCCATCATAGTGTTTCCGTAGTTGTGACACATCCACCGTGTCAACCTACAGTGTCTGGAATCACTTGTAAATTTGATGTTTTTTCAACTTTGTGACCTTAGATCTTAATTTCTTTTTCCTCCCAGTGGCTTTTTCTGTGTATCTCATGATAAGTGATAGATTTGCCCATTAGGGCCAACTTTTAGTATTGGTTTGGCCCTTATTTTCTGAGTTTGTTCCCCATAGTTGTCCTGTTAGATTTTCTGTGAAAATCGTGTAATGTACATTGTTGGCCAATGATATATTAGTGCAAGTATGCTTTAAAATATTATGGACGCATGCCAGGTTTCCTTCAAATTAATGTATGTGGCCTTGAAAAAGTCTGTTTTTGTGTGTTAGTGATGGCTCAGTATTTGATGGGCCAACCTTTGTTCTTGATCACCTGACTGCACCTTGTCAGCATTGAATGAACCAGTCTGACAAGGTGAGCATTGGTAACAACGCGGTTCCAAGCTGCAATGAGTGACTCAATCAGCTCACGCTTTGATATCGGATGCCTCTTGGATATTTCCAAGGCCACCTTGTGCCACAGGTTCTCGATTGGATTCAGATCTGGAGACTGGGCAGGCCAGTCCATTGACTTGATGTTGTTCCACTGCTTCCAACTGATCACCTGTCTGGAACGATGGCAGGGTGTATTGTCATCTTGGAACAGGAACTGGCCAGGAAACAGCTGGTGTGCTGATGGCACCATGCACCTTTGCAGTATGGTGATGTAATTGGCCCTGTTGACCATTCCATTGACGATGTGAAGACGTCCAATGCCACTGGCAGCCATGCAGCCCCAGACCATGACCTTCAAAGGATGCTTCACAGCGAGGTTGAGACACTCAGGCTTGAATTCCTCTCCAGGAAATCTCACATAGGTGTGGGCCTGGTTACCAAACAGGCAGACGGTGCTTTCATCACTGAATAGCACCTTTCCTCACATTTCAGTCGACCAGGTTGAATGCTTTCTCGCCACACGATCTGGTTGCACCTTTGTATGTCAGTCATCAGTGGCTTTTCTCTGATCAGAGAAGAGCAGTGCTTTTTACAGTGCTCTGCTAGAGAAGTGGATATTTGTCTCCTGTGACACCTTGCTGTGAGTTCTAGCTGTTTATTAATTATTTATTGTTTGTCTGTTTATTTAATTATTTATTGTTTGTCTTAGTGGTGTGCTAGTTCAGCCTTCTCAGCTATAACTTACCTTGCCTCTCTCAACTAACTGGGCTTTGTGTGGTACCCCCTTCCCCCATGCTGAGGGTTCAGGACAGGGTACCTTGTAACTGCCCTCTTTAATAGGACTTATCTCCCTCCCTCCCTCCCCAGCACCCACCCCTGGGGTAATTGTAGTTTTATAGGTACTTGCACATCTTAGAGGAAAGGGGCTGCTCTCAGGTGCAGCTCGTTATCCAAATCAGTCATACACAGAGGACCTGAGATTAATTACTTAAGCTTCAGGTACACAAGGTGTATTAGGGGTATTAGATACACTTTTATTGGTATAAGCATCCACACCAATCCTTATTATATACAGAATTTAAAAGACCTAAACACAAGCTTTAAACTAAGATGCAGACATAAGTCCAGCAACGAGATGGGGGTTCTCCGGTCTTTTGCATTGAGTGTCACATGTATGATTTTCTCCCAGTTGGTGAGAGGTCTTACGTATGCACTAAGTGCAAAGAACTCTTTGCTCTCAGGGAACGAGTCCGTTCTCTAGAGGCTAGAGTAGCAGACCTGGAAGACATAAGAAAGACAGAGAAGTACATGGACGAGACCTACAGGAATATAGTCCTGAAGTCCCACCTCCAGTCTGGCAGCATCCCTGTTGCCATGGAGGAGAGAGGTCATGTGACAGGAGAGCATCACCCTGGTGTGGTAGGAAGTGATCCTGTAACTAGGACCTGTCCTCCAGGTGATGTAAAACCCTCTCGCACCGAGGATGTTTCTCCAGGGCAATGTCCCCATGAGGGGAGGGTCAGGACAGCTGTTATAGTTGGTGATTCAATCATTAGGAATGTAGATAGCTGGATGGCTGGTGGACGTGAGGATCGCCTGGTAACATGACTGCCTGGTGCGAAGGTAGCGGACCTCACACACCACCTAGATAGGATCATAGATAGTGCTGGGGAGGAGTCTGGTACATGTTGGTACCAATGACATAGGAAAATGTGGTAGGGAAGTTCTGGAGGCTAAATTTAAGCTTTTAGGTAGGAAGTTGAAATCAAGAACTTCCAGGATAGCGTTCTCCGAAATGCTTCCTGTTCCACATGCAGGACCCAAAAGACAGGCAGAGCTCTGGAGTCTCAATGCGTGGATGAGACAATGGTGCAAGGATGAGGGTTTTGGATTTGTTAGGAACTGGGGAACATTCTGGGGAAAGGGGGGGGGGTTCTTCCAAAGGGATGGGCTTCACCTTAATCAGGATGGGACCAGACTGCTGGCATTAACCTTTAAAAAAGAAATAGAGAAGCTTTTAAACTAGAAATTAGGGGAAAGCCGACAGTCACTCAGGAGTGCATGGTTTGGACAAAGGTATCCTTGAAGGATACTACCAAAAGCAGTGAGGTTCCAAAAGGGAGTATAGTAGCCCAAATGCCCTTGAGTAAGGAGCAGAAAGAGCATAAAGATTCCAAATTACCCATGCCTACCAATAGCCAGATTAATATTAATAAAATACAGTCTCTAAAATGCTTGTATGCCAATGCTAGAAGTCTAAACAATAAGATGGGAGAGTTAGAATATATAGCACTAAATGAGAGGTTAGATAGGATTGCACTCTCAGAGACATGGTGGAAGGAGGATAACCAGTGGGACACTGTGATACCTGGATACACACTATATCGTAATGATAGAGCTGATCAAATTGGTGGAGGGGTTGCGCTCTATGTTAGAGAGGGCATTGAGTCAGAAAGGATTAAAGTTTTGCAGGGAACAAAAGTTGCTGTAGAATCTCTATGGATTGAAATTCCATTTATGAAGGGGAAGGTGATGGCAGTTGGAGTATACTATCGACCGCCTGGCCAGAATGAACAAATGGATGATGAAATGCTCAAAGAAATCAAGGAAGCTAACAAAAGTCACAACAGAGTAGTAATAATGGGTGATTTCAATTACCCCGGTATCGACTGGGTCAGTGTCACAGCAGGACAAGCTAAAGAGATAAAGTTTCTAGATGGAATAAATGACTGCTTCTTGGAGCAGCTGGTTCATGAACCGACCAGAGGGGAAGCCATACTGGACCTAGTCCTTAGTGGAACGCCAGATCTGGTGCAAGAAATAAGGGTGTTGGGACCACTTGGCAACAGTGATCATAGTATGATCATGTTTGATTTAATTAGTGGAGGACAGATAGTAAAGGCATCCACAGTACTACCTTTTAACTTTCAAAAGGGAGACTATGATAGAATGAGGAATATAGTTAGGAAAAAACTAAAAGGAGCGGTTCCAAAGGTTAAAGACTTACAGCAAGCTTGGGTGTTATTTAAAAATACTATCCTCGAAGCCCAGACCAGCTGTATTCCACGCATTAGGAAAAGTGGAAGAAAGTCCAAAAAACTGCCAGCATGGTTTAAAGGTGAGGTCAGAGAGGCTGTTGCTGCCAAAAAAGCAACCTTCAGGAAATGGAAAAAAGAGCCAAATGATGAAAACTGGAAACAGCACAAGCACTGGCAAGTTAAATGCAAAGCATTGATAAGGCAGGCAAAGCGGGAATTTGAGAAGAAACTTGCTACGGAAGCAAAAACACGAAATAAAGACTTTTTCAAGTACATTCGTAGCAAAAGGCCTATGAGAGAGTCAATTGGACCATTAGATGATAGAGGGGTAAAAGGGGCAGTAAGAGGAAACAAGGCTATAGCAGAGAGACTGAATGAATTCTTTGCTTCGGTCTTTACTGAGGAAGATGTAGGGATGTTACCCAAGACTGAAGTGGTATTTAAAGGTGATACTGCAGAGGAATTGAGAGAAATATCGCTACACCGGGAAGATATATTACAACTATTTGATAAACTGAATAGTAGCAAATCACCTGGACCGGATGGTATACATCCCAGAGTGTTGAAAGAACTGAAATATGAGATTGCAGACCTGCTATTGGTAATCTGTGAACTTTCATTAAAATCATCTGTAATACCTGAAGATTGGAGGGTCGCCAACGTAACACCAATTTTTAAAAAGGGTTCCAGGGGTGACCCAGGAAATTACAGACCGGTGAGCCTGATGTCAGTACCAGGGAAAATGGTAGAAACCATCATAAAGAACAAAATTACACAGCATGTAGATAGTCATGGCCTAATGGGAGACAGCCAACATGGCTTTAGACAAGGAAGATCTTGTCTTACTAATCTGATATGTTTTTTTGAAGGTGTGCATAAACAGGTAGACAAAGGTGAGTCGGTTGATATAGTGTATCTGGACTTTCAGAAAGCTTTTGACAAAGTCCCTCATCAGAGACTTTTGGCGAAGCTAAAAAGTCATGGGATAGAAGGCAGTTTACTATTGTGGATCGGGAACTGGTTAAAAGATAGAAAGCAGAGGGTAGGGCTAAATGGCCAATATTCCCAATGGAAAAAGGTGAATAGTGGAGTACCCCAGGGATCTGTACTGGGTCCGCTGCATTTTGACATATTCATAAATGACCTGGAAAAGGGAATAACTAGTGAGGTTATCAAATTTGCAGATGACACAAAATTGTTTAAAGTTGTTAAAACCCAAGAGGATTGTGGAAAACTGCAGGAGGATCTGGATAAATTGGAAGACTGGGCATCCAAATGGCAGATGAAATTTAATGTGGACAAGTGCAAAGTTATGCACCTAGGAAAGAACAACCCACACTATAGTTACATGATGCAAGGCTCCACATTAGAAACCACCACCCAGGAAAAAGATTTAGGAGTCATCGTGGATAACATGTTAAAACCCTCCGCCCAGTGTGCAGCGGCGGCCAAGAAAGCAAATAGAATGCTAGGTATCATAAGGAAAGGGATGGAGAATAAAACAAAGGATGTTATAATGCCTCTGTATCGCTCCATGGTACGACCGCACCTTGAATATTGTGTGCAATTCTGGTCACCATATCTTAAAAAGGACATAGCGTTATTAGAAAAAGTACAGAGAAGAGCCACCAAATTGGTGAAGGGGATGGAAGGCTACTCCTATGAAGAGAGGTTAAGAAGGTTAGGGCTCTTTAGCCTGGAGAAGAGACGGCTGAGGGGAGATATGATAGAGGTCTATAAATTAATGAATGGAGTGGAACGGATAAACGTGGATCAATTGTTTACGCTATCAGAGTATAGAAAGACTAGGGGACATGTAATGAAGCTACAGGGTAAACTATTTAAGACAAATAAGAGAAAATATTTTTTCACTCAACGTGTAATCAAACTCTGGAATCTGTTACCGGAGGATGTAGTAAGGGCTGTTAGTATAGCTGGGTTTAAAAAAGGTTTGGACAAGTTCCTGGAGGAAAGGTCCATAAACCACTATTAAAAAGGGACCCAGGATATCAATGTTTGACCCAGTACAAGCATTGTGGAACCTGTGTCTTTTGGGGATATTGCTAGATACGTATGACCTAGATTGGCCACTGTTGGAAAGAGGATACTGGGCTTGATGGACCTCGGTCTGACCCAGTATGGCAAGTCTTATGTTCTTATTGCTTATTCCGTGATTTGCAGCCCCGGAGACCAAACTGCAGGCACCGGCGACGAACTGTTGATGAGCTGACACTGACCTCACTCTTGTCTGACCACTCTCGAAGTAGCTGAGGAGAGGTCAACTTGCGATTAGTCAGTGAAATGTGTCGTAGTGTGCGGTCCTGTCGTGATGTTGATGCACGTGGACGACCTGAACGAGGCTTGTCCACCACTGAACCCATTTCTTTCTTCTTCTGTACAATCTTAACAGCAGCGCTCTGACTGTAGCCAACTTTCCTGGCTATCTGACGGCTTGAAAATCCTTCCTCGCTCATAAAGGACACACGAATACGCTCCTCCAACATCAAGGTCCGAGTCATCTTCATGGTCGATCCAGAAAGCGTATGAAATTTAAAAATTCCATGTGTTTTTATAGCTGCACTGTTGGCTGGATATCTGCATTGTGATTGGTTAGTGTGCATATTGGATAATCTCAATCCAGTTTTGATGCAGGATCCACAAAAATCACAGTAGCTATCTCCCAGTGTCTGTAAAGTATTTAAAGTGGAATCAAGGAATGCAAAAAAGTCAACTCTAATAGCCAAATACATCCCTTTTAATGTGGTAGAGAGATGAATATGCTGGGCTAATGCTAAATTTAAAAAAAAAAAATGTTAGAAATTACAAAAAACGCAAAACTTGCAAGTGATTCCAGACTTTTACACACCACTGTATATTACGGCATACTCCATGTGGGAGTTGTGATTTTTGTGCTTCCACAATTGCAGGTTATGAATGGACTGACCAGTCAGATCATAAAACCTATCGTGCATGCTTCAACATAGACTGCATGTCTACTCGTGTGGTCTACATGTTAATGTGTCTATGTTTGTTAAAATACATTGGTAGGACTGTAAGATCAACAAAAACCCAATTACAGGAACATAGATCCCACATTAATACGTGAGTTATATCAGCCCCACTGGTAACTCACAGCATTGCTCTGGGCCATTCTTTCCAGGATTATACCTGGCGCATAATAGATCAGACTGTCACACCCTGTGGGCTAAACCTTGAATTGGGCTGGTGGAGTGTGATATGACTCATCATGGAGGAGGACCTACAGTAGAGACGTCATCATGAATTCTATAAGAATAAGGGGGCGTCTTTGAGATGCTTTTCAGCTAAGGAGATGCCTGATGAAGGGCCAGGAGATGTACTGGGCCTGAAACATGGCGCTACGTAGCACTTTAATTCGTATGCTGAGAATCTATAGCTCAGAGATGGAAGTGTTTCTATGCAGCCTTGATTGCTGATGTGATGGGGGTGAAGTTAAGCCTCCAGTGCAGCACTTTGGATTGGAAACCCCGTTCATAGATAAGTTTGTTATTTTCTCACTATAAACTGGATACCATCTGTAACATTGTTGGTTTTAGGGGCTTGCTTTCAGCACTTCCCTTATTGTAACATTACACAGGTAGAGCTGGTAGTTGGCTCGTAAAAACGAGAAAAAAGGAACATGTTACTTCAGGAGGGTTCCTCACAGTAACCGTTCCAACAAAAATAATTTTGGTGAGGGAATATAGTTTTGAAAGAAAGGGTTTTTTTTTTCTGTGATTGGATTTTGCCCTTTCAGTGGTTATTTTTGTTAGTTTATTTATCCTCTGGCATACCTTGGCCAGACAATGAAACCATCTGGCAATATGCAGATGTTAGGCACAGAAATACATTGGTATCCAACTAATGCCTTGGTTAAGGTGGCATGCTAGCAAAGGTTCTAACAACTTCTTGGAGGCAGATCAAGCTTCTCCGGTCTGAGCAGAGTCCCACAAAACTATTGGCTTGGAAAAACTGCCTCTTACATTATTACTTTTGAAGCTACTTTGAGGTGAGCAGCCAGCCTTGATTACCTACAGCCTAAACAGACCAGGGGATTTAAATGTCAAAACTGACAGTTCTAGAGGCTCCTCCACAAGTTCCCAGACACCATGAAAAGGACAAGGACTGCTAGAATGCAGCAACCCGCTGTGTTCCTATCACAACCAAAATTTCACTCCACAACCAACATCTGCAGAGAATTTTGCCAGAACAGACTCCATGAATTCTATCCTATTTCCAGATGTGCCAAACATTAATAGTTCAGACTAACTGAAGACAGTAGTGGCAGAAGCATGACAGGCAATTGCTTATAGCAAGCATAGGATGCAGCTAGAACTTAGTGGAGCCCTAACCCCAGCAAATGTAAAAATGAGCCCAATGTTTTTTTTTGTTTCGTTTTTTCATCTTACGCCATACTGCACCCCACCAAACAGAAATGGCAGCTGTTCCTACTGAAACTCTTCCATAACTAGTCTGGGTAACATTGATAGATCTGCAACCAGAAAAATGCTTCACGGACAAGGAAATAGTGTGGTTTCCTGAGGTACAGCAACCGACTCTAGCACTGTCCCAACACTGCTGTATAACAAAATGAAAGGCTGCAACAGAAATAAAAGTCTGCACTCCCCCCTTCCCCCCTGATAATGAAACATATCTAGACTATCCCCAAGCACCTGCCTGGCGGTCCAAGTAGTGCCAGCCTCAGCACACAACTCGGGACTATGCCCAGGGAATGGCTACCTCAATGTGATGCGCTGTCACAGTACATATAGCCTTGGTGAACCTCCCCCTTGAGAGGATGTCCACCAGCATCACACCCACCCCGCTGCCCAACTACTGGCGAGGGAGGAAGATTGGGAACATTTGCAACTTTAAGCCACTGGGATCTTACCAGCATGCTTTGAAAAACCCCAGTACTGAGCCGTTTTGCTTTAGGAAGTGGGAAGGCCTCCTGCACATAGTTGCCCTGACCTGCTGCCCAAGTCAATCTGAGGAAGAGTGAGTGAGAGGGACCCGATTCCACCAGATTCTGCACCATAGGGCTTTACAGATTACCACAGCTGACCTGTGCCCACTGGTCCCCTTTCTCCAAAGGCTTCTGCCAGCCCCTTCCCCAAGAGGAGGAGGAGGCCTCCACCCGGGCTAAACAAATCAACTCCCACAATCTCTGAAGGAGGCTGGATGAATGGGGAGGAGAGGGACTCTGTTCCACCAGGTTCTGCACCCCAGGACATCACAGGTAGCCACCACCAACCTCCACCCATTGGTACACTGCAAAAACTCCTCTATAGATAAGTCTCTTCCAATCCATTCCACACAACCTCCATCTGCTGCAGACTGAGCAATACTGGCTAGAGGAGGGACTGCAAGGGATCGTTATACCATGACATCACCAATACCAGTGGTTCTCAGTCTCCAGCTGCTGGTAGGCAGGCATAACACACATATGGCTAGACTGGAAGGACAATGAGTATTAAAGAGGGATCTAATAAAGCTCAAACCCAATGGTCTAGAATATGACAGCTGAAGATTTAACACTCAAAAATGCAGAGCTATGCATTTTGGGCTACAAAAACCCGAGGAAGTGGTACAGTACATAAAGCATAGCTATTCACCTTTAACAAGTGTACTTCGGAGACAGCAGAAATCAGTCCTCACATACAGGTGACATCAGCACCAACAGAGCACACATTGACGCATCGACCCAGTTTTCAATGAAAGCCTTTGGGAGATGCACCAAACATGCATGGTCCACTTCCTGCCCAAGGGTGCCATCGTGCCTCAGTCAATGACATAGCTAAAACAGCCAAGGAAAAGAAAATATAGTAAAGAAGCAATTTCAAGGGGAGGAGGGAAGGGGTTGTGAGGACCGATTCCTGCTATCCCCAGAGAACACCTGTTACAGGTGAATAACACTTTCTCCAGGAACAAGCCGAAAATCAGTCCTCACCTAAAGGACTCCCTTGCTACAAGCTACTGAGAACCTGTAAAAACACCATGGCAATCTGAAAAAGGTGAGGCATGATCAGAAGCAGTTGAGTCTCTGAGAGACTCTCACAAGACCCAGGTGTCTGGCAGAGAACCAGCACGCCAGTAGCCTGAACACAGAAGGGTCAGAGGGTAGGAGTTGCCTACACGCCAAAGGGAGTACAGTCTGGCCAAAGGCACTGTCCTGTTGGGACTCCCTCTCCAGGCAATAGTGAGCTGCGAAAGTATGGACCGGTGGCAGCCTGGAAGCTTGCCATCACAGGGACGGAACACAGATCTGGCACAGAAGTAGCCATGGCCCTGATGTGTGCCATGACCCTCTGGTCCAATGGGATCCCTGCTTGCTCATAGGCAAGGGTAATGTAGGCCACCACCCAAGTGGACAGAGTTTGCTTAATCAGTGGGAGTCCCAGACAGCTGGAGGTCATAGGATAAGAAAAGCTGTGGTGCCCTGAGCCCATTGCAGGTAAAAGGACAGGGCTCTCTTACAATCCAGATTGTGGAAAATGGTCTCCAACCTATCAGCATGAGGCCGCGGAAAGAAGGTGGGGAGTAGCACCTGCTGGTTAAGGTGGAATGGGGACACCACCTTCGGCAGAAACTTGGGGTGCGTGTGGAGCAGCGCCCTGTTCTTGTAGAACCTGGTGGAGGGTAGTGCTGCCATCAGAGCCTGGAGCTCACTGACTCTGCATGCTGATGCGAGTGCTACCAGGAAGACGGCCTTCCAGGACAGCTACCAGAGCAGAGTGGGATCTCAGTGTGGTGCTCTTGCAGCAAGAGCACAACACTGAGATCCCACTCTGCTCTGGTATCTGGATTTCGGGCCAGTGTTGCTACTGTTGAGGGGGGGGGGGTCCTCGATGAAGATAGCCTCAGAGGTTAGAGTCTGGTCAGCGGGTGCTGATGACTCCTTATGGCACAGCTTGGAAGGCTGCTCCGGTCTCGACTCATCTGACTCACACCTGGGGCTGCAGGTCGTGGGGTGGGATTTCCACTTCTTCCCAGATCCGTCCTCTGAGACGTTCTTCAAGGGTTTCTTCTTCTTGTGCTCCACCTCTGGGGATTTCCAATCAGAGGAACCGGGGGGCACCAAGGTATCAGAGGGGGCCCTGTAGCATGGTGTCACCAGAGACTCCAGCGTGCAGTCAGACTTCTGAAAAGAATTTTCCTGCTGCTGAGAGTGGTTCTTTAAGTCCTTTGAGGTCATGGTTCTGCAGAGTTCACAGTTGGAGTCGTTATGCTCCAGGCCAAGGCATCAGAGGCAGCAGTCATGTGGCTTGGTGAGTGACATCATTTTTCCACACTGGTCACACTTTCTGAAGCCACTGGAGGCCATCAGAAAAAGAGGGTCCCCACCATCCAGCAGGGGTCAGAGGCCTTCAGCTGAAAAAGGGCACAAACTCCAGTTGAGGAACACCTCAATCAAAAAATGAGAAAATGAATAAATGAACCCGAGGAGCAACAGCAAGGTGAATTGGCTCGGGGAATGGAAGGAACCGGTATGCAAACCGGACAAAACTTAATAAAAATCTGACTTTTTCTGGAGAAAACTGGATAATGTCCGATGGGTTCCACAGAAAAAAAGGAGACTGAGGCAAGATGGCATTCTTGGGCGGGAAATGGACCACACATACATGGTGCATCTCCCAAAGACTTTCTTTGAAAGCTGGGGAGATGCTTCCGCATGGGTTCCGTCGACACAGATGTCACATGTATGTGAAGATGGACTTCTTGCTTGTTCCTTGAGACGTATTTCTGTGCAAAAAGAACAGCAAAACCTGAGGGATGATTGCGTCTGGATAAACAGATAGAAAAGGTGATGGCAAAAGTCAGAAGGATGCTTAGGTGCAAAGCAAGAGGAATTGCCATTAGTAAAAAAAAAAAGAAAAAAAAAAAAAAAAGGTGATGGCACCTCTGTATAAGTCTCTGGTTGAGACCTCATTTGGTGTACTGTGTACCATTCTGGAAACCATACCTTCCAAAAATATAAAAAAAGGAATTGAGCCTGTCTACAGGGCAACTACTAAAATGTTCAGTGGTTTTTGCCACAAAACAAATGGGGACAAAGATCTCAATATTTTATTTTATTTTTATTTATTTTTTTTTTTTTACATTCTCTTATATACCGCGCTATTCTGCATCAGTGCGGTTTACATTGAACAAACTGAAATTACATTGAACAGGGCATTATAACTTGGAGATAACTATTTTACAGGGAACATGGGCTATGGAGGGTTAAGTGGCTTGCCCAAGACCACAAGGAGCACCTGTGGGACTAGAAACCCCAGTCCTTCCGGCCCAAGGTTGCTGTCCTCTAGTGTACACTTTAGAAGACAGGTGGGAGATACGATAAAGACATTTGAATATCTCCATGACATAAATGCACAACTTAAAGGAAGCTCTGGAACAAGGGATCATAGGATGAAGGTAACTGAGAACAGACTAAGGAATAATCTAAGGAAAGGATGGTGGATGCATGGAATAGCTTTCCAGCAGAGCTGAGGAATATATCCGAATTCAAGAAAGCATGGGCCAAGCACAGAGGATGTCTAAGGAAAAAGAGGGGATTGCAGAGCTTAACAGATGGCAAAGATATCAGACTAATAGGCCATATGCCATTATTTTCTATGCTGCAAATAGGAAATGCCACTTAATGTGATCATTTGGCCATTTAAAAAAATAGCTACTTAGAAATGTGATAGTTTAGCATCAGCCACTAGCAAATGCCTCCTGTTGCCACAGCGCAACTGACGATGTGATGGGTGGTATCAAATACAAGGCAATGGTGAATGTACAATAAAATACTGGAAAAATTGTTTCATCCAACTACAGGTGTTACTCTGAAGCTGTGTGCTGTTATAGGGCAGTTTTCAGAAATCAGCACTATTGTGTATCAAAAGAGAACAAACTTTTGCATAGCTGATAAGCCATTGAAATAGTTATACAACAGTTGACTGAGAAACACTGAACAGATCAGCGCCCCCCCCCCCTTCAGGAAGGCCGCACAGACACTGGAGTCTGATCAAAAGGTAAAACTAGAAACAGGATCCCTTGCAGCAACTATTTGATCAATGCACATCAAGTCTAAAATTTAGGATAGTCATTAACCATTTAGTGTACACAGTTTAAATCTCCAAGAGCCAAAAGGTCAATTAACATGGTGCAGAAAAGTGGCATTGACAAGTTTTTAAGCTTTTTTTGCACGACTCTTATTGCACTTGTTTTTTATTTTGATTATTAAAATCACCTTCCAAAAATGTTCAAGACAGATAAACAAAAATACAATATCACATAAACCATTAAAATCATGACTATTCTTCCCACAGAAGTGCACCATAAGATACTTGTCTTCTCTTCCAAGGTACCTCTGGACATTTTCCCCAAAACTTGTAGTTCGTACAAGCCTTGCATACATCTAATGCTGAATCTAGAACAGCTGGGGGGTTTTTTGCCCCCTCGGCACTACATAGCTCTCAGGGAGTTTAAGCCACGTGATGTCCAAATTCCTGTACTATTTTCATATGATTGTGAGAACAGTGAAGACACTGTTTAGCTCAGAGCTACATGGTGCCATCAGAAAACACAAAAGTTGATCCAGAATCAGTCATATAAAGCTGGTTGTGGCTGGTTGAGGTGGGGGGGGGGGGGGAGAGGGATTAATTAAACTGACAACTCAATGCGCTGCCACTAGCACAGGCAATAGCACAGTATTTACGAAGAATGCAGGAAGGAATCTAACGCAAGCATTATCAACATGTAAATGCCTATGCTAATGGCAGTAAATCGTGCATCGCCTGAGCAGGAGCTCTTCCCTTCAGAGGTGCTGTTCTCATCCTCTTGATCAGAAACACATCTGGAAAGCATTGGGGAAATGTTCCAAAGGTAAGGGCATCAGAATGTGCCAATTAGTTCCGCAGAGAGAGAGAGCTACACTGACAAAACCCTGGAAAGAGCAGTCAGGAGCCTAACAGACATCCACCATTTGCTGAGACAGAGAAAATACTAAGCTGACCCCTAGAGGTACAAAGTTATCTACCAAGGGTGATGTCACTAAGTTTCTGGAATTTTCTGTCTCATCCTCTGCTGACAGGGGTACTCAACCCACTTGCCTGGACTGGTCTAGCAGGGTGAACAGGAATGTGCATTTAAATCCATTTAAGTAGATGGTAATGAAGCAATCAGCTACGCAAAGCAATGCAGTGCAAATGCAGAAAGATGCGTAGAAGACTAGAAGGCAGAGCTGAACACTGGGATGTTAAATGCGAGGTCTGAGGTGTTAAGGGTTAGTTCATAGGTCTGCAGTTAGTGCTGGTGATAGATTTATGCATGATTCTTCAGTATATAGCTTTGCTAAAGAGTGCTGAAAATAAAATGGTAGGGGAAGGGTGCAGGAATGCTATGTGGCCCATAAACAGCAATATTATTCTGCAAAACAGTTTTATTCAAAATATTGGTGTTTATGCCCCAGAGAGCAATTCCAGCACATCTGCACAAGTGCCAAACTTATTTTTTTTTGTGCACAGGATAAAGGTGCTGCTAATGCAGACTGTGTGTATGAGTACTTGGCTTGCTCTCCCTGTTTAATGCAGGCTTTTTGCACACAGTTAATCTGCATGCTGTTTGCTTATAGCGTCGCACAGCAAAAAATCTTTGCTAAACTTTAGTGCTGGGCTCTAACACAGGGATTTCTGCATCAACCCTTGGTGAGTCAGCTTGGAGGCGATTGGCACTGGAGAGAGAATGGTGGAAGCTTACAGGAGAAACAGGTTCAGACTGACTGAGTTATGGATAGGGGAGGTGTATGTATTAAGAGGGGCAACAAAAAGTATTGGGAAGGGAACTGAAGAAAGAGAGAAAGAGCGAGAGAATATGTAAGGGCTGAAGGAGAGTGAATATTGGAGGGCAATTGTTTTTTTTTTTAGTTGTACAAGTTGCTCCCCTCCTCCCCCCAAGGCACTGCCCATTGTGTCGTACGAGGGCTAGGACTCTTACATTGAAACTCTTGCCAAAGCAGCCCCCTGTTTCGGAAAAATAAAATATTGAAGGTTAATGGCTTGGAGACTTCTGTAGCTACATCCAAGTCACCTTTGTCATTGTTATGAATGTAACAATGAAATATTTTAGGTTTTAACAGGCTCCTTACGATGATTACACTCTGCAATCTGAATGTAGATGGGTGACTGCATGCACCAAATTACTGGCCCCCCTCGGCACACCTTGTTTCCCCATAATAACAGCTTTATCCTGAGATACAGCCAAGGCTGTGGAATATTTGGTTTTCCCTATAAAAGGGAAAGAAGCCTTCTCTGAAATGCATTTCCAAAATACTTGCTCAAATGGTAGTGAATGTGACAATGGGTGCACATGTGTCTTGAATATCATCTTCCAAAGTCTATACATAAAAATCTCTAAGGTCCAGGAGTATTTCAGAGCTCCTTTAAATAGAACTACTGTCCAAGAAAAGAGGCCATGGGGTCATCTGGCCTCTGACGTTTCATTCTGTATGCTTCCATTTCCTCCTCTGTGGGCTCCCGACTTTCATATATAATGTTGTATGCTCGCTTCCTCTCATCTAACTGCATAATCTCTTGAACATGTTTGAGACGAGCCTCTTCTGCATTTAGTGCCTGAAATAAAAGTCACATGGCTTACAAAGGACTGCAGATGAATGTCAAGCATTTAGAAGTAATTCTGAAATAGTCAATTTTAAAAGCCTATGTAGTACCAATCTCTGTGAGAAAATTACAGAACTGTGGATTCACAAAACATTTACTTATCACAAAGCATACTAAATTAACCAGGGATTTAGATTTAATTACTTGACTGTTAAAGCTGAGTTCAAAGCAAGTTATAAATTAGGTAACAAAGCTATTCCGCTGTTCAACTGGGCTTACTATTTAATGGAAGGTGAAAGGACTTGCTCAGTCATAAGGAGCAGCAACACCCAGTTCTCAGCGTGTTGCTCTAACCAATTAGGCTACTCCGTTCCTAGTAATAAAGGCTATCTTTGCGAAAGAGCCTGCAACCTCCTTCCCTTTTAAAAGGGAAAGCAAACAGGGGATCATGAAGAGGTTAGAAAATGATCAGATCAATTCAGTTCTAAAAGTTTAGATTCATAGATGCTCACTAAATGTTAAGCCCCAGGTTATCATGGCACAACAGTCTAGTCCAATCTCCTGGTAGTTAACTGTAAAGCAAAATAGCCAGGAGGAACAATCATAAAAAACATCTGGGCCTCTCAATACTAACTCCCAAACACACATCCATAATGACTACTGGCTACTGTGGTCTGTCGTCCCTGGCCAAGGACTCGCACCATAAAGACAGGGCTAAAGGGGAGGAGGAGGGGTTATAAACTAACTGGTGGAGAATCCCAAGTAGCTGTGAATAAAGGCTCATAATGTTCTAGCCTCAGTAGGAGCTGGTTCAGATTGAGCAGAAAGCCCATAAAAGAACATGCTGGGCCCAAACATTTTTAAAATATATATTTTTTGGAGGAAGTGACGTCACCGGAGCCGATGGCGGCCTGAAAGAGCTGCTCCGGCACCGATCCGGCCGTTTATAGAATTATTGCGACCCCCCGGAGGTGGAAAGTGGTGGTCCCGGGTGCGGGAAGCGGCCGGAGCTGACCGCGACAGCTGGAACGCCGGCGGCGGTATAATTCGGCGGCAGAGAGCCGCGTGAGCGGGAGGCCTATACAGCCGCGTGGAGGGCAGAAATGGCGCCCGGAGGCATCAAAGAGGCGGCGTAAGTGGCCGGCGGTAGCCTCGGACTGGCGCATTTCCCCAGCTGTGCCGTTTCTCCGAGAGAGAAGAGTGCGGAGCACAGGAGTGCTGGAGGAGGCCGGACTGAGGGGCAATGAATCTGGCAGCACACAGAGGCTGAGGAGGGAGCCCACAGGACCGGAGACAGTCATAAAACTGTGAGTCTGCAGTGCTAGAGTCAGAGGGCACTGGGAGGACCTGGTGCAGCACGGAGCGGAGGGATAGTACTGTGTAAGGCTGCCCTTAGTGCCAGCAAGGGTGAAGAGTGACAGACCAGTGCAGAGCTAGACTGCACAATCTGGGGCAGAAATGACCACTAGAAGGAAAGCGGCAGATCTCAAAGAGTTTGCCTACCCTGGATCGCATGGAGGGAAGGGAGAAGCCGGCCAGACAGGGCATAAAAAGCCACCTGATGGGCAAGAAGAGCAGAGTGAAGAAGTGGAGAGGGAGAATGTAACAGCTCATGGGCAGGAAACTATGCAACATATCACCAGAGCGGAGCTTAGAGACTGGTTTCTTGAAATTAAAAATGAGGTGCAATCTGTGAAGAATGAGTTGAATGAGGTGTTGGGTCCCCTGAAGGAGGAAGTCGGCGAGTTGGTGTGTAGAATGGGAGATCACGAGAACAGGTTACAAGAACTTGAACAACAGGAAGAAGAGACCCAACGGAATGTGAAGTTAGGATCTCAATATGAAGCTCTGCTATATAAGCTGGAGGATCTGGAGAACCGTTCGCGACGCAACAATTTGAGACTCCGTGGGATCCCAGAGGAAAAGGAGTTTATGGACAGTGAAAAGGTTGCGCGATCGGTGTGCCTGGAAGCTCTCCGACAAGGTGGAGAAGAGGTGACAGCTATGGACATACAGTTGGAAAGAGCGCACCGTGCATTGGGCAAACCAGTTGGCAATAAACCACGAGACATCATCATATGCCTAGCACGGTATAAAATCAAAGAGAAAATTGTGCATAAAATACGGAGAGCAGGAGCCCTCATGTGGCAAGGGTACCCGGTGCACATATATGAGGATCTCTCTGCGGGCACGTTGCAGCGGAGGAGGGTTATGCAACCTGTTACACAAATCCTGCGGAGGGAAGACATTAAATATCGATGGCTTCATCCATTTGGACTCTCGTTCACAGTTAAAGGGCGACCATGGCGGCTACAGACTCCGGAGGAGGCAATGCAGGCCCTTCGGGAGGCAGGACTGAGCACCACGACGGAAGGAGTGGGGGCAGGTACTGCACCTGGCGGGTGGCGGGGGCAGCCCACAGCACCGGCGTGCAAGGACTGCACACCCAGGGCGGGAGCTGCAAGCCGCCCAGCTGCCGGAAGACACTTGAAGGTCTTTGTGGACTGATAGCAGGTTGGTTTAACTGTTGAAGGGTGCAGGTGGAGTGTTATGTCTCTGTCTGACCCTCTTAGTAACATATAGGACTTGTGTAATGTAATTTGGGGAAGAGAAGGGAGGGGAGTTGGAGAGCGGGTGGTGAAGGGGAAGGAGTAAGAGGATGGGAGGGGGAGGAGGATTCCGGGAACAGGGGAGAGGGGGGACGGAAGGAGGGGTATTGAGGGTGTGGGAGGGGCATGTGGAGAGGAACAGGGGGGCAGAGGGGATGAGTAGGTGACAGAGGGAGGCGGGTGAGTGGGTTGGTAGCCGGGGGGGGGGGGGTAGAGATGAGAATAAGTGTTAGGCTGGGGAAGGTAGGGGGCGCACTACTCCTGAGTTATCCTCTGGAAATAATGGAGGATATGGGGGGGATGGGGGGGGAGGGGGGGAAGGGGGGGAGGCCTAGAGAGGGTTCATAGAGGTTCGACGGGTGAGGAGAGGATGAGGAGTAGGAGGAGGAGGGGTGAGGTATGGGGCAGGGAGGGTGGGTGGCGGGTTAGGGGGAGGGGGGTGTGGGAAGCAGAGGAAGTTGCGGATTATGACCTTGAATGTCAAAGGGCTGCGTTCCAGACAGAAGCGACGGTTGGTGGAGATGGAGGGTAAACGAACAGGTGCTGATATTATGTGCATACAGGAAACTCATTTGCGGGTGGGGCAGGAATATATGTTAGAATCTCGGCAGTACCCTACGGTGGTTCTGGCGGGCCAGAGACTAAACTCTAGGAAGGGGGGGGTGGGCATCCTGATAGGGGGGGAGTATCATAACCTGGTGAAGGAGGTTCGACGGGGAAAAGGAGGTAAATGGGTGGGGGTGCTGCTGCAAATTGAAAGGGAGGAGGTGTGGGTGATCAGTTGGTATGGCCCCAATGAGAAACAGGGGGAGGCCTATGAGCCATTGTTGAAGGAGTGGGAGGGAGTGGGGAATATTCCAATAATACTGGGAGGAGATTTCAATTTGACGTGTAATCCCAGAATTGACACTAGCGGGTGGCAGGGGGGTGGGGGGCGAAGGGATAGACAAAGCCTGCATAAATTGAGAGAACGCCTGGGTTTGGTGGATGTTTGGAGGAGCTGGCATCCGGGAGAACGGAAATATACATACTATTCCCCAGTACATAGCTCCTACAGTAGGTTGGATATGATATGGGGGGGTGGAATTTGGCTGGATAGAGTACAGGATATAGAACATGGTTCGATCACTTGGTCCGATCATGCCCGGTGAGTGTCTGTTTCGATCTGGGTCGGAAAGAGGATAGTCTCAAATTTTGGAGACTCAACAACTCTCTGTTAGAAGAGGAGAAGCATGTGGGGAAGATTAGGGCTCATATACAGGACTACCTCCAATTTAACGATACAGGGGAGGTGTCTATGGGGGTACTCTGGGATGGTTTAAAAGCGGTGATGCGTGGCCAGTTGGTTAGCCTCGGGGCGCGGGTGTGAAGCAGGAAAAAGGGGCTGCGGAAAGTAAATTATTGCAACAGCTGCGGCGTTTAGAGGGGGTACATCAGAAGGTGTCGGATCCAAGCATCCTTGCGGAGCTCATTAGGGTTAGAGCGGAGCTGAGTACACTGCGGGCCCAGGAGATAGCATTCCAGCTTGCGGTACTGAAGCAGGCCCATTTCGAAGGCGGGAATCGGGCGGGGAAGATACTGGCCAGTCGCCTGAAGGGGCGGCGGCAAGCAGCGCATGTGGACGGTATTAGGAATACTAGAGGGGACTGGATCCATACCTCAAAGGGTATTAGGGGGGTGTTTCGGGAGTACTATCAGAAATTGTATGAAAGTGAATTGGAGGTGGGAGGGCAGGACACGGCTGACTTTTTGGAGGAATGTGGTCTGTCGCAAGTGACCGCGGAGGAAAGAGAATATCTCGGGCAGGAAATCCGGGAGGAGGAGGTGAGGAGGGCTATAACCACACTGAAATTGGGAAAGGCGCCAGGGTTGGATGGGTATACGGCAAAGTTCTTTAAGGTCTTCTCAGACCAGATCACGCCCCTCTTTACTAAGGTGGTTAATAAGGTGCTACAGGGGGAGGGCCTTCCGCGCACAATGGCGGAGGCGGGTATAACAGTCCTGCCGAAACCAGGTAAAGATAAGGGGGTATGCGGCTCATACCGACCTATCTCCTTGATAAATTTGGACGCAAAGTTGTTGGCAAAGATTTTGGCGAATAGAATTCAAGATGTGGTTCCGCACCTGATTCATCCGGATCAGACGGGTTTTGTGAAGGGGCGTCAGGGTAGTGATAATGTGAGAAAAGTTTTGAATGTCATGTGGCATCTTCAGCGTACCACCGAGGAGGCAGTGTTAATCACAGTAGATGCCGAGAAGGCCTTCGACCGGGTGGAGTGGTCGTTTATGTTTCAGGTTTTGGAGACCATGGGGTTTGGAGGGAGGTATATTAGTTGGATTAAAGCGCTTTACCAGGGACCGCGTGCTAGAGTTAGGGTGAATGGCGGGTACTCTGAGAGTTTTGAGCTCCATAGAGGTACTCGACAGGGATGTCCCTTGTCACCCCTCTTGTTTGCACTGGCTATAGAGCCGCTGGCAGCCTATATCAGACGGGTGACGGATATTAAAGGCGTGACGATAGGTGGGAGGGAGGAAAAGATTGGGCTGTTTGCAGATGATGTTGTCTTCACCCTGACCCAGCCCCTTACAACTCTACCGGTGCTCTTGACGGCTATACACAGGTACAGCCGCCTCGCGGGATATAAAATGAATCAAGGGAAGACGGAATTGTTGGGATTTAATTTGACGCCCAGGGTGGAAGAGAGCCTCCGACACCACTTTAAGTTTCGGTGGGTGGAGGGGAGATTTCGGTATTTGGGGATCCAGTTAGGGACCCCTCTAGTTCGGCTTAAGCAATGGAACTATCAAGGTTTGATTGAGACTGTCCGGCAGGATCTATCCCGGTGGCGGGGGTTGTATTTGTCTTGGCTGGGCCGCATTGCGGTGGTAAAAATGAATGTACTCCCACGGTTATTATTTGTGTATATGTCTCTGCCGTGTAGGATGGTTAGAAAAGAAATCGATCGGATGCAAAATCTCCTGCTGCAATTTATTTGGGATGGTAAGCGCCCGAAAGTCGCCAGGGCGACCATGTATAGGTTAAAAGCAGAGGGGGGATTGGGGGTCCCGTCGTTGCTCCGATATTATGAAGCGGCGCAACTTCGGGCGCTGTTTGCTTGGAAGGAGGGGGTGGAGAGACCTGGCTGGGTGGAGATGGAGGAAGGGGAGGGGGCAGTGGTGGGGGCATGGATATGGGACCCTGGTGGGGGGGGGACGGAGAAAGGGGATGGGAATCCCTATCGCGAACTAACAAGACAGGTTTGGGTGAAATGGAAGCGGTTTTTGCTAGAGGGGAAACAAGTCTCCCGCGAAACTCCACTTCAGACTTTAATGACGGGCAGGATGGGTGAGGCAGCAGGGGTTTTTAGGAGGTGGGGGGCGAAAAGGATTATGGAAAGTGGGTCAATTGGTGGAGGAAGGGGGGCACATTCGGGGATTTGAGGTGCTGCAACGGCAATATGGCTTGGAGGAGTCCGATAGATTTGCCTATGTAAGTCTGTGGTATCGGCTTCAGCAGCGGGAGGTGAAGCAGGATTGGATGGCGAAGCGCACGCAGTTTGAGGAGATGATGGGGAGTGCTGGGATGCCCACTCGGATTATTTCAAAGTTATACAAACTTCTGGGGGAATACCAACAGGGACCTATAAGGGGTCAGTTGCAATGGGAGGAGGAGCTGGGGGGGCAATGGGATGTTGAGAGGTGGGAAAGAATTTATATCAGAACCCATAAATTGGCTCCGGGAACAGCTATGCTGGAAAACAGCTATAAGCTACGGTTAAGAATGTACTGGACACCGGTGTGGCTGCACGCCCTTTACCCGGCGAGTTCGGATAGATGCTGGAAAGGGTGTGGGGATAGAGGTGATTTGCTGCATATGCTGTGGGGATGTACGATAGTTCGGGATTATTGGCGGGAGGTGGAAAGCCTTACGGCAGCCATTACAGGGGTGCAGGTGGGTTTTACCCCTAGTGTGGTGATTCTGAATGAAGGTGTGCTGGGAGGGGGAGGGAGAGAATTGGATAGACTACAGGGGTACTGTGTCATTGCCGGGAGGATGGGTCTGCTGCAATGGTGGAAGAAACAGGCTGTTCCCCCAATAGCGGAGGTGGTGGGGCGTATAGAGCAGCTTAGGGGGTATTGTGCAATAGAAGCTCATCGCAAACATACTGTCCACAGGTACAATAAGGTGTGGGAACGATATGAGCATTGGAAGGCAGCGGGGGGGGGGGGGGGGGGGGTTTAGTATAAAATCATGGTCAGGGTTGTAGTATACACTCCTTGTCCCCTCCACCTGTAGGGGTGTCGGGTGGGCTGTTTCCTGTATGCACCTCTGTACTTCTGCACCTCGGGTTAAGATTTGCCGTGGTTACTATTAGTCAGCTCACCGCTGCTTGTATGGCGGGAAGGGGATCTTCTGCTTTACGGGAGGGAGTGAGGTTTGGGTTGGGAGGTCTAGGGCTAGCGGGAGTAGCGGGGGGAGGATATTATTTGGGGGGGGGGTCTCTTATTATTACGGTTAATGTGTGGTCTGTGGTCTCTATGCTTGTATGGTCCACAATAGACGAATCTTTGCCTGTATAAACTGTAGAATGTATAAACTGTACAAGATACAATGTATAAAGTGCAAAACAGAGTATGGGGGATAACAGAAAATGGAGTAGCACTATGGGCGGGGTTCCACCCCACATGCTGATGACACTGTACAGAATGTTTTTTGTTTTTGTGTCGGGGGGGGGGGTCCCCGAAGTATGTTATGTATTGCCTGTTATGTTGAGTGCTAATAAAAACTTTTAAATTAAAAAAAAAGAAATATATATATTTTTTTTTTTGGGGGGGGGGGGGAGAGAACATTCTAGAACAGGATTTAAAAAGGACTACACACAAACAGAAACTATGAATAGCACGGGTAAACTTTCAGACCTGATGTTTTGCTTTCTGAACCCACCACCACCACTCAAGGCAACACTTCAAACACTGCTTACTAGAAAATACTCAAGACACGGCGGTGAGAATATTTCAACATATATTAGCTTCTGGTGGGGAGGGGGCCTGACAGTTTCCTTCTACACTTCTGGGTTTCTAGTTCAAACCAGAGAGAGAGCCTCTGTTGAGTGAAGATTCCCAGCACTGCAGCCCAACTACCCAGGGCCACCTCTACACCCCATCATCATCCATCTTAAATCCGATGGCTTATAGCAGGAAATCTCCACCCAGTCCTCAGATAGCCCTCCTAGGCCAGTCAGCTTTTCAGGGTATCTACAAGAGATATGCATGAAGAGGATCCACATACTATGGAGGCCGTGCATACAAAATCTCTCAGGCATCTTCATTGCGGATATCCTGAAAACCTGAATGACCTGGGGGTACTAGAGGACTGTGTTGAGAACCATCAGCATGACACCACAGTTTCAAAAGGGGCTGGTTCTGATTCAGCTGCAAGTCATCTACTACTACTATTTCTTTATATAGCATTAATAAGCCCATGCAGTGCTGTTCTAGTACACAAAGAAAACATCCCTGCTCCACAGAGCTGACAATCTGCTAAGACAGAAACAGAACAACTGGGGACAAAGGAATTCTTGGGGAAATGATTAAAATACAATGGGTGAAGACAGGAGGATAAGGGGTCAGGATCCAAAGACAGCCTTAATGAGAAGACTTTTTAGCCTGGATATGAATAGGACCAAGGATGAGGGCTTGATGTATCGACCCAGGTAGCCTATTCCAGGTCTGTTTTTAATGTCAAAGGAACAAGAAGAAACAAAATATAAAGCATCCTTAGCCATGCTAACAAGCCATCCTGCCTAGCAAAGGGAAAGAAAGAGCATAAAACAGATGAAGAAAGCCAGTGGCCAAATTCCTGAATCTGTTAAAAAAATAAAATTGATCCGAGGCTGCTCACAAGCTTTGCTCAGTCTCACTGGATCTTCTGCCCTCTGGCAGAGCATGCATCCTACCTTCTTCAGCTTCTCCTGCCTCTTCTTGTCTTCATCCTCACTCTCAGAGCCTGTGCTCTTCCTGTGCTTTTTCTTTTTCTTCTTTTTCAGTTTATCCTGATGTAACTGTAAAACAAAACCATACATGGAAATAAAGAGTATACATAAAGGAGACACAAAGAAAAGACCTCATCTTTACAACTCCTGTCACTAACAGTGCTATAAACATGTCTGCAGACAATATAGTAGACAGTCTCCGTTTCTAGAACATTAAGATCTGAAGCAGACAAACCAATAAATAACCAACATGCAGAGAATGGAGATATTTTATTTACCTAAATATACTTTCCTGACCAGTCCAGACAAGCATCTGCATTGCCATAAGATCAAATCAGGGAGGCTTCAGTGATCTACCAAGCACAGAGATGCCCACAGCACAAACTCAGTCCACAGGATTTAAGTCCTCTGAAAAAGTCTGCCTCGTCAACTTCAGTGCCCAATAAAAGCTGGACCAATAGGGCCAACAAATGACGTTCTACCCCAGGAAACACTAGCTGCATCTCCTGGGTCACCATCACAGTCTTGGTGCCTCTTTGCCGGATGACAGAAGATACTGGTATGGAGTTGTCAGAGAACACTCAAACCACCTGACTTCAAACTCAGTGACGAAAAAAAGTGCAGCAGGTCAGATGGATTGGCTATGCCTTGAGGCAGTTGACTGTCCAGGCCACTTGGTGACTCAACCAGTGACCCAGCCCCTCCTGCCCCAGCTAGAAATGTTGGCATCGTAATACCACCGCCTGGGTTCGTGATCACCAATGTAAACTGAAGAGGGGACCATCTCGACAGCAATGCATGCTGAAGCAGTTGCATGCGAGCCCATGCTCAGGAAACAATATCTATCGTAACCACCACTGACTAACAGCTGTAGATAATCCCAGGCTCCCGAGGCTGGGCATACTCGGAAGGTCCCCATTGGGGTCCCAAGCTTAGCCTGTCTGTTTGTTGGTGGTTAGGATCACCTTCCTTCAATCTAATCCAAGGATCAAGACAGCAGCAAGTTTATGTTTATTTCAGCTTTTGATATACCGCCCCCGTTACATCGGGGCGGTTTACAATACAATAAAATGTATAGGAAAAGGAAACGAAGTTACAATCTTTGTTCAGAAAAGAAAAGAGAAAAGAAAAAACTTTAAACATTAAATTCGGCAGAGAATAGGAAATAGGAAGTCGGGGGAAGGTTAAAGGCAGAGGAAAAGAGGTGGGTTTTCAATAGGGAGCGGAACTTAGGGTAGGAATCCTCCAGTCGAAGGGCGGTGGGCAGAGAGTTCAATAGGGAGGGACCAAGGTAGAAGAAGGCCGAATGTCTGGTTGATTGGAGATGCGCCTGTGAGGGGGAGGGTAGGTATAAGCGATTTATGTGGATAGAGCGGAGACTGTGTGATGGTGTATGAAATGTTAATAGATTGGCCAGGTACTGGGGTCTGTGGGAATAGATAGCATGATGCACAAAATAAGGATCTTGAATTGTATCCAGAAATCTAATGGCAGCCAGTGAAAGTGTTGAAGAATAAGAGTAATGTGATCTCGAGAAGAAGCATGAGATGCCATCCTAGCTGCAGTGTTCTGTAATAATTGTAACCTGCGACGTTGATATTGAGGGATATCAGCGAGTATAGAGTTGCCAAAGTCTAGTCTAGTAATAACCAACGAAAGGAGAAGAGTGAGCAAGGCCTGTGGGGAGAGGAAGGGCCCGATAGCACAAATGCGTCGAAGGAAAAAGAAAGAACGCTGGGAAACCTGAGAAATATGGTCACTGAATGAAAAAGCACTGTCAAGAATGATACCTAGATAACGGAGCTTGGGCACAAGTGTGACTGGAGTACCTGAGAAGGAAGGAGCAAGCAGTGGGCAAGTAGAACTATGAGGGAACCAAATTGCGGCAGTTTTGGAAATATTAAGGATGAGGCAGTTCGCAGAAAGCCATGCAGCAACCAAAGATAGGCATTCATTGAGACAGGTGATGTCTGGATGAAAGGAAGAAGTATGATGCAGGAGAAAAATGTCATCAGCACAGTAATATGCTGAAATGCCCGACTGTTGGATTAATAGAGCCAAAGGAGCCAAGAATATGTTAAACAATAGGGGTGCCAACACTGAGCTCTGCGGGACACCACAAGCAAGGGGGAGATGATCTGCGGTAGAGGAGCTAGAGGTAACAGCAAAAGATTTTAAGTAGAGAAAGCAGAGTTACTTACCTGTAACAGGTGATCTCTGGGAACAGCAGGAATAAGTCTTCACATATGGGTATCGTCGGTACCGACGGAGCCTGCGCGGGAACGCTCCCTAGCGTCCAGAAAGAAAGCTTTTGGGAGCATCCCACAGCGCCTGCGCGCTGCCTTCCCGCCTTTCCTAACCGCCTCTCTCCAGTTCGAGTTTTAAGCTGAGACAAAGAGAGAGAGGAAAGGAAAGATAGAGAGATACAACTCCTAGGGGAGGTGGGTGGGTTGTGAAGACTTATTCCTGCTGTTCCCAGAGATCACCTGTTACAGGTAAGTAACTGTGCTATCTCCAGGAACAAGCAGGAATGAGTCTTCACATATGGGGACTCCCCAGCTAGAGATGCCAGGGAGATCTCCAAGGCTGTGAGTCCCTGAGAAGGGCTCTACCTCCCCCCATGGATCTCGGGCATCCAACCAGGGATGGGGGGTAGGAGTTGATTAGGTATGGAACAGGTGTTTGAGAACAGCCTGACCAAACAAGGCATCCCGGCGGGAGTCCTTGTCCAAGCAGTAATGGGCTGTAAAGGTATGAACCGAGGCACAGGTGGCTGCTTGACAGATTTGGTCGATGGACACAGAGTTTAGATGAGCCATAGAGGCTGCCATGGCCCTCACATTGTGAGCTGTGACTTGGCCCTCCAGAGAAAGGTTTTTACTCTGGTAGGCGAAGGAAATACACTGAGCAATCCAATTGGACAGAGTTCTCTTAGAGACTGGAAGTCCTAAATGAGAGGGATCAAAAGCAACAAATAGTTGAGAGGACTGCCTATGTTGCTGTGTCCTTTGTAAGTAAAAAGCAAGTGCTCTCTTACAATCCAGGGTATGAAGATTCCTCTCTGCACTTGATGCATGAGGTCCTGGAAAAAAGACAGGTAAATATACCTCCTGGTTCGGATGAAAAGGTGAGACCACTTTAGGCATAAAGTGTGGATTAGTCCTGAGGACTACCTTGTCATGATGGAACCTTGTATAAGGAGGATTAGCCACCAAGGCTTGCAGCTCACTGATACGGCGAGCTGAGGTGACTGCAATGAGAAAAATAACTTTCCAGGAAAGGAATTTCAAGGAGGTAGTGGCTAAGGGTTCAAAGGGTGGCTTCATAAGTTGGTCAAGAACCAAATTTAAATCCCATGCCACTGGAGGTGGTCTAATGGGAGGTTTAGTTAAAAGAAGGCCTCTCATGAATCTTGCAATAAGAGGATGAGAGGAAATAGGATGTCCATTGAGAGGCTTAAGGGATGCTGCAATAGCACTCAAATGGACTCTTACTGAATTTGTTTTAAGGCCTGCATGGGATAAATGCAGCAAATACTCTAGTAAAGAATTCAGAGGTATTGCAAGAGGGTTAAGACCCTTCTCTGCACACCAAATGGTAAACCTTTTCCATTTAAAAGCATAGGAACGTCTAGTGGAAGGCTTTCTGGAAGCATGAAGGATATCCTTCACCTGCTGAGAAAGATGCAACCAGGCTCTGAGATGAAGAGACTGGGGATTTGGGTGCCATAACGTTCCCTCCTCCTGGGACAGGAGGTCTGGAGCAGATCCCAAGTCCAGGGAGGGAGCTTGAGAGAGATGAAGTAGAGGGTACCACACTTGGCGTGGCCAACATGGAGCTATGAGGATCATAGACCCCTTGTCTCTCTGAAGCTTGAACAGTGTCTTGGAAATTAGGGGAATGGGTGGAAAGGCATAGAGGAAGTCTTGCCCCCAGTGGAGGAGGAAGGCATCTCTGGCCTGAACTCCCTGACACGGAATCCTGGAACAGAACCGGGGAAGTTTGGCATTCCACGGACTTGCAAACAAGTCTATGTCCAGGGTTCCCCAAATTTGAAAGATCCTGGCTATCTGGTCCCCATGGAGGGACCATTCGTGTGGAAGCAGAACTCGACTGAGTCTGTCTGCCCAAGAGTTTTGAACCCCTGGAAGATACACTGCCATAAGATGAATTTGATGCTCTCTGACGAAGGCCCACAATCTCAAAGCTTCGTTGCAAAGTGACAGAGAGCCAGTCCCGCCCTGCTTGTTCACATAGAACATGGCTACTTGGTTGTCCGTATGGATGAGGACTGTCTTGTAGCTGAGCAGGGTGTGGAAGACTCAGAGCTAGAAGAATTGCTCTGAGCTCTAAGAGGTTGATATGTAGAGATGTCTCCTGTGGAGACCAGGTGCCCTGGGTGGAGAGATCTTGTAGATGAGCCCCCCAACCCCTTGGGGAGGCATCTGTTGTAAGGGTTGCTTGGGGTAGCAACTGTTGAAAGGGGGACCCCAGCAACAGATTTTGAATGGACTTCCACCACTGGAGGGACCAAAAGAGGCGACTGGAGGTTGCTATTTTGTCTGACAGGCAACCTGATGCATGGGTCCATTGGGTGGATAGAGTCCACTGAGCTGCCCTCATGTGAAGGCGAGCGTAAGGAACCACATGCACGGTGGATGCCATGTGGCCTAACAGTTGTAACATCTCTCGAGCAGTTAAATGGGACTTTAACTGAATTTGAGAGGCTAACTGCACCAAGCGTAGGCAACGGGCCTGGGGAAGATAGGCCCTTGCAGTTGTGGTATCCAGCAAGGCCCCTATGAATTCCAATGACTGAGTAGGGGTGAGTTGTGATTTTGGGATGTTTATTACAAGTCCCAGATACTGAAGAACACGCCTTGTGCAGGCTAGGGAAGTCTGGGCCTCTGACTGGGATGGAGCTCGGATGAGCCAGTCGTCCAGATATGGGAATACAAATATTCCTAGAGTGTGCAGAAATGCAGCTACTACTGCCATGCATTTTGTGAACACTCTTGGAGCAGAGGCCAGACGGAAAGGAAACACTCTGTATTGGTAGTGCTTTCCCTGATAAAAGAACCGAAGGAACCTTCTGTGTGTTGGATGGATGAGGACATGGGTGTATGCATCCTTGAGATCTAGAGAACAAAGCCAATCCTGACTCTGAAGGTATGGAAGGAGAGCACCGAGAGAAATAATCTTGAATCTCTCCTTGCATAGAAACTTGTTCAATTCTCTGAGATCTAATATGGGTCTGTAGCCCCCTGTTTTCTTTGGGATAAGAAAATAGGGGGAGTAGAACCCTGAACCCTGTTGAAGAAGGGGTACTTCTTCTATTGCCCTTTGGGCAAGAAGGGTAGCAATCTCCTGACCCAGAAGGTCGAGGAGAGATGTTGGAGAATTGAACTGTCTCACCATGGTGTGAGGAGGAAGGTTTAAGAAATGAAGCTTGTACCCCTCCCTTATGATGGAGAGGGTCCATTGCTCTGCTGTGATTTGTTCCGATCTGGGAGCAAAGTAAGCTAACCTTCCTAGAATGGTGAGAGGCTCTGGTTTCTTCTAGAGCCAGAAAGGCTAAGTTCTCTAGTTGTAAGTCAAAGGCCCTGAGGAAGCTGAGGCTGTTGGGCCGTAGCAGTCCTTGCAGCCTTAGGCTTGGCTTGTTTAGGTTGTTGCTGACGCTTTGCAGCAAAACGACCTGCAGAAGATGCCTGGTGACCATAACCAGGATAATATTTCCCTTTTTTGGGAAAGAAAGTCTTTTTGAATAACGTTTTCCTAGCAGGAGCAGAAGTAGACTTTGAAAGTCTATCTAGGGCAGAATTTTCAGCATCCATCTGAGTGGCCTTTGCTTGCCAATCCTTGCCAAAAAGGTTTTCACCTGAACAAGGAAGATTTCCTAATCCATCCTGGACCCAGGGTTCCAAATCAGAAGCTTGTAACCAAGTCTGTGTGCACCTATGGCAATAGCCGAGGCTCTGCTGGCACACTCAAAAGAGTCAAAGGCTGCACGGTTGGAAAATTTGGAAACATCCTGGGCATGTTTAAGCCAGGTGAGAAACTCCTCCCTTTTATCTTCTGAGATAAAAGGAGATAAAGTTAGCAGATGATCTGTAACTTCCTTTAGAAACATCCCCATATAAAGACTATAGGAGTTGATTCTGGCAGTAAGCATATTGGCCTGGAAAATTCTCCTGCCAAAAGCATCCAAGGTTCTGCATTCTCTTCCTGGAGGATTAGATGAGTGTCTTTTTGCACTCTGTCTTTTTCATAGCAGACTCCACCACAATAGACTGGTGAGGAAGCTGAGTCTTATGAAAGCCAGGACAAGGAGGAACACGGTACATGGTGTCCAACCTGCGAGAATGAGGGGAAGTAGTAAGAGGTGTTTCCCATATGCCCAACATGTGATCATAAAGGATTTCATGAATTGGTAAAGTAGCTGCCTCTTTAGGAGCCTTAGGATATTGTAAAATATCTAATTTCTTGGCTCTAGGCTCTGGTTCAGGGGCCACTGAGATAGAGAGGCCCCTGGCCACTTCCTTAATGAAGTCTTGAAAAGACAAGTCTTCTGGAGGAGACTTTCTTCTTTTTGGAGAAGAGGGCTCCTGAGGAAGGAGTACCAATGCTTCAACAGAAGCCTCTGATTCATCAGAGTCTTCGGAGGAATCGAAGTATCGCCTGTCTGGATGCTCTTGCAGAGCCCGATACGCGTACCGAGTGGTATCGACATCGGGAGTGATCGGTACCGATTCGGTACAGATGGGCATCACAGGACAGGGTACCGCTGCAGTCGACACCGAAGCCGATGTCGATGCAATCGGTGCCGGTGCCGGAACCGGTACCGACAACGGAGTTTGTTGCGGTACCGGAGGCGTCGCAGCTTGTATGAATGCAGTGATGGCACGCTGCATGGTCAGAATATTCTGATCCATTGACGCAACCAATGTCTGGATGTCGGTACCAGTGGAAACCACCGGTACCCCAGAACATGGCAACAGGTGATCGGTCGAGGCCACGCCATCGATGTCAACCTGTGACCCCATAGATGAAGCTTTGGAAGCCGGAGCTTCCCGCTGGGGTAATTTTGCCGGTGCAGGATCCTCGAGAGCAAGCCCGGAAGCATCTCGATACTTAGAGGGAGATCTACCCTTCGAGGACCGGCTGGACTTATGTTTGGTTACCTGAGATCCATGGGAGGAAGAAGCAGCCCTAGAAGATGTCGATGCCACCGAAGCTGCATCAGAGGGAAACAGGGTACTGAGCTTTGCCGCTCGATTCTGTCGACCTCTTTTAGATATCATGGAACAGGACTCACAGTCGGTGATGAAGTGGTCAGGACTCAGGACCCAAACATTTTAGACACCAGTCATGGGTGTCGGTGATAGAAAGAGTACCGCTGCACTTCGTGCACTTTTTAAACCCAGAAGCGGGCTTTTCCATGCAGAAAATTCTTCTAGGTCTAAGGCCCAAAAGGAAAAATTGCACAGAAGTGGGAAACTAGTTTTTTTTTTTTTTTTAAAGAAGAAAGAAGAAAAGACCGGCGGTACCGGTCCGACGTCAAAGAAGGCAGACGCGCGACCAAAGAAATAAAGAAAAATAAAGAACTTCTTCAGCGGTGACAGGAACACGACCTGCTGGCTCCGCGGAAAAGAAGAACTGGAGAGAGGCAGTTAGGAAAGGTGGGAAGACAGTGCGCAGGCGCTGTGGGATGCTCCCAAAAGCTTTCTTTCTGGACACTGGGGAGCGTTCCCGCGCAGGCTCCGTCGGTACCGACGATACCCATATGTGAAGACTCATTCCTGCTTGTTCCAGGAGATAGGAGTAAAACCAGTGATAGACAGTGCCCCGAAGACTCGCGTCCCGTAGCCTGGAGAGAAGGAGAGAGTGATCCACCAAGTCGAAGGCAGCGGAAAGTGGCTCTTGCTGCAGATGACTTACCATAAGTCACCACCCAGAAGCAAGACACATGCATAGATACATCTATTGCTGTGAGATCCACAATGTATCAGGAGACCCCATTCTTCATGTGCACCACAAAATAAATTGAGTCTCTTCTTGTTTCTTTCCTGGACCCCTGAGAGACAATGAGCTCCTAGCCAGAGCATCAATGTGAACTCTTTGGCAGATCCTTAGTGAGCTTTGTAGAGGAGTCTGTCCAAGGATGCTAAGCTAACTGGGACTTGGCAGCAGTCACAATCGTCCAGTATGTGAGAACACCCAGGTTTCTACAAGGAGACAGTCTGGAAGGCCGCAAGCTTTTAACACCAAAGAAAAGACAGAAGAGAAATGCAACGTAGCGTCATACCCCTATCATGGTGTTCTACTGCCAAATCGTGTAAAAGCATAGATGAGAGCCTGTATCTAGATAGTACGCCTCCTTTGCTTGGAAAGGACTGACCTTGTATGTCTCCAAAGAGGCAGCTCACCTCGCTCTGCAGCTAAGTTTTGCCCAAAGTCCTAACATGTCTCTCCAGGTTCTCTTCAAATAGGAGGCCAATCTCAAGGGAAAGCCTCGACAACTGAGACTTGGAGGTATCATCAGTGAACTGGAGCCTGAATCAATGCCATCACTGGGCCATCATAGCCCCTGCGATGTATCTCACCAAAGGGGACAGGAGCAAAAATGACCGTATGTCCCAGTCCTAAATGAGAGGACCAAGGGAAGGAGGTCTCCGTCTAAGACTAACAAGGCTGGACCTCCAGCAGTGGCCTGAGCCTCAGAACTGGCTCTCAGGGTCGGCCCCAGAGTTAGTTCAAGGCCTTGGCAACAAGGCAAACCTTAAGCTTTACAGCCCCCCTGAATGTCAAAATCTACTATTTAGTTTTGAATGCCCTGCACTTTTCCAATTCCCAGAAGCTGCCACCCAAGGCGACTGCCTAGTTTGCCTAAGGGGATGATCTGGCCCTGCTGGTTCCTGAAGAAATTTTTTAAAAAGCCAACTGACTTTATTTAAGAACATAAGATATGCCATACTAGGTCAGACCAAGGTCCATCAAGCCCAGTATCCCATTTCCAACCGTGGCCAATCTAGGTCACAAATACCTAGCAGTTTCCATAAAAGACACAAGTTCCACAATGCTTGTATTGGGGCAAGCAGTGGATTTCCCGGGTCTCCTTTAATAATGGTTTATGGACCTTTCCTCCAGTAACTTGTCCAAACCTTTTTTAAACCTGGCTACACTAACAGCTTTTACTACATCCTCCGGTAACGAATTCCAGAGTTTGATTACATGTTGAATGAAAAAATATTTTCTCTTATTAGTTTTAAATAGGTTATGCTGTAGCTTATTGCATGTCCCCTAGTCATTCTATATTTTGATGGCATAAACAATCTACGTTTGGACGTTGCACTCCATTCATTAATTTACAGACCTCTATCATATCTCCCCCTCAGCCGCCTCTTTTCCAGGATGACGAGCCCTAACCTTTTTAGTCTCTCTTCATAGGGGTATCCTTCCATCCTCTACCATTTTGGTGGCTCTTCTCTGTACCTTTTCTAATAACGCTATATCCTTTAAGATATGGCAACCAGAATTACACACAATATTCAAGGTGCGGTGTCACAGAGACATTTTAATGTATTCTCCATTCCTTTCCTTATGATTCCTAGCATTCTATTTGCTTACTTGGGCGCCGCTGCACACTGGGCGGAGTTTCAATATGTTATCCACGATGACGCTTAAATCTTTTTCCTGGCTGGTGGTTCCTAATGTGGAAGCTTGCATTGTGTAACCATAGTTTGGGTTGTTCTTTCCTAGGTGCATAACTTTGCACTTGTCCACATTAAATTTCATCTGCCATTTGGATGCCCAGTCTTCCAATTTATCAAGGTCCTCTTGCAATTTTTCACAATCCTCATGGGTTTTAACAACTTAATTTTGTGTTATCTGCAAATTTGATTACCTCACTCGTTATTCCCATTTCTGGGTCATTTATGAATATGTCAAAAAGCAGTGGACCCAGCACAGATCCATGGGGTACTCCACTATTCACCTCTCTCCATTGAGAAAAATGGCCATTTAGCCCTACCCTCTGCTTTCTATCTTTTAACCAGTTCCTGATCCACAATAGTAAAATGCCTCCTCCTATCCCATGACTTTTTAATTTCGCCAAGAGTCTCATGAGGGACCTTGTCAAAAGCTTTCTGAAAATCCAGATAAACTATATTACCTTTGTCTATCTGTTTATTCACAACTTCAAAAGACAAGACCTTCCTTGGCTAAAGCCACGACCATCTACATGTTCAGTAATTTTATTCTTTATAACGGTTTCTACCATTTTTTCCTGGTACCGAGGTCATGCTCACCGGTCTGTAGTTTCCTTGATCACCCCTGGAACCCTTTTTAAAAATTGGCGTTAAATTGGTCATCCTCCAATCTTCAGGTATTACAGGTGATTTTAATGATAGTTCACAGGTTACTAATAGTGGGTCTGCAATCTCATATTTCAGTTCTTTCAACACCCTTGTATGTATACCATCCGGTCCAGGTGATTTGCTACTCTTCGGTTTATCAAATAGTTGTAATACATCTTCCTGGTGTATCAATATTTCTTTCAATTCTTCTGCAGCATCAACTTTAAATACCATTTCGGTCATGGGTAACATCCCTACATCTACAGTACCTCAGAAAAGACCGAAGCAAAGAAATAATTCAGTCTTTCTGCTATGGCCTTGTCCCCTCTCTTAGTGCCCCTTTTACCCCTCTATCATCTAATGGTTCAATGACTCAGATTTTTTTGCTACGAATGTACTTGAAAAAGTCTATTATGCATTTTTGCATCCACAGTAAACTTCTCAAATTCTCTTTGCTTGCCTACTACCTTTTTTTTTTTTATCCGGCAACCTTTGGGCTAAAAGGCAGACATTCTGCAAAAGAGCCATAGGATCTCCATGCCTAATGGGCTCAACCTACACTGGGCACCCCTCAGGGATGAGCAGAGGTGGAATCTAGGGAATACAAAACCTAGAAAAATGGTGGCTCTTGCTGGTATTGAAGCCAGAAATGGAAGAAAATGGTGGCTCCACCAGACATCGTCACCACCAGCATCTGTCAAAGGACCCGATGCACTCAGAGATTCATGCAGTCCTATCCAACTAGGGATGTGCCATTCCCACATGCGCTGTAGCCAGCCATCACATGGAGTGGGGAAAACTGGGCATGCTGCTAAACTCAAAATTCAATCCCCTACAGCTCTTTGACACGTGACCTCTGGCGTGCATTCTCAGGGCTGCCAAAGATCAATTATTGCCCTTCTCAGGCACCACCAGTATCGCCTGACTGACCACCAGAGCCGCACTAAAGAGAGCAACCTACACAAAAACAGCTGCTTGTCCAGGCTACACTGCCATGTAGTTCACCACCACCACTGATCTCATACCTCACACTGGCTCTGGTATCATCTGCCCAACAGCTACAGCAAATCCAGGGAAACCAGCTACACAAGCTCTGTCTCACGAGGCAATGCTGTCACACAGCACATCATTGCTGCCTTCGTCGGCACAGTCTGTCCATCCACTGCAGCCATAACAGGGAGACCTGCCTACTTGAGCTGTAGCGCTTGCCCAGGCCGTACTGCCGCCTTCCATCACCACAGGAACAGCAGGTGCAGCAGAAGCAGTCAGGCTCACCTCGAGGGAAGGAAATGCAAGGAGTTCTCAACCCACTCATTTGCATCAGAAGGTTCTGCCCTTTTTTTTTCTAAACTGTAAAGAGGAGAGTGCCAAGGGTCAGTGGGAGGGCACTTTCCCAGGTCGCCAGCTGAGGGTGGAGGAAGCATGGGAATGGAGGGGTCTTGTACAAGGCAGACGAAGGGCTGGCTGAAGCTGGTGCACCAATGAAAGGCATGTCTACTGCCACAAGTTCCTGCTATTTCACAGCCCAGCCCAGCCCAGTGCCAACAACGAAAATAAATTACAGCTGTGGGTTCAAACAGGATTAGTAGGCTGCTGCTGTAATACCAGTCCGACTCCCTAGCAGTGCATAACTTCACAGCGGAGCAGAGGGTCCCCCCTTCCAAGGAAGTGCTTTAGATAAACCCCCCCAAGCAGAGGTTCTCCGCTTGGCCTTCCAACTCTCTCAATTTTCCTCTAGTTTAACAAGCCGCCTTGTACAGCAACTCCAGGCAGTCCTACAGGGCCTCTGCATGAATTGAGATGCTGCAGATGCTGAGGGCTCAACCAGCAAGTCAGAGCTGACAGGGAACCAGGGGATCCCTCCCTCAAGACAGGCAACTGCAGAGGGCATTTTCAGATATACCCTGGAGACCTCAGCTGTGCAGGCTCAACTGGAAGACACCCCTCAGGATGGCTATCCAGGAGCCCCAGGAATCTGAAGCTGTACCAGTCCAACAAACACCATCTGCCGGAGACAAAGAAATTCTGGAGGGTGTACCCTAGCTGCACCAATGATGCCACTGGACATTTCTAGTCGTGCTCTGTCTCAGTCATCTCCTGGCAGGTGGACGTAACCCACTTATCTGGACTGGTCTAGCACGATGATCTGGAAAGACTGTCGCCATAATACCTGGAAAAGAGAAAAACTTTACTGGCTCTGTATGAAGGCTCAGAACATAAGAAATGCCATTCTGGGTCAGACCAAGGTCCATCAAGCCCAGTATCCTGTTTCCAACAGTAGCCAATCTAGGTCACAAGTACCTAGAAGGTTCCCAAAAAGGCATATAGGTTCCACAATGCTCGTCCCAGGGCAAGCAGTGGATTTCCCAGGTCCGTTTTAATAATGGTTTATGGACCTTTTCTCCAGGAACTTGTCCTATTTTTTGTCACAAAATCAGACAGAGTTGGAAGAATATCGCAACTGGGCAAACAGCCCAGGTATGACGCGCAATTGAAAAAGAAAGAACAAAACAAATTAACAATTTTGTTGCAGATATGAATAGTACTTTAAAAATCACCTACCTCCATTAGAGTTTTTGTCTTGCTCATAACCTCTTCTCCCTCTAGTTCTGCATTGACTTGACCAGCATCTGCATTCTGATTAACAACATGAAGGAAGAGTTTGATTATTTATCATCACTCTCCCTAAGAGGATGCACGAAAAGGATAAGACAGAAATGCCTTCCATCACTTTATATTTTTTTTATTTATTTATTTTTATCTTGCATCCAGTGACATCCAAGCTTAGCATCTTGCCCAAAACAAGGGCTGGGCAATTCCAATAAATGAATATTTAGCTAAAGCTGCGATAATCTCCTGGAGAGTTAACTATCAAAAGGTTGTATCTGCATTAAGATAAAATTCCGGGCTGAAACTTCCACTCCTCCCCATAGTTAAAAGTACCTGCATGTTTACTTATGCTGTATGGGAGTGGAACCAGAGCCAGCAGGTAACGGACTGGGATTGGGAATGGGATTTTGAACTCCCTGCATGTGATTTATAGTGTAGACTTTACATCTGCTACAAAGTAGGGGCAGCAACTGAAGTACTTAACCCTTTCAAGGCCTACTTTAAATTTTTAATCCACATTCTGCAGCCTGGTTAATTTTTGCATATTTCAGGAAAATTGTACCCGTCTTATTCAATATGTTCTAATAGTGATTTTCCTTCTGCTATGGTCATGTATTATATACCATTTGATAGGAATATTTAGTCAGAATTTTGGATCCCAAGAGTTTTGGGCTCGGCCTGGAAAGGGTTAAGGCACCAGTCAGCACCATGTTTTCATTAATGCCCCAGGCAGTTTTTATCTGAAAATGTGCTTGTAGGCCCCCACAGTACAAAATAACCACAAGCCAGAAAGTTCCCTGTGTATTTTAAAAATTAGGCTCCTGATGAAGCGCACAAGTCTCAAAAAAAACAAAACAAGCAAAAATAAACCCCATATATAAGTGATACTTAAAAAGTTATAATGGGATCAAAACTGGATTAGAAACATGATATAATATACAGTATCATTCAATGGATGAAAGCTGCAATGCATTTTGCTAAGGCAGCTACCTTCTGAAGACTTTCTAGCACACATATATATGTGGTGCATGGTAGATGCATCCCAAACTTCATCTTCTATGAAATAGCCCAAGTGACTGAGAAAAAATAGATCTAACCCCACGGCTGAGCCCGATATGCTGATAGACACACAAAACAGACTCTTGCAATGGTAAAAACATATAGTATATAATGTTTTATAAATGTTTCTAATTTTCCATTACTACCCTTTGGAAATCTGTGCCTGCCCTTGAAGATTTACACTAGCAATTACTGGAAGTAGTATAAATACAATAATTTAATATATTTATTATCTTCCTTAAGAAAATAAGGAAGATGCAGGGAAATTTATGACTTCTTACCATATTTCAAATGCTCAAGAAATGAGAATTTTTAGGCCTGTAAGAACATTTGATGTCCATGTTCTACGACCTCCAACTAATACGATACAAGTTAATATTGCTGTAACTTGTCTGGTTAAGAAATAAAAAAGTTTAAAAATGTCTTCCACGAAACATCAGAACTCCGAGTCCTGAATGCTGCTTTGCTCACCGCATGAATATTTTAGAGCAAAATTTTGCTTTTTCAAGATTACACCACCAAATCTAAAGACTCACAGTCATCTCTTTTCCAGCTTCCCCTGTACAGTAAGACGACTTCATGAAGGAGTGGCAGCACTTGTATCCCCACCTTCCATCTTTCCAATAGGAACCCCAAATACACTGTAAAAAGACAAGAGGACACAGAAAATACATATTACACACAATGCAGTCGAACACTATTCTCTCAAGTTACTTTACAAGGCCATAATATTACCAGAAATTTGCCAAGACTTTACTGGATTCCCTTTGAAAGGCTACAAACTTGTCTCCACTTATTGTACTCCCAGCATGCTCTATCACAGTGTTTCTCAAGTTGCTCCTGGCGTATAACTCCTAGCCAGTTCAATTTTTTAATACATCCACAGTGTATATGTAGAACACAGGAACAGCTTGAGAAGTACCACTGATGTGAAATAACTCTGCCGCACATCTTCATGCCCCAAACAGATCTAACCAGAAACCACAAAGGTAATGTTATGGGACAGTGACGGCTTACCGTATGGTTGTTAATCAGTATATCTTCTTCATACTTGGAACGAGCAATTGCTTTGTCTTGCCCTTTGATCACTGTCCCATGTCTCGAATACTCCACATAGTCTTCAGTTTGAGCTAAAAGCAGCTCTCTGGCCGGGACATCCAAATGTTTCTCTCCACCATACTGCCAAAATAGAATGTTTGAATGCCTGGTTAAATTCCATATATAAATCCTTTACTGAAAGCATAAGGTGAAATTAGGTCTTACCTGCTCATTTTCTTTCCTTAAGAACCTCCAGTCTCATCCAGACGAGCAGGCTGTCTTCTCCCACTAGCAGCTGGGGACTGAGCATGACCAACTTTGGTGATGTCACCACAGATTTTTTCTGATTTTTCTAGAAGTACACAGAAGCGGAGCCAAGGCTTTTTGGCTCTGCGGTCAAGAGCCTTGGGGCTAAATTTTGTGTTGCGATTTCCTTGTATTTGTGCTATAGATTATGAAGGTAAAACTCATGGGTTTTTTTTGAGCCAAAATCATTTGTGGAATTTATGTCTGGGAGGGAGGGGATTAATGCCTTGATACGCTCACAGGTACTACTGTAATGACCCTTGGAGTAGCTGTTCCAGTGGGGGCTTCCTTTGCATTATTGTTTTTCTCTCTTTGTTGAGATGGTTTTTCCTATTTCTGGGATCCCATTTCCTTGATTGTGGATTATAGTATTTTGTTATTTCCTAATTATTGGTATTTCCTTTTGGGGGGTTTTCTCCTCTCTTATTAGGACTGTTTTTCTTTCTGATAGATTGGTGTAATGTATTTGGAAATTTCATTTTAAAAAAGCCAACCGTTAGCACTTCATAGGTGCTCTTATGTGCTCTCTTCCTTGTTTTATTTCTTCTTTGGTACCTCTTACTTTTTTTTCTTTTCTTTTTAAACTCAGGCTGCCTACATGACCTGACAGGCTGAGAGCACAATAATCACCCACCCGAGAGACCTCCCACATAGGCTGAACAAACACCCAGATGTGAACGGAACACTGATGTCATCTGATAACAAACCGGGCTTACCAACACACCGAAAACTGGAGGGCTCAGGATGGGATTGGAGGGACTCAAGGAAAAAAAATTAGCAGGTAAGACCCAATTTCACCTTCCTCATCATCCCTATAGTCCAATCCAGACGAGCAAGATGTACCAGAGCAGTACTAGACCTGGGTGGGATCCATGAGCCCGGACTGCAATACTGAGGGCCCTGAACCACACATTTCGAGTCACTTGCACATCCAGACGTTAATGACGCACAAAAGTATGCATTGAGGACCAGGTCATGGCCCTACAAATGTCCCCTGGTGGTCCTTAGACATCAACAAGAACAACTCGCTACCTGCAGCTCCAAAATATGCCTAGCCGAACAAATGGGCACCAAGAAGTCCGTTTTCAATATAAGAGCTTTTAAGGTGGCCGTGGTCAACAGCTCAGATGATGCCTCCATCAAAACTGACAGGACCAAATTAAAATCCCAAGGCAGCACCACGGAGGGCGCACCTGTTTAACCACCCGAAGGAAGTGGACTACATCCAAGAGGGACACCAAAGAAACCTCCTGGACTCGCCTCTGGTAGCAGGCCAGGCCGTAAGCGAGAATCCATATGCAGCATGAGGATGGAAATGTGCAGATACACCTCTGTGAGATAGAGTACCATCAGGAACTCTCCTGTGTGCATCGCAACAATTATGGAGCACAGGTTTTCCATGTAGAAGTGCGGGACTCAAAAGGGTCCTGCTCATGTGCTTGAGGTCCAGGATAGGCCAGAAAGCTCCCTCTTTTTTTGGGAACCACAAAAGAGTACTGACCGTTTCCACATTGGTCTCCGGGTACCAGCATCACCGCCTCCAACCACAACAGGGAACCCTGCCACCTTTCCTGGAGCCTTGCATGGTGAACGCATGAAGGCGTCTAACAGACACACGAACTCCAGTGCATAGCCCTCTCGAATGACCTCCAGAACTTACTGGTCAGAGGTGATCTGGGCTCAGGCTGGCAGAAATTGCTGAAGGTGCCCCCCCTCCCCAAACAGGTTCTGCAAAGTCCTGGGCCCTCCTCACTTCATTGGGGCTTCTTGAGGGGGGTGGGGGTCGCAGCAGCGGTGGAGTAATAGCCCCTGCCGACTCCTCTGCCACCCCAAAAGGACAGGCTCCTACTCAGGTACCGCACCCCCTGAAAGGGAGCAAAATAGGCTACCCAAAAACAGAAATATCATGGCTGCCCTCTCCCCGGCACTGCTTCCTTGGCTGGCTTAGGCTTATCCCCGGGAGTTTAGCGCCCCTAGATTCTCCTAGCTCCTTGACCAATTTCTCCAACACCTCCCCAAACAGAAGCTTGCCCCTGAAGGAAAGTTGACTAAGACGAGTCTTGGAGGAAGCATCCGCAACCCAATTGCGAAGACACCAAAGACATATTCTTGGAGAATGCCCTAATCAAATCATTAAAGCATGTCCACAAGGAAGGTGGCCCCCAACTCCAGTTGTACTGCCTCTGGAGAAGCTGCTGGGACCGGTCATTCGGATCCAGCAAGACCTGCACCCAGTGCAGGTACACTCAAAACATGTAAGCTCTACAAATGGAGGCCTGCAATGTCAAAGTGTTGATGTCATATGCCTGCTTAAGAAGCGCTTCCAGCTTATCCTGGGGAGCCTTCAACATGGCACCCCTTTCCACTGGAATGGTGGTCTTCTTTGTGACGGGGACTTCAACTTCTCCATCTCTTGCTCCAGAAGAGAGTACAACTGAGCCATTGTTCAGCTCCCACCGCAGACCAGTCTCTGACATCTCCTATTCGTGCTCTACCATCTGCATGACGACTCTGTGCACAGGAAAAGCCATCTGCGATTTCCAAAAGGCGTGCAGAAGAGGATCCTCCACTGACTCCTCCCCTGCCTGGTTGGACTGCACAATATTCAGGGCTACCAACAAGTGGGACATGAGAGCTGGCAGCTTCTCCCTATGGAATATGTGGACCAAACATCTCCAAAGTTGCTTCCAATGGATCCTCCGAGGTGTCCGAATGCCCCACCTGGGGATCCTACCAGATTTCCACCTCCAAACAAGGACACTTAGCCAATGGCACTTCTACATCCTCTTCACTCTGCACCTGAACTCCTGTATACAGTACTGGGGCTTTGCATGCCGTGGGCGCCCCGGCCCCCTGCCCCACTCTCCCCCTGCCTGAAGCAAAAAGCCCGATGCAGAAGTAACACAAATTCTGGGCAGAAAGGGGCCAAATCTGAACCCTCTGCACCCTCCAACAGTGTCCCTGGGTTCAGTAGAGAGGACGCCTGACCGGAGGGCATCTCTGAGCACTTCTGTCTCCTAGCTTCCGAGATGACCTCCGTTCCCGCCAAAACCCAGGGAGAAGGATCAAGAAGCACCCGCTGCTCCAGCCACGAACCATCCCGCTGCGCTGAATCTCCCGCTGAGGCTCTGCTCGACATGGCTTCCTCAATGGAACGTGTTTCCTTCTTGCATGCCTTGTATACTGTGGCTGCCAACAGGCTGCTGCGGCGGAAGCTGCACACCGTGCATGTGCTCTTTGTGCCAGCATACCTTCCACTAAAGAAGAAACTGCCCCTGTACAAAAACGCGCTCCCCGCATGTCGCCAACGCCTTTGAAGTGAAACACGCATAGGAGACTGACTCCTGCTGTCAAACACATGCATGCCCCTCTCCCTGGTGCACACGTGCAACTGACCGCCTAGCTAGCTTTCCGATCACTGACTCACCTATAGGAAAGAAGCAAGGCCCAGCCACTGACAACTCCGGAGCTCTGTCCATGAAACTGAGCAAGTGCCAGATCACTTTAGGGGAAAGGACCCGAGAGCCCTCAAAATAATTCCCCCTATAAAGCAGGGCCAGACTGAATCAATGATCCCGGCCCCTCAGGAAGCCTCCCTGGGCACTCCTGGGTTGCTCTCAGCATTGTCGCTGATCTGAAGCCTCCCATTCAAAGGATCAGCCCAGTCACTGAGCTCCTTTACCAATCCCTTAAACTTTTTGTGGTTGAGGGGTTTTTTCCCCCCTGTTTGCCTGTAACCAATCCAACAACCTCAACCTACTGTCCAAACCTGACAGGCTACCTAAATCCATCCATGCCAGTCCAGAACGGAACAGACGCTCTGCACCAGCTGCTGCGGACTGAGATACTAGCTTTGGTGGGAATGGCAAGTAGTATATCTGTGGTGACATCACCAAAGTTGGTCATGCTCAGTCCCCAGCTGCTGGAGACTGAGCATGACAACCTGTGGAGTGGAGGAATAAGGAATTCAGCTTTGATTTTAACCTCAATAAATGAACTGCTTCCATTTCTCTGAAACTTCTCTATGGTACCCGATAAGAAATGCAGAGCAACAAGAATGTGCCACTTCGTACACTCGGCTCTGAATTAGAATGGTTAGGCTGTAAGATTTCACCAGCCTATCAGGATATGATCATCACAGAGGTTTGATTCTGCCTTTGCTGTAGTTACCTTTTCCAAGATAGTTTCTTTCTGCTTCTCCTTGAAATCCTCTTTTTTCACTTTGAAGGACTTATATAAAACCTCCAGTTTTGTAGGATCAGCTTGAAGATGAACTTCTGACCCTTTCTCATAAGCTTCCCAAGCAAACACTGAGAAAAGAAAATCAGAGAATGGAGCTTAAACAGAACGCTTACATCAAATCACAAAAAGTATCAATATACACAAGAGAAACTGTTATACTCCCAAAATGTATTGGCATGTTAATGTTATCAGTAGTACAATGAAATATTTTTATTTATTTATTTATTTTATTACAGTTGCTTATATACCGCACTATTCGGCATCAGCGCGGTTTACAGTATAACAAAGTGACCAAAACACACATTTTGCTTGGTTTTACATCGAACAGGGGTATAAACTTGGATAACAGGGGTTGAACTATATACATGAACTATTTACATGAAATAGGCTATATACATGAGGTAAAATTCCTATAACAGGGTTGAATTGTACAATAAATAATGAGTCCGTTTCGAATACTTGAGACATTGTGAGTATGGGCTGCAAAAAGGCGGTGTTTCTTAGGTGGTGCTATCTAGATTCATCGCTGGTTGGGTAGTATTGGAGGAAGAGGTGATATTTGATTGCCTTCCTGAATTGGGTCAGGTCTGCAATAGCTCGAATGTCTGGTGGGAGTGCATTCCAACATTTGGGGACGTAAAGACTGAAGGCCCTATTTGCTGTTGTGTTATTGCATTTAGTCAAGGTCTTCGGGGTTGTTAGTAAATTTAGGGTTGTTGACCTCCTGGCTCTGTTGGGGGGCACTGTATGGATGAGTTCAGTAAGTGCCGTGGAGGAAAGGCGCTTGATGGCCTTGAATGAGAGGATTAATGTTTTGAAGATAATCCTTCCGTGTATAGGTAGCCAATGAAGCTGTTTTAAAATCGGAGTCACGTGGTCACTTCTGGAGGCTCCATGGAGAATCCTTGCTGCAGCATTCATGGCCAGTTGTAGCGGGTTTAGTGTGGATTGCGGGAGACCTTGTAAGATGGAATTGGCAAAGTCAAAGTGCGGTAGGATCAGTGCTTGGTATATGGTCTGGAAATCATCTGGCTCCAGTAGGGAGCGCAGATGCCTGAGTGAACAGATTTTAAAATAGACTGCTTTGACAATGTTGCTTATATGACATTTCATGTCAAGATGTCGGTCTAAGGTGACCCCCCAGGTATTTTATTGTTTCCTTGGTTTGTAATTCCGCTTCCTTGACCTTTATATGTGTTGGTGGAGTAAAGTCTGGGTCTCTAGCGATGAACAGTACCTCTGTTTTCTTGTGCTGGATGCGTAGGTTTTGTGCTTGTAGCCAATCCGATATGGTATTGAAACATTCTATAAGAGGTGTAAGGTCCATGTGAACGGTCGAAAAAGGCATATATAGGAGGATGTCATCCGCATATATCAGACAGCTCACGTTAAATGATCTAATGATGTTGCAGATGGGCTGCATGTATATGTTGAATAGTAGAGATGACAATGAGGATCCTTGCGGCACACCTTGTGTTTGATGGAATTGTTTCGACTCTTCTGCTCCGGATTTAACATATTGACATCGGCCATTTAGATAGGAACTGCACCAATCGAGCGCAGTATTGCAAATCTCAAAACAAGCCATCAGACGCCTCAAGCCAATTCTCTCCCAAGAGCACTTCAGAACGGTCTGCCAAGCCATCATCACACCAATCTTGGACTACTGTAACCAAATTTACCGTGGCCTCCCAAAACATACACTCCGACCCTTGCAGTTGGCGCAGAACGCAGCTGCTCGCATAACTGGATCCACAAGGCATGACCACATTTATTTATTTATTTAACAATTCTTATATACCGTACTATTTGTTATCAGTGCGGTTTACAATTAACAAAGAATACTCAGATCAGAGAAGACAGATAGAGTTTACATTATAACAGGGAATAGAACTTGGAGAACATGGGTAACTATTTACATATTGACATATTTCAGGATGGCGGCAGAATACATAAAACTTCCATTATGAACCTCCTACATTGGCTTCCAATAGACTCTCACGTCCGATACAAAACCATACTGAACCTATTCAAAATCAAACAGGACATCTCAACGGACAGTCGGCAGGCAATCGGCACCTTTGACAAGCTCCAGACTCAGAAGGAGAGGCACCACGAACACCATCACAACCCCCAAAGACTTCACCAAAATGAGGCAAACCACATCAAAGAGAGCTATATCCCTGGCAGCACCTGCCATTTGGAACACCCTCCCTGCCAGCTTAAGATCAATGATCGATATTAAGGACTTCCGAAAATCACTCAAAACCACGCTCTACACAGAGCATTACTGTGACATTACGTGACTCTTACAATTGCTTAGTATACCTTCCCCCGCCCTGCAACAGCCCCCCCCCCCACTCCTTGTATACAGCCCACTGTAGATAGCTCAACCTGTATATAGTGCACCCCAAATCAAGATGTACCTACCCGACTTCCTGTGACGTCGGCTGAACGGATGGCAGGGTGCTGAACGGGCTCCGCTGTGAGGCCCATCAAATGTGAAAAATTAGCCCCCGCGTTAAGCGAAATAACACCCTCGTGAAAAACAGCGAAGTGGAGGAGAGAGGGGAGCAACTGGGAAGTCAACCCCCGATGTAAGTGCAGGGGCCGTAGAAGCCCAGCGAGTGGAGCGGGACCACCCATAGGCCGCGGATCGAGCAGGCGCACGATGCAGAGAGACCCCGGGCACCTGCATAGCAGAGAAGTACGGGAGAACAGCGTGGGCTCTGTGAGCAGTGCGGAGAGACTCTGCAACCCCGGCGCTGATACCTGAGACTCAGTTGAGAGGCGGCTAGAGTGGAGAGGCTGCAGAAGGAGACGAGGCTGAGCGCACGAGGTGGGGCGGCCTGGGTAAAGTGCAGAGCCAGAGACACAGACACGTGGATAAGATACTGGACCCCTGGAGGAGAATCGGAGCACGCTGTAAGTGTGGAGAAGGGAGAAGGTGCTCATAAGGGGCCTCCAGAAGCTGGAGCAGGCAAGGGAAAGTGAACTTTGGTGCTTAGAGACTGGACTGGGGCCCTGTGACGGGGTACAGCACAAGAGAAAACATCTTGATTGCAGCAAGGCCCAGCAAGCTCAGTATCCTGCCCCAAGAGCAACGAGCTGCACGGTGAGTGGGAAAAGAGAAAGCGGGTCTTGGCAGAGGTGCTGGAGTGAGAAGAGAGTGAACAGCAGATGGCGGCGCGGAAGTCTGCAGTAGACCTCAAATCCTTTGCTTTTAAAAGCACAGGGGGTGCCAAAAAACCCGTGGCAAAGTCAACCGGGGGCAATGGTGAACCAAAAGGCATAGACGAGGCTGGTGCGACGGAGGGTGCGCCCAATGAAATACAAGCCCTAAGGAATGATTTGAAAGAGTGGTTTGAGTCTATGAGATCAGAGCTGAGAGCACTAAAGAAAGAGGTACATGGCTGGCTTCAGGAGATAAAATTGGATGTGGACAGCATAGGGAGTCGCCTAGATGAAGTGGAAAACCGGATGGAGGAGCAAGAGGGCAGATGGGCGACCAAGGATCAGCGGATGGACACCTTGTGTACTACGCAAGATGGACTGTGGCAAAAGGTTGAGGACCTGGAAAACAGGTCAAGAAGATCAAACATCAGGCTAAGGGGGCTGCCCGAGAGTGATGGAACAGTGAACTATATTTCCTTAGCAGAAGAATTTTGCGGCGCGGTACTCCGAGTGGCAGATATGGAGGTGGAAGGAGTATGCCTGACGGTGGACAGAGCACATAGGGCGCTGGGGCAGCGGAGGGAGAATAAAGTGAGGGATGTTGTTGTCTGCCTCCATGAATTCTGATCAAGGGAGTTAGTGATGAAAGCAGCGCGTAAACTTGGGAAAGTCAAGTGGCAAGGGTCCAAAGAGGAGGTGTATGCGGACATATCAAGTCTAACTATGAAAAAGCGCAGAGAATATCTAGCAGTAACGAAGAGGCTTAGGGAGGAGAATGTGCACTACAGATGGCTGTTCCCGGTGGGACTACAATTTACTATCAATGCAAAAACCATGACGGTTCATTCTGTGGAAGCGGCGATTAGGAGTGAAAGTAAGCTTTAGTGTACCGGGTTGAATACACAGTCAGGCATATGCCCTAAGAAAGAGTTAATATCATTTGTAGCTCTCTCTCTAATCCCATCCTTGAACAACTCTGTAGAAGAAATTGGGTAAAAGGTTGGGATAAACATTAGCCTATGTTATTAGAAAGATAAGTAAAAGGCAAGTTGTTTACCCAGCTTCGCAGTCCCGCTGCCTCTGGTCAGAGATATTAAATTGTCAGTGTTAGGATTAATTAGAATTAAGGCCTACATAGTCATGTCTGAGAATATATGTATGTCTTTTCATGATTGTCCATGACATGCATGCCTATAGAAAAGTATATTATGAATATACGTAACACTAGACGTAGAATAGAATATGTATATTATGAATATACATGATGTGAGACGTAGAATAATAAAGTGAAATTTATGCTGTGTAATGGAATCTTTGCCTATAAATAAAGAGGCCTAAAGCTTTGATTTCAGAGTAAACATAGGCAGACGCCTAGCTTGCTCTCCCAAAGCGCTTTGGTCCTGTGTTTATAATACAAGTGTGTTGTGTGTTCTTTACTGATTTACAAATTAACCTTCTCATTGTTATTGTATGCGGATTTCTGTTATACCCAAGAGCCCTGCCTCGTTGTAGGTGAGGGGGAGGTGCAGAGTACATCTTTCAAGGAGTATGCAGCAAGCCGGCTGGACTGATCTCCCAGGGGTGCTCAGGACAGAGCAGGGTCAGCGGAAGGATGCAGAGATGGGAACAGAGACGGAGCAGAGGAACCAGTGGAGCAGAGTGCCAGGCAAGGAAAAACGACTACGAGTCAGAGACTGTTAACATGAATGTAATTTGGGTGGATGTATAATGTCACATTGTAATTAAGGGGGTAAATGTCACGGGGGGAGTGAGGTTGGAGTGGGAGGCGCGGGGGTGAGGTGCATGCCTCTCCTTGAGGTTGTTAAGTAGGGAGGAGAAGAGGGTGTAAGGAAATGGGGGGGGAGATTAGGCTATTAAGGGGGGCGGGGTAGATAGGGCGATAGGATGGGCGGTCTGCGGGGAGTCATCAGAAGGGTTCCAAGGTTGGAACCAATTGCTATAAGGGAAGGGGGGGAGGGTAGGGGCAAGTTGAGAGGTGGGAGTGGGGCAGGGGAGATAGCAAAGAGAAGAGGGGGGTAAGGTATAATGCCTGACATTAAGATAATGAGCATGAATGTTAGAGGCCTCAATTCATATGCTAAGAGGCAGATGTTAATTAAAGAATGTAATAGGTTGAAAGGGGATATTGTCTTTATACAAGAGACACACCTCTTGCCTAGGGATGAGTGCAGGGTGGGTCACCCTCGGTATCCTCAGCAATTTTTTGCTTCTAACAGATTAGAAAAAAAGAGGGGTGGGGTGGGGTTTTGCTATCGACTCGGGTTTTGGGGCAGGTGGGAGAGATAATTCGGGACAAATTGGGGAGGTTTATTGTTGTAAAGCTGAAATGGGACCAGCAGGTATATACGTTGGTTAATGTGTATGCCCCGAATGTTCAGCAAGCCCAGTTTTTCCGGGAGTTACACAAGCTCGTCGGGGTGGTGGAGGGATGCATGCTAATGGGGGGAGATTTTAATGTGGTGCTGGACCCAGGTATGGATGCCTCCAAAGAGGTGGTGTCTGCGCCACGACAGCACAGGGTGGGGCTGAAGAGGTTACTCACCGGTCTCTGAGTGGTGGATGTCTGGAGGGAAACAAATAGGGACCAGCGGGATTATTCTTACTACTTGGGGGTGCATGAGATGTACTCCCGAATAGATATGATATTTATAGACAAGGTGCTGATGCCAGCTATGAAAGGATGTGATATTTGCGAGCGGACATGGTCAGACTCCCCTGTGACATGCGTGATTCAAAAAGGGGGGGTTGAGGTTGAATAGAGGGTGGTGGAAGTTGAACGAATCCCTTCTGGAAGATGTAGAGGTGGTCAAACAGATCACGGAGGGAATAGCAGAATATATATTGTTAAATGACATAGGTGAATGTTCTCCGGGGACGGTTTGGGACTGTTTGAAAGCGGTAGTTAGGGGAAAGTTAATTGCTGTTGGAACCTATCAAAAAAAGATGAAATTGCAACAGCAAGAACAATTGCTAGCAGAGATCGGGAGGGTGAAGAAGCAATTAAAGAGGGACCCAAAGGATGTTGGGGTCAAAAATGAGCTTAGAGGGTTGAGAGGGGAGTTAAGTGAGCTGCATATGCGGAATATTAGATATCAACTTAACACTGATGCAACAGCGGAACTTTGCCTTTAACAATAAAGCCAGGAGGATGCTTGCTCGCAAAGACCAAAAATTAAGAGCTAGGAATGCTATAGTTCGCATTAAAGATACAAGGGGGGGGGGGAAGACATCTGGGAGGGAAGGGGTATTGAGGAACGATTTATCCAATTTTATCAGCAACTATATACGCCGGAGAAGGTAGTGGAGGAAAATAAAATACAGGAATATTTGGCGGGTGCTAAGTTGCCCACTTTGACCGAGGAGGGAGAAGAGCTGTCAGACCCGATCCGGGAGCAGGAGGTCCTAGCGGTGATAAAAGGATTGCCTGGGCATAAGGCACCAGGCTTGGATGGGTTTTCCAACAAGTTTTATAAGGTCTTCGCGGGGGTGGTGTTGGGGCCTCTTATGCGAATGTATAATTCATTTAATGCAGAGGGCAAGATGCCGGCCTCTTTGCGGATGGCGGGAATTAGCATCTTACATAAAAAGGGGAAGGATCCATCAGAATGTGGTTCATATAGGCCCATATCCTTGTGGGGGGGGGGGGGGGAATTTAAAAATCTTCACCAGGGTACTGGCAAATAGACTGGGGGCATTCATGGGGAAGCTAGTACATCCTAATCAGTCTGGGTTTGTTAGGGGAAGATATACTTCGGATAACATCAGACGGGCTCTGAATATAATGTGGCACGGGGAAGAGAGGGGGAATGCATTAGCTCTACTGGCAGTAGACGCTGAAAAAGCCTTTGATAGGGTCAATTGGACCTATCTATTTAAGGTATTGGAGAAAATGGATATAAAGGGGAATTTCTGGAAACGGATACAGACCCTTTACCGGATGTCAATGGCATGTTTGAATGTGAATGGCTCAGTCTCTAGGGGGTTTGAATTGTTTAGAGGTACCCGTCAGGGGTGCCCGTTGTCGCCTCTACTATTTGTACTGGCAATGGAGCCCATGGCACAAAGGATACGTGATAGGGGGGACGTGGTGGGAGTGACCGTGGGGCGGGTAACTCATAAGATTTCTTTATTCGCGGATGATGAACTGTTTTTTGTCGCCGAACCGCAGAAGACTCTGGGGGCCATAGTAGGAGAACTTAGCGAGTATGGGGAGGTGTCGTGGTTTCGGATGAATGCCACAAAATCAGAGATTTTGAATCTCACAATAAACAAAAGCGACGAGGCTATTTTGCGAAGGGATCTTCCCTTTCGTTGGGCGAGTACTAGCATCTGCTATTTGGGAGTGCAAATTCTGCCAAGGCGGGAGAGGTTGTTTAGGGAAAACTATGTAGTGGCGCGGAAAAGAATGTTCCAGCATCTAGAAGAGTGGGGGAAGTATGAGGTATCATGGTCAGGACGGAGAGATCTAGTAAAGATGATCTTACTACCTCGGTTGCTGTATTTGTTTATGAATCTCCCGGTGGAGGTACCGAGGGGTTCCTCAAGCAGATGCAGGATCGGATTATGAAATTTATTTGGCAGGGTAGGAGACCGTGAGTGGCCCGGAGGATTATGTGTTCGGGTAAGGAAGCCGGGGGTATGGGGGTTCCTATGCTGGCTCGGTACTATGAGGCAGCACGAGTAAGGGCAGTCTTTGAATGGGAAATGAGGGGTACGGCGGAATGGGTTCAGATGGAGAAAGGGAGCTTGGACATGGAGGGAGTGTTTCAAGGGAATATCTGGACTAAGGAGGGAGTTCCTCTCAAAAGGGGACAGGGGAATCCCTATGTTACGTCAACGCTGGGGTATTGGAGGAAGTGGCAAAGGCTGTGGTATGGGGCCATAGGGATCTCGATGTATACCTCTGGTGGGAAATTCAGAGTTCCCATTAGGAATGACGGATCCTACGTTTCGGAGGTGGGCAGAGAATGGCCTGTGGGTAGTGGATCAGTTTAGAGAGAGTGGAGATGGTGTAACATTTGAGACGTTACAGGAGGAGTTCCAATTAGCGCCTAAGGATCGATTTAAATATATTCAAGCCTTGCATTATTGCAGAGAGATAGTGCAAAGGGGAAATGGGCCCAAGGGTGAGGTTACAGATGGACTTTTTGGGAATGGGGTAGTTAAGGGACTTATTTCCCACCTATACAAAGCAATGGAGGAAGAGTCTGGGAGGGCGTGGGCACATCGGAAAGCGTGGGAACGCAACTTGAATAAAAGCTGGGATAATTCACAATGGGAACAGATAAGTAAGGGGTTGTTTAAAGGGGTAATCTCGAGCAATATTATAGAACACAATTACAAGATGCTGTATCAGTGGTACCCGACCCCGCAACGGCTGCAGAAGTGGAAGGGGGGAAATGCAGACTTTTGACGAGGTTGTTGGGGGGGGGGGGGGAACCTTCCTCCACATTTGGTGGGAGTGCCCAAGTTTAGACCCCCTGTGGCAAGCAGTGGCGGGAAGGTTAAAGGAGGTTTGTGGGGAAGAGGCTGGAATGGGGCCCTGCTTAGCGTTGCTTAATATTGAGACTGGGGGGCGGAGAATGGAGGGCCAGGGTTGGCGCGGCCTGGTGTGCACGGCCACCCGGCTATTGATAGCGAGAAGGTGGAAGTCGGCCTTGGTGCCGACGCTGGCGGAGGTCCGGGAGCGTGTGGAGCATTTCTGCTTAATGTATCGCTTTACAGCTGTGCATCTACATAGTATGACGCGTTACCAGAACACATGGGGACAGTACCTTAAGTGGAGGGACCTTAGGGGGGCGATGGGTTTGACACAGGAATATAGGGGGAAGGGGGCCCGGGGGGGGGGGGGTGGTGAAGGGGTCTCGGAGATTGCATGTTAAGACAAGGAAGGATGAAATATTGACTGATAAAACACTGCATATGTTGTTAAAAAATGAATAGGACAAATGGTATGTGTCAAATGGAGGAGTTAAAATAAACGTTTAGACGTTTATAAGGGTAGTAATGTCAGGGAAGGCGGGATGCTATACTCCTTTGGAATTTGTAATGTGTGTGAGGGGGGAGGGGGAAGGAGGGGGGGATTGATGGGATGGGGAAACAATATGACATGGATGTAACGTTTGGTTTTTGTACTTGTTGTCGAGCATTAAAAACAACAAAGGGGGGAAAAAAATGTACCTACCCACACACTCACAAACACTACCTTCACAATCACTGCATGCCAACAGCCCCCGCACTATCCTACTTGATTGGTTTGCAGTGAAAACCGCTTTGATTCAAGGATAAAGCAGGATATAAATCCTTTTAAATAAATAAAAATAAAATAAACAGTGTTAGAATGGATTTCGCAGATAGTCAGATCTACTTACACTGAGTTTGTGCCATGGAGATGGTATCTCCTGTGTAACGAACAAAGTTATCCCCTGCATAACTGACCCTATAAGAATAATACATAGTGGTGTTAATCTGACAACAGCAGTTTCCCTAGCCTCCAAATAATTACATTTCCATAGTTTTATCCTAGCAGGAAGAATCAGAACTTGCATAAACTAGTCACATTTCTCTCTTCTACTATTTAAAATCATCACAGATATGAATTTTGCAGCCCTCCCTCTGTCGTCATCTAATGACGATGACAGAGGGAGGGCAGGGAGAATTATGGGATTTTTATATTAATTTGCTCTCTGTCTTGTATATCTATTTTTCCATCTGTCATTGTATCTATCTGAATTGTTAACCATTCTGAATGACATCTGTCCTGAAGATAGTGTAAAAATAATAAAACTGTGTGGGCCTGTGTGCACGCACACACACACACAATTTTTTCCTTTTCCCTAGTGAGTTTGCAAGGGTAATTCAAATTCTCTTAGGAGCTGAAGACATCTCCGAGACTGAATGTTTCAGTGCTGCTGGTTTGCTAATGTGATTCAACACATAACTAGTGGCTACCCTCCCTCCATCAAGTTCGCATACCCAGGTGGCCAAGTAATTCAAACCACAGTTCTTGCATGGTGGCTGCAACAAATCAAGCAGTCCTCCTCATATGTAACTTTGTCTTTCCATTTATCTAGCTACATGCAGCAAAGATGAGCCCTTACACTGCTAATTTCAGTTCCTGGTATTAGTGGCAGTATCTGCTGACTAATTTATTACCATATCTAGATAACACTACTGCACTTCCATTGCAGTTTCAAAGAATTTTTTTCTTTCCAATACCAATTTCTTACGTAAGTTCACACTCTGCATGCCCTCAGTTATACCGTTTGCTTACCCTCCTATACCCATAAAATAATGCTTTGTCTATATAAAATGAGAACATACAAATGAAAATATGTAAGAAGCAGAAAGTAACATTCTCATGTTTCTGATTTAAAGTGCAGTACCTCAGATTTGGCATATGAGATCTTCATTTCTAAAACAGTCAGTTTAGGCTACTTAAGTAAACACAAAAAATTATATGCAGTTACTATATCAAAAGAGTTTGTACTGCTGTGAACATTCTCAGATGCCCAATGACTTCAACAAAGTAATTATAATGTATGTGGAAACAAAACCCCACATACTCATCTGGATTGGTCCCTGCATTGGCATACGGGTTCTCTCTCATGGCTCTTGTTTTAGGATCATAGTAGGCAGAATTGGGGTCTAAATTCCTCAGGTACTGCAAAGAGAAAAAACATAATTAATTCCTGAAAACGTGGTAATATACATGAGAAATGCAGTGCAAACCCAACTTCTAAAGCGCCTAAAAAAAAAAACAAACAAACAAAAAAACAAACCAACAGCATTTTCTCAGCATGTTCCCACAACCAAGCACAACCTACATATAATTCAAACTTGGGTTTAGTAAATTTAATCAATCAGTTTTGTTGATGAAATCGAGCTATAATGTTATGCAATCTTCCAGTGAAATATTTGCACCAGAGTATGTAGGTGTGCATTAAATATGGACACTGTTTAGTATAGTCTCACTTACTTTTGCAATGTCTTCGCGGATTCGGAGATTCCTAACAGTAATGCGTCTCTTGGAATCAAAATTCTGTCCTGGCATGTCAATATCATCCGCATACTTATCTTCATCCTCATCTTCACTGTTATGATCTCTTTCCTGAAAAAAAAAACAGATATGAGAAACTAGAAACGCAACCCTGCTGTTCCACTTCAATTAATTTCCCCCAAGAGTAGGTGGTTATGGTAGTGCTTGAATACATGGGTCAGTGTTCTTCAAACTACATGAGCCAAATCCGAAGAGAAACGAGAAAAGTATCTCTCTGACTAATTAAAATACTGCTTAAAAAAATTAATGTATAATAAAATCGTTCCATTATTTACAAATCAGAGCACTAGCTAGATCATTACGTCATAAAGCAATGGTGCGATCTTAAAGTACATACTAAGGATTCTGTCATGAATGGGTACAAAGAGGAGGTGGAACCCAGGAAGTGTAGACCCTCCCTCAGTTCTGACTAGATATTTTATTCTGGGAAAAGAGGAGAGAAGTGTCCTTGCCAAGACTTTTACTTAGGTGCTTGGAATTGAGCTTGCACCACAGCCAGCTACTCTCTCTCTGCCACTGTCTATTTGCTATATTATTAAATCCTCTATTCTTAGATGTTTATTTTGCAGTTAATTAGAGATTGAGTGTACAAAATAAATCTATGTTTATTAATGTTTGCATAGCACAGGTATTATTGCTGGATGCCTGTTCTGGTGGAATCAAATGCATGCATTTGTGCAGCCAAGACATCATCAGTGCAGAAAAAGAGAGCAAAGAATCCAAGGTAGGCCAGCAAAGGGGCCAGAGAGCACAGGGGAAGGGAGAAAGGAACATCTGATTTTTTAAAAAAAATTTTGTATCAGGGGTGTTTAACTGGTGTTTAGCAGTTAAAACGTAAATCAGAAGCCAGAGTTAATAAATACTGGAACTGGGAATTTCTACACACAAATCTACAAAATGCATAGTGTAAGGGACCCGAGTAGGAAACCACCATGATGCACAACGATCCCGTTTCCCTTCATACATGTAACTGTGGAACCGTTTGCATTCATTTGTTTTTAAATGGCACTTCTGCTGTTTTCTGGCCTGCTCAGTAAATTCTCTTACGATCAGCGAGTTCTGTTCCTCTTCTCCCCACTTGTTTCTTGAGTTCTGCAATAAAGAAAGCACAGTTTATAATCTCATAACATATGTATACAAACACACTCAATTTGCAATTTTTAGATGAAATGGCAAAGTTTCCCCTTTGACAATCCAGTCATACTTTTATTAACACAGATAAAAGGATCTGCGCTGTGAACAGCACAGGCACTTTTATCTGTGTGGTGTGTGTGTGTGTGTGTGTATGAATTTTTACCAGGTTGGGTTTTTTTAACCTCAGGTGAACAGCTGTTCTCTTGCACACAAAGCTTCAACAATTACCCTCCATGCATGTAATACAGTTTGACCATATAGATCTATAGTTAGCTATTGAAATGGTGTTTGTTCTCTCCAGCTCAGAGTTTACATTAGGATGTAATCATATATATTAGTAACATAGTAAACATGGTCCATCTAGTCTGCCCAGCAATATGGCAGGAGTAGGTGCACCCCTTCCCATGTCTTTGTTTAGGGGTGCACCCACCAGGAGCAGGTGCACCCCTCCCCATGTCTTCACCCCTCCTCATATCTTTGTTTAGGGGTGAACCCGCCACTCCGTGTAGGACACCCCTATTTGTTGAGAAATTAGATGCTTCAGTTTATTTTGATTTAATTTTGTTGCTGTAAAGTGATCCACTGTGTCTGTCCCAGGCCACTTTGAATTTCGTCACTGTTTGCCCCCACCACCTCCATCGGGAGGGCATTCCAAGCAACCACCACCCTTTCAGTGAAAAAGTATTTCCTGACATTGCCTTTCAATTTACCAACTTGCAGCTTCATGTCATGCCCTCTAGTTTTACAGCTTCCCCATCTCTGGAAGAGGTTTGTTTGTTCATTCATATCTCACCTATCCCCTCTCTCCTCCAAAGTGTACATATTTAGGTCTTCAAGTCTCTTCTCATAAGGCTTCTGACACAGGCTCCAAATCATTTTAGTCGCCTTCCTCTGAACAGCTTCCATTCTTTTTACATCCTTTGCAAGATACAGTCTCCAAAACTGAACACAGTATTCCAAGTGAGGCCTCATCAGAGACTTACCAGTCCAAAAAAACGTGGAGGAATGGAAGGAGACCTTTATTATAAATTAAAATTAAAAAAGCCACTTAATTTATAATAAAGGTCTCCTTCCATTCCTCCACATTTTTTTGGACTGGTGTGATCTGTTTGACGTGGCATACGTGCTCATCAGAGACTTATACAGTGGCACTAGTACCCCTTCCTTCCTGCTGGTAATTCCTCTTTGAATGCAGCCCAACATCCTCCTGGATTTTGCCACCGCCTTGTCGCACTGTTTTGCCACCTTGAGATCTACAGAAATAATCACACCAAGATCTTTCTCCTGCTTCGCGCACACCAACCTCTTGCCCCCTATTGTGTACATTTCCCTTGGATTTCTGCTACCCAAGTGCATGACACTGCATTTTTTTGCATTAAATCTTAATTGCCAAGCATTAGACCATTTTTCTAGCTTTTGTAGATCTTTCCTCATGTTAAGCACTCCCTCGGGGGAGTCCACTCTGTTGCAAATTTTTGTGTCATCTGCAAAAAGACAGACCTTTCCATTCAGTCCTTCAGCAATATCACTCACAAATACATTGAACAGTGCCAGGCCTAGGACCGAACCCTGAGGCACCTCGCTAATCACCTTCCTTTCATCCGAGTGAGCTCTGTTTACCATCACCTTCTGCTGTCTGTCAACCAATTTCTGATCCATTTACCACCTTGGGACCCATCCCCAGACTACTGAGTTAATTGATAAGCCTCCTATTAGGGACAGCATCAAAGGCTTTGCTGAAATCCAGGTAGATGACATCCATCGCATGTCCTTGATCCGGTTCTCTGGTCACCCAGTCAAAGAACTCAATCAGATTTGTTTGGCAAGATCGTCTCTCGGTAAAACCATGTTGCCTCGGATCTTGTAACCCGCTGGTTTTCAGAAATGATCAGGGCCAGGCATCACAGAAGATAGTGGGAGGCAGAGGTTGCGGCAGAAGTAGTGGCTCTGTGCAGGCAACAGACAGCTGCTTCTCCATACATCTTGCTCTTGTATTCTTCTGCATCTGTGCCAGAAACAAAGCAGGGGGCGAATAAGTAGAAGCTGCGCAGGCTCCTGTAGGCAGATTGTCTGCTTGCCCACGGCTTTTTTTTTTTAGTGCCGTCAAGTCAGTGTTGACTCCTGGCAACCCAGCTGCCTCTGGGCTTTCTTGGCAATGTATCATCAGAAGTAGATTGCCAGGCCTTTCCTTCCAAGGCAATGGAGGGTAAAGTGACTTGCCCCACTGCTAGATGGGCAATTATAGAATCGGGTTACTCTGGCAACCTCTGTTGCCAACACTGTTGATAATTACTTTTATGTTGCCTTGTTGTTCTCTTAGGATGCAGAACAATTAATAATTAAACATTAAAAGAATTTATTCATTTTAACAAGAAGATTTAACAATAAGGGATGTGTGATATAGTGTGTGTAAAGCTTACATTCACTAACAGGTGGCACCTCCTTGAATACTAATAACTTGAACTAAACACTTCCTGTAACTGCTGATCAATCTTTTTCATTGCCCTTGAGGATTTCTGACCCAGTCTCCCATACAGAACAGTTTCCATTTTGACATTTGAGGGCTCTACTGGGATAAACAGCTCACTTCAGGTCTTACCACAACATTTTAATAGGTAGGGGTTTTGACTTTGCCAATGAAAAACATAAAATGACTTTAGCTACTTGAATGTTTAGGATCATTGTTTTGCTGCATGACTCACTTTTGACTGCTTCAGCTCATGGACAGATGGCTCGATATTCTCCTCCAGAATTTCTGCTACAGGGTGGAATTCATGATTCCATCAATATTGCATACCATACATTACGATATTGCCACCGCCATGCTTTATAGTTTAGATGAGGTTCTTAATCTGGAAGGCAGTGTTTGGTTTTCATCACACAAAATGCTTGTTACTGCGAAAGTTCAATTTTTGAACCATCTGTTCAGAGAACATTATTCCAGAAATCTTGTGGGTCATCCAAATACTCTTTGGCAAATCTGACGTGGACAGAAATACTCTTTTTGGAAAGTAGTAACTCCTTCCTAATCTCTCTCACACACACACACACACACACCCATTCCTGTTCAGTTTTTTCTCTTCATATCGTGGTTGCTCTCAAATGGTGTTACTGCATCTCTATGCATTCAATAGGGCAGCCCTATTAGCCATTACCAATTAACACATGCTGCATTATCTGTGTAAGTCCATAGTCTCATTTGTTTGATCCAGATGTCAATTTCTACTTTACCATATTTGCTCAACATTGCCTGCCACCTCCCCGTAGATATTTCAGCAACATCCATACGGTAAACTTAAGAGCCCATGGCAGGCGGAAGCTTCACTGCAAGGCTAAGTCCCATTGTCACATCATTATTGGTTAACACTCTGTTCCACATTTCTAAGCATGCCGCTTCAGTTGATTGCTGGAGTCGCTACAGTTCATCTAAAAACTCATGACTTCAATCATTTTGGTGACTGCCCATGTCCATATAATAGATATCAACTGTTAAACATTCAAGTTGGGGACTTTCGGTGACGCAATCGGGCTAGATGGCGGTGCGATTTTAGAGCTCCGCTGCCTAAGCCCTTCATAAAAAGGTGGAAATTACACCTGCAAGTGAACAGGGCAGCTCAGTGGGGTGTGCGACTGAAACGGCTGGGAGAGAAGAGCAAGATCGCCACCGATTTCAGTAGGAGCGTAAGCAGAGAAGCATGGGAGAGTGGCCAGCGGCGGGAGAGACAGAGCGGCTGTAAACGCAGAGCATGAAGCAGGGGAGAGTGGCGGACAACTCACCGCGGCGAGCGTGGGAAAGAGCAGAAGTATACCCCGGCGCCGGAGAGCAGGTTGCTGGGGCGATCGGGAGCCACTGAAGTGCCGATCTGCGGCAGGAAGTACTCCCGGCGAGGAGCAGCAGCAGCAGCGTGTGGGGCCGTGCCGGTGGGACAAGGTGAGCAGGCAAGAGGGAAAGCACATGGTGCTGGATAGAAGCGAGCAGGCCCTGAGAGTTGAGGAGACGCCATAACCTGAGGAGAGTGCAGCACAAGAGGGGAGAGTCAGCAGGAGGCGGCAGCAGCGCTGGGACGGTGGTGAGAGAGGCACAGCTCGAGGGTAGAGGCTGCTATAAACCTGGGAAGGCAAAGAAGTGCAGGCTGAAAATCAAAGTACTGGGGTCGGACACCCTAAGCACGCCAAACGCCCTAAAGCTAGATCACCAGTCGCGCTGACTCCTGGAAGATTGGGTAGTAAAATCCAAAGGAGTAAGCTGTCAAGAAGATGGAGAAACCCAAAGGTGGGATAACAGCTAAGAAAAAACTGGCGGAGTACAGATCTCCATACGCCCCCCTGAGATGGAAAGGAAAGAGACGGGGGGGGGGGGGCAAAATGGTGGCAGAATCGGAGGCAGATGCAGGAGAAGAGATGGAAAGTACATGGGGCCCAGGAATACCAGAAATGATAAAGAGGTGGCTGACTGAGATGAAAGAAGAACTTAAAGAGGAAATATGTGGTGTAAAAAATGATCTTAAAGAGACTTTGCAATCGCTAAGACAGGACATAGGAGACCTGGGTACCCGAGTGGAAGAGACAGAAATGCAGCTGGAACAATAAGGGGAGCTGCTGGACGAGATTCAAAAAAGGATGGGCAGAAATAAAACAAGCGCAGGAAGAGTTGAGGGTGAAGACAGAAGACCTGGAAGATCGCTACCGGAGGAGTAATATAAGAGTGAGAGGCATTCCTAAGAGCCCCCAATATTCGAATTGTGAAGAAGTCATTCAAAAGGTGTTTGTAGCTGTGCAACAAGCAGCTGCCTCAGTCAGGGGCGCTGGGGGTGAGCCACTGCACATTGAAAGGGCACACAGGGGGCTGGGCCCAGTGCGAGACAACAAACCAAGGGACATAGTAGTGTGTATGCGTTCTTTTAAAAGCAAAGAGAATATCTTCAAGGCGGCTCGGAAACTGGGACGATTTCAATGGGAAGGATGTGCGGTGGAGTTCTTCCAGAACTTATCTCTGGGGATCCTACAGCGTCGGAGAGAAATGCGGGAGGTGACGGCATTCCTGAGGAAAGAGGTGCGTTATAGATGGCTGTACCCTTTTGGACTGCTTATAACAGTGAAAGGCATGTCGCGAAGGGTGAAGAATAGTGAAGCAGCATGGGGGGTGCTTGGCGACTTGGGATTCAGTAATCTGCCGGTAGGCAAAGAGAGCCAAGCATCCCTAAAAAATAGCACGACGACCGAGGCCAGGGCGACCAGTTCGCAATGGCAGAGGACACCAGTCCAAGGTCGAAGACCAGCGAGACTGACAAAAGGCAGCCCCGGCACAAACTCATCTGCGAAGGACAGCGGCTGAAGATGAGGGGGCCCAGAGTACAGGGCAGCAGCTGTTGATTGAGCTGTACAGTGATGTAAAATATTGCTAATAGGGGGAAGTATGTGATGAATGTCGCAGGAGAGGGGAGGAGGGTGGGAGGAGGAGGAAGGTGGGTGGGAGGAGGGGAAGGGGTGGAAGTGATTGCGGGCAAGGTTGGGTGGAACGTTAAGTAGGTTAACAATGGGTAGTGCTAGGGGGTGGAGGGGAGGCGGTAAAGGGCTGGTATAGGTAGGAAAGATGGGGAAGGATGGTAGAGGTAGGTAGGTGGAGAAAACAAGGGTGGAAGAAGGGAGATGGATAGGGTAGGAGGGCGGGAAAGACTAGGCCACTGAGGTGGGGAACGGGTGTAAGAAGGGGAAGGGGAGAGGGAACGGCAAGGTATAGACCTGATAGACTGTCACCATAAATGGAAGTTGAGTCTCCACAGAGGCAACGAGGGAAGGGGGAGGGGGGAGAGGTGGAGGGGGGACAAGAGCAAAAGGAGAAGGGGGGGAGGGAGAAGGAAATGCTATAAAGGTGAGTTAAAACTTGTAACAATGAATGTTAAAGGGCTTAATTCGCCAATGAAGTGGCAGAAATCGTATAAAGAGGTAAGACGCCAAAAAGCGTCAATCGTGCTGATACAAGAGACATTTAACAAGGACAACAGAACATTTGGTCCAGCTTCGGGGGTATGGGTTCAGTTTCTATGCATCAAACACAGTGGAGAAAAAGAAGGGTGGGGTGGCGTTTTTTCTCTCATCTAAACTTAAGGTGGAGGTACAAAAGATAAATAAAGAGGGGAGGTTTATACCGTTACATATAAAAGTTGGTAATGAATGGTACTGCATAATAAATGTATATGCATCGACAGGGGGGGGGGGGGCAAAGGGAATTTTGGACAAAACTAGAAGCTGAGGTGGGACAGTTAGGGGATGGAAAACTCGTCTGCGGGGGGGGGGGGGGTGGATTTCCATCTAACGTGGAACCCAGAAAGAGATGCAACGGGGAAAAGAGAGGGTAAACGAGCGGATAGGCGTAAATATCGTAATTGTGTCACACAGCACTGCTTGATCGATGTATGGCGATTCCAACATCCCTGGAAGAGGCAGTTTTCATACTTTTCCCCAGTGCATGGTACATATTCCCGGATAGATGCTATATGGGTAACAAAAGAGTTGACGGGCAGGGTTACAGAGGCAGAAATGGATCCTATCACGTGGTCCGATCATGCGCTAGTGGAGGTCCGACTGACCTTGGAGGGGGAGGGAGGAGGAACCCAGTTTTGGAGGTTGAATGAATCTCTACTGGAGGATGAGAGGGTCCGGAAGGAGACAGAGAGGGAGACAGTGGAATATTTCAGATGGAATGATAATGGGGAGGTGGCCTGGGGGGGGGGGGGGGAGTTTGGGATGGTTACAAGGCAGTAGTTCGGGGAGTTTTTATAAAATGGGGAGCACAAAAAAAAGAGGGGGCGGGAGAAGAGGGAAAGGGAATTGCGTGAATTAGTGGAGCTGGAAGAGCTAGGGAGGTGAGAGATGGAAGAGGAGCATATCGAGGCCAAGTACTGGCTGCCCGAGTGCAATTAAATGCTATGCAGGCCGATATAAGATATCGTAAGCAGCTCTTGAAACAGGGCTTCTTTGAGGGGGGAAATAAAGCAGGGAGGTATATGGCGCAGAGGCTGAAGCAGCGGAAATTAAGGTCACAAATATTGAAAATTCAGGACAGGGCAAGGAATTTAGTTCATAAAGATGGGAATATTAGGGAGGCATTTACAAGATACTACCAAGAACTATATGCAGCCCAAGCAGCTCCAGATCCTGCACGAATACAGAGTTATCTAGATTCTATAAAGCTCCTGACTTGGGGGAGGAGGAGCAGGCACAATTAAATGCCACTATTAAAGCAGAGGAGGTAGTGCAAGCGATAAAACAGTTAAAGGTTAACAAGGCCCCAGGACTGGATGGGCTCACAGCGCGGTTTTACAGGAAATTTGGTGAGATTTTAACTATTCCACTGTTGAGGTTATTTAATCTGCCACAGGAGGGGGGAGTGCTAGCGGCTTCCATGGGTTGGGCTGGGATCACACTAATCCATAAAGAAGCTAAGGATCAGCAAGAATGCTCCTCGTATAGACACATATCACTGTTTAATTTAGACGCCAAATTATTGGCTAAAATATTAGCAACTCGTTTAAACAAGGTAATCGGGAAGTTGATCCATCAAGATCAAGCAAGCTTTATCCCGGGGAGGCAGGTGGCGGATAATATTGGGAAAATTTTGAATACTATTTGGTCGGTGGGGCAACAGAAAAAGGAGGCACTGTTAATATCACTACACTCCTTGTGGCCTTGGGCAAGTCACTTAGCCCTCCATTGCCTTGGAAGAAAGGCCTGGCAATCTACTTCCGGTGACACTGCCAAGAAAACCCAGGAGCTTCTGGGTCGCCAGGAGTCAGGATTGACTCGAAGGCACACATTACACTGCATTTTTGTTAATATCACTCGACGCGGAAAAAGCGTTCGATCAGGTATCCTGGTCCTCCTCCTTTCAGGTAATGGACAGAATGGGGTTGGGAAGAGATTTTAAGGGGTGGGTGGAAGCATTATATCGGAACCCAAAAGCGTGTGTAAGGGTTAATGGAGCCTACTCGGCCTTTTTTGAACAGGGGAGAGGGACACCGCAGGGATGTCCACTATCACCCCTACTTTTTGCAATATCACTAGAGCCCTTCACTGAGCGAGTGAGAGAAAGGGAGGATCTGATGGGAATAGTGGTGGGAGAGGAGGAATATCGCATATCATTGCAGATGATATTATAATGAGTGTGACTAGACCGAGATACTCGATACCAACACTCATGTGGGAACTAGAAGAATATGGGAGGCTGTCGGGCTTCACGGTAAATTGGACAAAATCTGAAATTTTGAACCTGTCCCTACCAGAGGCAGAGCAGGCGAGACTAAGCGTACAGTACCCATTTTGATGGGCCAAGGAGAAGATTAGGTATCTGGGGATTCACATAAGCCCTAGAGGCTTTGTATGATTTAAACTATAAAAAGCTATTCAGGCAAGTAGAATGCTTATTGGCGGGAGGGGGTATTTATCGTGGTTTGGGCGAATAGCCACAGTAAAGATGATGTTGCTGCCTTGTTTTCTGTTTCTCTTTCAGACATTACCTATAATTGTACCATGTCAACAGCTGAAGCGATTACAAAGGAGTGTCACTCAATTTATATGGCACAGTAAGAGCCCCAGGGTTGCTATGTCCATATTGCAGAGAGCAAGGGAAGAGGGAGGGTTGGGGGTTCCTAATTTTAGTAAATATTATACGGCAGCGCAAATGAAAATGTTATATGACTGGCATAGAGAAAAAGGGAAGCATTGGGTGCAGATGGAGGAAGCTTCAATAAGGGGAGTGGGATTGGAAAATGCTGGTGTGGAGGGGCAGTACGACCCAGGAACGCTATAAATCCGTTTGTGGGGCATACTCTGAACATCTGGAAACAAAATAGGAAAATCCTAGTACAAGATAAAAAATATATACAAGGGATGACATTAGAGGCTTGTTTTGAGAGGGGACAGGGGCCAGGAGTTACTATATTGAGGAGATGGGGCGGTGGGGACTCACACACCTCTCCCAGATAGTGGTAAAGGAGGGAGTATGGGACTTTGAGGGTATCAAGGACTTATATGGATTATCTAGCATGGATTATTATAGCTATATCCATATAGGTCATTTCATGTGGCAGCAGGGCGTTTGGAGGGACCTGTGGAGCAACAGAGGGTAGTTTGAGGCATTATCTGTCCTAAGCAAGGCAGCATTAGGTTTACACTGGAAGAGAACGACGATGACTACAGGAAGGTAGCTTTTTCTTTCCTGAGCCCCGCCTTCTTCTGAGACAGACCAAAAAGGGATCCTTAGTCCATCCTTAGTCCATCCAGGAGTGGAGGAGTGGCCTAGTGGTTGGGGCAAGGTACTTCAGGCCGGAAGGTCGGGGGTTCAAATCCCACTAGAGGACAGCAACCTTGGGCCGGAAGGACTAGGGTTTCTAGTCCCACAGGTGCTCCTTATGGTCTTGGGCAAGCCACTTAACCCTCCATAGCCCATGTTCCCTGTAAAATAGTTATCTCCAAGTTATAATGCCCTGTTCAATGTAATTTCAGTTTGTTCAATGTAAACTGCACTGATGCAGAATAGCACGGTATATAAGAGAATGTAAATAAATAAATAAGTCCCAACTCCCAGTCTGAAAAATGAGCCCAACACCAGACAGCTTGTCCAAACCTGGACTCGGTGCAAAAACAATCCACCCTACAAAAGTCGTTTGCCCAACTGCAAACACAAAGGAAGAAGCTCTCAACTGCCAGAGGTTTGGACCATCTCAAAGATGACCTCTATGGACAAACACCCGGAGCTCCCAATACGCAACCCTGGATAGGCTGCAACCTCTACGGGGCTTGTTTACAAAGCCGCGGTAGCGGTTCGCGATCGTTATTTCAATGGGGCCGCAGCTGCGATAACGATCGCGAACCGCTACCGCGGCTTTGTAAACAAGCCCCTAAGTCTTTGGCTTGTCTGAGCAACTTGGAAATTTGCAATGTCAAACTGGCAGGCCATAAGATAATTTAAGAAAAATCTAAAGAAAATCCACAGGCTTTGCAGTGAAAACTATATCCAGAAATTAGATCCACTGATGTTTGACAGGTTTTCTGACCCATTGTTGGCTTGATGCCCTAACCGAAAGCCAATCGACGGACCTTCATCTCCTGTATTTGACCGTCTGGACATGCACTGCAAGCCACCTACAGCAGCTGAAGTTTCCAAAGTTTTACCAAGGCCATCTCCTTTCTGAACTCCAGTGAGTTCGCAAAGAGGTGTCAACACCAATTGCTTTCCCAGACGATCGATAGAACTGGCTCCAGAAAGGCTGAAACTTGCGCAGATGTCCCTGCTACCTGTGTGAAGCCAAAACACCCTGGCCGTGAACTGTAAGATGACTGACAGAAATCCAAGGTCGAACTGCTGTAAGTCATTAGAAACTCATTGTCTCAAAACTGGCCGACTCCAGCCTCTTCTGCTCCACAGCACAGAGAGCTCCGTTCTTCACAAACAGAGAATCTGCCAGCACTTCCAGGCGCCGGACCCAACCTGCAGGCAAACAGAGCACCACTGTCACATTCCTAGGACAGCAAGAATATTCAAGGCCACAGAAACCCTAACATCTCGGCTCAGGTAAGTTATTAGTGAACATAAACTCCACTCGGCCACTGTGCTGTTGGCAAACAACCAGCTGGGCCCTGAGAGCTGGACTTCAAATGACCCTAACTAATGAGGCTTGTTTGTTTCGGTTCTTTTTTTTTTTTTAAATCGACAGATACTGAACTTTAACCTGCCTTTGGACAAGGCAGAGATCCTGCAGGAAAAGCCATTAGAGCTCATGCCCCAACAACAGACATCCCCAAATCGCCAGAGGGAAAAAATCATCCAACAAGATGATGCAAGAGATAAGGGTGTTGGGACTACTTGGCAACATTGATCACAGCATGATCATGTTTGATTTAATTAATCGAGGAGGGATGGTAAGGAAATCCACAGTACTATCTTTTAACTTTCGAAAGGGAGACTGATAAAATGAGGAAAATAGCTAAAAGAAAACAAAAAAACCCTAAAAGGAGCAGTTGCAAAAGTTAAAGACTTACATCAAGCATCGGTGTTTGAAAATACTATCTTGGAAGCCCAGACCAGCTGTATTTCCATGCTTTAAGAAAAGTGGAAAAAGTCCAAAAAACTGCCAGCATGGTTTAAAAGCAAGGTCAGAGAGGCTGTTGCCAAAAAAGCATCTTTCAGGAAATGGGAAAAAGAGCTAAATGACAACTGGAAACTGCACAAGCACTGGCAAATTAAATGCAAGGCATTGATAAGAGAATTTGAGAAGAAGCTTGCTGTGGAAGCAAAAACACATAATAAAGACTTTTTCCAAGTACATTCATAGCAAAAAACCCATGAGAGTCAGTTGGACCATTAGATGATAGAGGGGTAAAAGGGGCACTAAGAGGGGGCAAGGCTATAGCAGAGAGACTGAATGAATTCTTTGCCTCAGTCTTTACTGAGGAAGATGTAGGGATGTTACCCATGACTGACGTGGTATTTAAAGGTGATACTACGGAAGAATTGAAAGAAATATAAATACAACTATTTGATAAACTGAAGAGTAGAAAATCACCTGGACCGGATGGTATACACCCAAGGATGTTGTAAGAACTGAAATATGAGCTTGCAGACCTGCTATTAAGTAACCTGTGAACTATCATTAAAATTCATCTGTAATACCTGAAGACTGGAGGATGGCCAATGTAATGCCAATTTTTAAAAAGGGTTCCAGGGGTGATGCAGGAAACTACTGACATCAGTACCGGGAAAAATGGCAGAAACCATCATAAAGAACAAAATTACTGAACATGTAGATAGTCATGGCTTAATGGAAGACAGCCAACATGGCTTTAGACAAGGAAGATTTTGTCTTACTAATTTGTTATGTTGTTTTGAAGATGTGAACAAACAGGTAGACAAAGGGGAGTCAGTTGATATAGTATATCTGGACTTTCAGAAAGCCTTTGATAAGGTCTCTCAGAGACTTTTGGCAAAACTAAAAAAAAAAACATGGGATAGGAGGCAGTGTACTATCGTGGATCAAGAACTGGTTAAAAGATAGAAAGCAGAGGGTAAGGCTAAATGGCCAATTTTCCCAATGGAGAAAGGTGAATAGTGAAGTAACCCAGGGATCTCTGCTGGGTCCGCTGCTGTTTGACATATACATAAATGACCTGGAAAAGGGAATAACGAGTGAGGTTATTAAATTTGCAGATGACACGAAACTAAAGTTGTTAAAACCCAGGAGGATTGTGGAAAATTGCAAGAGGATCTTGATAAATTGGAAGACTGGGCATCCAAATAGCAGATGAAATTTAATGTGGACAAGTGCAAAGTGATGCACCTAGGAAGGACAAACCCAAACTATGGTTAGACGATGCAAGGCTCCACATTAGGAACCACCAACCAGGAAAAAGATTTAAGTGTCATTGTGGATAACATGTTAAAACCCTCTGCCCAGTGTGCAGCGGCGGCCAAGAGAGTAAATAGACTGCTAGGTATCGTAAGGAAAGGAATAGAAAATAAAACAAAGGATATTATAATGCATCTGAATCGTTCCATGGTGCGACAGCACCTTGAATATTGTGTATAATTCTGGTCGCTGAATCTTAAAAAGGATATAGCGTTATTAGAAAAAGGTACAGAGAACTACCACCAAAATGGTAAAGGGGATGGAAGGATACCCCTATGAAGAGAGGCTGAAAAGGTTAGGGCTCTTCAACCTGGAAAAGAGACGGCTGAGGGGAGATATGATAGAGGTCTATAAATTAATGAATGGAGTGGAACGGGTAAATGTAGATCGATTGTTTACGTCATCAGAATATAGAAAGACTAGGGGACATGCAATGAAGCTACAAGGTAAACTATTTAAGACTAATAAGTGACAAAATATTTTCTCTTAACATCTAATCAAACTCTGGAATTTGTTACCGTAGGATGTAGTAAAAGCTGTTGGTGTGGCTGGATTTTAAAAAAGGTTTGGAGACGTTCCTGGAGGAAAGGTCCATAAGCTATTATTAAAAGGGACCTAGGATATCGCTGCCTGACCCAATACAAGCATTGTGGAACCAGTGTCTTTTGGGGGAAAACTGCTAGGTACTTATGAACTAGACTGGCCACTGTTGGAAACAGGATCCTGGGCTTGATGGACCTTGGTCTGACCCAGTATGGCATATCTTATGTTCTTGAACTACCAGATGCCTGGGGAAAACCTATCGAAGAGAACTAAGCCACCCGTTTAAGCATAACTTGTCCAGAAGGTCTGCACAACCAAAACTGAGACCCAAACGGGAGAATGGAATCCATCTCCCTAACCACCTCATCGATTCTAAGGGGGGGAGGAAGAAGAGGAGGAGGAAGAAACGGGCATCACTCACACTTCTGATCTTCCACATAACCAGGACACTAACATCCTTTAACTCTAATGCACAAAAGATGAGCAGGAAAAAAAGAGAAAATAAATATGACAACTATGACCTCTTACATGAGGCGCCTGTCTGCCATTTTGCCACTAATGAAAATATCAAAATATCATTTTGCCACTAATCAACGAACATCCTCTCATACAAACCATGCAGACATAAAGGCTCAGGCAATGCCCTCTCAGTTGAAGCAGTCAGCTACCCTACCTCAAGTGAATACCGGAGGTTACCAGAGGGATAGGAGGATCGCACTTACACCAATAGCATCACAGACATTGAGGAATACATCCCAGCAATACTGAGCAGCCATGATCTTACCAGCAATGTTCCCTCTAATTTTCTGTAGGCTGTGTGCGCATAAAATATCAGCTGTGTGCAACTTTTGAAGGAATGTTAAATTTTTGTGCGCCACTTAACGACACTCAGATTTATATACTTTAAAATTTGACTACACGTCAGAATACAGTATGTACACCAAATTGATTTTAATCAAATTAAATGAAAATAGACCATTACTAAATGAAGCGGGAAATTTCTAGTAATTACAATCATAACTTTTAAATTTTAAGACGTCTGTGTTGTTTTCTATCAGAATCAGAGCCGTAATTTTTGTGCGCTCTGTTGTAAAGTATGTGCGCTCGCTCGGCGAGGTGTGTGCACGCGCACAGCTTAGAGGGAACAGTGCTTACCAGGTCTTCACTGTAAAAGCACCGACCTTAAGGGGAGAAGGAGATCTGAGCTCCTAAGCTGACCAACAGCACAGTCCCCCCCTGCCTCCACCCGGTCACCTCACAAACGTTGCGAAGAAGGAAGGGGTAGGCTTCCACCAAAGACATCCCAACTCTGTTCTCATGACCACGGAGGAAGGGAGGGTAGTGAAGGAAGGCCCCGATGCATCGGGTTCTGCACCCCAGGGCTTTACAGGTGGTCAAGCCGACCTGTGCCCCCTTGGCCCACTCCATCGTTCCAATTCATTCCAGACTGCACAGATTTACAACTATCTTCATCTGCTGGAGATTGAGAAATACTGGTGAGAGGCTGGATGCACAGGGCCCTTATACCATCAAGCCAGTGTTCTCAGTCTCCATCTGCTGGTGGGCAAGCGTAAACCCCCACTGGACTGGAGGGACACTGAGGACATTTGCAGATTAAGCAATCCATATTGCACAGTGTACAGGAAAGGTCTTATTTTAAAATGTCTCCTCCAATTCTATATAAAAAGGGAGGGGGGTTGAGGGGGGTGGGAGAACAAGACACATCCCAGCTTGCCTAAAGGCTGTCTGCAATAGACGAGGCTCCAAGCAGTAATTAAGGTCAAATAAAGCACAGGTAAAAAAGAATAAAAAATATTAAAAAGTTAGACTAGGGAGTCAGGCCAAGCAAACCCTCTGAAGGATCCTTCAGCAACTGAATTGGCCCTCAAGGCCAGAATTTGCCGTTCCCCACCCCCCCAGATGACTAGTCCACCCAGCGGATATCTCTCATACTTCTGGGGACCGAGGATCTAGCTGAACTGCTTCAAGTCCTCTTCACAGATAGCAGCAGCTAGCGTCCTTAGCTGTACTGGAGATCAACCACAATCTGCTGAGACACCGGAGAGTGCCCCATGTTGTACTGGATATTATGCTAGTGGTGATGTCAGAGCATTCTGGGGGTCCCCCCCCCCTCATCATCTGCTGGTTGGGGGAAATAACTCACCGATCTGGACTGATCTAGCACTATGTTCTGGAATCTGTATTTTTCAAAAGCCTTTATGAATACTGTGCCAAGGAAAAGATTTAAGATCTTCAATGGAATAAAGAAAACAAATCTGAAAGGGAAAAATTCCTTCATTTTTACTTAATGATAGCAATTACAGAGCCTTTTCCCCATTAATAATCACCTTCTAGTTATGTATGACATGAACAAGACAGAAAAACAGGAGACATTAATTCCACTGAGCTACAAGTATCTGAAAATACCATGAATTATTTAAGCTGTTGAACCAAACGGAGAAGTTAACATTTTGTACTGATTGATTTATTTGGCTATTCTTTTATACCGCTCTTCTACAGGTCAGATTGGTTAACAATTAACAACTGCGTTTTTACATCGAACAGGGTACTGCACAACTTGGACCACTTAACATGGGGATGAAGCTGCATTTGCTATATACAAGTTGGATAGCAAAGCAGCTTAACTATATACAATTTAGGGGCGGGTATGTAAATGACCATTGATAGCTTAAATGGGATAAAATATGGGATGAAGGGAGAGTTCAACTGTAATAGCCTGTAGTTTGGAGTGGAGGAATAGCCTAGTGGTTAGGGCACTGGCTTGGGAACCAATTCCCACTAGCACTTCTTGTGGCCTTCAGCAAGACACTGAACCCTTCATTGCCTCAGAAAAATCCAAGTTATCAATGTCCCTGTTTATAATTACATTGTAGCTGAAACTTGGTAATGTCAAGCATATTGAATACTTTGTTTTTTCTATTGGAACAGTTAGCATGTTCTGTGATATAATTGCTTTTCAACTGCCAAGGACTGTCAACTGAAGTGAGCTTTCTAGTTACCAGGGCAGTCCCAATGGTCTTGTAACTAGTGATAAACAATATTTACAAGGGACACTCACTTGCTCTTTATGGGGCATGTTTACTAAAAATGTGTGCTACCAGGATAGGAGCAGGGATAGCATTCAGTTTCAGTGCCATGCTAAAAAAACAACAACACTGGGCCCCCACATTAAAAATCCCATGCTATCTGGTAGTGCATGTCATCAGGGGGACTAGGTGGGATGGGGGCATTCCCAGTGCAGAGCAGTGAGCATGAGTGTGTTAGTGGCCCGTACCAATTGTGCTTGATGTCAGTAGCATGGGTGCAACTATCACCACCTCTATGGGTGGCAGGTTCACCACATTAAAGCACTGTGTTCATGAGCTAACTGCAGCGGAACAGACATATACACCCCCTGTTAGTCTGAAGCCCCATGCTGGTAGCGTAGCACACATGCGCGTTACCAGCACAGGGCTTAGTAAACATGCCCCTATGTGTAAATTAGGTCTTACCTGATAATTTGCTTTCCTTGAGTTCCTCCAGTCCAGTCCAGACAATAGAGTTGTCACCCCCCACCCTCAGCTTGGAAACTGAGCATACCAAGTCTTTATGATGTCATCTACTTAGAATACTGAGTGAGGTGCCAGTAGCCTAACAATGTGAACGCATTCTCAAAACTTTAACTGGAAACCAAACCAGGGAAAACTGCTATATCACCAGTCAAAACAGAAACAGAGCTATAGAGCCCCTGCTATTACCAACCCACCTGCCTAATTAACTGCAGATAATACAAAAATAATAATAATGAACAGTGCAAGCAGGAAACCTGTGTACTTGGTGAGAACCACCCCACCGCCAGGACGGTGTCTACCCCCTGAACCAATTCCACACTGACATCTTTAGGTCCAGGCTCACCCAGGCTAAGGTCAGCAAACAAGGGAGGGTCCTGGACTGGACTGGAGGAACTCAAGGAAAGGAAATTGTCAGGTAAGACCTAATTTACCCTTCCTTATCATTCCTTCAGTCCAGTCCAGACAATAAAGATGTACCAGAGCAGTCACTCTCAGACGGGACCCGTGAGCCCAACCTGAAGTACTGCCATTCCATAATCGGCATCCCCCACCACCTGCACAGAGATTGTAATGACCCATGAATGTATACAAGGATGACCATATCACTGCCCTGCAGATGTCAACTGGCAGATGTCAACTGGCAGAACTTCGCCAACTCAATTCTTCAAGGTCTCCCACAATCCACCCTGAGCCCATTACAGCTCGCTATGAACACTGCCGCAAGGATTCTTCAAGGAGCTTCCAAAAGTGAACATATCACTCCTATCCTCAAACAGCTCCATTGGCTCCCCATACACGGAAGGCTAATGTTCAAAACCCCGATTCTTACATTCAAGGCCATCAAGGGTATATCCTCAAACTCACTTTCTGAGCTCATCCAATTAGTACCATCAAACAGAATTAGAAGACAGGCAGCACTAAACTCCTTAGCAGTACCAAAGGCCATAATAACATGCAATCTATCTACAGCGAACAGAGCTTTCTTGTTTTGCGCACCAAAATGCTGGAACTCCCTCCCTTCTGACATCCGTGCCATAACCGACCTAACCCAATTCAGAAAGGCCCTTAAATTCATCCTATTCACCAAATACTACCCCATATAAAATTAACATAACACCCCCACCACATATCCTTCCACTTTGTCTCTCATTCTCTTCATTCTCGCCCCAACAACCATGCTAAATCATGTACATAGTTCGAGTATGTTATCTAGTTAACAGATTACATATTCCATGTAAATAGTTCTCCCAGGTTGCTCCAAGTTGTTACCCCTGTTATATGTAATACCGAACAGCCTGTTGTTCTGGTTTTGTTTTTGTTCTATGTGAACCGCGCTGATCTCAAAGAGTGCGGTATATAAGAAACTAAAATAAATAAATAAATAAAACCTGTGCCCAGGAGGCCACTTGTGCCTTAGTAGAATGCACCCTCAAACCCAGAGGGAGCTTCTTGTGATGCAACTACACAGATGCTATGGCATCCTTGAGCCAGCAAGCAATAAAGGCTTTGGATGCGGCCTCCCCCTTGTGCGGTCCCCCAGAGAACAAACGATCAGACTTGCAAAACTGTTCTGTCCGCTTCAGAAACTTGCTCAAAATTTTAAGCAAATGTAATTGATGGGCCTCAGTCTCGGCACCACCCCTTGCAAAACCCAGCAGGGACACCAGCTTATTCAGATGAAAAGGCCAAATCACCTTGGGCAGAAATGACAGAACTGGCCGAAGCACCACTTTTTCCTTCGTTATCAATAAAAACGGTTCCTGACAAGACAACACTTGCCGTTCGGAAATCCGCCACGCCGAACAAATAGTCACCAAAAAGACAGTTTTCAACTTGAGACCCTTTACAGTCAACGCGCTCACAGATTTGAAAAAGCACCCCCGTTAGCCATCGCAACACAAGGTTCAGGTCCTGCAAGGGAACCAAGGACTGGAGTGGTGGCCAGACATGCCTCACTGCCTGCAAGAACTGCACGACATCTGGATGAGATCCCAGCAACTGTCCCTGGACTCTACCCGTAGGCAAGTAATAGCTGCCACCTGAACCCATAACAAAAACTTTTAGCCAAACCTCTCTCCAAGCCGGCTTGCAGGAATGCCAACACTTCCAGAAGGGATGCCGAGAGAGGCCTGCATTCCCTCTGCAGACACCAGTCCTCAAAAATGCACCACACCCCGACATATGCTAAACACGTGGCGCGCTTGCAGGTCTTCAGCATCGTCGTAATCACTGCCACCGGATAACCGCACTTCCTCAATCGAACCCTCTCACTAGCCAAGCCGTAAGTGAGAATAGACTCACCTGCATCATGAGAATGGGTCCTTGCCTCAAGAAGTCCATCACCTCCTGCAGGCGCCACGGACAAGCACAGCAAATCAGCATATCACAGGCGCCTCAGCCAGTCTGGCGCTATCAACACCACCGGCCCCAGATGCGACTCTATCCATTGCAAAAGTCTCATGATGCAAAAACATACAGGAGGCCATCTGCCAGCAACCTCTAGAATAGAAACCAAACCTTCCGACATCCTCATTCTCCGCTGCTGTAGAAACAAGTTGCCTTCGCTTTCCCGAAGGTCACCATAAGATCCATAAAACAGCTGACCCCACTTTTGGAGGATCTGAGCGAAGATGTCGTTGCTCAGACACCACTCCGCTGGGTCCAGGCGCCATCGACTGAGATAATTGGCTGCCACTTTGTCCTTGCCGGCCACGTGCGCTGCTAAGAGAGCTAGGAGGTTGACTTCCACCCAGCTCAACAGTGGCGCTCTCTCGTCTGCCAGGGGAATACTCCCTGTACTGCCTTGACAATTGATGTAGGCCAACGTCGTAGCATTGTCTGAGAACACCCGAACCGCCTTTCTCTGCAGGAGTGGTAGGAACTCCAGCAATGCGCAAAACACTGCTTGCATCTCTAACCTGTTGATGGACCACTGGCTTTCCTACAGTGTCCAGTGACCATGTGCTACCTGCGACACAGTGTGCCACTCAGCCACTCAAGCTGGCATCTGTCATGATTGGAACCCAGTTCAAGGGTTCCAGTGGCATCTCTGCCAGAAAGTTGTCCCAGAATAGCCACCAGCGCAGCGATAGTCTAGCCGTCCGCGGGCACAGCACACTCCAGTGCAATGACTGCCTCTGAAGAGACCACTGCTGCAGAAACGCCCTCTGCAATGGTCACATATGTACCCTGACCCATGGAATCAGGTCTATGGCTGCCACCATGGCTCCTAGCACCTGTAGATAATGCTAGGTGGTTGGCGCTATCATCTTCCGAAACTGCCTGACTTGCATTTGTATCTTCGTCACTCTCTCCTCAGGCAATCTTACCAGACCTTGGTCTGTCTGAAACTGGGCTCCCAGATACACCAGGTCCTGGCTGGGCAGAAGATAACTCTTGGCAAAGTTGAAGACCCAGCTGGGCTGATGCAGAGAGGCAACCACACGATCCGTCGCCACTCTTCTTTCCTGCAGTGTCATTGCTCACACGAGCCAGTCGTCCAAGTAAGGGTGCACCAGCACTCCCTCTCTGCGGAGCGCTGCCATCACCATGACCTTCGTTAAGGCCCTTAACACTGTGGCCAGCCTAAACAGGAGCACTCTAAACTGAAAAATGTTCCATTGGTACCACGAAGTGCAGAAACCTCCGATGACCTGGCCGTATGGGAATGTGCAGGTAGGCCTCAGTGAGATCCAGGGACTGAGGAACTCTTCCTGCCATACCGCTGCAATCATGGACTATAGTGTTTCCATTCAAAACCATGGCACATTTAACACACGGTTTATACGCTTTAGATCCAAAATGGGCCAAGTGTCCCCTCCTTTTGAGGACAACAAAATAGATCGAATATCGACCGAAGTCGCATTGGTCCGGGGGAACTTCCACTACAGCCTCCAGCTGTTGCAGCCATCGTAGCACAGTTTTCTGTGGCACACCGCATGGGGAGTTGAACGCATCACACATAGGCAAACTCTAGTGCATAACCTTCGTGAATGACCTCAAGCACCTACCAATCAGAGGCGGACTGGACCCAGGCAGAATAGAAGTCCCGGAGCAGTCCTCCCACCAGAACCAGTCCATCCTGGGCCCCCTCATCTCATTGTGTCTTCTTAGGCCCCGAGGGGGAGGGGGAAGAGAAGAAACCTCTTGCCAATCCCCTGGCCCCCCCCAAAAGGACTGCCCCCATGGCAGAAATCGACCTCTGGAAAAAGGGGCAAACTGCACTGCCCTAAATCTCTTAAAGTCATGGAGGTTGCCTTCGCACTGGTTTGCCCCGATCGCATTGGCTTGGGCTTATCCTCAGGCAGGCGTCTGCCTTTTGTATCATTCAACTCCTTCACCAGCTTCTCCAGCAGCTCGCTAAACAGTTTACCTCGGAAGGGCAGCTTGCTCAGCCTTGACTTAGAGGTGCCATCCGCCGCCCAATTCCTCAACTAGAGCAACCGTCTAGTGGCTACGGCTGAGGCCATCCCTTTGACCGAGAAGCAAATCAAGTCATAGCAGGCATCTTCCTAAGTATGCCGTGCCCGATTCCATTTTAGTTACTTCTGAAGAGGCATGTGCAGGCCCTTCGTCGCCATCCAGGATACCTTGCGCCCAATGCAAACAAGCTCTTGCCACATAAATGCTGAAGATGGATGTTTGCAATGACATTGCGCCAATATCAAAAGGCTTGCTTCAGTAGGGTCTACAATATACAATCCTGGATATCCTTGAAGGCTGCCCCCTTTCAACAGGATCATAGTCCTCTTTGCAACTGCCGACACCAAGGCATCCACCCTGGGTGTCGTCGGCAGCTCCCTATCCTGCTCTGTTAAAGGGTACAACCTAGACATGATTTGCACCCCCCCTTTAACCCCCGCCTCTGTGCTTCCCATTCATCTTGTATCATCTGCTTGATCACTATGAACCAGGAAGATAGTCTGGGGCTTCTGTACTCCTTGAAACAGCGGGTCTTCCAACTGTTCATCTTCTGGCAAACCTACTTGTGGGATGTTAAACACCACTAGCGACTGAGCTATCAGCATTACGAGTTCCTCATGCCGGAAAGCTCACACCAATTTCGGCTTTTCCCCCTGTGGGATCTCGCCATCTTCCAAGTCAACTGCGGCGGTCTCCCCCCAGATGTCCATTTCCCCTTCCACCTGCCCTCAGACCTCGCAGGGGTTTGAAGCCACTGCCCAATGCTTCACCAAGGGTTTGCCCTCCGCTCTGTCTGACTCCGGGAGCTCAGGTGCCCCCCTCTTTGGGGTCCCAGTTGTCCTATCCAAGTCAGCCTCTGCCTCCTGACACATGCAGAAGACCTTGTGCATCAAGAGTACAAACTCTGGCGAAAACATGCCCAGAGTAGGCTGCGACTGCCTCACCTTGGATGTAGAGGGCTTCAGAGAACCAGCACCCCGCTTATCTTTTCGCTTGCAGGGGAAAGCTGGGTCCAGCCCTTCTCTCGCTATCGCTATCGCCCCGCCCCCCCCGCCCCCCTGCGGAGGGAGGCCTGTGGGATCCAGGGTGGGTATTTCTGTGTTTCCCGTGTCATCTTGCCTGCTCTCCTCTAATTGCTTTTCTGCCGACTGGGACTCTACTTCACAGCCACGGCAAACCCTGCAGCTGAGAGGGAGCCCCGACGCACTCCACATGCCGCACATGCGGGCTTGGGCATATTCTGCCTATAACGGGAGGCCCCCACAACGAGGAAAACAAAAAAACGCAACTGCTACAGTCCCCCAGCATCTGGAGCCTTTGCGCACTGCCCAGCTCTCTCTTCCCTCACTCCTGCTATCCCCCAGTAATCCCCAGTCGCGGCTTGCCACATGTGGCTGAAGAAACAAAATGGCGCTGCGCTTTGCAGTCCAGCCTGCAAAAAACAACAATGTTCCAAGGCTCCCCAGAGCCCTTAGACAGAGCCCGCACCGGGAAAACACGGCGCTATGAGGCCTCCCCACCAACTCTTCTCACTGCATTGCCGCTCCTGGGACAGCCTCCTGCTGGCAGCTCCCATGCGGCACATAGGTATCCTGCACTGGGCTTGCCTCAGACCTCCTCTCCTACCGGAGAGATCAGGAGGTACAGAGAGCTGCAGTCTGCGGCTGCGTAAGTCAAGGCCCATACCAACTGCTTTCCCCTGTCTGCCTCTGTTCACCGGTACAGCCTGTTCAATTTACTTTTGTTTTGTTTTGGTTTTTTTTTACTTTAGTGGCGAGCCTGTTCAAAGGGTGAAAGGGCAGCCTGCAATCTTAACCTCTCTTAGTAGGGAACTCCCACAGATCTTTTTTTTTTCCCCCCAAATCACTCTCCAGTGGAGTCCAGACTACAGTCAGTCACTCCCAAGCTGCTTGGAGACTGAGAATACTGAGCCTTGAAGGAGGTGTCAGCAGCTTAAGTAGATGACATCATCAAGACTTGGCATGCTCAGTCTTCAAGCTGCGAGTGAAGGGTGACAACTCTATTGTCTGGACCGGACTGGAGGAATAATATGGAAATACCTTTATTGATCACTGTTAACCAGATGAAAGATATGAGATGTCAATGCCAAAACTCATTAATAGAAGTGAGGGCACAATTCACATGAAGCCACGCATCATATCACATAATACATAAAAGCCATATTGTTTTCTTACCACTTGCTCCATTAATTTTCCAGAGGCCAATTCTTCCTGTAGCTTCTGGGCTTTAAGCGTTCGTTTAGCCTACAATCAAAAATATGGTTGGAAAATTGTAAATAAAAGACAATTTTTCCTAAAACATTAGTAAAGCACTGAAGAATGTAAATCTATTAAAGCAATTTAAAAATGCAACCTTTTCTTTAAAGCTGGGGGTAGGAAAGACAAGAAAGGAAAAATGCATAGGATTCATAAGACTCAGGTCTCTTGATCTCAGTGTATACAAAAAAATGGTCTTGCTTAACAAATATGTAAATGAAAAATCAGAAACCCCAACCCAGGATCCAGACTTCATCGCTGAAACTAAGATCTCTAAAGGAAAAGAAGGGACTTTAGTATTTGATAGGAAGGGCAGACTAGATAGAAACATGATGGCAGAAAAAGACCACATGGCCCTGTTTGTGATGAGAGAACAGCAGTTTCAATGTCTCATGGTAAATAATAATTTCTCACTGTGCACACTATAGTCAGACACAATATGATCCACTTTCTCCAGTATATATATGAGGAAGCCCATCAAAAACATCTTTTTGCAATACAGTGGGGAACCAGCTCTGAATAACTTCTCTGCTCCACTATTTCTAACAGGGGACCAAAAATAAAACAGTGAACTTTTACATACCAGGTCAACTTTGGCATATTCTTCCACAATCTTCATGTGCTCTTCTGAGTTGTAGCCATTCCATCTATCTCTTTTCCCATCATAATCAAACATTAGCTGTGGCTGTGAAAATTCATCTGGGGCAATGTTAGCACCTGTGAACTTTGCTCCAACTTTCCTTGGTCTCTAAAGCAAAAAAATAAAATTATCTTTGTAATACCTGCAGTAGTTAGAACACAGAACTGAATTCTAGAGATTCCAGATCCTCCCACTAGAACCCTACACAAGCAAAATCAGTTTGCAGTGCTAAGACTAACAAAGATGCAACCAACCGACTGTGATAATAAAACAGAAAATGATCACAGGAAGACCCAGGTAGACTGCCCAATTTCATTCTTGGTGCATATTCATAGTCCTCAGTTGATCTCAGACTCTTCACTTTGTATATAGGAATCTCATGTGCTTATCCCAGACTTGCTTGAACTCTATTAAATGTTTCCATCTCTGCCATCTCCCTTGGAAGGCCACTCCATGCTGAAATCTTCTGATTTTGCTTCCCGAATCTACCTCCTTGGAGCATCATACCTCATACTTGGAGGGAGGAGTGGCTCAGTGGTTGGGACAGGTTACCTCAGGCTGGAGGGCCGGGGGATCAATTCCCACAAGGGGACAAGCAACTTCAGGCCGGAGGGACTGGGGTCTCTAGTCCCATGGCCACTCCTTGTGGCCTTGGGCAAGCCACTTAACCCTCCATTGCCTCAGGTACACTTAGATTGTGAGCCCTTCGGGGACAAGGGAATAAAAATCAGCAAAAGTCAAACTTTTCAGAAAAAAAGAATGCTTTCGAACAAGGATTTCAAAACCTGTCCCAAAGAATATGCTTGAGATAAATTTGCATGCAATGAAGATATTCATGCATATTCATTGTGCATAGCTTGAAAATCTGACTGATTGAAGGTCTTCCAGGACCATTTTGGAAACCATTGCTGTAGGATAGGAGGTTGTTTTTTTTTTTTATACTGCGCTCTTTAGAATCAGTGCGGTTTACATGTATGCTAACTGGTACTTATTTATCTCTTTGAAGACTTCTCCCCCTCCCCCATCTCTCCTCTCTTTAACTATGCACATATTTGAGGCCTTCAGCTCATCTCATATGCTTCTGGTGTAGACTTCATACCATTTTGGTTGCCTTTTTATTTCCTTTCATACTTATAGCCTCCAAAATTAAACACAAACACCTTTCTATCTGAGGGTTCCACCAATGCCATGCTCTCTTGCTCATGGCTATACCTTTCTCTATGCACCCTTCTCATCCCTCTGGGTCTGGTCACCCGCCTTACCATGTTGTTTTGCTATCTTTTGATAACTCTGTGCAACCACACTGTACACTGATCTATTTATTAAGAACTATATTAGATAACTATGAATTTCCAATGCAAAACTCCAGCAGTCTTGAGAGCAGTAGCAGTGCTTCAGTATGGAGATTTTCAATCTGCAGTATCATTCAAGCCAATGAAAGGACCAAGAATCCACATCCTCCAAAATGCTTGTGCTCATACAACCAAACTGACATGACCTTCTGTATTCGTTCTCATATCCATACTCTGCTTTCTCAGAATAGGTTTTGATATTCAAGATGTAAATTGCTTTAAATTTATCATAATGGTGTCCTTCACCCTTTTTTTTAAAGCATCCTAGTAACGTTAGTTATGCCTACCGACTAATGTTTTAGCAGAAAAAAACCCTTCAGATTATAAAGTCTTAAGTTTTATCAAGTTAACCATTCACTCTCCTGCTGTACCTAATGCTGCTACTGCCTGTTCTGTGGTTATCCTGCTGTTTTTGTGTCTCCCCCAGAGCCTGCCATACCGGTTTCCCAGCATCCAGCTCCATTTTCTTTATAGGCCCGGCTTTATGGAATTCCCTACCCACTTCCCTCCGCCTGGAGCCCCACCACACCGCCTTTAAACGAGCCCTGAAGACCCACCTTTTCTCCCTTGCCTTCAACCCCCCTCCTCCCTAGCCCATCCTCTCCCTATGCTGTCTACCCCCCCCCTCCCCCTGTGTTTCTGTTCCTTTACCTCTTCTCCTATCTCTGTTAAGGAAAATTGTAACTTTCTTTTCTGTTTCCAGCCTTGCGCCTGCTGTAATTTAACCAGTTTTTTTTAATTGTAAACCGCTCTGCTTATTACTGAAGGGCGGTTAAGCAAATCAATAAACATAAACATAAACTTCAAAGCATTTTCGTCCAGCTCACCAAAAACTGGCAAAATAAACTGAAGAGCATTTCTTCTTGAATTTGTGGATAAAGAGGTGCAACTGCCATGTTAGTCCACTTTAATGGTAATTAAATAGAAAGAAAAAGAAACAAAAAATAAAGGAAAATAGTTCAATAAAAAGGTATTGCCTTAACAAAACATTTTTGGACTAGTTTCTGAAGGTCAAAATCTTCTTCGTCAGGTTTGGACAGCATGAGAAATCTATGACAACACCATAATATAATAAGTGAATTACAAAAGCATGCCACCGACAGTCTCGGAAGAGAGTGAGCAAGATGGATGGAAGATCAGAAGGTGATTAGGCTATAAATATTTACAGTTTACAATGTGATAGAAAGCCATATCTTTCTGGTTCAATTGAAAGTGTCTTATCTTAATTTTGAAAGTTTTAGGTTCTTAGAAATGATTTGAACCTTCCTCTTAAGACCCTCATCATAAAATCATCAATGTTGTGTTCTGGTCCTGAGAAGTGCTCATGCAACACCTTGGTCTACTCTATGCTGTGTGATCTATGTCTGTGTAAATTGATTCTTGTCGTCTTTAATGTTTGGCCTGTCTCTCCAACACTGCATTACTTTTCACATTTTCTGCATTGAATAATATATATCACATTAGTGGAAGAGAATGAGTAGGATCCCCTTATGTTGAATGTTTTTTCCTCGGGATAGTTTCTCCTAAATGGGTTAGTTTTGCGCATATTATGGCAGTCGTAAACCTCACCTCTAAGCCAGGGTATGTGGAATATGATCTTAATCTCTCAAATTTACTGCTAATGCTCTGCGTAATACTTGCATCGTGGCAAAGAGAGCCTCCTGCTGGAGTTCATAAGATTTAACATGTATGGGTAGTTTGTCAAGATGTGCTTGGAAATTCTTCTTTATCAGGCCTGTGGCTCCCAATGGGAAATATTTCTGTACAATGGGAAATATTTCTGTATCTTTCTGTCACATTTTCTTGGTCTCTGATTGCATTTCTTGATACTTCAAGATCTTCGCCCTCTCCACGCGATTCACAGAATAATCACTCGGTACCAACACTTCTATTATCAATGCCGTTCTGGTGTTCTTCTCCTTTACCACTAAGTCTGGTTTTCTGGCATCCAGTTTCTTATCCGTCAGAATGGGAATATCCTAGGTGATCATAACCTCTTCATTCTCCATTATTCTCTTAGGGGTCATGATCCCCGTGCTTTTCAGGGACAGTGATGTTGTAGTGTTTCCAGAGTTTCCAGTGGAGGAGGCGTGCTACTTTGTTGTGCCTTTCCGTATAGAAATTTTCTGCCATCTGAACTTCACAGCCTGCTATTAGGTGAATCACTGTTTCCAGCTCTCTTACAGAATTGGCATATGTCTGTTGTGCCAGTTTTTTCAATACATGCCGTAAACCATCTCGTCCGCAATCCCCTGTCCTGGGCTGCAACTATCAATCTTTCATCCTTCGGTTTCAGTCTACCTTTCCTCAACCATTCATGTGTCCGTTTTTGATGGACAAAAGGTTCTTGGAGTAACACTCTGTATTTTCCACTGTATTTGTGCATTTGCCACTTGTTTTTCCTCGTCTACTGATCCAATTCTTTGAAGAGTTTTTTTCTCTTGTTTTGCAAATTCTGTGGGTAACTAGGGAGTGTGTGTGGGGGGGGGGGTCTTGTGATATATGCTGGCATAATTTGAAGTCAGTAAATTACAGGGCTTAGTACCACTCTCTTCGGTCTTCTGTTGGGAGCTTGCTTTTACTAGTTTTACTTCAGATCCGGTGATTGTCGGAAGGCCTACATTGGTGGAACAGGGAATTCATCATTCATACTGTTTATACTATTTTCTTTGCATATAGTTGCAATTTTGCAAGAATGTTCTATGTAATTTTTAACATTGTTCTATGTAAACCGCCCCTGATCTTGGGAAGTGGCGGTATATAAAAGTTTTTCAAATAAATTAAATAAATAAATAAACAAATTCATCTTCCTGATTAAGTTTTATAAAATTTCTCTGTTTTTCTAGCTCTGGATTGTATGTTAAGTAAAGTCTCAGCCAGAATTTGAAGGTGTTTATCTGTGTCCTTTGGGTCAGAGCACATGTGTGACATTGTGTTGTTGGGCTATGTATAATGGCCTTTTCTGTATGTGAAGGTAAATGCATCTATCAGTTGGTTTCTGTAGTGCTATATAAATGATACATAGCAGTAGTAGTAGTAGATGACAGAGCAATCAAGGACATCACTCAATTTAGAAAGGCCCTCAAGCACCATTTGTTCATTACGTACTTTTCACAACACAACAATCCCCCTCACGCCTCACACATACCATCCCTTAATCTGATAGCTTAACAGCATACACAAGTTTGATAAGAGGAAGTGGCCCGTAAATGGAACACGGTTCACATGGGTTCTCACTCCCGGCCCCACCCTTGCAACATTATCCCCTGTTCTACCCTTGTAACATTACTGACACAGCAGTATGTAAATTGTACATAGTTTTCCCTGTTTTTCTCCAAGTTGTTTTCCCTGTTCGATGTAAACTCGGGACTGCCCTGCAGTCGAGTCGTTCTGTTAACTGTAAACCGCACTGATGATAAAGAGCGCGGTATAAAAGAAATGTTAAAATAAATAAATAAATCTGTATATAGCCATTGTTAATAAAAACAGTGTTCTCTGTGGACAAGTAGGATGTGTCAGCCACACCTGGTGATGTCATCTGACTGTGCCATCCAGACAGAAGTGCTCTTCCAGGGCTCAGAAAGGTTTACCTTATTGAGCATGTGCCAGCGAGCCCTACCCACCGGCCCACCCCTATCTGGGTCAGTCTCTTTCTTCCACCTTGCCAAGGATGGAGCCCTCTGCTCTCCAACAGGAAAAAAAATTCTAAGAAGGAATCTGAAGCCAGAGAAGATAACGGAAAGAAGAAGATCTACAGAGAAAGATGACCAAACCTGGCTTTAAAAACAGCCCTCGATGCCATGGATACACACCACTACTGTGTGAACTGTGTGGCGAGCTGCCCACTGCATGGAGGACTGCCCCCACTGTGCTCACATGTCTGAGGGTCCAGTGCTCCCGTAGCCCCACACTGCAAGAATTCCTCACCAGCAACCGGGATTGGAGCTCCCCAACACAGCTAGCAGCCTCACACACAGCCAAAAAGAGCCTTAAGGAAAGATATGTGGCCAATAGCACCAGAGGTAAGAGACCTTCCATGACAGAGGATGTGCCTTCCCAGGCTTCCATTCCCTGCCTGGGCTCCAGCACAACTCCTCCACCACTCTTCAATGAAGCCGCAGCCAAGAACATGCACAGAAGAGGGCTAAGGACCCAGCAAGCAAAAACCCTTCTGCCTGAACACAGGCTCCCCTCCGCTCTACCTTCAAACACGGCACTGAGCTGGCAGTGTTGGCAACCCCATCCTCCCTATGGTGCTACTGGCCAGGAATTGGCCTTAGCTCTGCCTCTCCAGGACACAATTGGGCAGCTGATCCAGCATCATCACGCCAACGGGAGTACCCCAGGATGGCTCTACAGATCAAACAACGGTAAGGATTTGAGGGTTTATTTTTATTAAATTGCTAGCTCTCTGACTGGGAGCTCTTAAAAGGATTCTGGTATATTTTTAAAGCAAAGTTACATTCTTTTTGGTGGTTTAGTAGCAATATCTTCTTTAGCAGAGTAGGTTGTAAACTCTAGTAACCTTCTCAGCTTGTGGGAAATGCTGACACCTAATCAGGTGTTAGTTCCCACCCCACCCCAACTCCCACCCACCCCTAGTGAGCAGCCTTGCTTTAAGGGCACCTCCCCATTTAACAAAGCACAGGGACTTGGAAAAGCACATTTTGAATATAATTTAAGTGATTTAACTGCTTTTTTTCTGAAAGGACAGCTGGGAAACCGGCTGGTACTTTGGTAGATCTTTCTCTTTTGCTTTAACATATATCCAAGCTTTAAGAACAGAACAATGGCTTGGAAAAATCGTATCGCTAAAGCTGTTGCCCCCGTTAAAGCTTCTGCCTCTGTCCAGACAGAGGTCCCAATGCCAGTTGAAGGACCGGTTCCATGTGCAGGGTGCCTGCATGCTGAAGCTCTGAGGAAACAAGTGGAGGAACTCAGAGAGGAGATGGCGAGGCTGAGGAGCATTCAAGACAGTGAGAAGTACATTGATGAGATGCTTCTTGAAACATCCAAGCTCTCTAGCAGAGGAGAAGATGGGTGCCAACAGAATGACGAAGGATGGACACAAGTCACCAGGGCCTGCAGAATCACCCATCCAACTTCTCCAGTCCTTGAATTGGAGAACCATTATGCAGCCCTGGAAGTGGAGGAGGTGAAAGTATCCCTGCAAAGGGAAGAACCAGAGCTCAAGTACCCCAAAGTTGCAGAATCAGTGACCACAAGGAAGCGAAGGGTAGTGGTGGTCGGTGACTCTCTTCTGAGGGGTACTGAGGCGCCCATCTGCCGACCAGACTTGATGTCCAGAGAGATATGCTGTCTGCTTGGTGCCAAAATCCAAGATGTTACGGAGAGTTTGCCGAGACTCATCAAGCCCACTGACTATTACCCAATGTTGCTAATCCATGTCGGAACAAATGATACTGCCAGGTATCCCTCTGAGCGAATCAAAAGTTACTTCATGGCTCTGGGACAGAGAGAGAAGCAGTTAGGTGCACAGGTGGTATTCTCTTCAATCCTCCCTGTTGAGGGTAAAGGCCAAGGCAGAGAGGTTTGCATCCTGGAGATGAATACATGGCTGCGTGGATGGTGTCATAGAGAGCATTTTGGTTTCCTAGACCATGGGATGCTGTTCCAAGGGTTGCAGAGCAGAGATGGAATCCATCTGTCCAAGAAAGGTCAACGCGTCTTCAGTAGTAGACTGACTAATCTACTGAAGAGGGCTTTAAACTAGATTTGTTGGGGATGGGTGAAAAAAAGCCCCCAGGTAAGTGAAAGCCCCCAGGTAAGTGATGCATTAAATACCTTTATGGAAATGGGTAAAAGGGGTAACATATGGAAAGCAGTGTGTATAAATGCCCTTAGCATTGATAGCATTCCCATAGAAGTATTGCAGCAATCTGATGCAGCTGTTACCGTACTCAAAAGGCTCTGCCAAGAAATATGGAAGACAACATCATGGCCAACTGACTGGAAAAGATCTGTGTTTATACCAATACTAAAGAAAGGTGATCCAACTGACTGTGGAAATTATCGCACAATCGCTCTGATCCCACATGCCAGCAAGATTCTACTAAAGATTATTCAAAAGAGACTACAACCATATCTGGAACAAGAACTACCTGAAGTGCAAGCAGGGTTCAGAAAAGGGCGAGGAACGAGAGACATCATTGCAGATGTGAGATGGATCCTTGAAAAGACTAAAGAATACCAAAAGGATATCTATTTGTGCTTTATCGACTATAGCAAGGCTTTTGACTGTGTAAACCATGAGAAACTCTGGACCACATTAAGAAGCATGGGTATACCAGAACACCTGATCGTTCTCTTGCGCAATCTGTACATTGATCAAGAGGCAGCAGTTTGAACGGAACAAGGAGAAACAGAATGGTTTAAAATAAGCAAAGGTGTAAGACAAGGCTGCATACTTTCCCCCTACCTGTTTAATTTATATGCAGAACAAATCATCAGAGAAGCAGGATTGTATGAAGACAACAGAGGTGTGAAGATTGGTGGAAGACTCATCAACAACCTTCGCTATGCTGATACCACCACATTACTGGCTGAAAGTGAAGGTGATCTGAAACATTTGCTTCTCACAATCAAAGAACAGTCTCAAAATGGGCCTGCACCTTAATGTAAAGAAGACAAAGATCATGACAACTGGCATAATCAACAGGTTCATCGTTGAAGGAGAAGAAATTGAAATTGTGAACAACTTTAACCTACTTGGATCAACTATCAATAAAGAAGCAACAAGCAGTCAAGAAATCAGACGACGCATTGCTCTTGGCAGAATGGCTATGAAAGACCTAGATAAGATTCTCAAGAGCAGAGATGTCTCTCTCCATACAAAGATTCGACTTGTTCAAGCCATGGTATTTTCAATAACATCATATGGATGTGAAAGCTGGACAGTGAAAAAGACAGATAGGAAGAAAATTGATGCCTTTGAATTATGGTGTTGGCGGCGAATACTGTGCATACCATGGACTGCCCGAAGAACAAACCAGTCGGTACTAGAGGAGATCAAACCTAAGCTTTCTTTAGAAGCTCAGATGACAAGACTTCGACTTTCATACTTTGGACACATCATGCGAAGAGAGAAATCATTAGAGAAAGACATTATGCTTGGCAAGATAGAAGGTCAACGCAAAAGAGGAAGGCCAGCAATGAGATGGATCGATACAATAACAGCAGCTACGGGTACCAGTCTGTCAACAATGAGCCGCCTGACTGAAGACCGAACACAATTTAGGATAGCTATCCAGAGGGTCGCCATGAGTCGACTCCGACTCGACGGCACTTAACAACAGCATGTGGAATAAGATCCCTGATGTTGAAGCTTTGGTGGGAGGGGCTGACTTGGATTTAGTGGCAGTTACAGAAACATGGTTCACAGAAAACCATGACTAAGATGTAACTATAGCTGGCTATACTTTAATCAGAAAGGACAGGGTAGGAAGAAGGGGAGGAGGAGTGGCACTATATGTAAAAAAATACTATTAAAGCTTTGGAATTACAGAGCTTAAAAGGGAGAGAGGAGGCATTGTGGGTTAAACTAGAAAGAGGGAAAGAGAAATCTATTTGCATTGGCGTGATATACAGACCTCCCTCACAAGAGGAAGAGGTGGACAGAGTTAATTGAAGACATAAGCAGCATTGCTAGAAAAGGGGGAAGTGCTACTGATAGGGGATTTCAATATGCCAGATGTTGATTGGCACATTCATGCTGCAGTATCATCTAGAAGTAAAGAGATCCTGGATTTTCTACAGGGAGAACTATTCAAGCAATTGATAACAGACCCCACATGTGAAGGGGCCATACTGGACTTGGTGCTTACCAATGGTGAAAGTGTTTCTGATGTTACAGTAGGAGATCATTTTGCATCCAGTGATCACCAGATGGTGTGGTTCAGTATTAGGACTAGGGCTGTTAGAATCCATTCAAAGGTGAGGGTCTTAGACTTTAGGAAGACTAACTTTGCCAAGATGGGCCAACACCTCAGGGAGTCGTTAGCGGGATGGGAACAGCTGGGGGATGTAGAAAAACAGTGGGCAAAACTGAAAGGAGATATTTTAAGGGCAACCAACCTTTTTGTTAAAATAGTAAATAAAGGTAAAAGGAAAAGGAGACCGCTATGGCTTTTGAAAGAGGTAGCTGAAAAAGTAAAGAAAAAGAGGTAGGCCTTCATGAAATACAAGAGATCACAGAGAGAGGAAGACAGGCATCTATATTTGGAAAAACTTAGAGAGGCTAGCAAAGTAGTCAGGAAAGCAAAGATTCAAAAAGAGGAGGAAATAGCCAAGGAGAAATTTCACTTACCGTTAATTTCCTTTCCTGGAATACTGCTAGACCAGTCCAGACAAACGGGTTGTGTCCCCCTGCCAGAGATCTTGGAGACAGAGAATTCCACCAGAGCTCTGACAGGCTGGACCCTGGTGATATGTTCCGACCCCTAGGGGTCTCCCTCAGTATTGTCTGCAAAGCTAACCCAATGCAAAAACAGAACTGAAACTGAACCAGACCATCACCCCAAGGGTAACCCGAATCAACTATATACAAGGCAGCTGAAAGCATCCCCAGCATCTGAAGGCTGCTAAGAAAGAAGAAAACGCAGCCGTAGACTTCAGCGACCAGGCATCGTGACCAGAACGACCAGAGGCCGGCGGCTCCACTGCACTAGCAAGACCATAACTGACCGCAGGGTGGGTCCTAGACTGGTCTAGCAGTATTCCAGGAAAGGAAATTAACGGCAAGTGAAATTTCTCCTTCCAGGTCATACTGCTAGACCAGTCCAGACAAACGGGTAGTACCCAAGCTACAGACCTTCAGGGGGGGCCCCAACGCCGCCGACAGCACCGCAGCACCAAAACAGGCCTCCTGCCGCGCGTGGACGTCCAATCTATAGTGACAGACAAAAGTGGACAACGACGACCAAGTTGCCGCCCAGCAAATGTCGAGAGGAGCCACCTGAGAGCGCTCGGCCCAAGACGCTGCCTGAGCCCGTGTGGAGTGCGCCCGGAGCCCCGCAGGCACCGGTTTCCACTGAAGAATATAGGCTGCTTCAATAGCCATGCGCAACCACCGAGAAATGGTGCATTTGGAGGCCACGGACCCTTGCTGAGGACCAGCAAACAGGACAAAGAAATGATCGGTCGTACAGAAGGAATTCGTGACTTTCAGATACCGATAAAGGATCCTCTTCAGGTCCACTGTACGCAGCCAACGATGACGTTCAGAACACTGCTCTTTCGCAAAGGAAGGTAAGAAAAGAGGCTGGTTAACATGAAACGGTGTAAGAACCTTAAGCAAGAAGGATGGAACTGTCCGAAGAGACACTCCCTCCGACGAAAACGACAGATAGGGATCTCGACAAGAGAGAGCTTGAAGTTCAGAAATTCGGTGCGCCGAAGTTATGGCGACCAAGAATACTGTTTTCAGCGTCAAGTCCCGAAGAGTACACGCTTTCAAAGGATCAAAGGGAGAAGCAACAAGAGCACGGAGAACGAGAGCGAGATCCCAAGAAGAAACCAAAGGACGTATTGGAGGCCGTAAGAGCTTAACACCTTTGAGAAAACGGGAAACATCCACATGCGAGGCGATAGAGCGCCCCGCTATCGGCCCCCCAAAACAGGTTAAGGCAGCTATCTGCACCCGCAAGGTCCCAAGAGCCAGGCCTTTATTGAGGCCGGCCTGCAGAAAAGAGAGAATGTCCGGGATGCCACAACGCCAGGGGGAAACCGGGCGTAGCGAACACAAAGTTTCAAAGAGTCGCCACACCCGAGCGTATGCCAACGACGTCGAGGACCTACGTGCCTTCAGCATCGTCACTTCCACGCTAGACGAATAACCTTTATGAGCTAATCTGCGGCGTTCAAGAGCCAAGCCATAAGCGAGTAAGGAGCCGGGTCTTCCATGGCGATCGGGCCTTGGTGCAGGAGTCCCGGGTACCCCCCCAAGCGCAGAGGAGACGCTCGAGACATGCAGACGAGATCCGCATACCATGGCCGGCGAGGCCAATCCGGCGCCACCAGAATCACTGGGCCGCGATGCTCCCGGACTCGTTGAAGAATCTTGCCGATCATGGCCCAGGGAGGGAAGACATACAGAAGATGTGTCGGCCACGGCTGAGATAAGGCATCTATCCCGTGCGATCCATCGTCCCTTCATCTGCTGAAGAAGATCGGTGCTTTGGCATTCTGCGCTGACACCATAAGATCCACCGCCGGCTGACCCCACCGGCAGACAATGGACTGAAATGGCTCCGATGCCAGGGCCCACTCCCCGGGATCTAGAGTATGTCTGCTGAGGAAATCGGCTTTGACATTGCTCTCCCACGCGATATGTTGCGCTGAAATTGCCAGGGGATGTTTCTCCGCCCACGGAAGACGACGACTCACTTCCTTTGATACCCCTGGACATTTCGTTTTTGAGAGAAAAACAAAAGGCCACCAGCTCTGCTGGAGACAGAGAAATACTGAGGGAGACCCCTAGGGGTAGGACCATATCACCAGAGTCCAGCCTATCAGAGCTCTGGTAGAATTCTCTGTCTCCAAGATCTGCTGGCAGGGGGACACAACCCGTTTGTCTGGACTGGTCTAGCAGTATGGCCTGGAATGCAATAAAATGGGGGGATAAGACATTTTTCAGATATGTTAGTGAGAAGAAGGGCAAAAGTGGTATTGTCAGACTCAAGGGTGAAGGGGAAGAATATGTAGAAGATGATGGGGATAAAGCGGAATTGCTTAACAAATATTTCTGTTCTGTGTTCACAGATGAAGAACCAGGAGCAGGACCTCAGAAAACACCCACAAATAGGAACAGAAGCAAGGGACATCTTGAACAATTTTCAGAAGACTGTGTTAGTGAGAAACTAGCTCAACTTAAAGTAGAGAAAGTGATGGGACCGGATGGGATACACCCTAGAATACTGAGGGAACTTGGGGACATTCTAGCAGCTCTACTGACTGACCTTTTCAATGCCTCGTTGGAGTCGGGAGTGGTGCCAAAGGACTGGAGAGAGGCTCATGTGGTGCCTTTACACAAAAGCGGAAGTAAGGATGTGGTTGAAAGCTACAGGCCGGTTAGTTTAACTTTGGTGGTGAGTAAATTGGAAACGCTGCTGAAAGAGAAAATAGTGAGGTTTCTGGAGTCCAGCAGATTACAGGGTCTGAGGCAGCATGGATTCACCAGAAGCAGGTCTTGTCAGACAAATCTGATTGATTTGTTTGGCTGGGCGACCAGGGAGTTGGACCAAGGGAGAGCCCTAGATGTGGTGTATTTAGATTTCAGTAAAGCCTTTGACACTGTTCCTCACAGGCAACTTATAAACAAACTGAGCACCCTAGGGATGGACCCTAAAGTTACTGCTTGGGTGGGAGACAAAGAGTACAGGTAAATGGGGCTCAATATGAGGAGAAAGATGTTACCAGTGGTGTGCCCCAGGAATCTGTCCTTGAACCGATTCTTTTTAACATCTTTGTTAGTGATATAGCGGAAGGGCTGTCGGGTAAGGTTTGCCTTTTTGCGGATGATACCAAAATCTGCAATAGAGTAGACACCCAGGAAGGTGTAGATAACATGAGGAGGGATCTAGCTAAGCTTTAAGAATGGTCTAGAATCTGGCAGCTGGGATTTAATGTTAAAAAATGTAAGGTCATGCATTTGGGCTGCAGCAATCCAAGGGAGCAATATAGTATAGGGGGTGAAGTACTTTTGTCCACTAAAGAAGAGTGGGACCTGGGCATGATTGTGTCTGATGATCTTAAAGTAGCTAAACAGGTAGAAAAGGCGACGGCAAAAGCTAGAAGGATGCTTGGGTGCATACGGAGAGGAATGGCTAGCAGAAAAAAGGAGGTGATAGTGCCTCTGTATAAGTCTTTGGTGCGACCTCATTTGGAGTATAGTGTGCAATTCTGGAGACTGCACCTTCAAAAGGATGTGAACAGGATGGAGTCAGTGCAGAGGGTGGCTACTAAAATGGTTAGTGGTCTTCATTATAAAGCATATGAGGACAGACTTAAGGATCTTAATATGTACACCTTAGAGGATACCTCCGTGGCATAAATGTATAGGGGGAGAGCCTCTTTCAATTGAAAGCAAGTTCTGCTATGAGGGGACATGGGATGAGGGTGAAGGGGGATTCAGGAGTGATTTGCGGCAAAGCGTAGTTACTCACCTGTAACAGGTGTTCTCCAGGAGCAGCAGGAATCAGTCCTCACATATGGGTGACGTCGGCACCGACGGAGCCCTCGCGGAGCAATTTTCCCTAGCTTTCAAAGAAAGCCTTTGGGAATTGCAGCGCGCATGCGCGGTCCTCTTCCCACCCAAGGGTGCCATCTTGCTCAGTCAGATGACATAGCTAAAAGACAGCAAAAATTAGCAAAAACGAAAGCATATAACTGCAACTCCAAGGGGAGGAGGGAGGGTTGTGAGGACTGATTCCTGCTGCTCCTGGAGAACACCTGTTACAGGTGAGTAACTACGCTTTCTCCAGGACCAAGCAGGAAGTCAGTCCTCACATATGGGACTCCCAAGCTTAAGGCTACCGGAGACCCTAAGCACAAAAATGAGCTCCCTCTAGCTCAGCAGCACAGAAGGAAGGAATCTTCTCTGAATACGTCTCTAACCGGTAGCCCAACATCCGGGATGGAGGGTAGGAGTTGCCTATACCTCGAAGAGGTTACGGAGGACTGCCTGTCCGAAAGCACTGTCCCTGCGGGACTCCCTCTCCAGGCAGTAATGGGCTGCAAAAGTCTGGCTTGAAGACCAAGTAGCGGCCCGGCAGATGTCTGTCAACGGAACAGAGCGGAGGTAAGCCACTGACGTAGCCTTCGCCCGAACACGATGAGCAGTGACTCTACCTTCCAGCACGAGGCCCGCAGCCTCGTAAGCCCAAGCGATGCAGTCCGCAATCCAGATGGACAGAGTACGCTTGGAGACAGGGAGCCCCAACTTGTTGGGGTCATAAGACACGAAGAGCTGAACCGCCCTTCGGTGCTGCCGCGTACGGTCCAGGTAGAAGTTCAGCGCCCTTCTACAGTCCAGGATATGCAGGACCACTTCAGCTCGGCTGGAGTGTGGCCTGGGAAAGTAGGTCGGAAGTACCACCTCCTGGTTGATGTGAAAAGGGGAAACCACTTTAGGAAGAAACTTAGGGTGAGTCCGTAGGACTACCCGGTTCTTGTAGAACCTAGTGTAAGGAGGATCAGATACCAGGGCCTGCAGCTCACTAACGCGTCTAGCAGAAGTGAGGGCCACCAAGAACAAGGTTTTCCAGGAAAGAAAACGAAGAGGACAGGTAGCCATAGGCTCAAAAGGCGGACAGGTAAGCCACTGTAAAACCACATTGAGATCCCAGTTCGGGGCTGGCGGGCGCAAAGGTGGTTTAAGGAGAAGGAGGCCTCTGAGAAAACGAGCCACCAGGGGGTGGCTGGAAAGAGGTCTACCATCCACCGGCACGTGATGCGCAGAAAGAGCACTGAGGTGGACCTTGACCGAGTTTTATTTATTTTTTTATTTATTTAACATCGCTTATATACCGCACTATTATCATCAGCGCGGTTTACATGGAACAAACATATACATACAGAAAACTGTAGTGCATTTTACAAGTAACAGGAATTTGAACTTGGTAATAAAGGGAAACTATGTACACTATATAACTATATACAATAGTCTATACACATTAGTCACAGTTGAAGTTGTCTTGACCTGGTTATGGATGTAGTGTTTCTCATGTGTAAAACTAAATTGGGAAATAGCTTAAGAAGAGGTGGTGTTTGAGATTTTTTCTGAATTGTGTTAGGCTGGTTATGGCTCTCAGTTCTGGTGGGAGTGCATTCCAAGCTATTGGGGCATGAATGCTGAAGGCTCTTTAGATGTTTCCTTATTGTATCTGACTGTTTGTCTTGGGATTGTTAATGAGTTTATAGTAGTTGATCTTCTGGATCTATTGGGAGTCTGTGTGTGTAAAAGGTTGGCGATCGTTGATGGTGCTTGATTGTTTAAGGCTTTGAAAGTAATGATTAGTATCTTGTAGTGGATTCTTGCGTTGGTTGGTAGCCAGTGGAGTCTTTTTAGGATTGGAGTTATGTGGTCTGTTTTTGATATTCCTTCGAGTACTCTGGCAGCGGTGTTCATCGCCAGTTGTAGAGGATTTAAAGATGATTGCGGGAGACCATGTAGAATTGCATTTGAGAAGTCGAGATGAGGCATCACCAAGGCTTGGTAGACAGTTCTGAAGTCTGTGGGTTCAAGTAATGGTCTTAAGTGGCGTAGTGTGCGTATCTTGTGATATATTAGTTTTGTTATGTTTTTTATGTGGGTCTTCATATTGAGGCGCTGGTCAAGGGTAATACCTAGGTATCGTATCGTAGGTTTTACTGTCAATTCCTTGTCCTTTATTTTTAAGGTAGTGGGAGGTGTGAAGTTTTGGTCTCTTGTGATAAACATCACATCGGTCTTGCTATGGTTGATTCTTAGGTTCTGTGAGAGGAGCCAGTCTTCTACTGATTCAAAGCATTTTATCAATGGTGTAAAATCAGGATGGTTGATGGAGAATGGCATGTATAGGAGAATGTCATCTGCATATGCTAGGCAGGTAACATTAAAGGAGCGGATGAGGTCACAGATCGGTTGCATGTATATGTTAAACATTAGTGCTGAAAGAGAGGATCCTTGTGGTACCCCTTGATCTTGTAGAAATGGTTCAGATGTCTTTTCCTCAATTCTTACTTGTTGCCAACGGTTATTTAGGTATGATATACACCAGTCAAGTGCGGTTCCAAGTACTCCTTTTTCCTTAAGGCGATCGATAAGTATTTGATGGCTTACTGAATCAAACGCAGCTGAGATGTCCATGAATATAAGGATAAATCCTTGGTGGATATTATCTATTCCTGTAATTAATGTATTGAATAGAGTGATGAGGAGGGTCTCAACTCCGTGGGCTTCCCTGAAACCGTGTTGTGCAATGTCCAGTGGGGCTTCAGTGTCTATGTGTTGTTGTATTTGACGTTGTACCACTTTCTCAATTATTTTCGCTAGCAGAGGGATGCTGGATATTGGCCTATAGGATTCTACTTTTAGGGGGTCTAATTTGTTATTTTTTAGTAATGGTCTAATTGAGGTTTGTTTAAGGCACTGAGGAAAGGTTCCGGTTGAGAATGATTGTTCAAGGATATTGTGTATGAAGAAGCTTACTTCATGTCTAATATTTTTTATCCAGGCCGCTGGACATGGATCATTCGCTGCAGTGGTGGCATTTATTGATGCGATAGTGTTTTCAATTTCTTTGGTTGATAATGCGTTAAACTTGGTTAGTGTGGTTGACTGTGATAGCTTGTCTATATTTGTTGATTCTGTGATGTAGGTGTTGGTTGTTTTCTTCATTTTTGATTTTAAATAGTCAGCATAATCTTGTGGATGTATCGTTTGAGTATGTTGGGGGGTTGGTTCCTTTGCCATTGTCTTTACAATGTTGAAGAGATCATGATGTTTATTTAATGATTGCTTTAGGAGATTAGTATGGAATTGTTTTCTTCGATCTGCTATTTCCTGGCGATGCTTTTTTAGGTACTTGCAATAGGTTGTGTAGGCATCTGTAGAGTGGGATCGTCTCCAGCGTTTTTCGAGTCTTCGAAGATGGAGGAGGGATGTTCTCAGTTCATTAGAATACCAAGCTACATGTGTCCGATGGTTGGGCTTTCTTGTCATATTTGCTGTTTGGGAATTGGTTCTAAGAGTGTGATCCCAGGTGTTGATTAGGCTATCCAAATCAGGTTCAGAGTTGTGTAGTATTGGTAGAATATTCTTGAGTACTTCGTCTTTGTCAAATGGGCGGAACCTCCTAGTTGTTGGTTTGGTGAGGGTGGATTTGGAGTTAATGGCCTTGGAGGAGTTGGGAATTTGGAATAAGATTAGGCTGTGGTCCGACCATGGTACTGGTATTATGGAGATGTCATAATTGTGGTTGGTTTCTGAGGTGGCTTGTGGAACGAATATTAGGTCGAGGGTATTTCCCATAGTATGAGTGGGTTCTTTGACTATCTGGTTGTATCCAAGGTTGTCGATCGCTTCTATAAATGCTGCGATTTGAGTATCATGTAGAGAGGGGAGGTTGAAATCTCCTAATATCCAATTAGATAATTGTGGTTTTTCCGTATTGCAGGCACGGTCAACTATCATTGGCAGATCATCAGCTGACGTTGTTGGAGCTCTATAGACTAGGTTGATTGAATGCTCATTGTTGATATATTTAGTATGTTTAGGTGGGTTGTGCTAATACTGTTGTCTAACTGAAATTGTAGCTGACTTTTAGAGATGATGAGTACTCCACCTCCTCTTTGTTTGGTCCTGTGACACGTGTAGATTGAGAAGCCTGGGGGTAGCATCTGGTTGAGGATGATATTATCAGAGTCAGATAGCCAGGTTTCTGTGATCATCAAAATGTCAAGGTTGTGCGTTGTTAAGAGATCAGGTATCAGAGGCCACTTTGTGCGGATGGATCTAATATTGATAAGGGCGCAATGCAGTGGTGGTTGGTATTGTCGTTTTGGTTGAGATTTTTTGGTGAGCTGAAGGGCAACGTGGATTAAATGAGAGTGGTGAGTATGGGTAGGGTTCGGGTCTGTTTGTGTCTTGTTTGACCATCTCTTCCAATTATTTCTTAATATTGGTATGGAGTTTTGGTCGCCATTAAAGGCATTTGAGTGTCCAACTAGTGCAGTGAGGAGGTAGGTAATGATGAGGGTTACCAGTGTATGCATCACTGATGAGGTCATTGTGTGTTAAGAGAGAAGGATTACTGACAACAGTATATCTAGCTACTGGGAGACAGTACTTGCATGCAATGATTACTGACAACAGTATATCTAGCTACTGGGAGACAGTACTTGTATGTAATGATTACTGACAACAGTATATCTAGCTACTGGGGGACAGTACTTGCATGCAATGATTACTGACAACAGTATATCTAGCTACTGGGAGACAGTACTTGTATGTAATGATTACTGACAACAGTATATCTAGCTAGTGGGAGATAGTACTTGCATTTAGTGATTACTGACAACAGTATATGTTGCGTTATAACAAGTGTGCAAAAGTTCCAGGTATAGATAGTTCGATTTAGTGTGGTATACTTGCTGTGATCAATGAAATCTCTGTTGAGGATGGGAGCGAGCTCACTTTTGTAGGAGCTCAAGCTGCTTGGAATCGTGGGAGATTAGCAAACGGCGGTTTTCCTGTGGGCGTGAGTCTGCTTGTTAGATGGATGATCGTTGGCAGTGGCTTCTGTTCAAGTTATTTGTATAGCTGGTATTTTGTATGCTGCTTGTTCGCTGGATATATTTCACTTTTTGCCTATCGTGCCCCGCCTAAGGGCCACGCCAAAGGGCCCTCTTGCGAGGCCCTCAGGCGCGGGCCCGCAAGGCGCGGGCGCGCCTGCCGGCGGCGCTTTTTAAAAGTAGCGCTGGGTCCTCCCACAGCCCGGATAGGGCTGGAGTTGTAGGAGCGGGAAACTGCTTCGCTCTGATTTCTGCTCAACCCCGACTGGGGAGCCTCCGAGATGGCCGCAGATGCTGAAAGGGCTGCTTCTCTGCCGGCGGCGCTTTTTAAAAGTAGCGCTGGGTCCTCCCACAGCCCGGATAGGGCTGGAGTTGTAGGAGCGGGAAACTGCTTCGCTCTGATTTCTGCTCAACCCCGACTGGGGAGCCTCCGAGATGGCCGCAGATGCTGAAAGGGCTGCTTCTCTGCCGGCGGCGCTTTTTAAAAGTAGCGCTGGGTCCTCCCACAGCCCGGATAGGGCTGGAGTTGTAGGAGCGGGAAACTGCTTCGCTCTGATTTCTGCTCAACCCCGACTGGGGAGCCTCCGAGATGGCCGCAGATGCTGAAAGGGCTGCTTTTCTGCCGGCGGCGCTTTTTAAAAGTAGCGCTGGGTCCTCCCACAGCCCGGATAGGGCTGGAGTTGTAGGAGCGGGAAACTGCTTCGCTCTGATTTCTGCTCAACCCCGACTGGGGAGCCTCCGAGATGGCCGCAGATGCTGAAAGGGCTGCTTCTCTGCCGGCAGCGCTTTTTAAAAGTAGCGCTGGGTCCTCCCACAGCCCGGATAGGGCTGGAGTTGTAGGAGCGGGAAACTGCTTCGCTCTGATTTCTGCTCAACCCCGACTGGGGAGCCTCCGAGATGGCCGCAGATGCTGAAAGGGCTGCTTCTCTGCCGGCGGCGCTTTTTAAAAGTAGCGCTGGGTCCTCCCACAGCCCGGATAGGGCTGGAGTTGTAGGAGCGGGAAACTGCTTCGCTCTGATTTCTGCTCAACCCCGACTGGGGAGCCTCCGAGATGGCCGCAGATGCTGAAAGGGCTGCTTCTCTGCCGGCGGCACTTTTTAAAAGTAGCGCTGGGTCCTCCCACAGCCCGGATAGGGCTGGAGTTGTAGGAGCGGGAAACTGCTTCGCTCTGATTTCTGCTCAACCCCGACTGGGGAGCCTCCGAGATGGCCGCAGATGCTGAAAGGGGAGTTGGACTTAAGGCCAAGATTGGAAAGAGAAAGTAAGTACTGCAAGACCACTGATGCCGAACAGGAGAAGGGGTCTTGAGACTGCTGAGTACACCAGACGGAGAACCGACGCCACTTAAGAGCGTAGGACTTCCGGGTGGAAGGCCTCCTGGAGGCCAAGACGACCTCTTCCACATCTGGAGGCAGCTGGAGAGGAGCAAGGACTACCCTTTCAGCAGCCAGGCCATCAGATGAAGGGACCGGAGGTTGGGGTGCAGGAGCGTCCCCTGATCCTGCGAGAGGAGGTCAGCCTGAAACCCCAGAGGAAGAGGGGTGTCCACCGCCAGCTGCATCAGAAGCGGGAACCAAGGTTGCCTCGGCCACCGGGGAGCCACTAGGATCATCGATGCCTTGTCTCTGAGAACTTTGAAGAGCGTCCGAGACACCAGAGGCATGGGTGGAAAGGCATACAAGAGGCCTGTGGACCATGGAATCAGAAAAGCATCCGCCGCTACCCGGAGAGGATGCGGCTGTCGAGAGCAGAATCTGGGAAGCTGCCGGTTCAGAGGACTGGCGAACAGATCCATGGTGGGGAGGCCCCACCGTAGAAAGATCCGCTGAACCACAAGCAGATCCAAATCTCCACTCGTGCGGTTGGAGGATCCTGCTCAGTTTGTCTGCCAGATAGTTTTCTTGACCTGGGAGATAGACAGCTTTGAGGACGATGTTGCGATGGACGGCCCAAGAGCAGAGCTTCTGTGCTTCCTGACAGAGAAGGAAGGAGCCGGTTCCACCTTGCTTGTTCACGTAGAACATGGCAACCTGATTGTCTGTCTGGACAAGTACTGACTGGTGAGAAATCAGGTGAGAGAAGGCTTTGAGCGCTAGGCGGATGGCTCTGAGCTCCAGGAAGTTGATCTGCTGAGCGGACTCCCAAGGAGTCCAGAGACCCTGAGTACAAGTCCCTTGGCAATGTGCTCCCCAGCCCTGGAGAGAAGCATCGGTCGTCAGGACCTGAGAATGTGCAGGGGGCTGAAAAGCCACCCCGAGCACTAGGTTTGGCAGGTGAAGCCACCATCGCAGAGAGGAGACCAGCTGGTCGGAGATCTGTACGGAGTCTGCTAGGCTCCCAGTGGCCTGATGCCATTGTTTGCGAAGGCACCATTGAGCAGGTCGCATGTTCAGGCGGGCATAGGGGGTTACATGGACCGTGGAAGCCATATGGCCGAGCAGTCTCAGAAATTGCCTGGCCGAGACCAGGGAATTGCTGTGAAAACGGCTGGCGAGATCCATGAGCCTTTGGGCCCTGTCCAGAGGCAGGAAGGCCTGCGCCTGAAGAGTGTCCAACCTGGCACCGATGAATTCTAGATCCTGAGAGGGGAGCAAAGTGGACTTTGCGAAGTTTATGACAAATCCCAAGTGCTGGAGCAGAGCCACCGTGCGATGAGTAGCCTGAATGGCTTCTTGGGCAGACTGGGCTCTGATGAGCCAGTCGTCCAGGTATGGGAACACAAAGAGACCCTGAAGTCTCAGATAGGCCGCCACCACTGCTAGGCATTTGGTGAACACTCTGGGGGCGGAGGATAGGCCGAAAGGCAGTACTCTGTACTGGTAATGGCGTCCGTCCACCACAAACCTGAGGTATTGTCTGTGGTCTGGATGAATAAGGATATGAGTATACGCATCCTTGAAATCTAAGGAGCATAGCCAGTCTCCCTGCTGGAGGTAGGGCAGCAGGATTCCAAGGGTAAGCATTTTGAACTTTTCCTTTGCAAGGCACTTGTTGAGGTTTCGCAAGTCTAGGATGGGTCTGAGGCCTCCTGTTCTTTTCGGAATCAGGAAGTATCTGGAATAAAACCCTTGACCCTTCAGGTGGTGGGGCACCGGTTCCACGGCTTGTTCCTGAACAAGACTTGCTAACTCCTGAAGGAGTAAGTCCCTGTGCAGAGAGAGTCTGGAAGGCTCCCCTGGAAAGTAGGAGGGAGGTACCTGGTGAAAATGAAGAAGATAGCCCTTTTGAACTATCTGAAGCACCCAGGTATCTGTGGTGATGTTGGACCATCTGTGGGCAAAGTGGACCAGCCGGCCTCCTGTGCTGAGAGGAACCAGCTGAGGGGGAGAGGCTATGCTGAGAAAGTCAAAAAATCCCACCCTGCTGAGCAGGGGCCGGTGGTGCAGGCTTGGGGGCTGGCTGCCTACAGGGCCCATTACTTAGACCCTTGGCCTGCTTTCCCTGTGGGGGAGCTGGGGAGGCCTGATACTGAGGGTAGTATTTATAGGCAGCACCCTTCCTTGGGTAAAAGGGCTTTTTCCCCGAGGCCTTCTTCTTTTGAGAAGGAGCAGAGGTCTTCCTTGAGAGACGAGTCCTGGTGAGAGTCTCCGTCTCGATTTGTGCAGCCTTCTCATCCATGGGCTTGCCAAAGAGGTTATCACCTCGGCAGGGGACATTGACCAACTTGTCCTGAACCCAGGGCTCGAGGTCGGACGTCTGAAGCCAAGCCTGGCGGCGTCCACCGATGCCGGCCGCGGCTACTCGAGCCGAAGCCTCAAAACCATCATAGGCTGCTCGAGAGATAAACTTGGAGCACTCCCAAATGCCAGTAGACAAGGATTGGAACCTCTGCAAAGGTTCGTCGGAGAGACCAGCAGAGAATCCGGCTATTTCTTTAGCCAGGTCTCGGAGATACATGCCCATGTAGAGCTGGTATGTCTGGACTCAACAAGCAAGCATAGAGCCCTGGAAACACTTCCTACCGAGGGCATCCAGGCTTCGGGCTTCCCTACCAGGGGGCACCGAGGAGTGCATTTTTTGACTCTTCAGTCTATGCATGGCCGATTCCACCACCATGGAATGGTGCGGTAGTTGTGCCTTTTGGAACCCGGGGCTCTTGCGGACTCGATAAATGGAATCGACCCGCTTGCTTAACACCGGCGACGACGCCGGGCTCTCCCACATGCGGAAGAGAAGCCGTTCCAGCATTGGAGGAACCGGTACAATAAAGGCCTCCTTCGGGGGAGAGTCATATTGGAGGGCATCGAGTTCTTCGACTCGAGGCTCCTCCTCGGGATCCGCAGGGAAGGCCAAGGCTTTGGCCATATCCCTCACAAAGTCCGAGAACCGGGTATCCTCCGGGGGGGACCGTCTCCGAGGTTCGGACTCGGGGGAGTCCGAAGGGACACACCGAGTCCGAAAGGAACCAGGTGACTCTTCGTCCTCAGATTCCCAGGCCGACTCCTCGTCGGAGGAGTCGACCGGCTCCGGTCGGGCGGGCACTGATGCCATCCGCCCCGACGTCGAGGGAGTCGGCGTCGACGACCTCGGTCCCGAACGGGAGGCCGAAGGAGACCTCGACCGAGGATCGACTCGAACCCTTATGGACTCTAGGATCGGCTCAGTCTCCGGGGTCGACTTGGAGGTCGACGTTCCGGCGGTCAGGGCAGAAGCACCAGCGAGGCCAGCGATCAATGCCCGCTGCTGGTCCAAGAAGGCAGACAAACTGCTCTCCAAGGCCGTCAACCTGAGTCCGAGCTCAGGAGACCCAGCAGCCCCCGACTCGGGCCCCGACGGCATCGGGCCCGACGTTGGGTCCTTCGGAAGCGAGTCCACGAGGACAACCGTACTTACGTGACCGGGCAAGTCCATCTCGAGTCGAGGATGTTTTGACGGCCTTTCCGACTCCAAGGACCCGGGACGGGAATCGGGGCTATGCGACCTGGCCCTCGAGGAACCAGGAGCGTCCACCGATCCCGCCCTCGCGGGTTTCTTCTTCCGATGATGCTCCCGGGTAGGAGACCCCCTTTCAGAGGAACTCCGACGATGCTCAGGACCAGAGTCCCGAGACGTCGAAGCCTCTGACGAGGTCCGAGCCCGGCCAGAGTCAGAGAAGATACGTTCCCGCTGGTGCTGCCGACTCCTCAATGCTTTTGTGGACATTTTGCCGCATGGCGTGCAGATCATGCGGTCATGATCTGGGCCGAGGCAGCGGAGGCAGAAGTCATGAGTGTCTGTAAGAGACATCAGTTTCTTACAGAGGTCACACTTTTTGAAACCACTGGCCGCCATCGGGGGAAAAAGGGCCCCTGCGAGGTCGAACGACCGGGCAGCCAGGGAAAAAAGGAAAAAAGCGCGAAATCTGTCACGAAGGACAAAAAAACGAAAAAATAAAGGACGGACTCGTAACCGGCGTCGCGAGTCCGGGCGGGAAAAGAACCGGCGTCGAACCGAAGAAAAAATAGATAAAAATAGAGGAAAATCAACTTTTCTGCGGGGATTCACAGGCAACGTCTGTAGGGCTCCGCGGAAAAAAGAAGACTGAGCAAGATGGCACCCTTGGGCGGGAAGAGGACCGCGCATGCGCGCTGCAATTCCCAAAGGCTTTCTTTGAAAGCTGGGGAAAATTGCTCCGCGAGGGCTCCGTCGGCGCCGACGTCACCCATATGTGAGGACTGACTTCCTGCTTGGTCCTGGAGAATATTTCTTTACGGAAAGAGTGGTGGATCCGTGGAATAGTATCCCAGTGGAGGTGGTAGAGATGAGGACAGTAACTGAATTCAAAAAAGCATGGGACAAACACAGAGGATCTCTAAAGGAAAAAAGGGGACTGTTGTAGTTGTTGATATGGAAGGACAGACTAGACAGGCCATGTGGTCTTTTTCTGTCGTCATATTTCTATGTTTCTATGGCACAATCACCTCAGCGCAGACCCTACCTGACCCCGTGCCCCCCCCCCCCCATGGCACTCTGCACAGCAGGGGAACCCTCAACCCTGTTCCCCTGCTCGCAGGCACAAGAACCAGCATCAGGGCAGCAGCAGTTATAGTTCCTGCAGGCATAAGCACAGACAGCACAGAGGCAGGAACCTCTCCAGCAGCCGGGGTAGCCTGAGCTCCTCTCCTAGCTCACCCAGGAGACGCTACAGGGAGTGGGCAACCCGAGAACAGAGTCTGACACCAATGGCAGAGGGTGCCAACCCCTCCATGGCAACAAGTCCATATGCCAACACCATGCTGGACCTGCAGGTGTGATTCCTCATGCAACATGCAGCCCAGCACCCAGAACACTAGGAATGCAAGGGGCACAACCCACAACAGCAATGACACCACCAACCCCATCCACTCACAGATCCCCCTCACCCCTCGGTTTCTCGCCAGGTCCCTCATCAGCAGACAGCGAGGGTGAAGAAGCAGCCATGCAAGGATCAAGGACAGCTATGACTGCCCCTCCAAAATGTTGGCTACCTCGCCAGAACCTCTGCTGCCACTCTCCTCACCGGAGGAATTCACTTACCCTAAGTTCCCCCAAAAGTTTGCCTCACACATGGCTCTGTCACTAGTCAACTCATCAGGCCCTATAAACGAGGTACTCAGACTGCTAAAATATCTGGACAGTCCCGATCCCTGGCATTCATCCCAGTCCACCTCTTCGACAACCTCTTGAAGATATGGCAAATCCCAATGTCACATCAAAGAAACTCGACACCAAGTACCAAGTTCAGCCCACCCCTGGCTTCGACAAAGCACAGCTCCCACACCAATCCATCATCATCAAGTTGGTGCTCAAGGAGGCACAATCCTCTCGCTCCCATGCCAACACACCACTCAGGAAAAAACACAAAATCCTGGCTGAGCATGGTAAGAAGTCCTATCAGGCCACCATGCTGGCAGCAAAGATCACATTGCACCAGTTTCAACAAATCCTCTACCAGGATACACTTTTGGACAGCCTCAGAAGTGTGATCGAGAACCTCCCTCCAGAAAACAAAACTGCCTTCTCCCCCATCCTGGCTGATCTTGGAGAATGCAGCAAACACCTGATTCGATCTGCCTTCGACAGCTTCGACACAGCAGGACCGGAGGCCACCATGGCCATTGCCTCCAGATCCATGGCCTGGCTCAGGGCATCAGGCCTGTGGAAGGATAGACACGAACGGATGGCAGACAACCCTTGCATGGGCGACAACCTATTTGGGGACAAGGTAAAGGACACAGTCAATGACATGAAAGACCATTGCAAGACACTTCAGACCCTGGCCTCCAAGGGAATGAAATGCTCTACAACCCAGCGTAAATACCACAGCTCCAACCACGGAAAATCCTACTCACGCCTCAGCGCTATCATTCCTAGAGCAAGTGGCAGCCTCCGAGGCCCAAACACCAGGCCTATAAATCAGCCCTACCCTCAAAAGCAACACCAGAAGAAACACCGCCAACAAAAACAAGGGGCATTCTCGTCAGGGAAAACAACTCCCTCCTTTTGACACTGAGACAGCCACGCTACTAGCAGGAGGCAGACTTTCATTCTTCCACTGGTCCTGGCAAGCCATTACAACAGACAAGTGGGTTATCAGCAATAGTTATCGCATCAACTTCAAAAAGTCCTCACACCAATGCTATATCCCTGCCAGCCGAACCTCACACTACCTGGCCTCCACTACATCAGTGGAGATCCTTTCGCTCCTTGGATCCAAAGCCATAGAATCCGCTCCCCCCTCAGAGATCATTTGTGGATTCTACTCCAGGTACTTCTTTATCCCCAAGACGACCGGGAGCATCTGCCCAATCTTCGACCTGCGAATTCTCAACAGGTTCCTCCGAAAGGAGAAGTTCCACATGTATTCTTCTAGGCTCCATCCTCCTGCTCCTCCAGCGCAACGACTGGCTCACCTCACTGGACTTACAGGGTTTCTATACACACATACCCAGCCACCTAGCACACAAGCAGTACCTGCGCTTCTGCTTAGTGGACCAGCACAAAGTACTCCCGTTCAGCCTCTCCTCTGCCCCGAGAGTATTCACCAAATGCATTACAGTGGCAACCGCATGTCTCCACAGGGAGGGAGTATATGTCTTCACCTACCTGGATGACTGGCTCATCGCTGCTCCCTCCAAACAGGAGACTACACTCTCGGTACAATGCACCATAGCACTACTATCCTTGCTGGGATTCATCATCCTCTACAAGAAATCGCTGCCAGACCCTTTGCAATCCTTAAAATTTAATCGGAGAGTAGATACAGACCCCACCAGGGGAAAGCATTCCTACCACCCCAGCGAGCGGACACAGTCCTCCACCTGACCAGGTCGTAGCGATGTCCAAAAACGTATCAGCCAGGACGCTTCTCCGACTCCTTGAAAACATGGCGGCAACCAAGGTAGTCGTATTACTGGCCAAGCTCCACATGTGCGCCCTCCAATGGCACCTGCATTGCAACATAAGAACAAAAGATATGCCATACTGGGTCAGACCAAGGTCCATCAAGCCCAGTATCCTGTTTCCAACAGTGGTCAATCTAGGTCATAAGTACCTAGCAGTTCCCCAAAAGACACAGGTTCCACAATGCTTGTACTGGGTCAAGCAATGATATCCTGGGTCCCTTCTTAATAATGGTTTATGGACTTTTCCTCCAGGAACTTATCCAAACATTTTTTAAACCCAGCTACACTAACAGCCTTTACTACATCCTCCGGTAACAAATTCCAGCGTTTGATTACACGTTGAGTGAAAAAATATTTTCTTTTATTAGTCTTAAATAGTTTACCCTGTAGCTTCATTGCATGTCCCCTAGTCTTTCTATATTCTGATGACGTAAACAATCGATCTACGTTTGCCCGTTCCACTCCATTCATTAATTTATAAACTTCTATCATATCTCCCCTCAGCCGTCTCTTTTCCAGGTTAAAGAGCCCTAACCTTTCTAGCCTTTCTTCATAGGAGTATCCTTCCATCCCCTTTACCATACCTTTTCTAATAATGCTATATCCTTTTTAAGATACGGCGACCAGAATTGCACACAATATTCAAGGTGCGGTCTCACCATGGAACGATATAGAGGCATTATAATATCTTTTGTTTTATTTTCCATGCCTTTCCTTATGATACCTAGCATTCTATTTGCTCTCTTGGCCACCACTGCACATTGGGCCGAGGGTTTTAACATGGTATCCACAATGACGCCTAAATCTTTTTCCTGGGTGGTGGTTCCTAAAGTGGAACCTTGCATCGTGTAACCATAGTTTGGGTTGTTCTTCCCTAGGTGCATAACTTTGCACTTGTCCACATTAAATTTCATCTGCCATTTTGATGCCCAGTCTTCCAATTTATCAAGATCCTCTTGCAATTTTCCAATATCCTCATGTGTTTTAACAACTTTAAATAGTTTTGTGTCATCTGCAAATTTGATAACCTCACTCGTTATTCCACTTTCCAGGTCATTTATGAATATGTCAAAAAGCAGCGAACCCAGCACAGATCCCTGGGGTACACCACTATTCACCTTTCTCCATTGGGAAAATTGGCCATTTAACCCAACCCTCTGCTTTCTATCTTTTAACCAGTTCCTGATCCACAGTAGTACACTGCCTCCTATCGCATGATTCTTTAGTTTTGCCAAAAGTCTCTAATGAGGGACCTTGTCAAAGGCTTTCTGAAAGTCCAGATACACTATATCAACCGACTCACCTTTGTCCACCTGTTTATTCACACCTTCAAAAAAACATGAGATTAGTAAGACAAGATCTTCCTTGTCTAAAGCCATGTAGGCCGTCTCCCATTAGGCCATGACTATCTAAATGCTGAGTAATTTTATTCTTTATGATGGTTTCTACCATTTTTCCCGGTACTGACGTCAGGCTCACCGGTCTGTAGTTTCCCGGATCACCCCTGGAACCCTTTTTAAAAATTGGTGTTACATTGGCGATCCTCCAATCTTCTGGTATTAGAGATGATTTTAATGATAGTTCACAGATTACTAATAGCAGGTCTGCAATCTCATATTTCAGTTCTTTCAACACCGTTGGATGTATACCATCCGGCCCAGGTGATTTGCTACTCTTCAGTTTATCTAACAGTTGTAATACATCTTCCCGATGTATCGATATTTCCTTCAATTCTTCCGCACCTTTAAATACTACTTCAGTCATGGGTAACATCCCTATATCTTCCTCAGTAAAGACCGAAGCAAAGAATTCATTCAGTCTCTTTGCTATCGCCTTGTCGCCTCTTAGTGCCCCTTTAACTCCTCTATCATCTAATGGACCAACTGACTCTCTCACAGGTTTTTTGCTGCGAATGTACTTGAAAAAATGGACACAGCACTCTCAGCTCCTGTCAGCCATGATCTACATGGACCACAGGGCATGGCCAAGCCTTCAAACAAGGTGAGGTGTTGCCGGAGCACCTCAACCAAGGCCGCTCACTGCAACAACCCCAGCACAGCCTTGTCATCACCATGGACACCTCCACGACAGGCTGGGGCACCCACCTTCACACTCAGGGAGTCTGGACGTCAAAAGAGCAAACCTATCATATCAACCTCCTCGAACTGCACGCAATCTGGTATGCCGCTCCAGGAGGTCGGCACCTGGATCGCTGGCTAGGTAATGCTGATACAAAGGGACAATCAGGTCGCAATGTTTTATAATCAAACAATTGGGCATGGGATCCCTCCCTCTATGCTGGGAAGCCCACAAAGCATGGACTTTAGCATCAACCCGCGGCTGCTTCCTCCAGACAACCTGCCTACTGGGTGAACACAACCAGCTGGCAGACTGCCTCAGCAGACAGCTCGAGTCTCACAAACGGGCGCTCAATTAAAAGGTTGCCAACACCCTCTTCCAGAAATGGGGGCAACCACAGTTTGACCTCTTCACCAGCGAAATCAACACCAAGTATCACCTCTTCTGCTCCAAACAACTCTCGGTGCACAGCCTGATCTCAGATGCATTCAACCTTCACTGAGGTTCGCTTTCTGTATGCATACCCCCCACCCCCAACACCATTCATTTCAAAGACCCTCCTGAAAATCACCAGTGACCAGGCCACAGTCATCCTTATCACCCTGCACTGGCCGACATAGATATGGTTCCCCTACCTGAACTGCCTCTGTCTGCGCAGCACCCTCCACTACCACAGATGCCAGACCTTATCACCCAGGACGGGGGAGGGGGGAGATGCTCCACTCCAACCTGGCCACACTCGCTCTAGCGGCTTAGAAGCTGAAAGATTGGAGACACTCCTCCCTCCACTTCACTGAGGAGGTACAACACTTCATCTTAGCATCAGGCCAGAATCCACTTAGAAATCATACAGCCTAAAGTGGAACCACTTTGATGCCTGGTATGTGGACTCAGGCCTGGATCCCTTCTCCTGCTCTGTCCCAATACTCCTGCACTACATCACCACCCTAGGCAACGCGGGGCTATAGGCAGCATCTATCCATGTACACCTGTCAGTCATCACACCTTTTCACGAACACCTGGACAGCTAACCAATATTTGCTCACTTGCTGATCTCTACTGGTTCATGAAGGGCCTCACCAACCTCAGGCCCCCCATCCTGCAGCCGGTGCCCCCCTGGGACCTGGACCTTGTGTTACACCAGCTCATGAAAAAATCCTTTGAGTCCCTGTGGGATGCACCACTCATACTCCTCATCTGGACAGTCCTCTTTCTGGTTGCCATCACATCCCCTCGGAGGATCAGCGAGCTGCAGGTCCTGGTAGCCCGCCTGCCCACCCTACACCCAGACTGGGAGATTCTGCGAATGCACCCAAGGTTCCTACCTAAGCTGGCCTCCCCATTCCACATCAACCAGGTCATCATACTGCCCTCCTTCTACCCGCAGCCATATTCCACCCAGGAGAAGCACACCTACACATCCTCGACTGTGCACGTGTGCTGCAGATTTACATTGAGAGAACCAGCCCTCTTCTGAGAACACAACTCTTCGCCTCCTTTGATCCCAACAATCAAGGGTGCCCAGTCACAAAGAGGATACTCTCAAAGTGGATCATTGCCTGGATCGCTTTCTGCTATGCATGGGCCAATGAACAGCTGCCTGTGACTGTGCACACCCACTAGCTCAGAGCCATGGCAACTATCCTGGCAAAACAAAGTGGTCCTGGTGTAGTTCATCTGCAGAGCCGCAACCTGGTCCTCCATAAGCACCTTCCAGCATCATTACTTCCATAAGCACCTTCCAGTATCGCTACTGCCTGGATTTCCTGGTGCTCCATCCTCAACACAGCCACAGTGGGTCCCAGACAGGAAGCAACCCAGGGACAGTCTGCAGCACCCAGCCCGGATCCGGTACTCAGGCTCAGACTCTGACACACACTGTTGCAGACTAATAAGCACTGTTGCTTATATCCTTAACGTTTCCAATGCTCTGGCCAAGGTGAGTCACTGTTGTAGCTACATGTTGTATAGTACTCTGTTACCACCACTGTATAGTGCACCATTGTATACTTCCGTCACCGATATGGTCACGTTATGATTGTTCATGATGCTGCTTTGTTCTGTTTGCACTCAGGGATACACCCATAATAAAGCCACTTTGCACACGCTCCAATGCATACCAGCATCTTCTGTCCTACCACTTCATCAACTGCAGCATCTCAGGCCTGGCAGCCACAGCTATGGAGACACCAGGTGTGACGCATCCTGTTTGTCCATGGAGAAAGCAAGATTACTTTACCTGTAATGGAGTTCTCCATGGACAGCAGGATCAGTCAGTCACACATTCCCACACATATTCCCTGGATAAAGGAGCTGGAATGCTCCATGATGCCCACCTTCTTACCTGTAAGGAATCCGCTAGGGACGGACTGGCCTAGACAGGGGCGGGCCTGTAGGTAGGGCTTGCTGGTACATTCTCAAGTTTACCTTTCTGAGCTCTGGGAGAGCACTTCCGTCTGGATGGCACCACCATCACCAGGTGTGGCTGATTTATCCTGCTGTCCATGGAGAATATCCATTACAGGTAAGTAACCTCACTGTGTCCAGTAAGTCAATTCTGAATATGATTGAGGAATTGGATGTATTAAAAGAATTGCAAAATTGTTTGAGAGACTTCTCCCTCAGTCCAAATCATAAAAATGTAATCAATATATCAGTACTATTTAAAGGATTTAGTATAACATAAGAAATGCCATACTAGGTCAGACCAAGGTCCATCAAAGCCCAGTATCCTGTTTCCAACAATGGCCAATCCATGTCACAAGTATCGAGCAGATTTCCAAAAAGAGGCAGGTTCCATAATGCTTGTACTGGGGCAAGCAATGGATTACCCGGGTCCTCTTTAATAATGGCTTATAGACCTTTCCTCCAGGAATTTGTCAAACCTTTTTTAAGCTTAGGTACACAAAGCTTTTACTACATCCTCCGGTAACAAATTCCAGAGTTTGATTACAGGTTGAGTGAAAAAATATTTTCTCTTATTAAAACAGGTTATAGTGTAGCGTCATTGCATGTCCCCTAGTCTTTCTACTATTTGATGCTGTAAAGAATCAATTTAAGTTTACCCATTCCACGCTATTCATTAATTTATAGACCTCTATCATATTTCCCCTCAGCAGTCTTTTCCAGGTTGAAGAGCCCTAACCTTTTAAGCCTCTCCTCATAGGCTTAAAAGGTTAGACCAGAATTGCACATAATATTCAAAGTGCGGTCACACCATGGAACAATACAGAGGCACTGTAATATCTTCTGTTTTATTCTCCATTCCTTTCCTTATGATTACTAGCATTCTATTTGCTTTCTTGGCTGCCGCTGCACACTCGATGGAGGGTTTCAACATGTTATCCACGATGATGCCTAAATCTTTTTCCTGGGTGGTTGTTCTTAATGTGGAACCTTGCATCGTGTAACCATAGTTTGGGTTGTTCTTTCCTTTCCTAGGTGCAAACTTTGCATTTATGCACATTAAATTTAAACTGCCACTTGAATGTCCAGTCTTCGAATTTATCAAGGTCCTCTTGCAATTTTTCACAATCCTCTTGGGTTTTAACTACTTTGAATAATTTTGTGTCATCTGCAAATTTGACTATCTTACTCGTTATTCCCATTTGCAGGTCGTTTACAAATATGTTAAAAAGCAGCAGACCTAGCACAGAACCCTGAGGTACTCTATTATTCACCTTTCTCAACTGGGAAAATTGGCCATTCAGCCCTACCCTCTGCTTTCTATCTTTTAACCAGTTCCTGATCCACAACAGTACACTACCTCCTATCCCATGACTCTTTAACTTTGCCAAGAGTATCATGAGGGACCGAGGGACCTTGTCAAAGGCTTTCTGAAAAACCAGATACACTATATCGACATGCTCACTTTTGTCTACCTGTTTATTCACACCTTCGAAAAAATATAACAATTAATAAGACAAGATCTTTCTTGGGTAAAGCCATGTTGGCTTTCTCCCATTAAACCATGACTATCTACATGTTCAGTAATTTTGCCCTTTATAATGGTTTCTACCATTTTGCCCGGTACCAATGTCTGTCCCTGTAGTTTCCCAGATCACACTTGAACCCTTTTTAAAAATTGGCTTACAGGGAGTCACGTGACACATGAGCAGGTGAAGACGTCTCTTCACTTGCTCCGGGGCCACCTCAACATAATCGGGTGAAAATCTCCGAATAAAACCCCCAACATAAAGTACGGGTGGTGGGAGAACATACTTTTAAAACCCTAGCAGCAGATTACAGCTGAATTTTCTGAAATGCCGCCTCCAGCGCGAAAGGAGAAAGAAAAGGAGAAGGCGTCATGGCCTGGAGCCTCCATGTCTGCAGCATCGCAGCCCCCCTCGCCAGGTAAGGAGAGCGTGGAATCCGTCACGGAGGACCTGGCGAGGGAAGTGGTCAGACAACTGGACCCCAAATTCGATCAGATTATATCGAAGTTGGAAGTTATGGGGGCCACAATGACAGCAATGGGCCAACGGATTGAGGAGCTGGAGAATAGAGTGGCGGCGATTGAAGACGACGATGGCAGGCAGGAGAGAGAGCGTGCAGGCACACGTGCAAAAATTGAGGCCTTGCAGAGCAAACTTGATGACTTAGAAAATCGTTCCCGGAGGAACAATATCAGACTTGTGGGCATCCCGGAGGAGACCACGGACCAACAGCTGCTACCGCTAATTGAGCAATGGCTCCCGAAATCTCTGGGACTGGCCTCCTTAATAGGTGAGCTCAAAGTGGAGCACGCCCATCGCATTGGCGGGAAGATAGAGAACAGGCAGAGGCCCCGAGTAGCAATAGCACAGATCCTTAATTTCGCTCATAAGGAAATGCTATTAAGAGCATATCGACAACAAAGCCAGCTGCTCTTGAACAACAAGATATTGCTCTTTCAGGACTACTCTGCTGTAGTAACGGCGAAGAGGAAAGAGTTCTCGCCTATATGTTCAGCTCTATTCCAGAAGAAGATCAGGTCTACCTTAGCCTTCCCGGCTACGCAACGCATGCATAATTTGGGGAAGAGTTTTGTTTTTGACTCTGCGGGAGCGGCCAAAGTTTTTCTGGCAGGCCTGAATCAGAACACACAAGAGCAGGCTGGTGGATCAGACGTGAGCCCCGACTCTTTAAGAATGTGAATGGATAGAGCCAGGGATTGCTGCAAAAATTCGGTCGGCGAGCAGCGATGAACTCTGCGGCGTGGAGGGACTCATCTCAGAGGCCGCCTTGCTCAGTTACGAGTGGAGAGATTGGAAATGGACTGAATTTACCTTTCAGTTGCTTTGGTTACTGTGGACTGCCTGCATGAGGCGCAGTGTGTGCAAGTTAGAAGTGTGCTGTGTTGCTGTTTTTCTGTTTGTATGTTTCTCTTCTGTTTGAAAGTATTTGATAGCTTAGAGATAACCTATCTAGGGTGGGAATGCAGGAATATGTGATGGAACGCCTAGTCCCTCCTGAAGATGGGTGCCAAGTACAGGCCTGGTACGTAGGAGCTCCCGTGCGGGGCTCCTATGAGGGGGGGGGGGGGGGGACTACTTGAAAATTGCTGTCAGTAGAGGGGTCGGGGCGGCCCCGCTGTGCACAAGGGTGACTACTTATCAGGAGATGTGCCTGATGAACCCACGGAGCTCCTTAAAATCTGCCTTAGTGGGGGGCGCTAGCGAGCCCATGAAGGAATGGCCGCACTTTAACGCAGCTCTGAGCCAGGCTTTCCCCTTTTTTAGCTAGCACTTGCCTTTCATTAGCGTTCTCCCCTTGTGCCTACCCGATTCTGCTCTCCGAGACCTGGCGGTTCCGTTTTGATTCCTGGTGGAGCGATCGGAGGTGCGCGCTGTGCTGTGGAGACCGGAGGCACTCGATCCTGTGGCAGGCACTGCTATCCTACCACCATTTGCCACTGCGGCTCGGCACGGGGCCCCTCCACCAGTGATTCTGAGAGCGAGGTCATCCAAAAATTTTGCTTCAGGCCCCACCGACTGGAGAGAGTGAGGAGCCTGGAGATCGGTGTGCGGCTGACTGAATCGCTGCCGGTAACCGGGGCAGCGAGAGGGATCAGCCCCGCGGTTTCAGCGTTGCTCTGCCTACCGAAGACGACTCCTGCTAACCGCTGCCCCTGCACTCTGTAGTGGGAGCGGTGCTGTCTTCGGCGTCTCGGGGCTGAGTGAAGGCCGGAGTCTTGGTCAGTTCCCTCAGCGGCCACTGACACGTGTTTCTGGAACGCATGGTTCTCCCTGCGTTCCAACTAGCTTCGGCGGGAAGGAACCATGTGTCCAGCAATTAGCAAATCAGCACCCAGTGTCCTGAGACTTGGCCTTCCTGGAGATTGATGTTCTGGCTGTTGGCCCCTCTACCCTTTTGCTATGCCTTGGTGCCGGGTTCATTGAGCCTTTTTCTCTGGGCAGCTGAAAGTGTAACAATTGCATCAGGTGCAGCTTCTTTCCGTGCCTGTTTGATCCTGCTTCTTTAAACGTGCCTGGAGTGCCATCTACAGCTCAAGAGTGGGACTTTTTCATCATTATTATTTTTTTTTCCTTTTCTTGCTTTTTGTACTGAATTCCTGCTCCTCTCCAGCTCCCTGCTGCTACTTTCACATTTTTTTTTGGACTGTAGGGTTCCAAAAACTACCCATGTCTACCAAAACCAGGGGGCTTGAGGCGCGGGAAGGCATGCGGGCCTCCCAACGTCTACTGGGAAAGAGTGGTACCCAGACCAGCCCAACCAGCAAACTACCTTCTGAGGGCTCCGGGGATGAGACAATGAGTGAAAATGACCTGGGTCCCATGACGCTGTCCTCACATGCCCTTCTACAACGGGAGCTTCGGAGGGGCTTTGAGGATCTGGCTGGTGAATTCCGCTCCATGCGCGAGGAAGTGATGAGCACAATTGCGGACCTCAGGGGTGATATAAAAGACCTAGGTACCCGAGTGGAAGAGGTCGAGACTAAAATTGAAGATCATGATGGTGCCTTGGTGGATTTACAGTGCGCAGTAGATCGGCACCACTCGCAAGCGATGGAACTGACTTATAAAATTGATGATATTGAGAACCGATCCCGTCGTAATAATGTGCGCTTCCGAGGAATTCCAGAGGCTGCAGGGGGCGGTGAAGACCTGGCAGTGGTGCTCAAAACTTTGATGGGAGAACTGCTTACAGCGGAGGAACTTGCATCCCGTGGGCCTGGAATGGAAATCGAACGAGTGCACCATGCCCTGGGAAAGCCCCCGAATAATCAACCTCGGGATGTTATTGCTAGATTCTTGCGGCATGCTGATGCGGATCTTCTCCTACGAAGGGGTTGGGAGAAAAAAGCGATCCCCTATGTAACTTGTAACTGCGCCTATAGTGCCCCCCAGCAAAAGCATGTAGGGCTTAAGCGACTTGTTATCCTTCCTGAACAGCTACTTGACTTTTTCATGAGGCAAAGCCCCCTGGGAAATGTAGTTTTTCACTGTCCAATGAAGAGTAGTGTGGACTCAAAGTGGTTTTCAGCAAACAGGATTTATTTCCCTTCCGGGCGGATTTCAGCATGGAAAACAAAGGTAACAAAACCATATACTTCTGGTAAAGGACAAAATAAAAGTCTCCAACAGAAATAGCTTACTTCAGCAACAAACATTTGCTTCTCAGCAATTAGAGTAAAACAGTTCGGTTCCTCACAGCTCTGTGCTTTTATCTTAAACTTCTGCAGTTTTCTGCAATGCTTAAATTCAGCGCAGGGAATATATTTCATCTGACCTTTGTAATCGTACAATCCATCAATTCTTCGGATACATTTCCTAGCCCTGGCTCCGTTTCCATTAGCTCCTCATGGGAGTTAGGTAAGAATGTTTGTAACGTTGTTTCTGGGGCCACGCCCCTCCTCTCTATCTTAGGCTTTATATCATATTCCTGAATCAGGTATTGCTGCAAATGGTCATTATCAGTACAGGTATACACAGTCCCAACCTTCTGGATAACTAATATCACACTGGTTATTAACAGCCCTATTTAAAACCCAGTCTTTGGGCTTACCTCTTTGCCTGTTTGCAGACTGTTTTCTTTGAACTTTTGAAACAGCTGTGGGTTCAAAACCTGGTTTGTAAAATGAGTGTTGGAATTGCCTTCCTGGCTTTCTCTTCTCCTGGTTATTCTTAAAATACTGCAGACAGTTGGGCCTGCTTCTACTATCTTCTTCTCTGGAATAAAGCTTTATAAATGGCTCTCTCTCTGCCCTTAAACTTGGCTCTGGTTCTGGGCTTTTTCTCTGCCTTACTGAGCGTTCTGTTAGGCGTGCCACGGTTTCTCTCCCCCGGTTCTGGACTGGGACTCTGCCTGTAAGCTCTGCCTTGGCCTGAAACTCGGACTCCTCCCCGGTCCTCCTCTTGGTCTGTTAGCTGATCTGCTAACTGCTCACTTGGCTGGCCTCTTACCGGAACCCTTGGCTGGCCTTGTAGCTGAACTCCCAGCTGAGCTTGTGATGGAGCTTTTTGTGGAGCTCCTAATGACCACCCCTTCCTCTCTACTGAGGCCTCTTTATGTGTCTGACTTCTAGGGCAGTGCCTGACTCCTCCTCCTAGCAGGTGCTCTAATTCAGCTCGTGACTCTTGAGCTAACTGGCAGCAAGGGCGTGTTTCTCCCCCTTGTGTCTGGTTTCCGTGGCGACTGCAAGCCATGTGCTTTTGTTTACCACCCAGCACTGCTTCTAGTTCTTCCTTTTTGGCTCTTTCTAAAGGGCTGGAGGGACCCACCATGTCACACCTATCAGGAAGCAGCGGTAACCGTATATCAGGATCTTTCAGCTTTCACGCTGGCTCGCCGGAGGGAGATGAAGCCAATCACAGCAGTGCTGAACAATAAAGGGATTCGCTATTCCTGGTCCTTTCCCTTCCGGATGAACTTCCTCTTGGGAAACAAAAAGATTTCGGCTAAGGATCATACAGAAGCTTGGAGAGCGTTGCGTCAGGCGGGTCTTGTGGAAGATAACGTGTTGCCAGCTCCTCCGACCTCTAAGCCACAACACTCGAAATGGACTCGGGTGGGAAGACCCGTTTAAATGTCCGTGGTCTCTGCATTTCAGTTTTTTTTATTGTTTTGTACTAGTCAGCTGTCCCCTTAATCTTATTCCTATTGTACTAAATGTTTCTGAACGTATGGGGATTTGGGTAATTGCTCTTTGTCTATTGGGGGTGGGGGGGGAAGTGGTAGTGGTTGTGGGTTGGAGAGGGGTACACTTGGACTAATAGCTCATTGGTGAGTGGCATAAAGGGGATGTTATTTTTCATTATTCTATCATAATTTTTTTATGCAAGGGGGCCCAGTAGGGACTGGGTTTGGGGTCAGTCTAACCGTGTCCTGTTTCTTTTGTGGCAGGCAGATGGTTCTGACGGGAAGGGGGGTGGGGGGTGGGGGGATGGTGCTTTTGGGCAATTTTTTGGGGCAGACCATTGAAGATTGTCAGACGACTGATGGGTGTGAGGCGGCTTTTCCTGGTTAAGGTATGCTGCTGCGCAGGCGATAAGGGGGGGCTGGATGGTGCGGGTTGGGGGATGGAATGGGGCGATGTTGGCAAGGTAATTGACTACCCATGCTGAAATTGATTTCTCTGAATGTAAAGGGTCTTAATTCCCCAAGAAAGCGTTCACTGCTCTTTTCGGAATTGAGATCCTTGAAGGGGGGGGATATTGTGTTTTTACAGGAGACACATCTTCGTAGTAGTACTCAGGGATGGCTGAAGCGTCACCCTTACTCTGAAGTGTGGGTAGCGTCGGACATGAAGGGACGGAAGAAATGTGGCGTGGCCTTGCTGTTCCATCAGTGCTTATCCCTCCAGGTGGAGGAGGTCAAGAAAGATACTCTGGGGAGATGGCTGTTCTTGAATGTGCTCTTGGAAGGCCACTTATTAACGCTTGCTAATATTTATGCTCCTAATGAAGGCCAAGTGACCTTTTTTGCGCAGCTGCAATCCCTGTTAGCTGATTTTGCGAAAGGCCCTATTATCTTAGGCGGGGATTGTAACGCCCACATGGTGCCCCATTGGGATTCGACGGGTAGCGCTGGTAGGGTAACTGGTGGGCCTAGTAAGGCGTTGCGGAAATTTATGATGGCTTTCGGCTTACGGGATGTTTGGAGAGATACACATGAAGGAGAAAAAAAGCTACACTTATTACTCGCCTGTTCACCGGGTGCATACCCACATAGACTACTTCTTATTGGATCAGCGCCTGATGGATGAGAGGGTGGAGGCTGGGCACGGGGCATTGACATGGTCGGACCATGCTCCGTGTTGGATTACTCTTCCAGCAGAGCTCTACACTGAGCGCCATAGACTTTGGCGACTAGATGCAGGTTTTTTCCGACGACAGTGCGCTGTTCAGGAGCATGGCCGCTTTATTGCCGATTTTTTTGAACTGAATGATTCTGGGGAGGTTCCCCTCCCCATGGTTTGGGACGCTTTTAAAGCCATGGCTCGGGGCCGTTTGATAGCTGAAGCAGCTCGTACTCGGAGGGCTTGGGGTCGGGAATATTCCCAACTCGTAGGGGAGACATCTCGTCTCCAACTGGAACACGCCCGGACTGGCTCTCGACGGGTCTTGCGCCAATGGCGGGCGGCACGTGCCAACCTAGATGCGTGTCTACAGAGAGAGTTGGATAATATGCGTCGGAAATTAAGGCAAAATTTTACGAAAAGGGGAATAAGCCGGGACGGTTCCTGGCCTTACGGCTTCGGCAGCAGCATACCACAAGGGTGGTTCGTGAAATTCGAGACTCTGGAGGACGGAGGAGGGTGGTCTCCCGGGAGATCCGCAAAGTTTTTGCCACCTTTTTGGAACAGTTATATAAAGCTGAGTCTTGTGACCTGGACCGTGTGCAGGCCTACCTGCGGTCTGTTGCTTCACTGCGGTTGAATGCTTTGGATAGAGCTCAATTGGATGCTGAACTTTCCGTGGAGGAAGTGGAAATTGCAATCCGCCGGTTAAAAACTGGGGGAGCGCTGGGTAGTGATGGCTTTCCTGCGGAGTACTATAAAAAATTTCGTGCCCAATTAGCCCCGACTCTGGTGGTACTCTTTAATGAGGTTTTGCGGGGGGCGTCGTTGCCCCCTTCTCAGCACGAGGCTCTTATAGCAATGCTCCCTAAGCCGGGTAAGCCCTTGCAGGAGGCCGCTTCGTACCGTCCCATCTCCCTGCTAAACACGGATGTTAAAATTCTTGCTTTCGCATTGGCTGCCCGATTGAATCGGGTTCTCCCTGCTTTGGTACATCCTGATCAGGTCGGCTTTGTGCCGGGCCGGCAGGTGGCTGATAATATCAGGCGAATGTTACAGGTTATCCATATTGCTCGGCAGGACTCTCAGCCGGCACTCTTGGTCGGAATTGATGCTGAGAAGGCCTTTGATCGTGTTTGTTGGGACTATCTCTGGTGCGTGCTCAATACGATGGGGTTTGGTCCTAACTTTATCCGATGGGTTTGTAGCCTATATCAAGACCCTACGGCATGTGTCCGGATGAACGGGGGTCAGTCGAGGAGTTTCCCCCTGGAAAGGGGCACTCGTCAGGGATGTCCTCTGTCGCCGTTGTTGTTTGCACTGGTAATGGAACCCTTGGCACAAAGCTTTCGTGAGCATCCGGACATTGTCGGTGTTCGAGTGGGTCCTACTGATTATAGGATTGCTCTCTTCGCGGATGATATCATCCTATCGTTGGTGAATCCAGCGGCGTCCCTTCCCGTTGCCATGCAGCTTTTTGAGGCCTTTTCCCAGGTGTCTGGATTTAAAATTAACTATACTAAATCTGAGATTCTTAATGTTGGGGTTCCGGAGGTGGTCTACATGGAATTGAGGGCTACCTATCCCTTCCGCTGGGTGACCGGAGCTCTTTGCTATTTAGGTGTGAATGTGACGGTAGAGCAGGCGGCGCTCTTCAAGGCTAATTATGATCCGCTATTACAGCAGGTTCGGCGTGATTTGGAGGCTTGGGCCAGCCTGACATTTTCCTGGTTTGGGCATATAGCGGTGCTTAAGATGGTGGTTGTTCGAGGTTTTTGTACCTCTTTCAGGTTCTTCCTATACCGCTGTCTCGGGGACTGTTGGCCATCTGGCAAGCTATGCTCATGAAGTTTATATGGCGGTCCCGTCGGCCGCGTATTGCCCGTCAAATTCTTTATATGCGCACACGATGTGGGGGTATGGGGGCGCCTAACCTTCATTGGTACTATGCGGCGGCTCAGTGTCGTGCCGGGGTGGAATGGATGAACCACGAGAGCCCCAAACGTTGGGTACAATTGGAAATGCATATTGCGGGGGGAGCGGGCTTGGGAGATCGGTTGTGGCTGAGTCCCAAGCTGCGTGGTGGTTTGCACTTAACTAACCCATATATCTTACATACCCTCTGCTGCTGGGGGGCGGACCTGACCCCTTTGGCCCCTATAGTGGAGAATGCTATGTTCCCCCCCGGGATGGCTGATCCGGTTTTTCGGATGTGGGGGCACAAGGGACTTAGCCGTGTGGGTCAATTGTTTGATGGGGGCCGGCTGCGCTCTTTTGGTACGCTGCAGGAGGAATTCGACCTCCCCGACTGTCATATTTTCCATTATGCGCAAGTGGCTCACTGGCTTCAGGGTCGCAATGTTCGCTCGCAGGTTGCCCGCGACTTGTCGGATATAGAACGCTTCTGCAAGGAGTGCACTACCACGAAAGGTCTTATAGCTGCTTTGTATGCCCATTTGCAGGCGCGGCAGCCGAGATTAGGCAAGTATAAAGAGCTTTGGAATTCTGACTTGAGTATCCGTTGGTCTGAGCAGCAATGGGAACAGGTGGAGGGCAGGCTGTGGAAAGGTTCAGTGGCGATTAATGTCTGTGAAACTAATTATAAGCTATTGTATAGATGTTATATGACACCTGAGCGGATTGCTCAAGCGTATCCTGGGGCGTCGGATCTGTGCTGGCGGAGCTGCGGACAGAAAGGTACTTTGGTGCATGTTTGGTGGTCTTGTCCCCGCATACGTATTTTTTGGAGGGGGATTCAGCATCGCTTGAAACAATTAGTTGGGTTGACCATTCCTTGGGATCCGGGCATTTTCCTTTTTGGTGTAAATGTGCCTGGAGCATGAAGTCTTCAGCTGGCCCTGATTCGACATGGACTAAATGCGGCTCGGCTAGCTGTGGCTACTGCTTGGAAGCAGGCCCTGTCTCCGCCCTTCTCTGCCTGGTTGGAACGGATGTGGGATACCTATACAATGGAGCGTGGGGTGGCAGTCAGTAAATTGCGACTCTCACGTTTTGAGCAAGTGTGGGAAGCTTTTGTCCTATAATATGGTTCCTGATTGCTTGAGCGCTTTGTATATTCTATGGGGGGGCTAGTCTTGTGCTTAGCTGTGGAGCTGGAGTTCTTGAGCTTCCCCTTTTGCCCATGTGGGATGATTAGCTTGTCCGCTCTCCCCACTTTTAACTAGTGCGGAGGTTCGTGGGGGGGGGGGGAGGGGGGCTGGGGGGGTTGGAGGGGGGGCCAGAATGTTTTGGGAGTGCCATTTGCTGATAGAGGATGTTCTGGGGGGGGGGGGAAATAAATAAATAGGCGTTTCTGTTGGATTACTCTCTGATGTTTGCGATTTTCGCATTGTTTCCTTTTGCTATTGTGTTCTGTATATTGCTTATGAGACTCTTGTTTTCTTTGTTGTTTCATTGCTGCCGTTCAATAAAAAAAAAAAAAAAAAATCTGCCTTAGCGGTGATTGAACAGTTTGGGGAGTTCTCTGGATTAAAAATAAATAAGACGGGGACTTCCGGCGATGCGTGAGTGAGAGCAGACGTCTCTCTCTCGCTCCGGGGCTGCCTCACCGAAAAGATCTGCAAATTAATCTAACTTTCTGGGTCTCCCGCCTCTAACTACTCTTAATAGCTTACCGGATACTGCCCTGCTTGAATACAACAACCGACGGGTGGCAGAGATGCCTTTGCCGATGAGAAAGGAGCGCGAAAAACCGCTCCGAGCGGGGCCCTCCGCTGCGACTACAGTGCAGCCGACCTCTCCCGGCGCGGAAAGCACCGACTCTCACTCGGAGGAGCTGGCGAAGGAGGTGGTCCGGCTCCTCGATCCCAAATTCTATCGCCTGATGCAAAAATTAGATGGTATGGAAGAAGCGCTGACTGAGTTTGGTAAGCACGTGGAGGAGCTTGAACACCGCGTGGCAGGTGTAGAGGAGGGTGAGGGCCGTCGAGACCGCGAGCTGGAGAACCAAAAGCAGGCCTTACTTGAGATGCAAAACAAACTGGAGGATCTTGAGAACAGATCCCGCCGGAACAACCTACGCCTGGTGGGTCTTGGAGAAGACAGGCCGGATGGAGAACTGTTGGTCTTTTTGGAAACCTGGCTGCCTGAAGTGCTAGGCCTAGCGGAGCTTAAAGGTAATTTCCAAATTGAAAGAGCACATCGCCTGGGCGTGAGGAGGGAGAATGGCGATCGCCCGCGAGTGGTGATTCTTCGAGTGCTGAATTTCCAACACAAGTGGCAAATATTACAGGCTTATCGGAAGAGCGGCGAACTCATGCTGGATAATAGGCGAGTACTAATATTCCAGGATTATTCGGCGGCAGTTGCAGCAAAGCGACGAGAGTTTTCCCCGATTTGTACTGAGCTATACCGCAGGAAAGCCCGGTTCACCTTGGCCTACCCGGCAATACTGCGTGTCTCTCTGCATGGCCAGAACCACACCTTTGATCAAGTAGCGGCAGCAAAAAAGTTTCTAACCCAGCATTTTTCAGCGGATGCATCAGAGGCCCGATCCTGAGCGGCATGCTTTCCCTGGGGGGGTGAGGACTGCCCGGGCCCTCGGCTCAGATTCTGTGGTTGCGGGACTGTAGGCTGAGGCTTGGCTCAGGGCTTTTCACTAGGTATCTGTAGTCCGGGCGACTTTTTCCCCTGGGCTAGTCCTGGCTATTCCAAGATGGATATCTTCGCTATGGATCTTGTACTGAACCCTATGGCTCCAACCTGTTCACATGCTTTTCATAGAGGAATGTTTGGACAGCATAATAATACTGTTTTATTTAGTCTGTTATTTGTTCACATATGTTTCTTTTGGTGAATGAGAGGAGGGGAGAAGGGAGGCCGCAGAGACAGAGGGGAGTGGGGCGGCCCTGAAGCACCGTGTTGGAAGTCTCACCTCAGTGCGGTAACTGAGGGTGGAGTATTTATGTTTTATGGGGTATGATTATTCTATACAGGGAAGGGTCAACGTGGTAGTAGAGGAGCGAAGGGGGGAGGCTGGATGGGATTTTTCTGGGGGGGCGGGGGATGAGGGAGGTGGGGGGGAGCGATGGGGGGGAGACGGGGAGGGGGGTGGTTTGTATGTGCAGTGAGAGGAGCGAGCCTGAATTCCGTGATGATTGTATTAGTGTATAAAGCACAGCACCTACAATTCCCATATATGCCCATTCGCAGCGGGATAGGGATGTGCTGGAGTTCTGGGTCGAGGCTGGGCGACCTGGAACAGTGGTATGCTTGGTGGCCGTGGTTATTTGAATGTATGTGGGCTAGGGAGAATGCGGGATGATCTCCGTATAGTCACCTGGAATGTTGGAGGTTTAAATACCCCTGTTAAAAGGACCAAGATGCTCCAGGCTCTAAAAAGGGGTCATGCCCAAATAGCATTATTGCAAGAAACACACTTGACGGCAGTAGAACATGCCAAGTTGAGAAAAGACTGGGTGGGACAGGTTTTTGCCGCGTCTACAGCCATAAAGAAACGTGGCGTGGCGATTCTGGTGCACCGAGGCCTCGGAGTGGAAATCCTGAGGGAGGAGACAGACCCAGCGGGGAGGTATATCTTTCTGCATGCTAAAATACAGGGGCAAGAATTATTTTTGGGTAATATATATGCCCCCAATGTTTATGACCATCAGTTCTTTCAACTAGTGCTGAGGAAAATCTTGGGGGCCCCGAAGATCCCTCTGATATTGGCAGGGGACTTCAACTGCCCGCATGATCCAATGTTAGATAGGTCCACGACTGGCGACACTAGTGGAGCTTGGAGTAAGAAAGGGGTGGGATACCTTTGTAAGATGGGTGGCCTGATTGACTCCTGGAGAATTCTGCATGGGGTAGAGAGGGATTATACACATCTGTCGAGAGCACATCAAACCTGGTCCCGGATCGACTATATTCTGATTTCAAGAGAGAGCCTGGGAAAAGTGATCAAAGTGGAGATCGAACCCATAGTAGTGTCTGATCATGCTAAAGTGGTGTTGGATTGGAAGGGCATTGCCTCGGGAGGGGCACGCTGGGCTTTCCCGGGCCATCTTTGGCAGAAAGCAGACTTTCGGGCCTATCTGATACGTCACTGGGAGAAGTATCTCAGCTTGAATGATACGGGGGATGTAGAGGTGGCGACCTTTTGGGAGGCGAGTAAAGCAGTGCTGCGGGGCCATATTATAGCGTATGTAGCGAGAGAGAGGAAACGCCTTAATTCGAAGCTCTTAGAACTGACGAGTCACCTGCATGAAGCCAAACGGACCGCTATGGAGCGCCCGAAGAGGCTTGTGGAATACTTGGAGGCCCAAAGAGCTCTGAATGAGGTGCTCCAGGAGCGAGCCACTCACTCGTTGCAGTATTATCAGCATCAATTGTTTCGGTTTGGGGACCGCACGGGGAGATTTTTGGCGCGTTTGGTTACACGTAAGGCTGGCATTCAGGGGGTGGCCCGAGTGAGGGACGAGCAAGGGGTTCCCCACACTGATTTACGGAAAATTGTTCAGGTTTTTCGCCAATACTATCAAGCTTTATATACCCCAGATACTGAGAATAGAGCCCAAGAAAGTGAATTTCTGGCGGCCGTCCCCGTGCCCCAGCTGACAGAGGCGGAGCTTCAGGGCTTAAATGCGAGAATAACTGGGGCAGAAATTCAGGCAGTGATAAAGAAAGGGAAACCTCACAAAGCTCCGGGCCCTGAAGGCTATGGCGCTGAATTTTACAAGATACTGATGCCTCATATAACGCCCACTTTAATGGCATTATACCACGATGCTCAAGAGAAGGGTCTGTACCCGAGAGATATGAGAACGGCGGCGATAACTATCATCCCAAAAGAGGGTCGAGATCCGGAATCATATCGCCCCATCTCTCTAATTAATTATGATATGAAGCTGGTGGCCTCGGTATTGGCGGCCCGGTTGCAAGGGCTCCTACCCCGGTTGATTGGGACTCACCAATCGGGTTTTGTCAAGGGGAGAGGGGCTTTTTCCAATATCAGTAAGGTGCTGCTTGGAATGGAGCAATGTTTGCACCAGGAGACGCCCTTGCTATTGGTGAGCCTAGACGCTGAAAAGGCCTTCGACAGAGTATCGTGGTCTTATATGTTTGCGGTCCTCGCGAAATTTGGCTTTGAGGGAGCGTTTTTGTCCTGGGTGAGAGCGTTGTATGCGAGTCCACTGGCCTGTGTGGCGAGTGGGGGAACTTGCTCCGAGCCTTTTGAGTTGCGTAGAGGTACGCGACAGGGATGCCCCTTATCGCCCCTCTTATTTGTGCTACAGTTGGAACCCCTGCTCCTTGCACTCATAGCGGAAGTGGAGATACAGGGAATTGAATGGCCAAGGGGGAGCATAAAGATTAGTGCCTTTGCAGATGATATGCTACTTTGTCTGTGCGATCCGCAGGCCTCTCTGGAGCGGGCCTTGAGACTGATTTAGAGATTTGGTTCGTTTTCAGGACTCCGGATTAACCTGAGTAAATCGGTCGCGTTGGATGTGGGTGGTCGAGCAAGAAGTCTGCGGAAGGGGCGTTTTCCCCTACGCTGGGCATTAGGGGAATTCCGCTATCTGGAGATTCAGATCCCAGATCATGTTTCGAAGTTATATGCTGCTAACATCTGACCTATGCTGAAGAGGACGGAGGCTACTCTGCAGAAATGGAGGGATCTCCCGCTCTCGCTTATGGGGCGCCTTGCTCTTTTTCAGATGATGGAGGTCCCACGATGGATGTACTTGTTGCGCCATCTGCCTATCTGGCTGTTGAGAAGGGATGTGCTGCTTTTGCAGCGCTACATTAGACAGTTTCTATGGAGGGGCAAGAAATCGCGGATCCCACTTTCGGTGCTGATGAGTAACAGGGCAGATGGGGGGGCTGGGTTATTCTCGGTGAGAGATTATAACTTTCTGGCCTTGCTAGGGCCGCTGAGAGATTTAATTTTGAGGAGGGAGGATATTTTGCCAGTGGGACTGGTTGAGCGGCTCTCCGCACCCTACCACCCAGCATATTTGCTGCATAGCCGGACGCAGGCCTTGCCACAAGCGTGGCGCGGGTCGGTCTATTTCGGTGCCTTGCGACAGGCATGGTGATTCCTTTGCCAAAAAAAAGGGGTACATTGGTACGGCACTGAATGTCTACCACTGTGCGATAATGCTGACTTTAAGCCTGGGAATCATGGGGAACTACCAGTGAGTTGGGCGCAAGCTGGCCTGGGGTATTTGGGTCAACTTCGTATGCAATCACAGGAGGAGTTGGACTCCTTTCAAGCGTTGACGCGAAGATTTCATCTTGCGCCCCAGACGTTCTTTTTCTACCTGCAAGTGAGACATTACATACGAACATTACAACGCACTGGGGGTTTTCACTTTTGTGCATCTGGCGTATGGGAGCTTATAGCGGCCACCGACGGAAAACTTTTGTTGCGGACCTGGCGGGAGGAGTGCTACCCGGGGGGAGAGCGGGCCCCGTTAGAGAAACTAGTTCAGCGATGGAGTAGCGATGGCACTGTCCCACTTACGGTGACAACCTTCCAGGAAGCTTTTCAACAAATCAGGCTCCTCTCTGAATCTGTAAAATTTCAAGAGATACAATATAAATTGCTCTGGAGGGCATATGTACCCAACACTTGGGCGGCTAGGATGAAGGTGCTCTCGACAGATGTCTGCCAATTATGTGGGACTCACAGGGGGACTCTGATACACCGTTTTTGGGGTTGTGTGATTGTAAATCAGTTTTGGAAGGATGTCCATAGAGAGCTGCAAGCCTGCAGACCCCTGGGGGGGGCTCTCTCGCCTGAATGGTGCTTGTTTGGTCTCGTAGAGGCCGCCTCGACTGAGGCAGCCGGGGCCCCTGGTGGTGTCTCTAACACTGCTACGTCCGAGATCGGTTGCCTTACGATCTTAGGTGTCGCGCCCACGCGACAGCTTTATGCTCGAGGCTTCTTGATAGCGAAACACTGCATACTTCGCCACTGGGTGCATGATAGACCCCCGGGAATCCGGGAATGGTGCCGAGCTTTACTAAATCTGAGGAGTCACGAGCTCCGCACTGCCCATATGCTGGGGCCCAAGAAACAACTGGCCTGCGAAAAAGTCTGGGAGGGGGTCACTGTGGAGCAGTTCACCTCTCGCAGGGGGATCCTGGGAGATGTGAGTGATATGTGAGGTTGATCTGGGAGCTGGGGGTGCGAAGTGGAAGTGCTTGCGAGCCTGACCGTTTGGATGAGTCTGACACATGGAGGAGGGCTCATGGAGGAGACCAGCTGTACTCGAGGGGAGGGCACCTGGGAGGGGGATTGGGGTTGAGGGTCTGGGGGTGGGTAGAAGGGGTTCTTCGGTGGTTGGGGAGGGGAGGGGAAGGGGCTAAGGGGATGCTGCTCGAGGGGGGGTTGGGGAGAGGGATTACCATAGAGCATGGACACCTGCAAATGCCTATGGGGCTACTCTGGCAATTGTTCTGTCTAACTTTTCCGGTTATAGCCTCTTAGATGAGCCTTCTGGAGGCGCCTAATATTCGTCCGCTAGTACTGTACGGGCTGTTTTGATTGTGTTGTTGACTTGCATGGGTTTTGCTCACTCCTCTGTGCCTCAGATTATTGTTCCATTTCTCTTTATATGTACCTCTCGAAACTTAATAAAACGATTTGAAATAAAAATAAATAAGACAAAGTCGATGGGGTTGAACGTAGGTGGGAAATTGAGAGAAGGATGGGGTGAGCCCTTCCCGTTAGTGTGGGCAGAACGCGAGATTCGCTATTTAGGTATACAGATCCCTGGTGAGCTAAAAAATTTATACACGGCGAATGTAGAGCCTATGCTATGTAAAACCATAGACAGGCTGAGGAAATGGAGAGATCTGCCTATCTCGCTAAAAGGGAGGATAGCATTGTTTAAAATGGTTGAGATGCCAAGATGGATTTACTTACTGAGGAATGCCCCGATATGGCTCCGGAGAAAGGATTTAAAACTCTTGGATAAGCATTTATCGCGATTTCTGTGGAGGGGAAGAGGGTGCGAATTGCTTTCCCAACTTTGCTACGGCCAGTACAGGCAGGAGGAGCGGGCTTGGTAGCCCTGCGAGAGTACAATCTGGTTAGTTTGATGAGACCTCTAAGGGACTTAGTGGCCGGGACTGCGAACATAGTACCGATAGAATTGATTGAGCAGTTATCAACACCATGTCATAGGATGTATTGGTTGCATAAGCCACGAAGAGACCTGCCTGTGGGGTGGAGAGGGTCCGGATACCTAGGGACGCTACGCCAAGCGTGGAGATTCTTGTGCCAGCGGAAGGGAATCGATTGGAGGTGTTCTGATTGTCTCCCACTGCAGGGGAATGGTGACTTTCCGCCGGGACAGCAGGGGATGGTGGCCAAGACGTGGGGGCAGCATGGTCTAGAGTATGTAGGACACCTGAGGATGGAGAGTTCGACAGGATTGGACGCGTTTCAATCTCTGCGGCGACGGTATCAACTGCCAGTACAAGATTTCTATTTTTATCTGCAGACTCGGCATTTTGTGCAAAGTTTGCGGCGTCAGATGGCGGGGGATCAGTTAGGGGACTCGAATAGCCTGCTGAAACTTTTTGAGACCCTTGAGGGGAAAATTATAGTGTGCACTCTAGGGAGAGAACTAAGTGGAGGGGAGGACTGGAGTGGGCTAGTTGAGCTAGAGAAGAGATGGAGCGCAGATTCGATTCCAGAGGGCACGGTTGAGCATCTAAGGAATGCGTTCCGCCATATCCCAACAATCTCGGAATCAGCGCTACAGGAAGTGCAATATAAGTTCTTGTGGCGAGGATATGTGCATGATGTCTGGGCGGCTCGGGCGGGACTAGCCTCTACTGATGTGTGCCAGACATGTAAGGGGGGGAGGGGTACGATGGCACATAAATTTTGGTGGTGTCCTGCCATACAATCCTTTTGGGTTAAAGTTACGGGGAAGCTGGGTGACTGGATAGGGCAACAGCTGAAGCCTACGCCTGAGTGGTGTCTCTTTGGGTCATATGAGGGTACAGCCTGGGTGGACGGGAGTAAACGTCGGCTCTGCGAGAAGGGCTTCCTAAGCTAAGCAAGTGATTCTAGGGCACTGGGTATCGTCCACAGAACCGAACATCATAGAGTGGGAGCGCCACATACAGCTATTGCTCCAAATGGAGCGTTGTACAGCGCGCCTGTTGGGTGCGCGGCGCCTGGATGATTTTGTGAAGGTATGGGCCCCGATACTGAACAATACGCGGGATGAGTTGGGGGTGGAGATGGGGTCTGGAGTGGAGGGGGGGGAGTAAAGTGTGTGAGGGGAGTATCATAGCACGTATGTCCCAGGCCCTCATGATACAGGTGGGTGGGGAGGGAAGCGGGGAGGAGAGGGGATAGGGAAGGGGGGGGGAGGGAGGATAGGACTATAGGAGCTTTTTCTTTGATTTACCTGTCGGTACATCTTACGGATGTGGTAATTCTACTGCTGCTGAACTAAATAACTGCTGGATGTCAGCGGTGGGAGATGGTGAGATTTGTTAGGGCAATCAGGGGTAATCTGCTTTGGTACAGATGTTTGAAGCAGCTATTATGTGATTTGTGAATGCTTACCGTGTGGAATTGTTACTATTGTTACTGTTATTATCTATGAATATGAATAAAAATGATTTTCCATAAAAATTGGCTTACATTGGCCATTCACCAATCTTCAGGTACTACAGATGATTTTAATGATAGTTCACAGATTACTAGTAATTATAATAGGTCTGCAATCTCATATTTCAGTTCTTTCAACCCCCTTGGGTATATACCATCCGGATCAGGTGATTTGTTATTCTTTAGTTTATCAAGTAGTTGGTAATATATTTTCATGGTTTATCAATATTGCTTTCAATTCTTCTGATGCATCACCTTTAAATACCATTTCAGTCATGGGTAACTTCCCTACATCTTCTTCGGTAAAGACCGAAGCAAAGAATTCATTCAGTCTCTCCACTATGACCTTGTCCCCTCTTAGTGCCCCTTTTACCCCTTTATCATTAAATGGTCCAACTGACTCACAGGGTTTTTTTGCTACAAATGTGTTTTTGCTTCCACAGCAAGCTTCTTCTCAAATTCTCTCTTTGTCTGCCTTATCAATGCCTTGCATCTAACTTGCCAATATTAATGGTGTTTAAAGCTTTCGTTATTTGGCTCCTTTTTCCATTTCCTGAAAAATGCTTTTTTTGGCTACAAGGTGAAATTAGACTTACCTGCTAATTGTTGTTCCTTAAGGAACTCTAGTTCAGTCCTGGAACCACAGAGTTTAGAACCTCCACCAGCAGCTTTGGAGACTGAAAGATGTCATCGCTTTGATGTCACTGGTATAAATAGGCAAGGAATGCCCCCTTCCACCAGTACCTATTGACAAAGCAGACTCAGCAGAGCAACAAATAAGTAGTTAAACAAGCAATAAAAAGGTACTAAGACAATAGGCAAACCACTAAGAGTCACCAAAACATTGCGTTTTATTTTTTTAATATTCTGTAAAGGCAGAAATTACTGCCCGTACCAGGAGATTCCTACCCCCCGAGCAAACGAAGTCCTGTTGCGAAAGGGCTCCCATTGCGCCTCCACTGCGCAATCACCCAGGAGCTCTGACTCAATCACGCCCTCCCAAACTTCAGGCTGAACAACCGCTTAATAAACTGGGAGGGATCTGGGACTGGACTAGAGCTCCCTAAGGAACAACAATTAGCAGGTAAGTCTAATTTCACCTTCCTTTACGTCCCTCTAGACCAGTCCCGGAACCATAGAGGATGTAACAGAGCAGTGAAGCTCAACGGGAGGGACCAGCCAGCCCAGCCTGAAGCACCGCCGAGCCAAAACGGTCATCCCCCGCTTCCTGCACATCCAGCCTATAGTGCTTAGCAAAAGAATGTAACGACGACCAAGTCGCCGCCCTGCAAATGTCCGCCACTGGAACCAAACTAAACTCCGCCCAAGACGCTGCCTGCGCCCTAGTCGAATGAGCCCGGAGATCCTCCGGAATCGCTTTACCCTTTAGAAGGTACGCTGTCGCTATGGCCTCCTTCAAGCACCGCGAAATGGACACCTTAGCTGCCGCCTCCCCCTTCCGAGGACCCCCAAAAGTCAAACAACCGATCCGACTTCCGGATGGAAGCAGTCTCGCGGAGGTATCTCTTCAGCGTGCGATGAACATCCAGAAGGTGCAATCTGCCCCCCAATTTATCCTTCTGCTCTTTGGAAAACACCGGTAGCGACACTACCTGGTTAAGATGAAACATGGAGACCACCTTCGGCAAGAACGCAGGCACAGTACGCAAAACCACCTTGTGATTAAAGAAGGACAAATACGGTTCCTTACAGGAGAAAGCCTGTAACTCAGAAATCCTTCTCGCGGAGCAAATAGCCACCAGAAAAACCGTCTTTAACGTCAGGTCCTTTATCGATGCCCTGCCCAACGGCTCAAAGGGCGCTCTGATTAAGACCTCCAACACCAAGTTCAGATCCCACGCCGCAACTGACTTGTGCCTCGGCAGCCGCATGAGTAACACAGCCCGCAGAAACCTTCGAACATCGCCGTGCGCCCCTAACAACTGTCCCTGTATCTTACCGCGATAACAAGAAATTGCTGCCAACTGCACCCGCAAGGAACTAGCTGAGAGACCCTTCTCCACACCATCCTGCAAAAAGGAAAGGACCTGCGACACCGACGCCCCCAGCTTCCGCTCAACACACCAGGCTTCAAAAATGCGCCACACCCGAATGTACGCCAACGAAGTAGACCGTCTTCGCGCCTTCAGCAAAGTAGAAATAACTGCTGCAGCGTCATCCTAGCCCTCTCAAGAGCCATGCCGTAAGCGAGAATCGATGTACCTGGGGCATGCGCAACGATCCCTGCAGCAACATGTCCTCCCGACACGGGAGTCTCCACGGCCTGTCCACCAACAGCCGCACTAAATCTGCATACCACGGTCTTCTGGGCCAGTCTGGCACTATCAGAACCATTAGGCCCCGGTGCCTCTCTATACGCTGGACTACCCGGCCTATGAGAGCCCAAGGTGGAAACACATAGAGAAGACCCGCTTCCGGCCACCTCTGTGCCAACGCATCGAGACCCTCCAACATCCGTTCCCTTCGCCTGCTGAAAACCCGTTCCACCTGGGTCGACTCGAAGGTTGCCATAAGATCCATGAGAGGCACTCCCCAACGCCGAACTAGAAGTGCAAAGATGTCTGGGTGAAGCACCCACTCTCCCGGATCCACTCTGCGGCGACTTAGAAAATCCGCTTCGACATTGTCTACTCCGGCCACATGCTGTGCCGACAGACCCTTGAGATTCCGTTCGGCCCAGCTGAAAAGCAGACTGGCCTCCGTTCCCAGCGCCACACTGCCTGTGCCTCCTTGCCGATTGATGTAAGCTACGGTCGTCGCATTGTTGGATAACACTCACACCGCCGCCTGCCGCAGGCTCTTCCGAAACTGCCGGAGGGCTAACACCGCTCTCATTTCCAACCTGTTGATGGACCATCCTTTCTACTCCAGAGACCACTGCCCCTGGGCAAAGCTCCTTTCGCAATGCGCTCCCCAGCCTAGAAGACTTGCATCCATCGTCAACAGTCTCCAGGAAGGAGGCTCCAGGAGGTACTCCTGCTTCCAAATTCTCCATTCGTAACCACCAGAGAAGCCTCCAACGCACCTCCTGAGGGCAAACTAGTCACTGAGACAACGCATCTCTCTGATGAGACCAGTGTCGGAGCAGAGAGCTCTGTAACGGCCGCATATGAGACCTGGCCCACAGCACCACCTCGATCGTGGCCACCATAGTCCCGAGCACCTGCAGATACTGCCACGCTGTCAGTGCCGACCGTGACTGAAATTTTCTCACGAGCGCCTGCAACTTTTGCGCCCAGAGGACCGGGAGAAACACCGCTGCTTGATCCGTCTCAAAACGCACCCCCAAATATTCCAGGGACTGCAAAGGCACTAACCGGCTCTTTGCAAAGTTGATCACCCAACCAAGGCTTTCCAAAACTTGTACTACTCGAGCGGTGGCCGTGGCACTCTCCGCCCGAGACTTTGCTCGAATCAACCAATCATCCAAGTACGGGATGCACCAGCACTCCCTCCTTGCGGAGCGCTGCCGCCATGACTACCATGATCTTGGTGAACGTCCGCGGCGCTGTCGCCAATCCGAAGGGCATAGCTTGAAATTGAAAATGCCCCATGGGAACCGCAAATCTCAGAAATCTCTGATGCTCCTGC